>UELW01000111.1:23267352-23867352 GCA_900490495.1 Danionella dracula
AGAAGTCTCGAAAAGCGAAACATAACGATAAAAGCGACCCCTGTTGGTCTGGAAGAGTTTACGCTGCTCTTTTCCGATTAAACAACGCGCGTTTATTGTTTCATTCTGATCGTGTGTCTTTTTTACATCCGTTCTTGATAATACAAAAACCCACAACACAAGCGATTATAATCCCTTTGGAGCTGGTTTTAACTGGTTTGTGGTAGCCAATAAACAGTTGAAATCACTATATCTTAAAACCTAAACCAGTTTGAATTGTAAATGCTGGTTTAGTGTGATTTTTACAGCTGAACCGACATTTACCAATTAATCCTAATGTTACAAAGTAATTAGAAAAGTAAAAAGTAGTACCTTCATCATTTGTGCAATTAATAAGTACACACTGTGAACTGTAATAGTGAGCTGTAATAGCTGATTGAATTGGAAAATACATTACTCGTTGAATTAGGTAATCTTCTTCACTTAAAATAGTGTTCTTTTCATCATAACTAAAAATAGATGTATTTATTTGTGTGCATAAAAACACATACAACATGCTTTTGCGTAAAGTGAATAATTTAATGAAAATATGTACTTGAGAAGACAAAAAGAAATGAAAGCAAATACAAACAGCAAAATACTTGTTGCGATAAATACCACTGAATAGTAATTTGAAAATGGCTTAATAGAAATACTTTGAATCAAAATCCCCCAAATTACCACCAATAACTGGCATGGGGTTGGAACCTGTAATTTTCACAAAGCATAGTATGTAACTACACGGATTTGTACTAGTAAGCAATGATTTAAAATCCAAGACACCAACACCAAAAGGAAAACTTCTTCCCAAAATCAAACAGAAAAGTTTTGTGGCTCAATGTCTAAACCTGTAAGAAATGGGCAGCAGAAGGTTGCTCTTCTTCAAAGCCTGGACTTTTTCATGAGCTTCCTCATCAA
The DNA here is from genome assembly GCA_900490495.1 of Danionella dracula. NCBI lineage: Eukaryota > Metazoa > Chordata > Actinopteri > Cypriniformes > Danionidae > Danionella > Danionella dracula. The sequence continues at coordinate 23,268,289 of UELW01000111.1, forward strand.
GAGCTTTATAACAGCGTCTTGCATAATCCAAAAGCTTTTCTTTGGAGGAATCAAACTCGCCAATCGCAGTCATTTTTTCTGGAGCAACTAAGAGCATTTCAGCAATTGGAGTAGTAGAGGCCACTGTGTTACGATCAACTCCATGAACCTGGAATGCTCTCGACATGCTCTTCAACTTCTGATAGGTGACAAGGATCTTGTTGTAGCGGAGCAGAACGCCAGCAGGGTCTTTCACTGAAAAATAAAACATAATTTTTATTTCAAACTGACCTATCCAGTCAATTATCAAGTTAAGTTTGGTGAATCTAGAGAAGGTTCTCACCTCTTTGTCTCTCCATAGTACGAGCAAATCGGAAAACTCGTCTTCTTTTCACTCGCTTCGGTCCATTCAGTTGGCCTGAACCTGATTTACGAGAGCTTTTATTCTCTGAATCGTCATCAACGTCAGTAAAAGCCTGTTCCTCTTCCAGATATCCTTCCTCCGTAATGAACTCTTCCTCCTCAATCAACTCCTCCTCTCTTCTTGGCCTAATAATAAAATAATATATACATGTATGTTTTAGTAACAAAATAACTTTAAATCACAGGTGAGTTCTGAGAATCTGACAGAGGTTTCGTGTGTAATTAAGACTCTGAATTTTAGTTAGGGTCATTAGCTGTTTTTTCTGGTGCGCTTTTGGATTTTCCCTGAACGTGTCATCATGGGAGAAGAAGTTTTCCTTGAGGAAAGCTTTGGAATGATCATCTGCTTCTGACTGGTGGACGGATGCACAGCTTCTCCTTCACATTCTTTCAACAACAAAAAGAATGGAACATATTAAATATACAGAAAACTTTTAGTGATTTAAAACCTGAATCTACCTTTGTCGACCATTCCTATGCTCTCCATACTCTTTGTATTGAAAATAAATCTGTCGAGCTGGCAGCGGAGGAAGTCCCTCTCCTCCTCAAGATCTTCAATGCGTTTCTGCAGCCAGGAGTTCTTCTCCAGAGCGATCTGCAGCTGAGCTCGGAGGCTGATGATCAGAAAGTATGGACTGCAAAGATGACTTGTACCAGACACAACCTCTGAAGAAAACATGGATTTTTGAATATGATACACTGAAAGAGGCTCATGGTCAATCCATCCAATAACTCATAACTGAAACAAATACCGTCAACGGAGGACTCATTTTGACAGCAGATCCCAGAATCATTCAAGGTGGTGCTCTCATAGGGGATGGAGATTTCATAGCCACCTTCCTTTTTCAAACCTGCCTTCAGAAACAAGGTAAATGTGACTTTAGCCGCTCTTCTAAACATGGAGCGATTCCTAAGCTGGTCTCATGGAGTGCCTCATTTGTTTTTCAATGGAGCTCCATTCCTTGCCTTTTTTATCATAGAGAATTGTAATGCTCATGAACACTTTAGATTAACAATTTATAATCGATAAGACAGACAGGGATGGATGCATTTGTTGTTGTTTCTGTGTGGAGTTTGCATATTCTCCCCGTGATCGCGTGGGTTTTTCCGGATGCTCCGGTTTCCCACAAGTCCAAAGACATGCGGTATAAGTGAATTGAATAAGAACGATTATCCATAGTGTTAAAGTGTGAATGGGTGTGTGTGTGTGTGCGTGTGTGTGTGCGTGTGTGTGTGAATGTTTCCCAGCGATGGGTTGCGGCTGGAAGGGCATCCGCCGTGTAAAACATATGCCAGAGAGTTGGCAGTTCATTCTGCTGTGGCGACCCCCAAAGGGAAAAAGCCGACATGAAGATGAATGAATGAACAAGATGACAGCACAGTCTGTTTTAAAGCCAACACTAATATTGGCCAAAGTCAATCGCTATTACTATTGTATTCCATTTCTGTTAGATTAAAAATATATATATAATGGTTTTAAGAAGTGAAAAATGTAAGATAAAAAGCTGAAATTTTGACGTAGAACATTGAAATTTTTAGATGAAAACATGAACATTTTAGATTAAGTTAGGATTTTAGTAAGTTACAATTTTTACTTAAAAAGTCTAAATATTAAAATAAAAATTTTGACAAGTCAATTTTTGGATAAAACGTAGTTGGACATCAAATTGGACATCTGCAGGTCAGCAACGAAAAAAAAATTCTTTCTAAGTAAAAATATCCTCTTCATAAGTCAAAATTTTGACATTTTTTTCACAAAAATGTAAACTTTCTAATGAAAATTATTAACAAGGGAAGGAATGTGCTTCCTATAGATTCAAACAAAATGTTAAGCACTTTTTCATTCCATTTGTCCAATATGTTAACGTTAGCAAGAGTGTTTATTAGCGCGCCATACTAACACAGTGAACAATTAAAGCTAAACTACTGTTAACAATAAAAAGTAAATGATTCACATTCACTTACTTCCCTGTAGTTTCACAAGCCCACCAAAAAAAGCGCATTTCAGGGGTGAAAGCCATGCATGCAAAAAGAATCTCTGAAATCAACTATAAAACATCTCTCCTGACAAAGGTTAAAACAGGAACAACCTATTATTTACAGGCAACCCTTACTGGCAAGGCCTAAAAACTTTAAAATGGAGCTCACAGTTTATAAATTCCCAATTTCTATAATCAAATCACTTAAAATTCAAACTTTAGTTAGCAGCCATAGCACTTACAAACTATTTCATAATACATAGCATTAATGCATTTCTAAATAAGCTACAATAATGTCGTTATTAAAATGACATTAATTTACCAAGGTCAGACACGTTTAGCTAGCAACAGCACATTTCTAAAACACTGACCAGTGCTCAATCTCTCAGTCAAAAAGAGGAAGGAAAGTGGAACCTGACCTATAGAGCTATTCGTGCTACTCTGAGTCTGGGAATCCGTCATGATGAATCCGCTCACACGAGCCTCAATGTTCAAAAACCCACAACCAAACACCAGCCTTCTCAGAAAGCCAAGTCCAAGTTTCTAAATGGAATGAGTTGAGCTACGACCCAGAGGGCAGGGTGTCGTAATTAATGGCAACCACCAACAACTGTGTAGTTCATTAGACGTTAACATCAACTTGTCGCTAGTTAATTAAGTATTCATTGATTAGCTTAGTATATGTGATGTATCGTGGCTTCGCCGATGTGCCTATTTAACGTGGCAACGAGTTGTATTTATTTGAGTTGTTTATCTTAGTTGCATGCTTATATGAGCGTTATTATAAACCAAACATTTTTCTCAGGACTTAATACGACACGAGGTTGAATTGTAGGCGCTTGTGTGTTGTTGATTACCGAAGACTGTTATCGCGAGAGCTGGCAGTAAAGAGCGATACGAGACTTGAATGAGACTGACTGACCGCTTATATACCACAGACATTGTTTCCACACCAAACACTTCTATTGTGTTATAAAATAACCGTGTTTTTTTTTCGATTTGCTCTCTTGATCAAGCGACTTTCATACCGTTGTAGAATTTATATTACAACAACTTTACAAAGGTGCGCCTTTAAATACTGTTACATTGCAGTCATAATTACTTGCCAGCAAACACTGTGGAAGGCGTTCAAAACTTGTTAAGCAGTCAAATTGTCGTTGAGCTGCTTGAGTTAACAAAATTGCATTAATTTCATACATAGACTCTTTCATCTCTTTCATCATTGTATTTTTCATATAATTTACAGTAAGCTGCATACATAGAATTAAATAGAATGCAATTAAATAGAAAATAGAAAATGAAAGGGGAACAAGTTTTTTTGTTTCTTTTTGGATGTATAGGTTACAAAAAATCTAACTTCTCAAGAGAAAATTACATTTCTGCTGATGATACATATTTGTGTGTTTTAAATACAAATACAAATGTAACAGATAAATAACTGGGGTTTATTAGTCAACAATAAATTCAATTTGTAACATTTGTTGATCGGAAACTCAAGAACATTGTCTTACCCAAATGATGTTTGCGCAACATATTTAGAAATATCCATTTACAGCGCAGATCTTGGGCATATTGTAACAAATCTATTAAATCTTTTTAGAAATATAAAATGTAATTTTTAAAAGCCACATGGATTTCTCCATACAATTGTGGAACACTAGAACCTCTCTTAAATTGGAATCTCTTATTACTGGAATTGTCTTTGTTCTATTTGTCCTAAAATTATTAAGATTAACAAATGGTTTAAAACCTTAAACATTACCAAAATTGTACAAGGGATGAGTTGAAAATTAGGGATTTAGGTAAAACAAAGTAAATAAAAGAAAGGGGTAATTGAAGATGAAGTTAGATGTAGAAACAGATAACTTTCATACTAAATATCCACTCAGAAATATAAAAAGCTACATATAAAGCCCTTTTAGTTATGCAATTTGACAGTAAGACTGTGAAAAGGTACAGAAATGACTTTTTGTTCACAAGTAATAGTTATTGAATAACTATTAGTTATTCAATAACATTTTCATTGTGACGACCGCGTAATAATAGTTTGAGGAGTTTTATTTCCTCAGGAACACCCGAAGGCTTGGCAGCCTTGACAGGCAGTTTCCATGGTAACCTCGAAAGAGCCAATGAACGAACGCATTCCAACAGCTGGTGTCAAATATCAACTGCGAGGGTGATTCCGGAAGCGGATTCAGTACCTGTGTCAGACTTACCTGAAAAACAATGAAAATAGGCGTTGTACCAAAGTAAAGATACTGAGATTCAAGGTAAGGTTGACTTAAAACGTGTTATAAAAGGATAATCTATAACATGTGTTATTTAGCTCATATTATCAAAAGTTGAGTGTAAGTTAATGTCTTGTGCACGTGGTCTTACACATTAACAATGCGAAACACCGATAAAATGTATTGTTACAGAAAAAATATTAAAGTAAATTGGTAAAACATACGTGGTAACTTGTTCTTAGTTTTTTTAATGAAAATTTAGCATTAGACACAAAGGTGTATCTTTAATACACTGTACACATGAACTGAGAAACTAAAACGTGTTAGATCTATTTGATACTGCAAGCTTGCATTTTGTTGTTGCTTGTAAACTGCTTGATCTTGATTTTTTTTTAGTTTTTACAAGTAAGCTGAATGACTGATATTCTCAAAAAAATGTATATATGTATATATATATATATATATATATATATATATATATATATATATATATATATATATATATACATATATACATTTTTTTTGAGAATATCAGTCATGAATGGTTTATGCATATATATATATATATGCATAAACCATTCATTTTAAACATTTAATCAACATTGTTGTGGCTGTTTACAGCAGCAGCAAGCAATTTGCCATGGCACCACACACAATCAGATGAACCACTAAACATGCTCTTACTATCAGAAATGGGTGAATTTTCTGTGCCAACAAGCCAATTCTAGCAGGGGCATATCGGGAATGGGGCAGTAGAAGGAACATGGAGTACATGACCCATTTGGTATTGGCTCATATTGCTTTTAGAGAGTTAATAAGGATACAGTAATAGTATAGATTTGATGGGTCAATTTTGTATTATAAATTATTTAAAAGGGGCATAAAATGACACTGATGAGGTGCTTGTTCAGATATTTTCAACCACAATCTTTCAACCCTATAAGTGAACAAAATCTTAAAATCTCAGCTACATAATTGTACATAAACAAAAATGACACAATAAACAAGCTATAGCATTCTACACAGATGGAGGCTTTTATGTAATTTCTCCCCATGAACAGTACAGAAACAGTTAATGATCCCTTAAATGAATTAAATGATACATGAAGAGTTAAGGAAAAAAACAAGGATTTATCTCTGTGTATGTTTTTTATTTACAGGATGTGTTCTGGTATAAAACACTGCAAAGTCGCCCTGGGCTTTGCTGTCATATTTGACCTTTTTGGCTTTACGGCTCTGTTCCTTGGGCTTTTTGCTCCCCTGGAAGTAAAGGGAAGAGATTTTGGAGATCTTCTGGTCTACACCGGAGCTCTCCTGGTCCTGATGTCTCTTGGTGGTTGGGTCATGTGGTATAGCGGGAACATTGAGGGAATGCCCACCCAAAAGGATCTGAGTGGCATAGGAAATGCTGTGGATCGCTTGGCACGCAACCTCAGCAGGAAAATATACACACACCGTGTATACAGAGGGCCCTAACTTTTGAACAGTATTGCTGAATTGGGTTTTAATTCAATTTTTAAGTGTCTGATATTTGTTTCGGATGTGGACTTTGCGATTTAAAAGAAGTACCTTCCAAGCTCAGATTTGCCGGAGGAGCTGCCTTTGAAAGACTTATTGATATGCCAATAACATTTGAGCTCATGGACCTTCAGTCGTTGCAAGAATGAAAGCTTGCATCGCTATTACAGTAGCTTCTAAAGGTCAACTTATTACATTCATTGTTACAAGTAGAACTACTGTAGCTTTCTGCAAAGTGTGGACTTCGGATATTTTATTTGATTGTTGTGCATGTTGATGTCAGTGTTTATTCTGTGTATGTCTTTGTTAATGGCTTTTCTCAACTTAAATTTGAATAAAAAATTTAACTTGATAGATATTTCTAAAGGTATCAGTATTGTTTGATACAAGACAAAGTCCTGATTCATTTAACTATAACCTCTAGGTGGGGACTGAACAGATTTTTTTCATGTTGCGTAAGCCCTTATTATGGTTTTAAAAGGTTAAAATACAGAGGATTCCCCTTTAAAACAAAGTTTAGGATAATTTTCTCCGTTAATGTAGGCTATACATTGTCATATGAAATTGTTGATGTCAGAATCCTTTTATAGAAAAAAGCATAAGCAGGATAATAAAATACATATAAATGTTAGTAGATGTAGATACATGTAAATTTAGAAGACTCTGTTTTGTGACATCTTGTAATATTGTATATAGCTGCATCTTAAAATATTGCTGTCAATCAACGTTCAGGCTCTTCTAAAAGCGTCCTCTATAAACAAAAAGAAAGCAGCTTATGGCTAGACTAAGACAAAAACACTAGACTTTATTTAGCACCATGGGCTTTTCCTGTTCTATACTTTTATCTCCGAGGGCTTACTTGTTTAAAGCCTCCTAATAGGATTGCATCTTATTAGCACATGTGCTCTAAAAGAGGTATATTCTGTCTGGTGCACACCGTATACATCAGGTTTATCACCATGACAAACGTGGCTTACAAAACACATTTCGGTTACCCTAAATACAAGCAGCTAGATTCATCGTTTTTGTAAATTGGTGCTAGAAAAGAGCAGACTAATGGATGGAGACATGTAACACTTTTTAATGGAATTACTGGAGTATAGTTAAGGGATATCCTAAAGGCCAATTAGCCGTCTCCTTTTACAAACCGTGAGATGAAACGGAATAAAAGAATTGGGGAGGTTATAGTTATTTTTTTTACAAAGACAAGCAAACAGTATCATGAAGGAGCATCATTTTACATTGACAAACATTTTTTTGATAAAACTTTCAGTATTTTGTGAGGGTACAAAGCCATATTTTTTATTAATATCTGAAAACTATAGCACAATTAGATTTGTATTTACAGTGTTGTAGGAAAACAAGATAATGTTTGTTGCAAACATGGCCACATTTATGCAATTATATCATTTATATTGGCAGTCATTAGCTGACAACCCATTCAAAGTTTGAGTTACTTGCCCAACCCACTGGTTTTAGTTCGTTTGATCTTTTGGCGAAATGCTGCCAAGTGTACCTTTAACAGGATATCACATTTTAATTCAAACAAATAAAATACCATTTAATTATCAAGTCATTACGTAGCTTGTCTAAAAGCTCGTTGTAGGAGAACTTGCAGACTTAAAAAAAAAACTTGCTTTTCAAATTCAACCATTTAAAATACTCCATTATCTTTATTTTACAAATGCATCCCTGTAAAATAATGGAATCTGGTTTAAAAATGCAAAAGGATTTAACAAAAGGTTAATATTTTTTCTAAATGCATTCAAGATGATCAAATTAGGTAAGTAAGCTGAACGTTTTTCAAATACACGTATAGTGTACAGAAGATTTCCTCTTCTTTCTCAAATTTGGGATATAATACTCATATTATATCTCTGGTTTCAGATATCAGCAGTCAAAAGGAAAGCCAACAAAAGAGAAACTAGCACGAACCAAAAAGGTAACAGTACAGCTTCACAGACAAAATATAACTGAACAAAATTATTTTAATGACATTTACATAGAGATTTAGACTCAAAGCACTTTACATGTTGAGGGAGCTGTCTCTGAATTCACCATCAGCTTCACAAAGTTCTAGTGTGAATTATGTAGGGTAAATAGGAATTCCCTATGTGGAGTCCCAGGGAGCCTCGCTGACTGACTATGCAGTGCTAGTCACCAAAGCATAAAAACTATTTGAACTAGCGGTGGACAAACAGATCGGCGGATGATTGTTGGCAAGATTTGTCAGTCATGTGACTATTCGTGGACATTGCACTGCTTATGCGCATAAAAGTCTTTTCAGCCATTTCCTTGTCAATACACATTGTTTTCTTTTATTTTTAATAGTTTCTGCTTAATATAGCGTCACGGTGGCGCCGTGGGTAGCACGGTCGTCTCACAGCAAGAAGGTCGGTGGTTCTAGGCTTGGCTGGGTCGGTTAGCACTTTAGTGTTAAAGTGTGAATGTGTGTGTGGATGTTTCCCAGCGATGGGTTGTGGCTGGAAGGGCATCCGCTGTGTAAAACATATGCCAGAGAGTTGGTGGTTCATTCCGCTGTGGCGACCCCGAAAGGGAAGAAAGCCGACATGAAGATGAATGAATGGATGAGTTTCTGCTCAGAGAATTCCACAAACTTTTGGTGAGATTTTTTGCTTTGAACTTTTAACCCCTGCCAATTGCTCGTTCTGTTAAGGCAGGAGCTGAACCAAGGAACTGGAAAAAAAAATCGCACAGTGTCTGCCCACAAAAAGCCTGTAGTGAAACAACAGATCAAGTGGTTGAGTTACTTTCTTTGAATATGTGATAGTGTTTGTGTTGTAAAGACTCAGAACTCCTGTGCCGCAAGTGCGCAGTAGCAGTGTAATTATTTTCAGGTGTTCCATTGCTTGATTGGACTTGCTCGTTAGGGGTCTTCAGGTGCAGGTGCTTGTGAATCCCTGACACAATTTAATAAATATAGGGGAGAAATGGTTTATAACTGAATCAATCTGTGAATTAGCAATAACTTTGCTGGCACAATTTTCATGGTCAAAATGTCAAAGGGGTTATTATGTTTAAATGGCTTTATAAATCAAAGCTCTTTTGAAGGAAAATTTTGAAAGGAATCCTTAAGGTGCAGTATGTTAGAATTATAACATAAATGTTGGTATATAGGCCTTTATAAGTCAAGAGATCATGTTGATTTTAAGCGTCCTGGAATGTGACATGCTACAGGCCAGGAATTAATGTGTTGTGTTTTAGTTACCTCTCAATTTCAGCCAAACTAGTCCTTTTTCATTCTTTATACATAGTTTAGAAAGCTTACCGCTGGAAACTTAGTTTAGAAGGAAGATTAATAAATCTACACTCTGAAAGTACCAGTTTTGGGAACAAACATATTTACTACACTTGTATTATTCCCGCTAAAATACAAGTTCAACTATTTAAACAAATAATAATAAAATTATAATAATCAGTTTTAATATGAAACTGTTAATTGTCAGTAACTTACAACTTCATTCAAGTGTGTTTTTTTTCAAGGGTCAGTAAATTACGTTAAGATGTTGTAAATCTGGAGAGCCTGAGGAGAAAGCACCCTCTGTTCTTAACTTAAGAGATTAATCAGGGCCTGAAATAAAATCCTTTCGTTAAACAACAATGGATAACCTTATGGCTCCCTTAAAGGTATTAAAGTGTTTTTCTTTGGGGAATGTCCACCATTTACTTAAAGATAGAAAATGCTTCCATTTTCTGGAAGAAAAAAAAACAAAACAAACCCAAACCACAAACATCAGTTTTAGGAAAAATGTACACACAATCATTCATTCTTGTATTCATCTCACACATACATTTACTTTCAATTTACATAATTGAATAGTTTTTCCTCCCATTTTATGTTTATTGTGAAGCATTGTAAGCATCATTTCACCAACACAAAATGCACTGCAATCAAAGTGGTTCGAGGAAACGCAGCAGATTGTTATGAAATGTAATTCTCACTCTGGCTGATCCCTGGACTCTCTTTCCTAATTGCATTATCCTAAAGGTGGCACCTCCTTTAACACCAGGGCTTTTTCTCCCCAGCTCTTCATTCATTGCTCACCACTTGACCCTTTCATCACACACAGGTAAGTTATCTTCTGCTTAACGATGAATGGAGATATATTTTTTCTCTCAATAGAGTTGCTTTTTAGCTTTACTATTATTAATAAACAAATGATTTTATTCCGTGGTTGAATGTTTGAGATATCACTAATAATTACCACTTTATGCGTGTAATAGCCATGAAACGAATTCATCCATTACACATACTCCAAATTCACCTCCTTACAAGATCTTTTTAAAATATATTTGTTCATTTTTTGTTTGACTCAGTTGATCAAATCTTTTTACAATATTTATGTTTTTAGATTTCATTCTTAAGAAAGTTTATGTTTAGAATTGTTTTGATGTTAAACATTAAATTTTGTCCAAACAACTTTTTTACAATTCAGCGCAACAAGACAATTTCCTATTTAAAATTAATACATATTATTTATCTTATGTCATCAACATGAATACAAATATATTTTTAAAAATAAATTATTTATTGACTTTCAACATAAATATACATTCTTGTTTCCTGATTTAGTTACTCCAAGTTCCATGTACTCGGTTACTGTGAGCCATTTTTAGTGCAGCAAGATTTTGTATTTAATCAGTAGAGGGTGATAGAGAGCTACATATGTCTTGATTTACTTTATTGAGGATGTGTATTTAAAATTGAGAATGAGATTATATGATTTACAGTGCAAATAAAAGTAAAAAATTCTAGAGGAAATAATATCACTCAATTTTCAGTTATTGCAGGGAAATTAATTAAAACTGGAGTATGGGTGAATTGAACATGTTTTATTTAAATACTGTGTACAAGTACTTTAACCAACACTTATAGTAAATATAATACCTTATATTAAACGGAAGAAAAAGGAAAACAAGTTATAGGAAATGGCCTTCCTTTTATTGTGAGGAAATAAAAATGTTATTTGCTAATACTGCTGTGTGCAAAATTTAACAAACTCCTTTTAATTTTGTAAAATCATATAAAATAACATTTTTATCTCTTGATTTGGAAACTGGGACTTTTAAAAAACAATTTCTGATATGCTGATGCAACTTATACATCATTTGTGGAGCACAATTGCATCATTGACTCTTATTAAAGATAATAAATATCAAAGATATTTAACATGCAGCTCGAAAATGGATGCAGATTATTGTGATGTAAAGTTAGTGTGGATAAGAAAGTGTTTAACAATTGTAACAATTTAAATAGAAATTTAAGCAATGATATATTATAAAAAAATCTACAAGACCCCCCCCCCCCCCATCACTGTAAGTTTGAACTGGGGGATTTCAAATTGTATGTTTTAACAGTCTTGCAGGCTAAACATTTGATTTCTGATCTGGGACATATTTCTGTCTATCTCAGAGGAAAATTATGGGAAACGCACAGAGTGGAGGGATCCCCAAAGAGTTCCTGAATGAACTGAAGATGACCACCAGGTTCTCTGAATCAGAGATCACGCAGTGGTACGAGAACTTCCAGAAGCAGTGTCCAACAGGACGCATCACTCTAACACAGTTTGAGGAGATCTACGGGAAGTTCTTCCCTGACAGTGATGCCAAAACTTATGCCCAACACGTTTTCCGCTCCTTTGACACCAATGATGATGGGACGCTAGACTTTAAAGAGTACGTTGTTGCTCTTTCACATGACATCCTCTGGGAAGTCTACCTTAAAGCTAGAATGGGCCTTTTCACTGTTCGATGTGGACAAGAACGGTTACGTCACAAAACCTGAAGTGATAGAACTCAGCCAGGTGAGAAACTTCAATAATCCACCGTTATTTCCCCCTTCCCCAATGAATCGATAAGCTACACTAAGCTGCCTAAGTAGGTATTCTAAGTCTAAGCTAAATAGAGGAGAGCTTTTGGGCTTGACTCGATGGACCTTTACAGCAGGGGTGTGTGGGGATGAGGGGGTCAGTCCCATTACCAATTAAAGAATCTAAAACTGTAAAACCAACGTTTTTTATAGAGCCATTGAGAAATGTAATTTCCTTTGTATTTTCTTTTTTATTGCTTTACACTAATTAATTAAGTCAAAGTCACTTACAGAATAAAATACAGATCAAATGAACTAATAATAAAAACCCAGCTAAATCACCCTGCGATACATTACCTAGTTGCCTCTAAAGCTACACAGGCCTCAGAATGGTTTGATTTTTGATGGCAGACTCAGAGAAGTGGTACTTTCAGTAGTATGATTGGAGCGCAGCTAAATAATTTCAGTTCAACAGGAAAGTATTTCAGAACATGAAATATCCAAACCTGCTTGTTCCCCCAACCATATCAACCAGTAACCAATGGACTAGGGCCAGACGGAATATTTGAGTTATTTCTTTGCAGATGTTCTTTGTTGGTACATTTTCATGAGAGTCTGACGAAGGGCTTTTAAAACGAATTAGAAAAAAAAAAGAAAAGTGAAGTCAGGTAGAACGAGCTTATTAAAGCTTATTAACAGGCCAATTCTTCTGATTTGGCCCTAAGCCACATTAATATCTTATCGAAGTAATAATCCCTAGTGCACAATTTGTCTTGCAAAAACTGTGTGTGTGACCAGCAAGGAATGCTAATACGGGAGTCAGTGTTGATTAAGATGAGGCCTAGACTTAGACTGTGGCCAATAAATGTCCCAGGGTGGATTCAATTTGGTAAAACCACTACTTTAAAAGGCATTTACACTAAGAAAAAAATCCATTGACTTGAATGGATCTCACAGGTTAATGCCTAACCAGGAGTTCATTGGTACGTAGTGCGATTACGGATTCCCTTGGCTGTTGAGCTGGATTCAACTTTAACCTGTGAGGTGGCCTCAACTGATGTGACTACAACCTCTGGATTGAATTAGTAGGAATAAGCAGATGTATGTCAGTTTAGCTGTCATTTTAACAATTCATTCTTTGTTTATTTTAAATGAGAGAGGCAAAAGATGCTTATATTTGCACATGGGGATGCCCTTTGGAACATTTGTAAATCTATATTCTCTAATATTAAAACTGAAAATGCATAGCCAGACCTGAAAATCTGAGCAATTTTCTAAAATTGCCACAAATGAGGTAAAATAACCGAGTGAGCGTATTCCTCATTCAGACTCAACCACAAGGACGATTCAACTGCAAAGCTCATTCAAAAGTTGACCCAAGACCAGTGATTAGAAGCATGGAATGACGTCATCCTTAAGCTCAAGCTGCCTTAGAAATCAGTGGAGTGCGGCAGAAATATTCCGTTGTGTACACTGTGTGAGATAAGCGCCTCAATGTGTAATCAGGATTTAAGAGCACACTTGAGCATAGGGGATACCATGATTTACAGTACAAGTCAAGCTTCTTTTTTTCAACAGGGTGTGAATACAATATACAATACTCTCTCATACTGCTTAAACTCAATTAATGAGAGAGTAAGTAAAGTAAAATAAAGAGTAAGATTATATCAAATAAGAGCACCATTTTTGTGATTAGGGCACTGGAAGCTTTATTTAGCTTTATTCAAAGTCAGTGTAAATAACAAAAAAAAATACTTTGGGGATGTTTAGTCTTCGTATGTCACATGAGACTTCCAGGGTTAAGTTCTCATCTCTCTATGTCACTACTTTATCCCTACAGGTTACGTGATTCGTACTAATCAGGGCTCAATGAATTGTTCTGCGGAATCTTTGGATTGTCAGAGTGAAGACACAGCAATACGCTTTTTCTTATTTCACCAATAATAAAATACAGGGTGATTCAAAATTAACATCCCAACTTTCAAAATCGAGAACTCTTTAAAGAACAAAAGGAGAGCTAAGCTCTTTCAGATGTGGGTTTAAGCAAGCTCTAAAGTTTCAATTGGTTGAAGAAAAAAAATTTCATTATTAATCATGGTTTTTTTTATTAAATACAGATACAAAATTGTTATAAATCACTCGGTAAATTATTTCAAGTTAAGCTTATTCAATGTAAGTTACAACTGTGACAACAGCTTTTATATTATTTTTTTAAATTGCAAACGATTTGCTAAAACTACTTAAAAATATTGAAAAACTAGGCTGCTAGAAAGCTATACAAAGAGCTGCAAGCAGCAATTCGGACTCACGCTGTGCATTTGTTTATGTTGAGACGACTAATCTCGCATCTCCTTTTATGGAAATGATAGCCTTATGTGTGCAGCTGTCTATTAATATTCTATAATATTATAAACAATAAACTATTTTAAATGTTACATATAGCCTAATAACTGTGTTCAATCAGTTGGACCTGTATGAAACCATTGAAAACCTGGTGGAGGCACAAAATTGCAGAAATAGATACTTTTGACTTTCAACTGCTGATTCATAATAATCAAACTCTTTTACACCAATAAAGTCATCTTGCACTTTTACTACACATTTGCCAGATAGAATGGTGGGGATTAGTTTTGTGTCATCATGTATGGAATCTAGAACCTCTGACCAATCAGAAACCACAGTCAGTACAAATTACAATATAAGCCCTAAGTATTACATATTATAATACACATATTATATCTTGTATTATATATTGCAATATATACATTGCTTATCTATTTTTTACACATATACTGTATATAACAACATAAAACACTTTTTACACGTTAAAGCAGGGTTGTCCAAAGTTGGTACTGGAGGGCCACTGTCCTGCACATTTGAATTGCAAACCTACTATAATATGCATACTACTCTACTTTAGCCAATCAGAGGACCATAATTAGTGCCACAGGTGTGTTTCATGATGGTTGACCCAAAAATGTGCAGGGCTCCGGCTCTCCAAGACCGACATTGGACACGTTAAAGTTTTATTCAAGTTTTGACCAGGGAGTGTTGCTTGGTGGGCTATGATTAGTGAACAGGGCTACTTTATTTAGCAATCAAAAAGGAAGCCATAAATACTTTCCATTTCCTGATGCTACTTCCGACAAGCTTTTAAAAGTACTCAATATTTTTCTAAGCTATGCAAAAAAAGATGAAATGTTTCTGGAAAAAAACTGGCTTCAAGTTCAACCCAACTTCCAAAGCTGACCATAAAAACTATTTCTGTTTAATCAGTTTGAGCTTTAAAAAAAAAGTATTGTAATGCAATATTAGATATTGTAATTGATTTCTATTGGATCTAATTGCCAGAATGCAACTGATACTCAAACGCTATTAGATGGGGTCTTCTATTACAGCAATAAAACAGATGATGACCTGACAGGCATTAAGGTAAGTTTTACACATGATCTTACAATTCATAATATAAAATGTAATTCATGAAGATTAATTAAATAAATTTATATTAAATTAAATTTAATTACATATATTGATACATTAATTATATCAAATGTATCAGCTGTGTTTTATCTTTAAATCATGCCCACTGAATAAAAAAAAACAAAGAAATTTACAGTAACTTTTGTGTGAAAAAACTATTTCAAGAGATATCTATCTATCAAGAGATAAAGTATGGCTGCAACAGCTGGCTCTACTTCTCTTTGTATCAAGCGTCATCGGTTTTTACTATTAGATAACGGTGTTAAAACTGATCAAATGAATTTAGCATATAGCCTCAGGAAAAACATTTAATCATGGATAAAAAAACAAAAGACTTAGAAATCGGCCTTTGTGTGTCATTAGAAGTCCAGTAAAGTAAAGCCTCCTACTTTGTCAAACAGTGATGTCACAATGACTAATCTGAAATCTCTAACCCTAGCTGACCCGTTTTTCTCATATAATATATGTTTACTAACCATTTGCACATTGATTACTGCTTAAATGTTTAAGTGTATCAAATATAATGATGTTTTTCTTTTCTCCTCAGACCATTTTCAAACTCATCCCCAAAGAGAAGCAGGCGAATCTTCCAAACGATGAGAACACGCCTGAAAAGAGAGCAGAGAAGCTCTGGGCTGTCTTTGACAAAAAAGACAATGGTGAGAAAACAAAGCGTGTAAATTAAATCAATGTTACATCATCAGGTGGGTTTAATAAATAACTTCTCTCTCACATTCAGAACGCGTGGCAGAAGGGGAGTTTATCGAGGCTGTGCAGTCAAACGATGATGCTATGCGTCTCATTCAGTATGACCATAAATGACAACATGTTTACTATATCTTCTGAACAGAAGCTTTGTTGTGCTTGAACTTTTGTGCACGTGTTGTAAATTAAATGTGTTTATGAAACAATCTGTACCTGGAATTTTTCCACTTTGTTCTGCAATGCTCTAATAAGTGATAAAAAATAACAAAAGTGGATTCCATGGGTTTGTTGTTTATTTTGAATTAAACACTGCAAGGGTTTTTGTATAATTTTGTTAAATAGAAAGTATAATAGGTAAGTAGTTAACAGTATCCCTTTACATCTCTGAAACTCTAAAACAAGAAATGAACAATATAAAAAAATAAGCTTAGAATATGAACATTTTCTTTAAGCTAAAAAAAGTAATATATTGTGTTTGTTACTTCCATATTAAAGAAATATTGGGTATCAGGGGCTAATAATTTTCAGTCCCTCTACTAATTTCAAAGAAAGTCAATGGAGGAAAATTTTAACTAGCTCAGGTTAGATCTGCACAAGTTGTTAGTAAATAAAGATTTGAGGACACGTTTTTTACTTTAGTGTTTTCATCAAAATAGCAGAAAACACTAAGATTGATGTTTGTTTTGAATTGTGAGTAGAACATCTCTATCTGAGCTTGGTAGAAAAAAAGCCTATTAACAAATATACTTATTACAGTACAGACGATTTTTACAGCGCAATGGATGCTTCCAACTATAAAATGTGTTTAAAAAGAGACAAGATTTGTGTTTTAGGGACATCTTGGAGAAAGAAAGACAATAAGAAAATTAAATCTGATGAAATATGTTTCAATATATATATATATAACTATAATCTATACTTTATCTAAACTAATTGGAATGTGAACCATGTTGATGTTCAGATAAATAGAGAGTATATAATTAAAATATGTGGAAAAATTAAACACACCCTACAGTTTGTTTACTGTTATGAAAAACTGTGGTGGCCCTTATAAAAAACTGTTTAATTACATTAAAATTAATCTCCTGTCTTACAAATCATTTGTCTTCCTTACCACTTGTCATTCTTTCCATTGCTGACTTGATCTCTGTCTCTTGCTTTGGAGATTAGTCATGTAATCTTCTATCCAGCTTTGGAAAGCATCTGCCTAAAGCTGTGGGAATTCCTCAGTTCGTTTGTAAGCTCTCCATCAATCCATCTTGTCATATATTTAGAGTTTTTATTTAAAAACATTTCTATAATCAAGTGTAAGACTCTTCGTGTGATCCAATTAATAATAGCATGTGTTCTCAGAAATTCTGGGGAAACAACTTGGGATTGCTTTGACACTATGTTGACCTAAAAAATACAAAACGGTAAAAGACAACGAACATCGTATATTGCAACTTACTCCTTAAGATTTGAGCAGAATACATTTCACCTTGTAATACAAATATTCGATAAATGATTAAATCTCAATCAGCTATAAGTAAAAACAAAAAAACTCTCAATTAGCACCTTTGTCATCCTTAATTGTTTTGACTGAATCAAAGTAAATAAAAAGAGAATAAAGTAATTTTGAGTTCCACTTGTTAAGACCTTTAAACAAATGTATTCAGTGTATCCCTTTATAGCCAAGCGTAAGTACTGAAAGACGTTTTTTTTTGAAGAGCTGTTCCACATGGAGAGAAAAAAGAATCAGCCCTTACAAAAGTAATGTCAAATGACTATTGCGAGGCGTCACGCTGGCGCAGTGTGTAGCACGGCCGTCTCACAGCAAGAAGGTCGCTGTTTCGAGCCTCGGCTGGGTCGGTTGGCATTTTTGTGTGGAGTTTGCATGTTCTCCCCATGATTGCGTGGGTTTTCTCCGGGTGCTCCGGTTTCCCTACAAGTCCAAAGACATGCGGAATAAGTGAATTGAATAAGAACGATTGCCCATAGTGTTAAAGTGTAAATGAGTGTGTGAATGTTTCCCAGCGATGGGTTGCGGCTGGAAGGGCATCCGCTGCGTAAAAAACATATGCCAGAGAGTTGGCGGTTCATTCCGCTGTGGCGACCCCGAAAGGGAAGAAAGCCGACATGAAGATGAATGAATGACTATTGTGAAACCAGAAGCGCTCACATAGACCACCCATCTACCCTTCCCTACTCTGAACTCTCATCACAAACATCACAAACAAGCACACCCTTGGGTGCTCATTGGCTACCAGTTTGTTGTGATTGGTGTCCCAAGATGATCATCAATGGTAAAAATGTATTTTGATGAAGTTTGACCACACACTTTAACAACCTAAAGTATGAATTTTGGCTGTAAATAAACACGATCAGCAAAAGGAAGAGATAATTATTGGTATTTTGCATTGCTATGGGTAACATTTTACCCAATAAACAATATAATAAAAAACAGATGGAAATGCCATGGACAGTGACAGCAGTGACAATAAATATAATGATCAAATCATTTTAATATCAAAGCTTCACAAAAATCGCATTACATTTTTTTTATCCTTAACTGTAAAGTGAAAAAAGTCATAAAATGATGCACACCAAGAGGATTCTTCTGCCGACTATTTTCAGCTCATGCCTCTGTGTGTTGAAAAATGGGATTTGGGGAAATGGTGGGATTTTTTTTTTTTACAAAGTATCTTTCTTCTTGAATCAAAAAATGCTATTAGTACAAATATGACTTCACTCCTTTAAATGGCACCTATTATGCAAAACCAGTTTTTGGAAGGTAACATGAATTTAAACATTAAAGGTGTAAACTCACTCAGGTAAGAGGGGCTAGACTTTCAATTTGTAGACATCAATAGACATCAATTTGTTGTTCATCAATCAAAGTTGCAAGCTGATGTAGTAAGCTACTAGTCGTCCCCGCCCACCTATGTTGATTGACATACATACATAATGCCCCCCCCTCCAACACCAGTCCTGTTTTCCATTTCATGTACCATATCTGATCAAAATATAGTTATCTATCACCTGAATACAAGTATTCCTTTCTTTAAAATATTTTTAAATGTGTCTTGTTACAAAGCAAGCTTGTGTCTTGACTCCACCCCATCTGAAGCTGGATGTGACATTACAATACTTTAGCTTGTTAAGTTTCTTTGTGAAACCTCCCTTGCCGTGTTGCAGAGAGCCATAAGATAAAAATCACATCACCTATAAAGGGTATAATAAGTGTCTATTAAAAAACTCTATGGTCATGGGAAAAAGTTCTATGGTCATGTAAACCAATTAGATACCTGAAAATGTTCTGATGGTTTCCACTTCGAGGCAAGCTAAAACCCCTCGTTCCTCTATCCACACAACAACGCTGAACCAACAGGTTATTTATAAAAAGAAAGTCCAGCCTTGGTCAGAGTTTTCAGAAATGCTCAGTTACATTGA
This sequence comes from Danionella dracula, assembly GCA_900490495.1. Classification (NCBI taxonomy): domain Eukaryota; kingdom Metazoa; phylum Chordata; class Actinopteri; order Cypriniformes; family Danionidae; genus Danionella; species Danionella dracula. The sequence continues at coordinate 23,287,863 of UELW01000111.1, forward strand.
ACATCTCTGTGTTTATTGTGGATAAATGGTGTAGAAAAAAATCTATTTGCTGAAAAAATAATTTTGCTGACAGAGTCTAAAAGTAATTCGAATTTTCATGAGATTGAAAACAGACACCATATAGCACCATCACTTTTTTAAGATATGCTGAAAACCATGTTGTTTATGGTCCTCTGCTGACTTAAATAATGATCTCAAAGTGTGTTCATCTGGGTAATGAAGTTGCAAGACTCACAAGGTGGTTCACTAACCAGTTCTAACCAGTTTTTATAAAAACATTTAGAGAAGAATCTCAGTGTTTTTAATGCAAAATATATTGACCACATCTATAATTTAAATGCTGCATAACTTCTGGGCATAGTAGCATCAACCAAACTTAGAACAAAACTTTGAGAAATTAAAATTTGTTCACTGGTTTCCAGTCTACTCAACACATTTCATCATCCCCTTCCCTTTCAAGCTCTTCCTCAAACTCTTCCATTTCCCGCTCACAGTCCTCACACCCCTCTCTCCCGCAGCCCCCCACTAGAACAAGTCCATGAGGAGCCTTTGCGCCCACCATTCCCACAGCTGCCCCTTCCTCACCAGAGCTCCACAGTGTATCTATAAGTGCTCCCTGCTGGCACGGCTGGACCAGCCGGCTGATCGAGTACAGGCTCTGCCCACCACCAGTGATGACCTCATCATAAGATGGTGCCAGGCTGGCAGCACGAGCTTCCTCCAGACGAATCCGGGCACGATGCTTCATCTCAATCAAAGTTTTTGTGTAAGAGTTCAAGGTGAATACAGCGGCTGCCATACAACAGCTGAAGGAGATCCATGCCATGCTGTGAATGGGAAACAATAGAAATGTTCCTTTTTTTGTTTTATGGCTTGACTTTTACAGCAAATCACAAATCTGGGTGCAGCTTGCACTACATCAGCAACAAAACTCTGTTTTCTGTTGTGCCATGTACTTATTCATGTAATCAGAGCATTAACTACTTTAAAATACAGAGGTGTAAAAGTGTTCGCGATTTTCTTTTTTTTTAATGTTCACATTTTGAAGTCAAAGATAACTAAAGTAACAGTATCAAGTTTTTTTATTTTTTATTATGATTAAGGTGTTAACTATGTGGTTCGGTGAAGTGAGAAGTATTGGCCCTACACTAATAACTGGTTGGGACACACTTAGCAATAAAACTAGGATCCTTTGTTTTCTGTAACTTGCAAACAGACTGACTACTCCAATTCTACAAAGTGCGTATAAATGGAAAATGACATGTAGATTGAAAAACAAATCACATAAAGAACACTCACGCAAAAGACCAGCCATAATCCCAGGTCTGAGGTCTCCAGTCTTTAGGCCCTATGCTGACTGTCATCTGGAAGACTGTAGTATACATCATATGAGCCACCATTCCCATCAGACCTAAAGAAAAACCGAGACTATAGTTATTCTTCTTTGTCTCAGGTAAATCCTAGTTCTACAGAATAACTTAAGAACTAACCAGACAGCACTGTGCACATGGCAGCAAAAGCATTGATCTTGAGGGCATACATTTCCTTGTTTAGACAGAGCAGGAAAAGTTCAACCCACATCAGCAGAAAGCCCATGCCCAGGAGGCTGATATAGGTGAACTCTGAGATCACAGAGAGCCACAGCACACCTGGAAGAGAGTAAATAAGCACCAGTTTAGCCCTTCTTTATGCTACTTTGAAGCGCTGAAGAGTTTAGAAAGATGATTCTCATAGTGCTCTCACCCTGTGTTTCTCCTGGGGTCAGTTCAATGAAACTTCGACATTTTTCCCCTGTGAAGAAACAAAAGTTGACAAAAGTTTTAGTAACCTGTTTGTTTGTGCTTTCAGATGAACAAACTTTAACAAATCAGTCTTCCGTTGATCTTGTTCATCATCTATTTTAACCTCCTTTATTGTATTACCTATTTATTGGTCGACGTGTCCCTTCAACAGTACAACCCTTCCTCCATCCATTTGATATTTAATCGATCTAATCCCATAAATCATATTCAAAATCCTATTCACACTTCATCTGTTTGTCTATCAGAATGCATGATCATCAGTTTGTTGCTAACGACATCCATGCACCCACCTTCTGTATTCATCCTTCCATTTACATTTATGTTTACATTTACATTTTACATTTATGCATTTGGCAGACGCTTTTATCCAAAGCGACTTACATTAGGCGAGAGACAATATGCAATCTGTTACACCTTCAAAATCTATCTCAGCTTCTCATAATAGAAATTGTATCAACTGATCAATAAACCAAAGCAGTGAGGGAGAAGTGGAAGAAGATAAAGACAGAGGAGGGAAAAAGAAAGTAGTTTTTTTTATAGTAGGTGTTCCCTGAAGAGAAGAGTTTTCAGTTGCTTTTTTAAAGCTGTCCATCCATCCAGCCATCCATCCATCATCAGATCAGTCATTCTGTCCATACATCCATGATCAGGTCAGTCATTCTGTCCACACATCTGTCCGTCTGTCCATCCATCCATCCTTAGGTTAGCTATTCTGCCCACAAATACATCTCCACCCCACCTATCCATGAAATCATCCATCCATCCATTCATTATTATTCCAGTCCTTCAGTCCACACATCCATGCTTCTGTTCATCTGTCTGTCTGTCTGTGCATATGTCTATCCATCAGTTAGTTTGTTTGTCCGTAATTATCCCAATCTTTCAGTCCACAGATCCATCCATTTATCCACCTATCTAGGTCTCCCGCTTTGCATTCATTAAACCATCACCCCCTCTATCGGTCCATCCATCCATTATTATCCCAGTCCTTCAGTCCACACATACACCCATTCATCATTATCCCTGTCCTTAAGTCCAAACATCTATCCACCTGTCCATCTGCCCATCCCCCAGTTGGTCCATCCATCATCTTTCAGTCTACAAATCTATCCTTCCACCTATATATTTCAACCACCCATCCCTCTATCCATCTGGCAAATCCTTCTGTCTACTCACCAGTCTATCCATTACCCATTGATCCATCCAACAATCATTAATCATTAGGCCACTCCTTCTGTCCATCCATCTATCAGGACTGTATTTCTGTCCATGCATCCATTTACCCATCCAATCGACCCATCCATCCATCCATCCATCCATCCATCCATCCATCCATCAATCCATCTATCCATCCATGTAAACTATTCAGTAACATTATGTACCCTCATTGGTTTGTAGCTATTTGCTGTGAGCTGTGTAACACTGTTTTCTTGAAGCAGATGGTAAGACCCAGGGTGACAGGAGTGCAGATAAACAAGAGAAAAAAAAGCCAGAACAGTGCACAGATGTTAAGAGGGTTGACTCCAAGCATTAACATAAAGAATGACTAACAGTTGGTCATCTAGAATCATTCGGTTTATGTGTTAAATCAAATTTGGTCATTTGCTTAGATGTCTAGCATCTGAAATGACAATAGACATTGTAGATCTGAGGCAAACATTGAAGTTCATCCCTTTTTAACTCTAAAGATCCTTTAGTCTCACCGATTCCATCGTTGTGCTTCTCACAGGACAACCAGAAGCCAGTGTGAAAGTAGCGCAGCATGTATTTATCCTCTCCAGTCTCCCAGATGTAGTGCACTGCATTTGCTAGTTTTTTGGCTCGTATACGGGCTAGTTCCTCCTTCTGGATTGGAGACAACGTCACATTGGATTCCTGTTTTTTTTGGGTCTGCTGTTGGGACCTCTGTAAATGAAATGAGCAGGGAATAATCTTGTGTCAAACAGTCTGAGTATTTTATAATCATGTGAATAATTCTGTGGTCTGACAGAAAAGATTGCATTTTGTATTGCACAGAATGTGTAGATTTAGCGATAATCTCCCTCTGGGTAAGAAGGGTTAAATGACCTGGAGGATTACAGAGGAGCAAGTGCAGATCTGAAGGGCCCTAGGTTGTTTCAGGAGATTGAAGAAATATTTTCAAAGGTTCATGACCCATGCTGCCAAAAAACATAATATCTTGTACTATACAAGTACTATTGAGAGCTTAGTGGAAATGAGTTACTAAAGTAAATTAATTTAGTATCAAAGACCTTTAAATTTAGTTTATTGTAGTGTTACAATGAAATCCCACATTTATAGACCACTAAACTAGTCTATTTGACCACAAGAGAGAGTAGTTTGCACAGTTCATAATCCTAATTTAAACTAAATGTTGGCAGATGTGGATTTTTCTGGTGCCTCTAAGGCTGAAGATTATTGGTTCAAGGCAAACCTGGAGTAAGTGTAACTATAAGACACCTGACACTCTATAGAGAACTCTATATGGGATCACCAAATTTGGTCCCCGAGGTCAGGGGTCCTGCACATTTTTGGTTCAACCATTAAGGTCTTTTTGGCTTGTCTGAAGGTAGGGTAGTATTCATGCTTGAGCAGATTTGCAACTAAAGGAATCGTATGATTTAATGATCCCTGTTCATTCATTCATTCATCTTCATGTCGGCTTTCTTCCCTTTCGTGGTCACCACAGCAGAATGAACAGCCAAATCTCTGGCATATGTTTTACGCAGCGGATGCCCTTCCAGCCGCAACCCATTGCTGGGAAACATTCACACACACACACACACACACACTCATTCACACTTTAACACTATGGACAATCGTTCTTACTCAATTCATTTATACCGCATGTCTTTGGACTTGTGGGGAAACCGAAGCACCCGGAGAAAACCCACACGAGGAGAACATGCAAACTCCACACAGAAATGCCAACCGACCCAGCCAAGGCTCGAACCAGCGACCTTTTTGCTGTGAGACAACTGTGCTACCCACTGCGCCAGCGTGACGCCTGATCCCTGTTCATGTTGAGTTAATTTAATGAACCCTGTAATTTTATTTATTACTTAAATCACAGTTATTTTCTTGAATTTATTAAGTGTGTTTTCATAATAGTTAAATTGTGTTGGTTAACAGATTGCCTGTTTGTTTTAAGCTGTATGCCTGTCTTTCCTTTAAATAATTTAGGACAAAAGAATTGTACTCTTGGAGATCCTTCTCTGCTGAGATTCTTCAAGGAGGCGGCCATTAAGGAATTTGAGTATTATTCACGTATACTTAAGTAAAGAATAATGAGATTGGAAGCCCTTGTCTGTCATTTCTTTTTAAATTGGCATTTAAAATTCTTCCCTCGATAACATCCCTAGGGGTGCTATTTGAACGTCATGAGACTTTTCAGTCTTCCCAGCAAACCCAGTCCACATTTTTGTTTTGTGTGCCTGAAAAAGTCATCCAAAGTTATCCATAGCTGTGTCCCATAGTACTGTGAGGACTGTGCTTTAAGAGTAAGGGATCAAATAATGTGTGTCATTCAGTCACTGTGTATCCATAGAAATCAAACTGTGTATTTTTTGTACTTCAGAAGGGCTAACCTCTGCTACTGAGTCATGAACAGTACATGCTCAGAACATCAAGGCAGAGACAGAAGAGGTTCTAGCTGAAAAAAAAACAGCTCCGCTCTTTCAATTCGTGTTGTCCAGATGACTCTGTTAAGCTGGAATCAACAACAAATACTGGATACATTTGTAGCGGAGTGTTTAGTAGCAATTGTAAAGTGGAAGATGAATACTTTATATTCTTTACACTCATAGATCTTAGTCTTAGAACATATCTCATCCTCAGTAGGATAGCTTCCTTCTAGCCATTTTGTGGGAGTTATAAATCACAATAACAAATTAGAGAAACTAGAATGAGATGATATAGTTTGGGAATCGAAAATTTAGATCTTAATGGATGAGAACCCCTTTGTTCATAACAAGCACTCATGTGTACTTGTACAAGAAGATATTTAATGCTTCTGAAGATGTTTGTGTGTGGTCGTCACTAGGTCACCAAAGTAATCAAACAATATTTTGAGAACGTTCTCATGCAGTGTGTTATATGTGTGTTAAACATGATGCTATGTGATGCTGCATAAAAAAACGTTGAAGAAGTAACAGAACAGAAAAAAACGTTGTTGATGCTTTTCCAGCATGAGTAGCATCAAATTGTATTTGACAAAAGGTGCAACACATTTAAACACAACCAAAGATTATCACAATTCAGCTTTAAACTTTTACGCTCTAATCAACGTAACTTTATTTTATTTGTTATTTGATTGACACGTGTTTTATCCAATCAGCCCTAGTTAGTCCATTACTGATTGTCCAATTTGTCCTAGTGTTTTCCAAATTGTTATTTTGGTTTTAGAATTGTAATTGTATCTTCTATTTTGTTACTTTGCTTTCCTAATTGTGACTTGATTTGTACCTCTTGGGCATTGTGCTGTTCACACACAAGTCTTAAATCCTATGGCTAGGAAAGACAAAAATATTCAAATCGTTTTCTCAAAAAGAGCACAAAAGTACTGATGTGGAAACACAAAGTGAAATGCAGCACTGCCAACATTCCAACATACAGTGCAATGTTTTAAAACTACATTGTTTTTGTGATCTAAAACACATTTGTATAATTACCATGAAGGGTGCAAAGTACACTTTATCTAACTTTTAAGTTTATCTAACTTAAAGATAGATACAATTATTCTTTTAATAATTTCAGACAAAAGTGAGCTTTTTTGTCAAAGCAGTAAAAAAGTGGGCCAGTTTCCCATAACAGCATAAAACCTCTCAAAGGATGTCAGAGTGTCTTAAAACAACCAAAGTAAGTATCTTCAGACAAAATCTAAAGCGGACTATCTCTTAGTCGAAGATACAAATCCCTGCAACCTTACATGAAACTAATCAGAACATGAGCTGGTTCAATAACTGAGCTTAGTCTAAGGTGACAGGCAAATTTAAACACACACAGACTGAACAAGATATGTGTTAATGAAGTTAAAGTACTTTAGTAAATGGGGAAATGACCAGTAAGCAACAAAAACAGTGGCATCTAGTGTCCAAAATCTAGAATCCTGAAGTACATAAACACTGTCCTTCTTCTGGATCATCCATGCCATTCCTGTAATTTTCTTTGTCCTCCATGATAAGCAAGCGCCAGAGGGTTTTTATATTTTATATAGTAACATCTACCATTATTTTCAATCTGCTCATCACCAAACTATTCAGTTAATCAGTTTCTGTAAAAAATGTAAAATAATCCCCACTGACAAAGCCCTGTTCAATTACTTAACTTAACTTCAGTTTTCAGTTAAGTAAGTTTTATTATTAAGTATCATATTTATCCAAGTGCAATTTCGGTTGTGACAAAAATCCTATATGAAATGAAACTTGCTTGCAGTAAAAAATGCAATAATTAGAGCTGAAAGTGTATTCCTGTAAAACCGTATTCTTACCAGTTGTATAAGGCTGACTGTTATTCTGTCCGCAGTTCTTCATCTTGACAGGGGACAAACAAAGAGGTTTGACCACTTTGTGTGTTCCCTCACACCAATACGAGGTGCAAAATGCCAGCACAGAGAGTGCCAAGGCCAGCGAGGTCAGAGCCAGTGACAGAAAGGAGCGATTCCTGCGAGACAGTTTCTCCAACATGGCCAAATGATGCAGATCGAACCCTGCAGATAGCATTCAAAAAGGACTTCAGGACTTCAGGCAGGCTTTGAGGGTTTTTAAGGCAAGGAAAAGGGAAAAGCTTCAGTAATATGAACAGCAAGATTACTACAGTAAAAGAAATGATTGATTTGGCAGCACCACACCAAGAGGTCAGAGTCAGGGAGTTGAGCTTGGGAAAGAGAGAAATTAAAGGCGAGCGCTGAGGTCAGGAAATGAGATGAGGAGTGGAGGATTTGATCGAGGAAAGGAAATTACACTTATGCGAGGAAAGAAACTTACCAATCCTTCACTTTTCCACATGAACACAAGAAAGGTTCTCAGTTTGGCTTGTCTCTGTGGTTCATGTCCAACAAATGTGTCCTGAAATTGTCCAGAAATGTGTGCATGCGACCAGGAGTGACCTCGTTCTTGTTCTTCTTTTTGTTTCGGTGCATCGCTCACCTGTCATCTGTTTCAAAAAGGATTAGCTTTCAAGGAACTTTGTCCTTATTTCACCATTTCTTAATCACCGTCTTGGTCTGTTTCTTTTAATCCTTCATGATCGCAGTTAATCTCTTAGATAATGGTACATCTGCATCTCCTCAAGACACCTGCACGAGCAGAGCATCAAAACAAGCATTGCAACGAGTGTTCATTTACTTCATTTGACACGTTATCATTTTTTATTTAATGCTGATTTAATTCACATACATGATTTGTATTGAAATTATATGGAATCAATACTGTATTCTTCACTGTAGCATATCTGCAGTAAAAATCCAAAATCCTAGCCAAATGTATTTATAAAGAAAAGTAAAAATGAGATGTTTTAAATAAAAAAAATGGAAAGATTAGCTTATTTTGATTGCTGTTCAGTGGTAATAAATGAAAACGTGACGTACCTTTTCCCCGCTGGCACTTGCAGTTCTCTCTGAATTTCACTTTTACTACAACTGGTTTTGTCTTCTCTTTAATTCATTCTCAACCTCGACTGTTTATGACAAACCCCTAGATATCTCTTAATCCGCACATGTCCATCTGTTCCTTGGCTTTCTTTTTATAGTTCTATTTCAATCTCTCTCTGTGTGTACTGTTCTGTATGGTCTCAGCGAGGTTGTGCTCACATCTCGTGTGAAGGCTGATGAATTAAGAGCTTCTCCACATACATGGTGTCATGTTCTACTAAGCACATGTCTTTTTGCCAATCTTAAAACCTTTTCAAACGCCATTTCACAACAGCAGTGTCTGAAAAGGCTTTAATCTTACAAAATAAAGAACAGTGAATGCTTGATCCCTCTGGTGGTTTCAACACAGTAGTGCCTGACTAAAATGGGTGTTTTGAGAATTAAATATTTACAAAAATAACCCCTTCCCCTACTACTCAAAATATTAAGATACATTTACAAAAGTGATGTTAAGGGTTTTTCTTCTCTATTAATAATTGTATGTCTACAGTGCTTTTCTGATACCTTACGTGCATCAATTACAAACATTACTTAAATTGATAGATTCATAAAACAAAGCTAAACAGTGGAGATAACAATGGAAACACAACTAACAAAGACACCTCAGCATGAGAAAGCCTGCCGAAACCAAATGTCAATCCCCCATCTATGTAAGGTTGGAAATTGTAGGCTTTCTCCGGAATCTGGGGTGTTTATTTTAGCAAGCACATGAGGAAAGACATTCTTAATGTTCAATGTCAAAGGTTTCAGCCAAGCCTGAACCCAAATCATGGTGACAATTTTAATCCCCTCAAAAATTCCCAAAGTGTTCATTATGTAACTAGTTCATGTCTGGTCTCATTTGAAATGTTCTGGAGGGTGTAGTGCAATTGTCTTGTATTTTACAGAACTAGAATCCCTAGCATTCTTCAGCCCACTGCTACAATGACGAATGAGGTAGTGAAAATTTCAACTTCTCTGATGCTTTCTGGTTCGCATTCCTAATCAAATCTCACCTCTCTGGGAGAAGATTGGTCTGAAAAGGGCTCCAAAGGCAGACGACAGCCAGAGCTCCTGGCTTTTTGTCTCTGAATTGACCAGTGATAGGGAAAGTTCTAGAGCTCTCATCATGTAGAGGCATTGAGGTTATGGATTAATACTATTCTTTAAACAATTTGTTGTTAGATTTAGGCAATAAGACTATTTTTGGTTCATATTTTATTAGTTTTATGTAGATTTTTGTAATGTACCATTTGCTTACTCCACAAAAATGGTAATAGATTTCAAATCTTTTCAGTCATTCCTTACTTACTTAGACACTTTTAATTTTTAACACGAATATTATCATGAAAGAAGTAGTATTAATTGTCAATTAGTGAGTTAAAGCGAAACATTTTTATTAATAATTAACAGTCTAATTTGTCTGGTTGAGACCAAGAAAAACAATGAAGGAAAGCTCTTTTATAAATCAACGACGTTTAGGTAGATGTGGGTGGGCAAGGGAAACAGCTGATGTTCAGCGGAGTGTACGAGATGAATTTGAGGGCTGATAAATAAGGGAATCATTTTGTAGCCAATTTCATTTTTTGATTCAGAACCGGTGTAGCTAATAATAGTCACAAACAGTCAGAGTCTGGTTGAAGCATTCTTGATAATTCAATATTCTCTAGCTAATACTAACACATCTGATCTTTGAGTGAAAGTTCGCAAAAACTATTTCAAGATTCCAACAAAATGTATGCTTCTTTGTTCTTTAATTACGTGGACCTCACTATAGGCCTAATAAAATTGCTATTGCCAGTCAAGGAGAAGATCATAGCAGATTCAATAACTGTAAATAGTTATCTCTAGGGAAGACCAAAAAAGTTGCCTGTCCCTTAATTTTATGATGCAAAGATGCTTCATGTCAAATAAACAGACTCGTCCATGAATTAGGTGGAATCTGTATTCCTTAAGTTTGAATAGGCAAGGCAAGTTTATTTGTATAGCACATTTCGTGCACAGGATAATTCAAAATGCTTTACATTGGAAATAAAGAGTAAAAAGAAAGTACATTTAATAAAATCAAGCATAAAAAAAGTCATATAAAATCAATTTGATTAAAAACTGAAAATTAAAAACATTACAAGGATTCACCAACGAATTTCCCTTTAAATGTGCCGTTGAATTTATATCACCGTATAATAACTCCCTTATTAATACGCGTGATCTTCTGCAGAGCGCGTTACTCAAATTTAATCAAGTACGCAACATCACTCTTTACAGGATAACTCTCTCAAATATATCACTGTATAATAACTCCCTTATTAATATATATTAATATGCCCTTCAGTTGACTTAAAAAGAATGATATAAGTTTCATTATTTAAATTTACTGTCACAAATAATAAAAAAACACAAGAATATAATTTTCAACAATTTCATCAATTTATTCACAACACACTTGCACCCAACATCACAGATTTACCATATAGCAGGTGAAATTATAAATAAATAAATAAATAAATACTCAAACAAATAAGAAAACTCTGGGTTACTTTATACACATTAACTCCTTTTATCTATTTAAGTTACAGAACAACTTGCTGTCGATCAATCACACGAAAAATAAAATCAACTTCAGGTCCATTACAAAATATTGTGATTAAAAAAATGAATGAAAAGATCACCAATATTTATCAGCAGTGCAAACTTTAAAACATCTTTTAAACAATTTTTCTCCTCTTCCAGCATTATTTTGATCCTTGATTCATGGATATCGTTCCTTTACTACAGTAAACATCATACTACTGTACAATAAATAAACATTTTGTATCATTTTAACTACCTGTACTGGCTCCAAAGTTGTGTTTATTTTTTGTGATATTGAAACAAAAACAATAAAGAAAAATAATATCTTATTCTTTAATCTAGCCAATCAAAGAGCATGCACGACAGTAATGTGTTTTAAAACACACTTCCAAAACTCGTAACAAAGCAAACAGTTGCTCTAATGAGAACATGAAAAAGTGGTTATGACATTAAATGTTACACAATATCAATCTCTTACATGTATATGAAGAGAAAAGTTTTATCCGTTGCTGGGGTCAGACAATTTCCAATTTAAATCATTTACTGTCCTGAAATCTCAGGACAGAAACTCATCAAAGGTCTTGTTATACAAAAGTTCATTTTGGGGTTTGCGATTGGGAACAAAAATATAAGGATTCTATACCATACTGGAAACCCATAAAAAATCAACCAAAGACCTGCTTCGATCCGTCCATCAATCATGTTGTGAAGGCGGAGTTATTCATGCATTTATCCCAAAATAAAATGTGCCCGATATACTGCTCGTTAATATTTAAACACACACTTAACCACCCACACAATACACTAACTTTAAAGGAGGTGGTGTGGGGAAAGCTTTGGGATGATAAATGGAAACTTAAAAAAAAATATTTCCATTCCCAACTTGGCTTCTTTCATTTCCCCAAACTAGCGGAGGTTGTGGGGTAACACCACTTCCTGTGAGGGTCCCACTAGTGAGAGGATCAGCTGTGCCATGATTCACTGTTGCAGGGTTTGGCATGGAAAAAGCAACTGGAAAACATGCATTCTGGATGCCTTTATCGACAATAGGCAAACTGAAACCTGTACTTAGTGATAATGGGCCACTAACGTGGTAAGTTTTGGAGGTAAAACCTAAGTAGTTTGTGCTTGGAATGGACATGTTGCTGCCTGATGGTCGTGCCATGCCAGGACCATAACCTGGGAAGGATGAAATTGATGCAAAGAAAAAAGGAGAGAGGATGGAAGGCAGAGGATAGCATATAGAAGCAGGGATAAAGATGGTACATACATCAGCCTAATACAGGTTATGAGTAACACCACTATATGAACCCTGGGCTTGAAAAACACTGCATCACAAACACATAAAAATAAACATGTAAAATACAGTGTTGTCTTTCTATGTCATTTGTATTGTCTCTCTTTATTTCTACTGTATAACTTTTTCAGCCCTCCTTACCCAGTGAATTTTGGCTGGGGATTGCGCTGAGGGGGGACTGTTTAGGTTTGGATTTGACAGACATAAGGGAGTCCAAGTCCACCAATGATGCAGCATCTCCAAGGAAGGATGAGGACTTTTTTGTCTCGTTGGCAAACGATGCACCTGTTGATAAAAAGTAAAGCTTACAGAATCCTGCATAAAATAGTCAGATGAAAATCTACACAGTTCAAACTATATTACATTTAAATTCTTCATTAATGAATGGGGTCACGAACAGCTATTATTACTTTCATTTTTGGTGTACTAAGGGAGCTGTCCAAGGAAAAGCCTGGCGCCTGGGAGTGACCAGGGCTCAAGACCCCATAAGAAATGAGGGGTGGGTTTTTGTATTAATTATTTATTAAACGAGCTTAGGTTGTTTATGTACTAGTATAAATGTTGATAAATGGTCACAGCTGAGACTAATCACCAATTTTTCCCAAAACAAATTTCTTAAAATTGAATTTGTCCAGTTCCTGGAGGACCAGACAAAAATTTTTTTAAACAAAAAACATTGTCGTTTTGTATAAAATCACAATTTAGGTAGGTATGCCAAGAGAAGAAACTTCTAATAGGAAAAGGCATAACAGTACACAGCCAGTGAGAATGTGAATAGGGCTTGAATCTATGGAGATCAACTAAACATCTGAAACCCTCTTTCTTTAAAGATAGAATGAGTGGGTTTTGCAAGCCTGAATCTATTTGTGTTTTAGTCACTTCAGCATGAAGCTTCAATCAAGAGCTAGCATAACTCTTTGCAGAAGCACAAGAGCTGGCACCGCATGGAATTTCATAAGCACTGGAGCTGAAGGCACTTTTTACCTGAAACGTCATGCTTCAGTGATTTAAGCGTTTAGGAGCTGCTGCACTAAAGCAGTACAATGAGAGGTATACTGCGTTTGCAACGGCTTTGTACTGGATTGAAAATATTTGTTTCAACTCTGCATGTTTTTGCTTTTCGTGACTAGCACGAATACATATCTTGGAATGTCTGGATGAGGTTCTATGAAGTAAGTTGAGTTAGGTAGAGGTATTTTTCAAAACAATGTTTTTCTTATTCTGTTTAATAAAACCACTTCCATCCAAACAAGCACGTTTTGAAACAAACAAACAGACAAAAAAAAACCCAATCTGACATACTCCTAAAATTAACTATACTCCTGTGAAGAGAATGCAATAAGCAGCCCCATCAATAACAAACACTGGCTATAACACAAAAAACTCTGTTCGCACTGACCACATGATAACTACCTACCCAAAGTTATTTAAATAACTTTACCATCCTCACGTTTAAAAAAAATGCATAGTGGCCCTGAATCCCTGATCAATCTACATTCAAACTATCAGCTGCAACTCATAAAAAAAAAAAATAATTTTCAAAGTAACCGGGTAAGTGTAGACAGAGAAATAGTCACACTGGTATTAAAGTGGCATTTAACCTGATCACCTCCCTTCAACAAGTCAAATATACTTAAAATATATACATTTGGGATCAAACCGCTCCAAACTACAGTAGAAGTTATTTTACCCTTCACAGTCAGGCATTTTTGACACAATTTGCCATTTTTGCCTGCTTTTGTTTGTAAATGAATATCTAAAATTTATTTGGTATCATTTTTAAAGCTAATTTCATGCTCTGCATTCAAAATACAAACAAAACAAAATGATATAAAAAATTTTATATTCTACAGTGTAAATAACATAATATCAAAAAGTGAATTCATTTGAAACAGACACTCACAATCTCCGGACATCTGCCTGCTCCAGGTACATACTGAAACTTTGAACTACCCAGGCCCTGAATCTCCTTTGTTATATAATGTTTAAATGTTGATGTTAGTTTTGTGTGCAAGTGTAAAATAGATATACATCTCTATTCAAACTTGATTGAACACACTCCACAGTCACTTCTGACAAAGCCAACAAGAAATGTGAACAATTATGGCTACACTAAAAGACAAACAAACCCAAAACAGTTTAGTTTTTCAGGGTTCATTCATAGTTACATTATTGTTATATGTGCTCATAATAGCAAATCAGTCTTTAGGTTCTTCAGTTCATGACCCCTTTAAAATTAAACTCAGAATAAACTCTTATAGGATTGCTCAAAAAGTCATGAACAAGACTTTGTAGACTACAATTTAAGAACACAATACTCTTGAAAGTTGAGCTATTTTAGAATAACATCTTTTTAGTCGATTTGTTAAACACCTAAATGGAAGGACAAGCTAAAAAAAAAAAGATCAAAGTAAAAAAAAAAAAAAAGATGAAAAAATAAAAGCAAAAAGTAATAAAAAAAAAGTAATCTACCATTCTCAGATGAATCGCCCCAGGGATCTGATTTACTTCCATCCCCAAAAGGATCATCAGTGGTTACTGCTCCAGCAGGGGCTGAGGGGACACCCCAGGGATCATTTGCAGTTGGTGGAGAAGTTGCTGAGAAATGAAAAAAAGAGATAATAATTAGAAAACAACTTGCATTCTTGAGGTTGTATGGGTAAAGACATCCTAGAAAATAATGTAAAAAAATACTTACAGGGATAGTTTTCCAAAGATTACAAAAAAAAAATTCTATAAGGAGACTGCCAATTAGTTAATTGGCATCTAAAGGGTTTTCACGAAACTGTTTGTAGAGGGTTTTTGGGGATATTTTGTTAGTAGAACTAGATCAAAACTGGATTAATGAATTTATCCTGAAAACCTAACAGACTCTGATGATCAGCTCAGTGACAACCTTAAAAATTCAGTTTTACCATAAGTCCTTTTGAATAATTCTATTGCTATATACATAAAAATAGGCCAGGTAAGGTTAAAAGAAAATTCTTCCAATCAACAATATGTAGTATCCCTTTTTCAAAATACCTGTGATATATATAGCTTTAAGAGAACTCCGAGAAGGGGTCTTGCAGCTTGAGACACAACACTTTCAGAGGGCCAGAGTAAATACTTCACAAACGCAGGAATTCTCCAAAATCACGTATGTCCTTTGATTATGCAAGTGCAAATTTTTTTTCAAAATTTTTTGCTAGTGCAATTCTTGACTAGGAATTATGCCCTATTTTAGTGCATTCCCCCCCTCACAAATGGTGTCCCATTTTTGCATTGTATTGATGTGTATATTAAATCTAGCCACAGGGGTTTCAAGCCAGTGACTTCTGTGCCGGTCCCAAGCCCGGATAAATAGAGAGGGTTGCATCAGGAAGGGCATCCGGCAAAAAACATGCCAAAACCAAATATGCAAGTCATCAATTCGATTTCCATACCGGATCGGTCAAGGCCCGGGTTAACAACGACCGCCACCGGTGCTGTTGACCTACAGGGTGCCGGTGGAAATTGGACTACTGTTGGTCAAAGAAGGGAGAAGGATTCGTAGGCAGAGAGAGAAGAGGAAAGGCAAGAGTATAGGTCTGAGAATAGGGACTCTCAACGTTGGTACAATGACCGGGAAAGGTAGAGAGCTGGCGGACATGATGGAGAGAAGGAAGGTAGATATTTTGTGTGTGCAGGAGACCAGGTGGAAGGGTAGCAAAGCGCGTAGTATTGGAGGTGGATACAAACTGTTTTACTATGGTGAGGATAGGAAGAGAAATGGGGTAGGAGTGATCCTGAAGGAGGAGTTTGTGAGGAATGTTTTAGAGGTGAAAAGAGTGTCTGACAGGGTGATCAGTTTGAAGGTAGAGATTGAAGGGGTGTTGTTGAATGTAGTGAGTGGTTGTGCTCCACAAGTAGGCTGTAAGCTGGAAGAAAAGGAGAGATTCTGGAGTGAGTTAGATGAGGTGATGGAGAGTATTCCCAGAGGGGAGAGAGTAGTGGTGGGAGCAGACTTCAACGGTCATGTGGGCGAGGGCAACAGAGGTGATGAGGAAGTGATGGGCAGGTTTGGTGTTAAGGAAAGGAACCCAGAAGGACAGATGGTGGTGGACTTTGCCAAGAGGATGGAAATGGCTGTAGTTAACACTTATATCCAGAAGAGGGAGGAACATAGAGTTACCTACAAGAGTGGTGGTAGGAGTACGCAGGTGGACTACATCCTAGATAGACGAGCCAATCTGAGAGAGATCACTGACTGCAAAGTAGTGGTAGGAGAGAGTGTAGCCAGACAGCATCGGATGGTGATGTGTAGGATGTTTCTGGTGGTCAGGAAGAAGAGGGGAGGAAAGATGGAAAAGAGGACCAAGTGGTGGAAGTTGAAAAAGGAAGACGGTTGTGAGGAATTCAGACAGAAGCTGAGACAGGCTTTGGGTGGCCAGGAAGAGCTTCCAGAGGACTGGGAATCTACAGCAGAAGTGATCAGGGAGACAGGTAGGAAGGTGCTAGCTGTGTCAGCAGGAAGAAGGAAAGAAGATAAGGAAACATGGTGGTGGAATGAGGAAGTACAGGACATCATCCAGAGGAAGAGGCTAGCTAAAAAGAAGTGGGACATCGAAAGGACTGAAGAAAGTAGACAGGACTACAAGGAATCACAGCGCAGGGTGAAGAGGGAGGTGGCAAAGGCCAAACAGAAGGCATATGATGAGTTGTATGCCAGGTTAGACACGAGGGAAGGTGAGAAGGAATTGTACAGATTAGCGAGACAGAGAGACAGAGATGGGAAGGATGTGCAACAGATAATGGTGATTAAAGATAGAGATGGAAGGGTTCTAACAAGTGAGGAGAGTGTGCAGAGAAGATGGAAGGAGTATTTTGAGGAGTTGATGAATGAGGAGAATGAGAGGGAAAGAAGGGGGGAAGAGGTGAACATTGTAGAGCAGGAAGTTGAAAAGATTAGAAAGGATGAGGTGAGGAAGGCTCTGAGGAGAATGAAGAGTGGAAAGGCTGTTGGTCCAGATGACATCCCTGTGGAGGTGTGGAAGTGTCTAGGAGAGACAGCAGTGGAGTTCCTATCTAGGTTATTCAACAGGATTCTAGAGAGTGAGAAGATGCCTGAGGAATGGAGAAGTGTCCTAGTGCCAATCTTTAAGAACAAGGGTGATGTGCAGAGTTGTAATAACTACAGAGGTATAAAGTTGATGAAGCTAGGCTAAGAAGGGAAGTGGATATTAACGAGCAGCAGTATGGCTTCATGCCCAGGAAGAGCTCTACTGATGCAATTTTTTGCTCTGAGAATGCTAATGGAGAAGTACAGAGATGGTCAGAAGGAGCTGCACTGCGTCTTTGTGGATTTAGAGAAAGCGTATGACAGGGTGCCGAGAGAGGAGCTATGGTCCTGTATGAGGATGTCAGGAGTGACAGAGAAGTACGTCAGAGTAGTTCAGGATTTGTATGAGAGGAGTATGACAACAGTGAGATGTGCTGCAGGTCAGACGGAGGAGTTCAAGGTGGAGGTGGGGCTACATCAAGGATCGGCTTTGAGTCCCTTCTTGTTTGCTATGGTGATGGACAGATTGACAGATGAGGTCAGACAGGAATCTCCATGGACAATGATGTTTGCAGATGACATTGTAATCTGTAGTGAGAGTAGAGAGCAGGTGGGGGGACACCTGGAAAGTTGGAGGTCTGCTCTAGAAAGAAGAGGAATGAAAGTCAGTCGTAGTAAGACAGAATACATGTGTTTGAACGAGAGGGAGGGAAGTAGAACAGTGAGGTTACAGGGGGCAGAGGTCAAGAAGGTGGAGGAGTTTAGGTATTTGGGGTCAACAGTCCAGTGCGACGGGGAGTGTGGAAAAGAGGTGAAGAGGCGAGTGCAGTCAGGTTGGAGTGGGTGGAGAAAAGTGTCAGGGGTGTTGTGTGACAGAAGAGTGTCAGCAAGAATCAAAGGAAAGGTGTACAGAACAGTAGTGAGACCAGCTATGATGTATGGGTTAGAGACTGCAGCAGTGAGGAAGAGACACGAGGCAGAGATGGAAGTAGCAGAGATGAGGATGTTGAGGTTCAGTTTACGAGTGACAAGGATGGACAAGATTAGGAACGAGCACATCAGAGGAACAGCTCAGGTTGGTTGTTTTGGAGACAAAGTCAGAGAAGCCAGATTGAGATGGTTTAGACATGTGCAGAGAAGGAATAGTAGTTATATTGGTAGAAGGATGTTGGAGATGGAGCTGCCAGGCAAGAGGGCAAAAGGAAGGCCAAAGACAAGTTATATGGGTGTGCTGAAGGAGGACATGAAGGTAATTGGTGCAAGAGTAGAGGATACTGAGGCCGGAGTTAGGTGGAAACAGATGATTTGCTGTGGCGACCCCTAAACTGGGAACAGCCGAAAGAAGAAGAAGAAGATTGATGTGTATATTACATTGTGCTTAATTTCCTATGAAATTAATATTTTTTACAATCCTCAATGTAGCCAGTTTGCATATTCAAAAGAGATCAAGTCAAACGTTCAAAGCCAAAAGCCAGTGAAAAGCCCTAGTCTGCTTTGAAAGTCTGGCAGAGAAATTGTTGACGCTGCAGAGCTACCTTGTGTCTTGTTGCTGTGCTCAATCTCGCCATTACAAGAATGATCTTCCTAAGCCTCACCTGGGTAACAGAGTTTAACTCAGTAAGCCTCCTACACAGCTGTTTTGGTTTCAGTTTATGACTGGCTTTCAAGCTATGTTTGACATTGATGATCATTAGCACCAGATTCTTTTTGCTGGATCATACACCTGATTATAATCTATTGAATCACTGACTGTCTGCAAGTGTAGCAAAATAATTACTCCTTTTATTAAATTACCCTAAAATTCGATTTCTTACCCGACATCCCCCAAGGGTCATTGGTTGCTTTAGTGGCATCTCCAAATGGATCAGATGTCGGTGATGTTGCTTCCAGCGGTGCCCCCCAGGGGTCAGATGATGCAGGTGGTGAATCCTGTTTACTGTCCACTGGCTCCCCCCAGGGGTCAGACGAAGCAGCTGGTGAATCCTGTTTACTGTCCACTGGCTCCCCCCAGGGGTCAGATGAAGCAGGTGGTGAATCTTTTGTTTTCTCCACAGGTGCCCCCCATGGGTCAGATGACGCAGGTGGGGAATCTTTCGTACTATCCACTGGTGCCCCCCAGGGGTCAGATGAAGCAGGTGGTGAATCTATTGTTTTCTCCACCGGCGCCCCCCATGGGTCGGACGATGCAGGAGGTGAATCCTGTTTACTATCTAATGGTGCCCCCCAAGGGTCAGAGGACACAGATGGCGACTCCTGTACATTACCTGCTGGAGCCCCCCAGGCGTCAGAGGATGCAGGAGGTGAATGCGGCCCACTATTTGCTTGTGCTTCCCAAATGTCTTCCTTTGGTGAGTCAAAGTCTTTAGATGATTCAAGTGGAGCCCCCCATGGGTCATTTGATGCTGGTGTTTTTTTCTCCGAATTTCCAGCAGTGTCGCCCCATGGGTCGTTAGCAGCAAGCTGAGAGAGTTCCTCTGGCTTTGAAGACCCACCCCAGGGATCACTAGAGGCAGGTGGAGAACCATCTCCAGACTTAGCTGATCCACCCCATGGATCATTGGTCGTCGGACTCGTTTCTTTGGTCTCTTCAGATGGAGCCCCCCATGGGTCATTGGAAGAAGGTGCAGAATCATTGGAAGAAACAGTTGGGGCACCCCAGGCATCCGAACTTGATGGAGGTGGTGCATTTGCCGCTTTTTCCCAGAGATCGGGCTCTGTGTCTCCCTCTTTTGCCTGAAAGCAAGAATTTCCATCAAGTCTGATTCTGTTTGGGAGGGTTTCAACTGTGGAATGATAACTCACCCGCCTCTCAGCCTCTTTCCTTTCGGCCTCCAGACGCTTCTGTTCTTCTTTCTTCCTGGCCATCTCAGCAGTCAGGTCAGCCACTGAGGGAATATTATCTAAGGAGGGCAGCCCTGTGTATGGTGGGATCTCTGGTTTTTCTTTCTCTGGTGCCGAGGCAGATGAAACTATGATAAAAATTTTTTTTGAACAATGAGCCACATTTTTACATACTTTTTTCACTCTGCTTTGCTTCACTTTGCTTTCCGTTGTAAAAAGGAAGACAAAACACAAATTGAAGTTTCAGGTTAAAATGTTAAGCTATTCTGTTATTTTGAAGTTGCTGTGCCCAGATAAAGCTCAAGTTGCCTTGCGAAAAAATAAACTGTGTTCACATAAGGTAATGTTTAACCATATAAATATTAGTTATGTAATTGTTTCATATTCTGCATATCTCTGCTTACCATTTGGAGCCTTTGTCAGCTTATCTTTTGTCTTCATAGCAAAATCCCTCTCTTCATTACGTTTTTCCTCATCCTGAATCAGCTGCATCACTATCTTAGCCTTTTCTCTCACATTCACCCCCTATAACAAATAATTGATTGAACAACAGTCATGATATCAAGTTACAAAGGTGTGAGTTTATAGCTACTAGTTTTGCTCACCTGGTCTTTGCCATCCTTATCTGTGAACCGGTATTCTGTCAGCGCTTTGATAATGTGAAGGTTCTCCAAACTCTGCTGAGGGATTCGATCCGACCCGGTTTTCAACAAGTATTCCAGTAGAGTTAGAGCCTAAAAGAGAAAATTATTGAATTGAGATTTGAACGCATTCCTAATTTGAGCAACATGTCAATATAAAGACTACAACATTTAGATGTCATATTAAAAACAAATTATGTACAAAAAAACAAAACACTTTTAGATATTTCTGGTGGGCATTTCTCTTGGTGCCAGCAGTTTCTATAATAGTTTTAATGAAGCAGTCACATTAAAAAGTTAAACAGTGCTCCCAAAATGTTTACCGTTACATATAAAATAATCTATACATCTATATATATATATCTATATATAGATATATATCTATATATATATATAGATATATATATCTATATAGATATAAAAACCTTTAATACTTTCAAATACCTCCTCCAAGCTATTTTCTGTAAACTTGTTAAGCATTCTTTGCTGAACATCCTCATCTAAGGGCACTTTTACAGATTTCACTCGTCTTATTAACATATTTAAATGTATGTAAATACAGACTGTAATTCAGTATTTTTTTGTTGCTTTAGTGAAATCCCAAACAATTAATTGAGGCAGTTTGGTCTCTCATGATAATAACAACAACAATAATAATGAAAACTATTTTCAGCTTGCTATAAATAAGCAAAACTGTCTTGAGAAATGAACACAAATATTGTAGTTAAATCACTTCTGTATGACTCATTTATAAAGGCATAAAGCTTTTTGAAATGTTGTAATGTCCAAACATACGTAATTCTGTTTGCTTTCACCTAATGGGCGATAAAATCCAAAACTTTTTTTTTTTTTTTTTTTTTTTTACAAAAAAGTTAGATTTACAATTTAAATCGCTATCAGAGACAAGAAAAAAAACACACACAAAAAACTTAGCTTTAGTTCTTTAGTTTGGAACACTTTAAGGGTAAAACTGTGTCCGGGAGACTGATATTTTCAGAATGTTTTAGTGAATGAATTATTAATTTATTACCTAATACTTGTTTTTTTACTCGCTCTGTAATGTTTGCTGCTCCTGAAGCTCCCAGAGAACTTTTTAGTGATTTTTTTTTTCTGATCAAATTTTTATAAATTCCAAAGAAATGTGGCTACTTATACAAAATAATGAATCAAGCAACTATGACATGTGCTTTTTCTTAATCAATGATTTCCACTACTCAGTAAACTTTTAAATATTAGACTCTTCATGTCCTATAAAATGTGTGTGCCAACTGGACTGAAATGACAACGTGAGCAAAGCAGGTGTCCAGAAATCTCTTTATTGGCTGACAGTCACCTATAGTCTCATAATTCTGCTACTGCCACCAGGACGCTGCACACGGTAAACAAAAGTCACATAAATAAAAATATTTTTACAAAAGAAATACATTAGTTTCATTTATATTCTATATTTATTCCTATAGTAAAATGTAAGCATTTTTAATATGTACATCCTTTTTCAAGCATCTATCATATATTGAATTTATTCCTCAATGAACTCTGTTTTGACTTCTTTATACCAAATTAATTTTTCACCATCCATTGAGGCTGAACATAGAATGCTTGCAGTGTAGTAGTGCGTTAATAAAAATAGTGCATCGACACATTAATAATGTGTTACTTTTTACAGCCCTAATTATTAAATTCCCTCCACCTATGAATCCACATCAGTCTCTGTTTTAGAATAGATAAAAACGGAGCACCAGACCAGCCTCATCTGCTACACGGTTTCTGCTGACCCATTGGGTAACACGATCAGAGCAGACTCACAGACACGATCACACCTTATTAATATTCTATCAGTCTCAGGCTGAATAGAAACCCATACGAAGATTTCTTCACATTTACTCACCTTGTACACATGTCTCCAGTTCTTGTCATCATTCAGTCGTTTCCAAAGCATGGTCAAAATCTCATTGCAAGCCACCACGTTGTAGGTCAAGTCAGAGATGTCAGCCATCTGAGAGCTTGAGGGCCCCCATGGATCGTTCGAGGTTGCTTCTCGAACCTACACAACATGAATAACATCCATAAGATGTGAAGACATACTGCGTTTTTTAAAGTGAAGCACAACATGCCTAATAGAATAAATAAACACTTCAAATTACATAAAGAAAAATACATTGGTACCTCAAGATAGGTTTGCTTTACGTTACAGAAAATCTAAGAAAAGAAAGGCCACGCGAAGAATATTTTGCTTCATGATATGGAAAAAATGTTGAAGATACAAAAAACACGCTTGAGAAGTACATATTCGACATTTCAAATTTAGGTGGTTGACACACTGTGCATCACGTGACTGCACTTAACACGCCCCCAAATGTTCTGCTCTCCTATTGGTCAGTTTCAGCCCTGATGTTGCGTGTTCTTCTCTCCAATTGATAAGGCATTTTACATGTAAAACTTGTTTCGACATACAAAACAAGGCCACCACAGAATGAATTAATTTTGTACCTTTAGGCATAACTGTGTATTAATTAAAAGTATGCAAAACATCAGAAATGAAAACACAACCACCACTCAATGTTTAAAATGCCAGGATGAACAGAAATGCTTTTAGATGCCCTTTAAAACCAACCGATTCTGCCGTCCAGATACTCATTGGCAGCTCCTTCCACACATTTGGAGAAGCAACTGCAAAACCTCCTTTTGTCTTGTAATTACTTTAATTAGGAACCATTATAATAAAGGACTAAAGAGCTCTGGGGTGGAGCCATATCCATGCATGGCAATACATAAAACAATTATATATACAAATAACATTATTATGTGCAGTACGAATACAAGTACATATAAGTAAATACAAAATACAGAAATAAAATGTAAATGTCTCACTGTGTATCGGCTAGAATTGAAACAGATTCAATTGCCTAGTATCGCAAGTGTGGTTAGCGAGAAATGGAGAAGCATACTAGACGAATTGTCCAAGTGTTAGTCTGGGACAGTTGAACAACCTGGGCCCGGAGAACTATTAGCGCGGCTTAAACAAGGAGTAGACCATCTTATGCAAAGTGAAGGGATGGAAAGAGGGATAGCTTGCATGATGTAGATGTTAGCTCTTTGGTCGTGTCTTATATACTGGAGATAATATGGGTAGGTGGGACCATATGATTAGTCAAGCTAAGCTCCTCCCAAACCTATGTTAATCAGATAATTAACATAATTTAGCTGAAAAAAAAGTGTGCAGTGAAACTCACCTTGACCTCAGCCTCAGAGAAGTTCTGAACAAGGTTTTTCAGTTGCCTTCGCAGCATTGAGTGAGTCATGATGGCACTTTCTTGTTGACCTGTTAAAAAAATACATACACTCTTCATTTTAGATGCTGAAATGGTGCTATTCAAATTAAAATAGTATCTATCTATCTATCTATCTATCTATCTATCTATCTATCTATCTGGTGCCTAGTAATTAATCGATTGACAGCACTAGTATAAAATTAGCAATTAGCAAAATTTTTTGGAAACTGCTATTATCTAAGTTGAAAGTAATCTTTTTTTAAATGTAGTTATTCAACTACAAAGATAATGTTTCATGTTTTAATGGTTTTCTTTCATGCAACAGGATCTCATTTTTAAGTGTTAATAGTGTTCATTTTTCCCCAATTAATTATGGTTTTAACTATTTCATATAATGATGTGATATGAACTATAATTGAAAACACTAGCAAGACAAACATAAGATGTTGAACTCTTACCTTTTTACCTGCTGAATAAGTGAAATGTAGCTGCAATGACTAAATTTCTCAATTTCTAAAAGACTATTCAATCCATGCGTCTTTTCCTTAAAGCAACTTTGTGGCCTGTAAACAATGAAAAGTAAAGAATTTTTATTATTATTATTTTTTTTACAAATATTACTCAAAGAAAGGTATGCTGCTGCTCCTGGCTCTGAGCAACTAAACCCTCTTATACATGTTGTAGAATGTATAAAAATATTAAATTAACATGCCTAACAAGAACCATAGGCTTATGAAGCAAGGTTTTGGGATTATCCCACCATTTCTTTGTCGCAAGAACATCGATTCTGAACAAAAGAAAGAGGTAAAAAGGTAGGACATGGAGACTGAAGACCCATATCAGCTTATCCTTTTTTTTTACGTTGAGAACTATGAAAAAAAGAATATGCATCTCTAATTTGCATTACTGTATCAGAATGTAAAAAGGAACATTTGTTTTTACATGAGGGGGTATACTCATTTTACTAGAATAAAGTAAGACTATTTTGTTGACTTGAAATACAATGCTATTTGGTTGAAAAACAGAAATGTAGTTTAATGTAAAACAAAACAAATAAATGATGTACAGGCAACTGGTATAGGGATACTGTCATCCTTTTTATCAGCATCATTCATCAAGATAATCAATGATCTAGAGCAATTTCCAGACGAGAATACAATTTCAACTGCTGTGCTCAAATATAGCTGCCTTAATACTGAACTGAGAACCTTCCAGGCTTAGACATCTTAATGACAGTCATAACTTCCCAAAACAGACGTGGAATTATCTATTAATCTCATCACAGGTTTGGTCGTGCCATGCCTGCAATCTGACACCTGCAAATACTGCTCTGGACATCCATCGTCTTCAAGCAGAATAATAATAATAATCATAATGTAGACTCAAACACTATTTCTATAAGTATCTATATTTAGAACATATCTTCTTGCGTCATCCGGTCAGACATACGTGTGATAAACCGTGATGAAATGTTAATATTTGACCAAACCAACCTTTTGAGGGATGGACGGAAGAGAAGATGAGAGGCTTTTCCAGAGCCTGGCGGAAATTTCCGCTTCCGTTTCAGCTACCTATCAAAAACGAACGCAAAGGAAGAGAGTCACGGAATTATTCATGAGGGAGGCGTGACCAGATGCTCTGAGCAGGCGCGCGCACTACAGCTCTTCTCATGGATATTTATAAGAAGGCGGGGCTGTGCGTCTTCCGCTAAAAGCTTCAAGGGTAAACACTTTCTCGAATTCTCCTGTCCTTTTTGCTTTATGAACAAAACATATTAAACACAAGTAAATACACACAAAATAAAGCGATGCCTGGAACATAGGGAGTGTTAAGCAATTGAATAAATAAATAATGAAAACATCGCCACATGATCATTGCGCATGCTCTGCAGAAGCCTAGCGACAATACAGACATTTATGGCGATTGGAAACTGGCTTAACATTTAAACATTTAATTTGATTCATCTGTAATAGTAATATTCACATAGGAACAAATATATCCTGATCAGTGATAAATATATTTTGACTAATCATACAGATGGTAACATCAAAATGTCATTGTGCATGTTTTAAAAATATTGTATAACAACAAAGGTTGATTTCAGCAGTACATTTAATAAATTATTTTACAGCTTGTAAAGTTTGAAAAAAAAAAAAAAAACCCCACCATAGCTAATACATGATTAGCATAATCCAACATTCGAAGTAAGTTCTTTGGACTTAAGATTTTTGTGATTCTGATTCTGATCTGGAGGGGAAAAAGCAGAGATTTCTTCAAGTAAATCAGTTAATTGACCTATTAAATACAATTCTTAACAATAAATATGTTAATGAAGGCTCTCATAGTTTTGAGTTTATCTCAAATCGTTCAGATTAAGAGTTGTTCATTTCGAAGTTGTTTTTGTAAGAAAGAATCAAAACGTAGATTTTGTAATCCGATTTGTAAAATAGCACAAAGTTACGCACAGTCCTTTTAAAATACGCACGAGGACATGAACAATACACAATATCCACAAGCTATTTTGAGAGCAATTTTATTCCATTTGAATATATCATGTGTTGCTTTAATCATGAAAGTAAACGGAATTACATTTAAACAGTACAACAGTCCAAATAGCAAAAGTGGTCATAGTAATGAGTCATACAGAAGTCATTTTTCATTCAGAATGTTGATTAAGATCATTTTTATTTTCCTGATATAAAGTGAGAAGTTTTGTTTGTAATTCATGCTTATTTACTTTTTTTAAATGAGTTTGTAAAATGGGAATACTTTGAAATTAAGCTCTGTCTGTTTGTCATGTGGAGCAGTTGATGTTTATGACTTGGGAGAACGCGTGTCTTAAGGCTACCAGAGGCAAGAACCAGGAGAGCACAGAGATGACGGTGAAGGGCTCATGATAGAGGAATGTTCCGGGGAATATCATCTAGACTGTGCCTAGAAGACCTGATTAGCAGAACATTGATGTGACCAGAAAGAAGGCATTCGTATGGTGTGAGTGTGTGCTTTTACAGGATTGATGAAGACAACTTGATGAGTTGAGATCTGCCTGTTTACAGGTGACTGCTCAAAGGGGATTGAACAGGAGGACAACTAGAAGACGGTAAGTGAAGAAGTAACTCTACCCATCAGTGAGTTGAGAAAACTAGACCAGTGACTGTATATAACATGGACGTAGCATGCGTGACATTTCGTATGAAAGCCATTATCGTCAAGAAAGAGTGTCACTTTCTGGTAACAAAAAAAGGGTCCAGAGAGGCGGGACATAGGGGAAGCACAGATTTTTTTATTTATTTAATAAATCTTACACAAACAAATGTAAAAATAATTCACCCCCTCTGAGTGTTCATGAAGAGTAAAACTAGTCATCATTGCTGCTTCGGGTGTGTAAACATGTTTTTTCAGCTTTAAAATTGAGTAGTTTTAACATGAGAGTGAATGAGAACCTGCTCACTTCTTTCCTAACAAGAGCTGAAATAATTAGACTTAATATTACCATTATAATTTGTGATTTCAATGAATTATTTATGATTATGCGGAAAAAATATGAAGTCCTACCCAAGCAATAACATTTCAGGAATAAGCAGTGTGGCGTCGGTTGGGTGGATGAAGTGAAAAATGTCTGTTATATATAGGATTAGGTTAAAAATGATGGAAAAGCGTCAGTGTGGCAGGGGCCACTCTTCACTTCTCCTCTAATCCTCAGCAGAGAAGAGCCTTCTTCATACCTGAAAACTCTTTTCAATGTTATGAAATTTATAAAAAGAAATGTATGGACACAGACAGCTTGGTATATTGAAGTGGCTGGTGCTTTTGCAGCTTCAACTATTTAGAGTTTGTTTCTTTTGTGTTTTCGCATAAACAATATTATATTTATTTACTAGAAATGTGAGAGGTGTACTAACATCTGTGAGATAGTGTACATGACATTTTTAAATGGTATAAAACAAGAAAAACTTTTAGTGTGGAAGAACAGGTGTATTTGAGTATTGAGTTCTCCTGGCGTCTTTTGCATGCTTTTACTAATTAAGTATTAAAAACTAATTAAAAATAGCTTTTACTAATTGATTGTGATCCTAATAATATAGAGAAAACATAAACATAACAACGATGCTAAAAAAAAAGAGACAAGACGATGTTTTTATTAAAGTAAAAATGTAGGGCGCTTTTTGCTGAGTAAGTTCTTTTGACTTAGGTTAAAAAGTACAGTATACATTTTAATAAGTCTTTCTTTGATCTATTTTATTGTACAATTTGTGCATTTTAACTCCTTTAGCTTTTCTTCAAAAATGTTATGAAGGATGTTGTAAAATTTTCCTCGTACATTTTTTTACAAAGTTATTTGTTTTATTTTTTATGATTTTTCTTTGAATATTCATTGCTTTGCACTGCTATGCTGGAAACAAACAGAATTTCTTTCACACTGAGCCTTGTGTAGAATGACAATAAAGAAAATCATATAAAATCAAATCAAATAAAAAACATCAATTAGAAAAAGTAGAGTAAAAGTAGTTCACACACCTCTGGAGAAAGCTTTAGGGTACATAAGATGCAATCAGTTTTTAGGTTTTATTTGTACACAAAAGCATTGAGTTTATTTGATTCTTCAGATGGAGCTTCTGCCTGCATTCTTTTTGCGAGCACCAGATGGTGCCATAATTGATGGTTTTTGGGTTTTGAGACAATTCTCTAAGTCTCTAAACCTTTCACAGAAAGAGAGCCACATCAGATGTTCAAAAAAATTAATAATGGCCTGAAACAAAAAATGACATACGTTTGCAGTGATTTATCTATATGTATTACCTATTGTCATGTAGAGATTTTATTTCATTTAATTATACTCTATTTAATTGGACAATCTTTAGAAACAGTTTTGGTAAAATCAGTTCAGCTATTGTTATACAAGTTTGCCATCTCATAAATGTATTATTTTTGCTCTTTTATTTAATCCTTATAGATAAATAATTAAAAATAAAAATGTTGTATCATATAAATCAAAATAAATTATTCCTATGGATTAAAGTGAACAGTGCACCTGTTGTCCCACATAAACCTAACACTTCCTTGGAATTACAAAAAACGTTTTGGCCACTCAAAACCTACTCTAAATTCTGAAACTACTTTTGAACTGACTTTTTAAAATGGTCTTGTGCCATTCAGTTTATGGATTGTTCATTATAAAAACACAACTTATTAACAGATCATTGTTAGTTTAATAGCTATTATTCAAACTGATATCATCAAATAGACACATGGTTAAAAAAAAGAACATCTCTGGCATTCTTCCTTATGTTCAAATGTGGAGATAACTTGTAGGCTGCATAGCTTGGGGATCTTAAAAAGTCACAGAAAAGGTGCAGTTCTTCAAAAAGAAACTTTGGAATCATTTTTGCGGATGTGTCTGAGTCAAATATGTTCCTTCAAGTATCTTGGGCAAAACTCATCTATGGATTCTTGCAGGTTTTCCATGAACATGATCCACTGAACAATCAGAAGACCAAAAGACGGCTAGCTGAGTGTTAAAGTGAAATCCACACAAGAGAATGAACACAGGTGAATTTGGGCCTGTTTTTGTTTCAGAACTAATGCATAATCTATTCAATTTATTATCATTAAGTTATTATTTCAACTTAAAAACTCTGAACACAGATCCTACAGAAGCAAGGCTGCAGATTCTGTCATTCAAACGTGTTTTTAGAACCAAGGTTGAGTGTTTTCTGTCCATTTAAGTCTGGAAAAAAGCTTCACCTTTGAGGGTCTGCCTCCACTCTAAGCAATCTCCATGAGGCTGATTGTTTGGGTCAAATTTTGATTATAATCAAAATAAATCATTGCTTTTTCTGTTCCTCTAATTTCTGACTCAAGAGCCTTTGCTTCAGAACGCTGGTGATAGACTCCAAGGTGACAAGTAGTTGATGTGCTCGCATGAAGGTTCTTCTTTAAATCTTTAGATGTTAGAGATTGTGTAAGTTAATGAGCAGGTCTCTTGAATCCATGACATTACTTTTGGGTTTAGAACATATTGTTAAAATAAATTACAAATCATTTGGGGGGAAAAGCTTAGTTTCCTCTTGAACGCTCTTTCCTAATGCTCCATAATTAGGACTACATAAGTAAAAAAAAATCATGGACAAAGAAAAAAGTTTGCAAACTTTCAAGCAGCGTTATCTATTACTCGGATGCTTTTTCAAAGAAAAGTAACATCAGTCATTAATTTTACTGTAAGTGCAGTTGAGAAGATCCTACTATTCAACAGGTTATTAGTAGGTTAACATATGAAGGCTTTTCCCCACAGATGTTCTCATTAACCTGCTGATACCTAGGATTCGGTGCTCTTGCTAGAACATCTGTGCTGTAATTGCACATCATTTTTAATTATGCAGTCTTTTTAAAAAATCAGGGTACGCATCCAGGTTTGTTAACACTTATGAATATATGGCTTTGTTGTTAGAGAATCGAGTTCCTTTATGTATCATTAACTATATACATCAAGTTTGTGCATTCAAAAGAATGGTTAATATAACTTAGCAGTATAAAAATACTCATGAAATGTATTTAGAACCATGACATCATTAACAGAAGAGCAGATGCGTCCGAGAGATGCGTCTGGAAAAACTCCCATCTAACACATTTTCATACATATTCGATGAGTGCTTCCGCAGTCAACGCCTGCTTTCTTGATGGTTATGCCTCAAATGACATCCACCAGGTGTTGGATGTATATTCAAGCACCGGAAATCATCAAGTTCTTTATGAAACGTCGTTCATGCTTTAATATGGTCATGCTAAAACTTATTTGTGCTCTTAGGGACCTTGTGGACCACCAAACTTATTAAAAAAGTTGTAAATCTTTCAAAACAGTGATTAATTTGACTTGCGAGTTTTGACAAATCAGAAAAGTATTGCTAAATTGAAAAGCTTTTTTAGATGATTAGTAAAATTTGTGTTAGAAATGTAATAATGCTAAGATGTAAAGTAAAGAAGGCTCTGGCATTTTCTATGAAGTCTGGCTAATTTTAAGCCATGCACAACAGGACTATTCTAAGCCTTTGAGCCAAAATAAAGTAAACAGGTCAGAAAAAGTCTGAGCAGTAAAAAAAGCCTCCTTCTCTCCACCTGCTGGCCTGATTCTGCAACATGGCAGGAAATTGAAGCTCATTGTTGAGGTCTGTTATAGCCAGACTGGATTAGGAGACAAGCATTTATTTTTGACAAAAGACAAGGACAAAAGAGAGAGATTAAAACACCAGGTGTAAACAGGAACACAAGTCCGGTGTGTTCCGCTCTGAGGTGTAGCCCGGGGTGCGCCTGGAGACACATGCAGTTTTTCAACGCACTCGTTCAAACTAAAACCTGGGCCTGGTTTTATTATGAAGACCTGGCAACCCAATGAGCTGGTTACTTTGAGCACAAGATGAAACGTTGCCATGTGTAAATCAAATTTCTAGCTATATAATAAAACAGAACTAGGATGTAAGTAAGTAAGTAAGTAGGCTTTTATTGTAATTTCAACCATATACAGTGCAGTACACGGTGAAACGAAACAACGTTTCCCCAGGACCAAGGTGCTACATCAAACAACATAAATTAACATTACAAAACAGAATTATCATTAGACTAAGCTAAGTGATGTGTTATTTAAATCCTCTTCAATTTAATATATAAACTAAAAAAGAGACAACAAAGTGAAAATTTGCTTAGTAAATTTTTGGTTGTAAAAATCTGATTACAAATATTTAAATATACTCAAATTTAGGCCAGACACAAAAGGCGATTAAAAAGGGAATTTAGTTTAAAATTCACAAATGTTTTTTTAATCGTAAATTCGCAAATTTCACATTTGACTGATTATATTTTGCAGTCAATGTCAACTGTAATTAATACACAATGTGTTTATAACCCTTTTGATAATTTCCATTTGGTGATGTTTGAAACTAGGTTTTAACCATGACACGCACCTCCACTTTTTACATTTCTTATTAAAACTGTTGTTGCTTTAATTATTTAATGCCTGAATATATATATATATATATATATATATATATATATATATATATATATATATATATATATATATATATATATATATATATATATATATATATAAATATATATATATATATATATTCAGGCATTGATGAACATATTGCTTTAATTGTTTAATTGTTATACTTTTCATCCTTATCCTTCACATTCTGATGTCAGTTTTAAATTTAACCAATACAAAACTTTTTAGAAGGCTAAATATAGTTTCATAGTTACCATTTAAAGCTTTATTATGTTACACATTTGTTTATAACAATACATTGTTTAGTTGCCAACATCATAAATACTTCATCATTAAGATTTTTTAATACTATTGCTGATTACAGAAATAAGATTTGTGATACTGTTGCACGATAAACATTTCGAATTTGAGTTATTCGTGAATGAAAACTACATTCAATTTTAGTACATGAAATACAAACATGCATTGCACAATGATTTTATATTAAAGAGAGTCAACATTACAGAAGCAGATATATTCAACACCATATTAATACGGTCTTAGTGTCAAAATATAGGTTTGTAAAGGTAAGACAACTCACAAAACTAATTACATTAATTAAGATTAAAGAGAATATTTTTTTTAGAAAAAGACCTCTAGCACAGCAAAGAATAGAACACATTTGGATAAACATTGACTACTTGGCTTTCTTAAAAAGATTTGTACTTTGATCGTTCTTTATTCTACAAAGAAAATGTTTTATTCTTCAGAATACATAGGAAAATTAATTCACAACATGTATTTTAATTATTTTGAAACTTCTGAAAAAATAACCCTATTAAAAGTCAAAAACAAAAAGTGTAACAAGCACATGATCAAACGCGTAACATGTACATTAAGCGCTTGAACATGAACTTCTGTGAGCTAACTCATAGATGACATCATCAGCAACAACTTTTTGTGTCTGTTTGAAGCCACTGTTTGTTGAAAAGGTCCATATTCATAAACAAAAATGGGTCAAAGGAAAACCTAATTTGGCTCTATTTTAAAAACAATGATAAATTAACAATGATAAATTTAAAAATCTATACAAATTTGCTTAAACAAAATACGAAATAATGTTTTGAAAATGTGACACAAAAGTATTTCTATTTAATATTGCTAAATATTGTTTTAAACCTCTACAATTCACAAAAAATTATAATTATTTGGTATTCAGACTAATCACTATATAGATTTGTTACTTGGACAGAAAAACAACAAAACAAGACAAACTTTATTGATATTTAAAACTCTTTTCATTTAATATTGTTTTAATGCTGTTGTTTTTTCCCTCTATTGTTGTCTTGAAATTGTCGTTTTAGCTCTTGGATTACACATTTGTAACATATTGCTAATGTGAACTTTGCAAACACCTCATTTAAATGTCAGATGTTGATATCTTAATAAACAATAAAAAAATTTCTTCTGTTTCACTATTCACAGTATGGCCTATACACACTCGAAATGGTTAAACTAAATTAAAACTTAATTAGTATTATTATTAATATTTAATTTTTCTAGCAATATATTCACACTAATAATTCAACAGTTTCAATGTTTGCATCAGCTATAACAAACATTTTAATTGTTAGCAACAAAACCTAAACCAGTCTTCACAATGCATGTAATGAGTTATTTTCCAAAAAGAATGTTTTTTTGTAATTTGTCAATGTATTTGTCTACACCAATTTTGTCTTGTCAACTAAAACTTCACAATGCATGTAATTGTAATGAGTTATTTTCCAAAAAGAATGTTTTTTTTGTAATTTGTCAATGTATTTGTCTACACCAATTTTGTCTTGTCAACTAAAACTTCACAATGCATGTAATTGTAATTAGTTATTTTCCAAAAAGAAGTTTTTTTTTTGTAATTTGTCAATGTATTTGTCTACACCAATTTTGTCTTGTCAAATAAAACTAAACTAAAGGCCTTCAATTTTTTTTAAAAGTTTAAATAAAAAGAAATCAGAGCTCTAAAATATATTGAGAAAGACGGACAGCGATGGCATCAGAAAGGCTCTCTTTTATTCACATCATTCTCTGATTAATGGCACGCTATTAGTGATGTAAAGAGATGCGCATTGATCGGTGAGTGTGCGATGGATCGCTCCCAGTCGCACCCGGTGTTCCTGTCATCCTCCCAGCCATCAGATGGTGGGCAGACTCGTTCTCTGCTGGGCACTCGTCTGATGCCAGCTGTCCAGTAGGAAGTGCAGTTGGCACGACTTCATCCGCGAACTCTCTCCCTCACTTCGGCTTGGCTATGTGTCACACGGTATAAATATTCAGTTCTTTCCCGCAGTTTTAGAAGCCCCAACTTGATCCAAAAGTGTAGAGTCGTGTTAATTCTCAGCATAATAAGGTGTTTCGTAATTGTATTCATTCTACAATGTCTATTAGCCTCTCAGAGGAGGTCCATATTGCTCTGAAGTGGTTTGTTTGGCTAGAGTTCTGGAGCGCATGCGCATAAACTTGCGCGAGTTCTGCGGTGCTGTGGTTTTCCAGCAGGAGGCGCTCGTGTTAAGTCGCTCGCTTCCCGCCCGTCCGTAAAGCTTCACAAGGGACTAGCACTCACTATTCCCTTGTGATATTTGTTTCTGACAGGCGCTCAAACAAGCTTGATATTGTCTCTCAGAGGTTGGAAAGTTGTCTTATGTCTCTGTTTTAATTTCGTATGACTAATACATAAAAAGAACATAAACAATTGTAGTCTACATGAACCTCCCTTTTTAGTCATCAAGTTAATTCAACGCTCAGTTTGCTCCAACGTCACTTATGTGTTATATTTACAAAGAAATTGTCTATTTTTTTATTTAATATTTTATTCAACGTCTTAAAAAGGAAAATCTCGCCCAGTCTGTGTTTTGAAACATGGAAGCTAATCGTGAACTACTGTCCAAACCATAGCTAGCTTTGACACAGGCTAACTAACAGCGTAATCAGCTAACGTTACAATTTTTCCTCAACTGATTATTAAAATATCAGTTAGGTTTTTCAAAGTACTCACTGAGAAGACGACAAATGAGTGAAAAATTATTTAAAAATATTAATAGATGTGAAAAAGAATGACGAAGGAAGAGACAATGATGCCTTTTCTAGTTAAAGACTTCAGTTTGCTTCTTTATTTCTTTACACATCTTGTTTCATAAATTAACGCTTTTCTATGTATTTCATCTTCTCAACAATCAAATATGATTTTTTTCATTGAAGACAGCTGAAAACGCTTGTAATAGTGTATTCTAATGGTTTCAATTATTAAAAAACAAGCAATTACATTAAAAAAACACCTGCACATTTTAATTCAATTGATTTTGCTGGCTGACTTTAGCCTTATAAAATACAGAGGTATTCAGTTTATTTCTAATATTTTTTCACCACCACAAGTGCACAGAAATTTGACTTACAGTTTATCTTGTCTCCTTTTCAGAGTCTGAGGCTGTTTACCTTTTAGAATATTTACCAAGGCGCTATGGGAAATGATGAGCTGATGAACCTGTTGAACCATATGCTCTGCTAAGGCAGGATGTGGAGAGTTTGTGAGGCAGTAATTGAATCCTTTGACCCGTTGCTAGGGCGGAGGAGATTTGATCATAATACAAAGCATCATTATAAATGAACATGGTACTTTCTCTCTCCATCCTCCACGAACTCTTGAATTCTGATCAATCCACTGGATCATCCTGACCCTGAATGGGTTTGCATTTTTCATCACCGTGGGGAGGGCTGATATCTTATTAAATGACTTACTCTTAAGGTAATGGAGTCCTAATAACCTAGAACACTCCATAGTTTTAGCATGATAAAAGCAGGCCGACAACAGCCCCTCTCAAGGCCGAGGCTAGTAATTCAGCACTGCGTTGCCATGGTGGTCACCATGGAAACATCCTACACCGTTCCCTGAGAGTTGAAGGTAACACCCACTCTCATTGTTCATTACTCCTCAGGCTAATGCATATTCATAGTCACAACGAAGCCATTACTCAAAGGCTTTTATTTGTCTATGTATCCATCAGCTGCACAATACCATTACAAATGCCGCAATTCACCCATCTATGCCTCTTAATTAAGAGGGACTAGATTAATGACCTCAGGCGATCTAATTAATAAAGCAACAGGAGTGTATCTGATTGGTGAAGAACATGGCAAGAAAAAGAAGGCGACTCACACAGGTATGAGAATGAGGTTTTTAATCGGATTGAAAGGAAAACATTGATGCCATTGCACAGATGACAAGAGCGATCTGCTTCTGAGATAATTGCTTCATCAGAAGAGTACAAGGTTTACATGAATAAAAGATCAACTCAAAGCTCGAGGCCTTGAAACACATCAGCCTCCTCCTACACGCCTTACGTTAGGCTGTGTTCAGAACTGACATGAACTCAACTCTCTGCTGAATTTTGGATGTTGAGGAAAACAGACACAGCCAACAGCGCTATCTGAATATTCAAAATTACAGATTTTTTTTTAGTAACCAGAAGCCAGTTAATCAGCCACATTGTTAAGCAGTGTGCTCTTGAATCCAAAACAAGGCTAATTATAAGCGTTTGCTTCAAGCAACAATCAGACTCGCTTACCTGTTTAACGAAGGCTTGTGGTCACAAATGAGCATCTGGTTTGGACGCCAGCTTATGGTTTAAGAACCCGGTCGCTGAGGTAGACTGTGACTTGTTGTCAGAAAGCAGAGAGAACAACAACAAAATCACTAGTCTTCCATAGCGACTCGGGTCAGAGTTGAGCATGACCCTAGCATCTGAAGTAAAGGAGTAATTTCAGGAAGATTTACTTCAATATTTCCCAAGGTCTTTTCTAGAAGATGGAATTGATTTAGTGTTTGAGCGTGTGAATATTTATTAAAAGCCCCTCTATATGTGTATGTGCCTGTAAGCCGAGCTCTATCTCTTTTGGGATCCGTGGGTTTGATTCCAGAGAAATCCAGGAGCTCATATTGTGGTATTACCTGCCCTTTCCACTGCAGAGACTACACACAGCATGAAAATGTCGGCAGTGTCTGAAGGCAACCGTGGCAACCTTGTGTCCTCGTGTTGGGTATGATGAGACTCAAAAGGAAAGATGATTCAGGCAGGGAGCCTGTGCTTGGAATATCAGCTTTGCTTGATGAGTGGCACAAAGAGCTTGAGGTGAGATTCACAGAGAAGGGATGGAAGTGGAAACCTTTGAAAACAGAGAAAGAATTATGTTTAGCTGTAAATCTTATTTGACTGAAAATATACTGATATATTTATTAGTGCATAGCTACCATAAATATCTCAATGTCAATGTTTCATCTTAAAATATTATTGTTAAAATAAAAATTCACAATATGCCTTTATCAGATTATATTTGTGATAAAAACTGCTGAAAGATTCATCAGATATTAGAGATACTAAATCTTTATTTTTCTTTCCTAAAATAATCATCCAAATGTTCTGTATTTTATATTCTTGTGATTTCTTGGTTTTTGCACAGGATATGTGTAAAGCAAAGTTTTGGTTTGTAAGTTGGAAAAATATACACTCAAACATGAGTGTAGAAAGAGACCCAAAGTACCTCAAAATACAGCTGGTTTCATAGAGTGCTGTTCCATTGCTTTTTTTCCATGTTTCCAGTTTTGGTCACACCCATTCTGATAATACTGTACTTCCAGGTTCATGTTTACTATTTTAACCACGCACACTCTGATCCTCAGACAAGGTTCCCGGGTGCTGATGGTTGCCATCCCATTTACTAAAAAAAGAGAATTTAATCTCTTATGATTTGCAGCATCATAAATATGAAAGTTACATATACAGACAATGAAACTCCCCCAGTCCTACCGGTTACCATAGTAACTGATTATTCATTTATGTTGTATGCAGATTATGTGCCAGTATCGGTAGCTGGGACTTGACGGCTAGACCTTCTTGATTGAGGTATCGTAACTTAATAAAAGAAAATATATAATTTTTTTTATTCACATTTGCATGTTTATGAAGTTCTTATTCATATACAGGGCTTGTGTTGGTGCAAAATTAACATGAAGTGTCATGTCAGTAAATGCATAGCATATGTGATTGTTTAAAATGTGACTTTTAGAGAAAAAGCCCAAGTAAATATAATATTCTTTAGTAGACAGCTACGCCCACGAAAAAGCCAATTGGTCCAGAATCCTTTTAAACTAAATTTAATTACCCCATATAGACCTGATGTGAACACACTGAGACTGGAGTTATAAATGTTAAAGTAGTGTCCAAAGACTTTGAAGCTAAAATTTGGCTAGCCATTTGTTTTTGCAAATCCCACTTGGTTGTATAGTCTTATTTTGACTGATGAAACGAGCGCAAAGAAAGGGATTTAAAGGTTTTTGAGGAAGTTGTTGTGCTGAGAAAAAAAAAGTTCCAAGACATAGTGCACACACAAATAATATCACGGTCAAGACTTTTTTCCTGGCGGTTCATTCCGCTGTGGCGACCCCGAAAGGGAATAAAGCCGACATGAAGATGGATGGATGGATGGACTTTTTTCCTTTTTTTCTCTATTTAAAGTAATTCATCAAGAATTCTGTGATTTTATAGAGCATTTATTAATTTAACTGATAATTCTGTAAAAACAGCTTAAATCAAAACCAAAAACTGGGTTTCTAGTCCTGTTGACTTTGATTCAAGATGTTAATATGAGTCACACTCGCATGAGCAAGTTTACAAACTATTTAGAACGAAACATGTCATTTAACAATGTTTTTTAGTAATAAGCATAAGCTTCTCCACTGACTAACTGAAAAAAAGATAACAATATCTGGCAGGTGTTTGGCATATATTAGCAACTGTTCAATCAGCTGACTGCCCCAGAATGCTACATGCGTTTCAAAATAGGAATAAATCCTTGTAAATCACGAAAAAGCCAAGATTCCATAAAATGTACTTTACAACATGTTCACAACATGTTGTTCATTGCAATCAAAGCTATGTATAAATGTGATTCTTGAATTTGCTTCCCTTTGGACTCGGGATGGTAGTTTTATGTTTGGAAACCCTACATAAATCCAGTACTCATTAAAGCACCATCAAGGCAGTTAGTGCTGGGTATAAAATTGTCTCATAAACGTAAAAAACACTCGGTTAAGCATGAACACGGTTCACACAAACACCGCCATTGGAGAGATAATGAAGTGATCAGCCTGAAATGGCAGATCAATGCACGGAAGAGAGAGCGACATTACAGGCTAGCCAGCAAAGATGGCCTTTTCTTATAGCTTGCACATCATTTTGCTGAAACCCCCTCCCCTGACACAGAACACATCCTGGACCTTTGATAGTGGCATTTTAGGAAGGACAGCTGAGTGCATTTAGTTCTACCTTCATCGGAATACTGTGCCCCCTTCTCTTAGAAAGAAACACTCTATTTCCTTTCAGACTGTGAGGGCGGAGGGGGCTTCTCTACTACAAGCACAACAAACAAAATCCAGCCTTCTTCTTCAAGGAACACACTAGGCTTCTGTCGTAGAGCATGAAACACAACAGCACACGACGTCAAACTCACCTGTGCGGATGACAAAAG
Source organism: Danionella dracula (assembly GCA_900490495.1). Lineage (NCBI taxonomy): Eukaryota > Metazoa > Chordata > Actinopteri > Cypriniformes > Danionidae > Danionella > Danionella dracula. The sequence goes on from UELW01000111.1 coordinate 23,327,494, forward strand.
CATGACTGACAGCTGTTTTGGGATGGCAGGGGAGCGCCCAAAGCTAAGGTTACATCGGCACATTCATTTGTATAAGGCCCTGCTTGGGTTGGCACATACAAAGAGAAAGCAACAATTGGGAGGCCTTTGTGAGGGAGATGGCCATTGAGCAGAGACTGACAGACGCGATTCTTTAGGCCTCTGAAGGAGAGCTTCATTAGAGACATGGCCGGCCACCGACACCACCTCATACTGAGGTGATGGATTACTTTCAGTGCCCAAGCCGCACAAGGGAAATTAGCTTCGGATCAACTATGGTTTTTCCCCATTAAAAAACATATTAGCCATAATAGGCTCCTCGGTTTATATGAATAAAGTCTAGGCAACCTTTTTTTCCCCCATCTCATTTCCTTTAAGAAGCCGAACCCGTTTCCTGCACGCACTTATACATATACTTAGGATTCCAGAGAAGTGGGAGCAAGTGAGAAGAAGAAAAGTACCATTCCTATTTATCTCCAGTCGGGAGTCTAGCTAGAAAATAATGGGTCCTACATTGAATAGTAATCCGCTATTAAGGCCAGTTAAATTACGCTTTTCATTTTGGATGGTCGCCTTTCACCCAGCACAATTAGAAAAAAAGGAAAGAAAAAACCTTACTCTGTGTCCAGCCAAGAGGAGCGTGCATTCAGCTTCTGTATCATGCGAATTAAGACTAATGTCCAATTATGCTGTCGCCACCATTTCTCTAAAGATGATTCAGTGCAGCGAGAGAAATCTTGTTTCTCTTTAGAGAATGCAGAGAGATCATAACCTCTCGGGGTCGTCATGCTTGTAAAACTTTATTACGATCATTCTTGGCAGGCGGAAATCAATTGTCTCCATTTTTGGATAGTTGAGCATGTTATAGAGATTGTAAGAATGACAGGTTTGGACGTCAGATGGATTCATGGCGTCTTGCTAATGGAGAGACCCTGAAATAGCTGGTCAGGCAGCTGACGAGATGTTCGATTAATAGACAGTACTTTTTTCCTTCTCAACTCATGTGTGGAAGGTGGATTGGGGGAAAGAAAACAATTAAAAAATGCATTAGGGCTCCCGATTATGGAGCTTTGGCGGTTGATAATGATGTCAGTTAGCTTCGAAGGCTTGTCAGAGACGTGTTCGACTCGCATTCAGATGTTTAAATGAAAATGTTCCACAGCAGAGCAGATGCGGAGCGCTGATAATGACTAATTGCTGAAAAAAAAATGCAATTATTCTCCCCGTAACTACGGAAGCACCTTTCTCCATCTGAAGCCCTGAATAAATCCCCAGAGAGTTTTAGCTGTGAAATTGCTTTTTCCGTTTTGGGGGAGAAAAAAAAAGTATTTTCAGAGGAAAAACTAAAGGTTCAGAAGAAAGCTTTTTTTCTTTTCTGTTGCTTTTCATCCACCCTTGTAACCCTTTTTTCATCAAAGTTCTGATGGGTATTTCAAGCTTCATTAGACATCCTTCATAGCAACGGTCATGAGATATACAAGATTTCAATAATCAAAAATTATTGAAACAAAACAAACGTACAAAGTATTTTGAAGAACGCAGATATACAGCTGAACAACAGCCAGTAAACTTTTTTCAGAATTGAAAAAAAAGCAGCTTTAATCATTTTCTATTTAACTAAATGAAATGCAATATATTAAGATTTTTTTACTTCATATGAGCCAAAAAACTAAAGTGATGAATTGCAATATGATAGTAAGATTTTTTTTTAAATTTCAGCCAAAAAAAGACAGATGATAAATACACGCATCTCTTTTCAAGGCCCTGTGTTGCCAGTCACCTATCGTGTTAGCATGCTAACACAGTACATCGAAAATTCCTTAATAAAATAACACCACAGTAACACATTCTCATCGGTCTCGACCCGGAAGGCCTCAGAAACTAATTTGATTCCCTTCACATCCCGTGAACTCTCCCTTTGAGGGAACATAAGAGTGCTACATGGTTGTTCAGTCGCCCTTTAAAAATGTTGGCTCTCTCGCTTCTTTCTTCTCTCTCTTTCTCTCTCTCTCTCTCTCTCTCAGCGCTGTGCTGAGCTGATTAGGTTGGTGACTTACAGTGACAGAGGTGACTTCCTCAAACTCTCTGCCTCTCTCATTGCAGCTTGAATCCATCTCTATCAGCTCAGAATGCTGCTAGCTGTGTTTTGGATACTGGTTCAACACACAGCTAAAACATATTCTGAAAGTAAATTTGCTACATAACCCTTCGTTCCAATAAAATTACTTTAAAATGGAGCATTCTGAGATAAAAGGTCTTTTCAAAAACATATTAGATGTTATGCAACTCTATTGGCTGACTTCCATATTCACTGCTGTGTAAAGGAATCAATGTGAAGCCCATATTTTTGTTTAGCAATCTTTACAGAGCATTGCACCTTCGTATATTAGTAACGGTTTGATATGCGCTATGCCAGTCAGCTTCCAACTGTGCTCAAGATGAAGCATTTGGTGTCACTGGTGTCTCTGGAACTAGCCATATTCAAAGTGGAGCTGAAGACTCTCCTTTAGAAACTTACTTTTGACAGAGGATTTTAGATGTTGCTTAAATGTGTCTATGGGTGTTATTTTACTCTTGCACTGTTATAGTGTGGTGCAACAGAAATAACGTTGTATTGAATTTACATCAAGTCACATGACTTGGAAAGAAGCCCAGAAAATTGAAAAAAAGAAAAACCCAAAAAAGGAAGTAGCATGAAACTCCCTGAGCTTTTCAAGCTGCCATTAGAATGAATAGTTTCTCAAATGCTGGGAAGCTTTAATCAATCAACCTGCATTTTCCTTTTAATAAAAATGCATTTAAAAGGGTTGCGTCACAAACCCCTAGAAAACAAACATTCAAACAGAGTCAGCGGTGATGTGAACACTAAAGCGACAGCAAATGAATGTTAAATTATTAGCTCAGACCCCTCACCCCACTCCCAAAGCTATTTGGCACTGGTTATGTTTCACAAGCAGCATCTGTTTTGACCACAGCTGTTCCAGATGTAATGGTACATGGGATAATTGTTATTGTTGTAAATATGTGCAGGCCGGTGTGTGGTTGTCAGTCAGCGCTGTACAGGCTGATTTCTCAGTAATTAACGCTGGTAAGAGCATATGATTTACCGTAATTGCTTTGACAAGGGGGCTGAGTGAAGCTTCACTTAATTACCTGAACATGCTCTCTCCCAGGAGCCCAGTCAAAACGACCTTTTACTGCTTTTCCCTTTTATTTTACAGGCTGAAATTGGAGAGATGTGGAGGTGGTGTATTTGCTCCGCATCCCCCAACCTGCCTGTCACAGCGTTGATTAGGAGTTTAGGTAACTGCCACTCGAATGAGTGTTGAAATGAGCATGTTATGCTTAGCTTTTGAGTGAAGAACTTGGGAAGGGAAAACGGATATAAATGAGAAATACGGCTGTGCTTTTAAAGAAGAACCTGCATACACTGTGTCCCACGTGTTGCAAAAAGCTTATTCGGTTAAGTTTCCTCAGCTGCAATCAGATTACTTCAATTGTGCATCTGCGGAAAACCAGTTTTTATAGCACAAAAATCAATCCAGCCATCTTCTAAACTGCAGAACACCGCAATGGAGTCAGATGACCTCATGGCTGCTGTGCTCAAATCAAATCTGATTGTCTCTTATAGTCGCCATTGTCGATTCAATCTGCTGTGCGTTTCCAAACAGCCGCATATCTTGTTAATCAATAGACAGAAATTGAATTGAACACTTCTCAGCAACATTCGGGAACATTTAACCCTTGTGTTACCAAAGACTGTTCATGATGGGTTGTAGAACAATGAACACTTCATAAGACTGAGGTTTATTTTATTGATTTAAAGAATGGAATAAAAGACAAATATTTTAAAGATGCCTCAGTAAGAAAATATTATCAGAGAAGTCCTTTTAGAAACCTTGATGCCATTGAGAAGTAACATGCATTTTAAACATCAAAGGACATCATATGCAGGATTTTTTTGTGTTTTGTAATAAAATGTTTTTTATAATTAATTCTTTTAATAATTCCACAGCATCATGCAGCAATTTTTATACAAATCTACATCATTTTATAGAAAACAGAATAGTTTGAAGCATGAAAAATGAACTTGAAAACAAGTTTTGCTTCAGTTGAATACATGAAACTGCCAGCAGCTGACGAAACGAGTAGAATGAGGAATCTTATGATTTGTTCAAATGTAACAAATGAAGACTGAAGCTTAATCAAATGCTCTGTCGTCATATCACCTTGGAAACCAAGACGATATCCCACTAGCAGCTCTGGTTTATACCTGGATGGGACACTTTATCAGCAGGTTATTGTTAAATTCGTTGCTAGCAATGTATAAAAGGGTGCTCATAGTAAACCGTGTAGGTCCTAGAGCAGCTACGTGGATACTACTCAATATTAGTAGCAGCCCTCTTTCCTAACCATAAGCACATTTCCCATAATTCTAAAATCTAGTCTAAATGTCTGCATTACTCTTCTGTCCTATAAGCCAGTGAGAGGCAAAGAATTGCAGTCATCACATCAGCCAGTTTTTGAAAATGCACTATAAATTTTGCTAATTATTTCATTATTAAATCTCAATTATTTGCCTGCTTAACAAACGATTTAATACATATATAAATATACAAATATATAGATAAACCCTATTTTAAAATAAATGCCTACAATCTGGAAGAATCTAAGCAGTTTGAACTTGAACTTCACCCCAAATTTATCCCTTTCAATCATTCTCCTTGTCCCCCGAACACCTTTCCCAGCTTTGATAGGTTTGTGTGTATGAACTAGTTTTTGTTCTTTCTGTTTCATTTGTTGGGTTGAACTAATTTAGAAAGATGAGCCTTTTTTGGGCTTCAAGCTCAATTGATCCAACTTCTGCTGCACAGAAACATTGCTTGTAATTGATTAAATATTAATTATCTGACACTTCCTAATTGACTGCACACAAGGTAAGCACTAGATGTGTGATCCCACCTGATGTATTCAGCTGTCAAGATTGGGATTCTAGCTCTAAAACCTGAAGTGATAGAGAGGAAGGTGAAGACAGCTGCTGCAAATCGAGTGACGGTGGAGAACTAGTGTTAAAAACGGCACCATGCTGATGTAGGGCACGTGTGTTGGGGGTGGTTGTGGAGTTGCTAGTTTCCTGCGGTGGACTCTAGCGAGCAGTAGATTTGTCTATATGAACTAGCGCTCTCGCTGTCAGTCACAGCCCCTCACTAAGCAACCTGTGATATCCAATTTTACTCTAACTTCCTTCCCTTTACCACCCCCACCCCCCTTCTCTCTCTCTCTCTCTCTCTCTGTAGTGCCAACAGGTCACCGTGTGGTTTATAGCACTGTTGAGGCAAAATGCTTTTTGTTCCTGCGTCATGTTTTTGTGTACCCTCGCAGCACTGCTTGCACCTGTGTGCGGTGCTGGACAAAGGTCCCTAGCAACAGGAGGAACGCGGCAACTGGATACCACACCTGTTTGATCTTTAAGACCTCTCCTTGATAAGTGATCGTAACCTGGGCAACCAGGACGAAAGGGTTCAATGCATTGTTTGTGTAGGGGAGGGGGAGTTGGGGCTACTGTGGGCTGTATAGGTCAAGATCTATTTAGAGCACAACTCAAAAAGGCTAACAGCGAGCATTTCTGTTTAATGCCAATTCGCTTTTAATTAGTTTTAATCATCAAACCTTATGCATAACAACCAATAATGTGGCAAGAGGTATTTTATACATTTCAGAGTAGTTTATTTAAAATGGTGTAGTAACATCTAATTGACAATAGTTTATAGTTTTTTGTAAGAAAAACTTAAAGGTTACTTACAATGAGTGATAAATCTTGAGCAGTAGTGTATTTCAAACAACTTCGGATCATTTGTAGTACTAAATACATTGCCTTTTTCATCATCATGGTCAAGTCTGATATAATTAAATTTAACTAATAGCACTAGCAGTTGTCTGATAACACACATGGTGCCGACATAACACTTTTTATTATACGTATATACAGCATACCACACTTTGACGGAACCGCTAAAACTATATGGTTAAAAAAAATGGGAGAAAGTCTATTTTTTGCATTCCTTCACAATACTTTGGCATTTCCACACACCATTTTTTGTATTTGTGAGAAAACACAAAAAAATACATATAACTTTTTCTCTCTTAATATCAGTCCTTGTGGGCTCATGGGCTCGTAAACCTTTGATCACATTTCTCTACATGTTTTCAAATAAATTTATATAAACATCTATTCAGATTTAAAACTCTTAACTATAATAGATTTACAATGCATTTAGGGGTAAAAAAAGTTTTCAATAAACTGAATCAGAATAATTCTACAAAATGATTTAATATTTTTATATAGTGCTTTAACTTTTATATTGGTTTATCTATATACACAGGAGTTTTTCTTTTTAGTGATTAAAAAGTACTGCACTGATTTGGCTTTAATTCTGTAATAAAACAAAATATTGTATATAAATAGTTCCAGAATATTGTTCTGAAACATCACCAATAGTGGCAAAATTGAACAAATAGCATCTTTGAAATTCATAACTGATTCACGCCATTATTCAACAGGCACTAGTCATCCAAAAAATTATGACAAAATTCTGTTTGCTACTATTTTTTTGTATTATCGTTTTTAATTATTTAACCCAGTAAAGCTTTATTTTATAAAGAAAGGTTAGCAAACACATACTTACACATCACCAAGTGACTGTCAGTTGTTCCTTCTACACTGTTTTCATGAAGACCTAAAAGAAAACACAGGGATTGTCATGGTTACATAACGGATGAAAGCACAAATTGACTCGCATTTAACATTCATTTCAAGCCTCTGTGGTCGATGTTTATCTGTAATTAAAACTAGAGCAGGAATATATATTGCAATATCTCTCCAAAGACACTGCACAGAATCCATGTGTGATCTCTTGCTGTGCCTAATCTTAGTCCTGCTCACTTCCCCCTTTGTAATTCAATTGCACGGCCTACCAGACGTTCTCTCTCTCTTTCTCTGACAGCAAACCTGAGCTTCTCTGCGTACAGCCCCTGGGATCTATAAGCCTAGCTCTCCATGGAAGCAAAAGGAATAGTGGACCATGAATTACTATTGGTTTTAAAACCGGAAAACATCTTCATTTTGAATTAGATGGATGGAAACATGAGAAGATTTGAGTTCATTCATGGATTTGGAGCTTCGCTTGTCACGGCAAAAATCCTAGTTTGAAATTGTATGGTTTATCTTTTTTTCATTATCTGAAATTCATTTGGATTGTGTGATAATTCCAGGGGTGCAACAAACTCTGCTTGGCGAGAATGGAAGGTGCATCAATTGCTCCACATTTGCTAGAGGCAGTGTGAGTCATTAACTGTCCCTTCTTGTAAGTCCTTCAAAAATTCTTTAATAAACAATCATCTTCATTTAAGTTATGGATTAAAGGGTTTTTATTATTATTTTGAAACTCGTGTTGCATTTTGGGATAACCTACTGATTCAATTCAGCATTAAATCCTGAAAGCTTATCGGCTATTGTTTTTTTGCCTTTGTCATAAACGTTTCCTAAAGAGTGTCTTTAGGGCTCGTGCAGGTCTGAAATGCTGTATTACCATTTCAAATTAAAGTTAAAAATGAGAATTAACAACCTCATGGTGTAGTGGGCAGTGCAGAGGAATTTAAGCTCTGGTGATCCTAATTTCAGAATTTCAATACAACCTATACCACCTATAGATTCGGTTTTGTTTTCTATTGTTATTATTACATAAAACAGAAATATCCATTACAATAATAAATGTTCTGTAAAACTATGGCCTGTTTTAACATATGCGAATTACAAAATGTTTTACTTTTTCAATTTTGAACTGTATTTTTAATAGATTGCTTAATGCCTTATTTAGTAGAAAAAGATCAAGTGTTGTTTTTTTTAAACAAGTGTGATTACATCTGGCTACTTTGATGCATGAACACAAGATACAGAGGTTACATTTTGGGGCGGAGCACAAATTTGGACCAATTCAGCACATATATGGAGTTTGTTTTCTTCATATCAGTGTCCTAATCCTGCTTGCTTCACATGGCTCAAAAACAGGAAGAGGTCACACATTCTATACATTTTGAAATAAAATCAATTTAGATCTAAAATGATACTGCAATATAACTTGAATGACTTTAAGTTGAAGATACTATAGTACAAAACATTTGATAGCACTAGGGCTGAACAAGTGATCGCATTTTCAATGGAGTTTAAAAAGCAGAAAAGCTTTACATTTTAATTCAGCTGAAGTCTGTCTGACAAAATTAATCAACTATTAAAAAGTGCAATTCACAAATTTACACAATTGTTATGACAACTTTGAATTACTAATAATATGGGAAAGTTACATATTCGGTTTAAAAAATATTTGTTGAGTCTACACTTTGAAAAAAAAACATTTCACATTGTAAATTGCTATTGGGATATTAGTTAAAAATAATCGCTATTCAATGATTTTACAAAATCATTCCGCCCTAGATAGCAATTATTAAAATTTGCATTCTCATGGAAATCAATGGCCAATTTCAGCAATTTTGTAACATCTGTCTAAAGCTTATCTTTAAAGAATTAATATACATTGGTTTTCAGGTTACATTGCATTCATAGACCAAATAAAATTCCTCATTGGATGTTTGGCTTGAAAACGTAACAGAAGTTAGCATACAAATCTCTAAACCTAGACTAGCTGTGACCACGCCCATTCGTGTACACTTTTAAATCCACCCCTTCACATTCATTACGAAGACCAAAAGAAGCTAAATGAATTAAAACAAAGCTGTTGCTTTCTTTTTTTCTGCCTGAAAGTTAAGGACTTTTATGTTAATGGGGACCTGCTCACTTCTTGGTCTTGCCTCAAGCGGTCAGTCGAGGAAATGGGATTTCCATCACTTAATTATTTGCACCCTGAGAGTAATCATGAGGTTGTTGCTTAGTCAGAATAAAAAAAAAAGTGATGTGGGATAATGGTCAATATGCGTCCCTTTGCTTCATTACCAAGGGGAACCAGTATATTTGTACTGTACATAAATGCTATTACATGCACTAGGCAGGTAGCAAGGAAGCATTTAGCTTTTTAAAACCTCAGCATTTGAAGTATGGAGATGATAGCTGGCAAAAACTAAACCTATTGAAAATGAAGACAAAAAATTTTAGTGATCCAAATGGGAGCAGATTGTATTTAAATGCTTTATGCCCCTTGTTGGTCTCTTTACGATCCAAGCTTCCCTCGCCTCCAGACCCTCGGTGGACAGCTGCTCCACAGCTTCTCATCACCCTCACCCCCCCACTGCCAGACCGACACTGGCATAGTCTGATTCACACTTCAGGCACATCCACAAATGGCCATCGCTTGTTCACAGATTCTCTCACATTTCAGTATCCAAGCTACTCGTGTTAAAAAAATCTCATTGCTTCTTCAGGGTTAGGGGCCAACATGAAACCGGCTGTGTTAAAAGGCCCTTGAGCTCTTGATGATGCTTCAGTCTTTCCCATAGCATTGCACACAGCTTCCCAACATAGTCTAATATCACTCTGAAACGTAAACACCAACATGACAAGCCTGAGAGGTCTCTGAAGCTTTGCCGTGAGCTAACACGCACCATCAGGAGGAACCTGTTACCGATGTGGAGCTGAGCAAGCAGAGGTTGTGTTAGGATTTATTAAAGTTTGCACAGCTGCTGTTTTGATCACGTTGTAACACTGAGTTTCACTGATTAGACAGAGTCCTACTTGAACAACATCTTCTCAAAAGCAGGTATTGTAGAAAACAATCTAACAATATGTGCTATTCATTTGATATCTTTTTTCCATAGTTTTAGGTTTTTCAATATGATTACTGTTTTAATCCTAACTAAGAACTCAGAGCAGTTTTTTTTACAAATATCCACATTTCACAACAAATACTGTTAACGAGGTTCAGATTTAAAAAAAAAGTTGACTGTGTCTGTAAAAAAACTAATAATACAACAAAAAACTATACAGGACAACACGAAGCCCATGTTTAGTTATTAGTTTGGGGTCTCTGTTGACAAAGAAAGTGAAAAGTCAACATATTGTATTTGACTCAGACCCACTTCAGTATTTTGGTAGCCTAGCTGCATCTAATAGTGTTAATTGCTCTAATTCTCTTGTTTGAACACCTGCTCTGAATGATTTTCCCTCTCGCTTACGAATACAGACCAAAACATGCATGGAAGCATTTGGGTTGCCATTTTTGGAAGTGTTTTTCCATGTAAATGTGTCATCACGACGCTCACTGAAAACCTGTCACCTCCGCCTGCTCACTTGTGTCCATGGCGACAACACGTGATTGAGCGAGTTCTGAGGTGCGGCCACAAGTGAGTAGAACAGTGAAATCATTTAGCCGCTTTCTTGTTCTCCTTATATGTTTTTTTTTTATGTTTCTCGGTTCATTGGCCAGAAGGCTCATTTCGTGTGGTTTAATCAAGAGTTATTGTCAAGCCTTGTGGTTGTTGTTAAGAACTCATTGTGAAGGAGTTGGAGGCTAGTAACTGGTTGTTGGCACATTATGAGATTGACTGTTTTTGACCATTTAGTCATCAAATGTGTTTTCTTGTTTCACCATCCAAATGCTGTCAAAATAAACAACTTACATCTTAATTGCCAATAGAGTTTAAATTTATTCTTAAATTTATTGTTGTGTACATTTAGGCTACTGCAAATGATCTAAAGACTCATCATTTGTGTTTAATAACTGATAAATAAATTCTGTTCTTTTTTTTTCAGTTGAAATAGAGAACAACCATCGAATTCAACCAGGATATCCCAAAAGTTGCTATACATAAAAAATGTAAGTAGTAATCAGAAAATTTACAATAAAATTTACAAGAGATATTAAGTAATTAACTTTAGTTCAAGTACAAATATTACTGATAGGTATGATAAAAAGATATTATTTAAAAATCTTGCATTTACGTCTTTTCTTTCCAAATTCCATTAGTACAAATATGGTTGCCAGATTGTGCTCATGCTAAGTTTACAGTTATCAGAGGAGCTAAACCAAAAAAATGTCATGACTTTAAAACCGTAACAAATATATGCATGGGAGATGCTTTTGAAAGATGATGACAGCTGAAAGCGGAGAAGAATATAAAAGGAAATATAGCTAATTAATTTGCTAATCCAATGACATGTCCTTTCAGTGTCATCAACTAACATTATGGAAGCTAAAAATTTAATTTGACCCACATTCTCTTTGAAATTCTCTTTTGTCCTTTACAAATAGATTCAGTTAGGCTTTAATTGACCGATATTATTGATTGGGGTATTTTTATTACTGAAAACATTTTCACAAATTCTGAACTTAAACTCCTTTGGCTCTACCTAACTATGTTGCAAACCTTCAAATATAAAAGATTTTTAATAGGCAAACACTTACTGTGTATGTGTACCTGCTTGCCATGTAGCATGTAGCACCATGTAGATCTGGCGACCTGTTTTCTGAAGGGAGAGGAGGCGAATACTGGGAGTGTGACGGTAGTTTTTTGGTTGCAGTACCAGTTTTGGCCACAATTTTATACTGTACTCCACCTTTGAGTTTTTATTTGTGAAAGGAACACATATTGTGTTGTGAAAACTGCTAATTGTATTATTGGAAAACGGTTGTTTAACCCAAATGTATTTTACTGATAAGAAAATTACTTAAATTTTTTTTGTGTCACTGTAACACAACTTAAAAGTGCGTAATAACGCATTTTTATTTTTAATGCCATATTTTGGGGTGTAAGCCTTTAAAAAACTTCAATATATTGATATGAAGTCCAGAATATATTGTAGTTATGATATAATGAGGAACTGAAATTAAAGTGTAAACTATTAACAAAAACTATTTAATATACTCTTTGGTGAACATTCAACTTAATGCATCATTTTGAACCATAACTTAAAAAAAAATAATAATTTTGTAAATGTTCAAGCTTGTTCTGGTGATACTGTAAAGCACTCCTCTCAAATACTTCAAGATACACATTCTAACATTTATGAATGGCAATTAAAATTTCCTTTAGAGCAAAACTATCAAAAATATGTACATTTTACAAAATTTGAACCAAACACACATTCTCTAACACATTATATTGTTGAGTTACAACAAGCACTACAACTTGTTACTAGAAAGAAGAATTTTAACTCATCAAAGCTGCTGCTTAATAATAGCGTTCTGTTAACTGACGATGATGACACTCATGCACACACTGTACCTGTAAATCAGACAGGACCGAAAGGCTAGGCAATTTAATTTCCTGTTAGACTTATTACATTTGCAAGGAAAATGTTCACTGTTATTGCACAGAAAATCTCCAACATGCTTCATCTGTGCATCCTGGAGACTGTGCAATCGTTTTTAAGGATCTGACAATATGCACTTTGAGCGTGCCAGCATCTAACAGGTGGTTGAGAACATCTGTTCAGTGCTTCACAGGTTCGTCACTGAACCTCACGCAAGAAATAATAAATTCAGACTAGATCAACCAACCCTAAACTCAGAAATATCAGCTTGAAAAGGGATTGTATTTTTAAATGTTGGTTTGTAATTTTTCAGTGATCAATAATGTATATTCTTAAGTTCTCTCTGCACCCTGAAACGGTTGTATGCTTAGAGTGGCTTAGCGTTAGAGTCCCAGCGGCTGTGCATTTGTAAATGATTGCCATTGACTCTCTGGGCAGTGTTTGTGTGGAGACTCTGGGAGCTGTCCAGCTGTACCGTGCTGAAATGGATCGAAGCCTATATCCGGCGGAAGCTAATTATATGTGACCTATTCCTCGCATTTAGCGAGTGGGCATTTGAACATGTTGAACAGTGATGCATTTATTTCTATTCATGAACTTCAGCAACCTAAATTTAAATTTCAGGGGTAGCCTTTGAGATTTATCGCTTTTTTTCAGAACCATGCTTGCAAGCCATTTAAGAGCTTAGGCAGTTTAGGTGTCATTGTCATCAAAACCAATCTATAACTTCGATCTTCATATTCAAAGAGATTTTTAAGAATTCTATCCACCTTTTCCTCTTTGGCCAAAAAAAGCAATTACGTATTCACTTTCTGGCACAATCTTTAATGGTTAATTCACAGCAGAAAACATTCGGAACCTCGAGAGTGCATAAATTTGCAAATCTGAAATTCTGTGCAATAATCATGCTATTTTCCTTCTCTGACCAGATCGAGCATGTCTGAAGCCCTCCTGGAGATGTGTGAATTCACATACCCCACCCCCTACTCTCCAGAGCTGGAGTTCAGCCAGGAGAGCTTGCCACTTCATTGCATTAAATCACCATCGAAATACAGTGGAGCTCAGCATCCTGGGAAGACCACCAGGACCCCTTCGATATGATTAGCCCCCTGAGAAAAGATGAGGATGCTGTAGACTGCTCTAATATTGGATTTAGCCAGGATAACTATAATAAACAGCTCTTCAAATCTAATTGTAGTTATTCGCAACAGCAGCTGGGGAATTACGGATGTTGAAGAAGCTCCTCTGCTTATAATCAATAGTAGTTCTGCAAAGCATATTGATTTAGGGAGAGTGATTATTTTGATTGTATAGGAGACAAAATTAGAAATACTGAGTAATAACGCATGTTTGAAGAATTTTTGAATAGAGAAAAGGATGCATTTTGACGTTCATGGACATGCAATTACAACAAAATGAGATTTAAACGAGTTTAAGATGGCATGCAGATGCTCTGGTCACCTGTTGAGCCAGATCACAAATTCTTCCTGCAACTTCCTTCGTGTTAGGTAGGCAACATTTTTTTTTTACATTCGATTATAATAACAAGTACATTTAGAACCATCTTGGTCAATGCGTTTTATATTCTGCACACGTTGTAGTACAAAGTCAAATATTCAAAAATGTCCTTTATCTATTTTGGGGGGAAATTGCATAAGAATGCTACCAAATTTGCAACGCAACAGGGCGTTGTTTTCCACATGAATAAAACAAAATAAATGAAACGTCTAGTCTATTCGAATTGTATTGCTACCGTTTAAATGCTGTATGATAATGTCACTACATATAGCCTTTTTCTTGTAACAAAGAGGTACTGAATGAAGGCTGTCTTACGTGTGCTAGCTGCGGGTCTTCGGAAGACGTCTTGCCGGGGATGCCAGCCCGTCTTCTTCGCGCCACGCGCCGGAACAAAAGCATCCCGAGCAACCGATGTCTGCGCCTTTAAAGCCTTGTTGCGTCCCTGCAGGTGGCCTGTCAATTTAGCGGATTCGACTGACGTCACTAAGAGGCTGGCGGAGCTGTAGGTTGACTTTCATAATAAAAGTCACTGCACTATGCATTAGATGGGAAATTAAATATTCAGCGTCTGCTTTCAGAGTTTAGACAATATCAATTTAAGTTTAATCACGTCACTTATTAGACTAACTACGAATTAAGCCTGAGAGAAAATGTTTACTATTTTGCGTTTTCAACTAAAGCATGCATTACTTAAATAATAAAGAATATTTATATTAATGGTTTGTCTTATCTTTGTCATTATGTTGGATGTTTTTTTTGAAAAGATATCTAATACATACAGTTGTTTGAGTGGCATTAGGTACTACAAAGTTGAATGCTGTTTGTTTGCAAAACATGACAGAATTAATTTAAAGTAAGCCTGTTTTTATGTTGAAAAAAAGTTTTATGTTAAATGTGTGTTTTTAATGCTTGCAAGTTTAAGAATGCATAGTTGTTAAGGGTTTCATTGAAAATAATAAAGGAAACGTTTGTGATATTTATATTTGAAACCAACAATGATTAAAAGTGTGAATTAATAGTTTACTTTTATAACTTAATTAAGATAAATGTAAAACAAAATGTTAGGCAGGTTTACTTTAGTTGTCTCATATTTACCCAATTGCACTCAACCTACATTTTACTTGTTGGCAAGAAAAAATGAAATATTTTATTTGGGTGTATTTGGATGTACAGTGTTGAAACAATATTGCTCTCAATAAATTATAAAACACATTATTTTATTTTGTTATATATAACAAATTATCTATATATAGATTATGTTATGCCCATTCTTGTGCTTGAATAATAGCAAATTGTTCAACATAACAAACAAGCTTTCTAACCGCTCCGACTCAATCAAAAATGAGACTGTAAGTTTTTCTCTCTCTTACGAGCAGAATATATATCCCCATTATTCAGGACTGATTTACTCTTTATTTGTTTGTTTGCTGGGCTGATTATCTCGCATCATAAACAGAAGACACATCCGCAGCCAGGAAGACTGTTTTGATAAAAAACATGCAATTAATGTTTGTAATGTAAAGTGCCCTCCTACACAACGCATGATTTAGATGCACACAGTGTGGCAGCTTGCACCTTTTTTATTGACATGTTTAGATTGTTTAACCACAATATAATTTATATAGGAGGCTGTTTGATTTGTCCGTACTGGAAAAGAAATTACAGAAGCTTAACTGTCGACTCAACACTTAAGTTCATGCACATTTCATCCCATTTGTGCTCTCGATCTGTTCTGACAAGCACAGCACAGGTCTTGTAAACGGCATTTCTAATTGAATCTTGTACGTCTATAAAGCCCTGATCGAGAGCACTGTTGAAAATTTTCCACTTCACAATTGTTAATATTGATTTATATTGAATGTTGATTAAGAGAATAACTTTGGTAGCACTAGTGATGGAACTTTAGTTTTGTTTTACTAAAAGGAATGTTATCAAATTCCCATATATATATATATTATGATATATATATCATAATAACCTCTTAAACTTTTTGCAGTGGTGAAGGCTGAATTTCAGATTCTGACAAAATTGTCACTACTCGGATTTCAAAGGATTCGTAATAAGTTATCAATATCTTAAAGTTGTTTTGTGAAAAGAGAAAAGTCTATCATAATGTACTCTTTCACTTAATTTAATTTGGTGATTGTAAGGATTAAAAAGGTGGAAAAAATGTAACTTCTGCTGTGGAAGCTGCTTTAATCCTTTGGGTAAAATATTATAATGTTTTTTTTTCTAAAATACTATTTTAACAAAAATGTATGCAAACATATTAGGTGTAAATAAAATTTTATTGTATGTTGCATTAATTTTCACGTGGAGTATTTCTAATTGTATTCAACTGTGTCATTTTATCGAATATTTTATATATTACATTTCAAATGGGTTATGACATATTACACTACCCTTTTTACCTTTTTTCAGGATTCAAATAAATATTTTGTTTGATAAATGGCCACTAAAGCGTTTGAAGAACACTCAATTCCAGGGCACATTTTGTTGTCAGTGTCAGCTTTTCAACTTATTTGCTACAGAATTAAAAAGGTATCACTTTTTAAATCTTGACTATTTTTTACTATTTTTTTCCTCTAAACCAGAGTTGATATAAAAGGTTAAGTTCACAAAGATAAAAACTTCAAATAGAAACTACAAAATTAAACACAATTCACAAACATGTTAACGTCCATAAACAAGACTTTTATCTTAAAGTAAACTAATTCAATTACAATTAGACTCAATTCAATTCATGTTTGATGTTAAACTGTGTCATTAAAGAAACCCTCTACTACTAACCCATTGTGGAACGTCTGCGTATACCATGATGCCTGGATGCTTTTTTTATGTTCATATGATTAACATCTTTGCATATTGTTGCCATCATATTGAGTCATCATGCTTTGAATACATAAAGATGGTAAGCACAATGTTTCTACATTCATGTGAACAGTATTAAAACACCATGTAATACAAAAAAGTACCAAAATTAATTTCATTTATTTATGTTAGGCACACAATGGAAACGGATGCTTTTTAAAATAACTTTTAAGACAAAAGATAGTGTCTCGATGTTCTGATCTCAATTGAAATACATCAAAAATACTCATGGTTTCATAAGTTTTTGACAACTTTTTTATTTTATGCCAATGACTATCAAATGTATTTCCTGGTAAAACATGAATAAATATGTGAAGTCCATCCCTGGTTTCAATCCATTAGATTCTAATTCACATTCATCCAGATTTTAAGATTAACTTGGACCTTCCGACACTTTTATGTGCTCCAATGACTTTGAAATTCACCCGTGTATTGAATCTGCACAGTGCACATGAATGATGCTTCCTATTGAAGGCTTTGATTAACGTTGGTCAGGGTGCACCGTAGCCCTGCGTGAAGCAAATGGCTTACAGGATTATTATTATTATTATTTTGGGGGGCAGGCAGTATTCGCTTTTCCAGCATTTTTAGCAGAAGAGATTCACACATAAAAACCTCTGGTCTTTCGCTGAAAAAGGAATTACTGCCTGTAATATGCCACGAATGAATCGTTAAACTATGAACAGAGACTTGTTTATCATTCCTGTTTTTCCTGTGATTCGATTGACTGGATTCAGTTCACGTTAATGGTCAGCTTTTGATTGGTTCATCTCTGTCGGTCTGAGATTGTTTCAATAAGCAGTTTCCCTCCGCATTGTTGATGCATTACTAAAAGAGGCATGAAGCCATCCTCAGGGGGTCAATTTTTGGTGTACGTGAGTGATTAAGCTAATAAAAGTATTTAGATTTAGCTTGCTTCTGGCAACATTCACACACAAGCTGGTCTGATTTGAATATTAGTATGAGTGCAGTACTTTTAGGTTACTTTTCAAAAAAATTAGGATAAACCCTCAGACAAGAATGACATCAAAGTTGAAATTAGAATATGGTTCAAAAAATCTAATCGGCATACTGTTAACAGTAAAAAAAAAGTCTCAATTTAATTACATTTATATTTTACTAAATATATTCTAAATTCAACAGCTTATTGTTAAATAGAGAATTAAACTTGTGTTGTTCAAAGTGTTTGTTAGTTATCTTTTTTTTTGTAGCTTTGAAAGCAACTGTGGTTAAAGTTTGGAAGGCTGTCAAATGTCTTTTGCCTGTTAAGTTGCGGAGATTGTAACTAATCACCACAAAGCTAGAATTAGAAACCAATACATTTATCATTTAACTTAAGATTTCTTACACCTTGCAAGGAATAATGACAGATGACTCTGGCTCTTGAATTAAGCTGTAATTTGAGCCCCTAAACTGGGCCTTAAAGTGTATTTGGCCCTTGAATTGGCTTAAGAGGTGTCTTTGGCCTCTGAAATGGTCCTAGAAGGGACCTGGGGCATTCTCAATTCTTTGTAATGGAGCCCAACCTAGCTTGGCTATGAGAGTGAGCCAAGAGTGAGAGAATTAGGAGATTAGTCTGACGTGAAAAATACTCTAATAAATAACTCTATCTCTCTTGAAAAAAAAAAATTACTTTCCCGGCTTCTGATTGGTTGGCATGGCAGCAACATGCCTAAAAAGTAAAAAAAAAAAAAAGTGTAATTTTCTTGAAGTCTAGAACAATTCCATGATCTCCATGTCACCAAACCACATTAAATGACCCACAACACCCATCGTAGGCCCTCCACCTTCTCCGCAAAGATCCCAAATCATAGCTAAACATTGACTTGACACAGGACACATTCGCTAACACGCAAATTCCTGTCTTGGTTTGAACGCCCTGTCAGCGTGTTTGTGATAAGTTAGTAAACTTGCTTGTGTTAGCTTATGTGTAGTAATCACGTATTGAATTAAACTCCAAACCAAGAATTGACAGGCACTAATTTGTGTTGTAGTGTTCAGAACACAAAAGTCCAGGTGCTCCCTGGTACAGAGGCCAAATCTTATTCACCTAAAATTTCATTTCTTGTTATTAAATGGCCATTTTTAAATAGTTTTTTTTAATCCTAATTCATTCTAGTGTTTATCTTTTTTTTATAATGCAAAAGTCCTGTAGCTCGGAAGAACATAGAGTCAGACCTGGCTCTGAAGGACAATTAAGAGCGCCTTCTTGCTTAGAGGGAGAACAAAAATCCATAACCGGCTCTGAGGAGGAAAGAAGAAGCCTGCGTGATTCAGAGAGAGAACTAAGTGCCCTGTTAATCTCATAGAGAGAACCAAGAGCCCTGTTTGGCTCAAAGAAAGAACCGAGAGCCCTGCCTGGCTCAAATGGAGAACAAAGAGCCTTGTCAGAAATCAGAGGAAGAATTAAGAGCCCTGTTTGTCTTGGAGGAGAAATAAGAATTACTAAAGAATGCAACAGAGCAAAATGACTGCTCAGGCTCTGACACTGAACCTAGGGACCCACTAGCTTTGATAGCAGTAACTATCGACAATGGCTAGTCCCCAAACTGCTTAGACAATGGTAAGTATCCAAGCGACTGTGGTGAGGAGGTACGAGCAGACTGCACTAATACCCAAATAAAATAATGAGATTGCATCGGTTTGGATATGGGTGAATTACAAAGGCTGCATTGGCTCAGACATGGAGCTACGAGTCTGCTCTGGCTCAGACCTATGGGGTGACTAAGACAGGTTTGCAGATATCCAAGAAAATCCAGGAGAGCGTTTACAGTAGAGAGCGCATAGAGGCCGGACAAGGGAGTGCAGAAAGTGATGTGGCATCACAAATTCTATTAATTTTGAACAAAAAAGATTGGAGTTTACTCTGAAAGTACTCTCGCTTATAAAATGTGGAGCTTTCAGGATGCTGTTTCACTGAGCTCACCAGACAAACAGCTAATGAACAGTGAGTCCTCACTTAATAATCTGTGAGTGAGATCGATGCGAGTCATCATGCAGTCTGAGTCAATGAAGGGAAGATGTTATGCAATGTGAGGACTTTCTGATGAGTCCATCTTTTTTTCAACGCAGGTCTGTTCTAATTTTCTAAACCTTCACAGCTATCGATGGCATAAGAAAGTAAGGGGGGGGGGGGGGTAAGTGTATCAGATCTGTATTTCTTCTTTACATTTCCATAGCGCCTGTTCAAACAGATGTAACAGCACCTTACACTTCTTGGAAAGGCATACAGTTTGTCATATTTCCTCTGCTGAATTCAGCCTCGTTTCCCTGTTAAATTTAACACGCTCTTGTTTCAGCTTTCCGAGGCTTTGTGCGCTTCATAAGATGGACCAATTTTAAATGGCAGAATTTCCTTCACAATAATAAATTGCATTAAAGTGCTGTCTTTGCGCAACAAAGAAATTGGGAAATTATGTTTTTACCTTAGCATGAATTTTATCCACTTAGGAGAGAGCAGCTGCAAAGACGTGCAGACAGCCATTTCACATTTCCATAATTTGGTTGGAAAAAGGCAAAAGAGGGGTATTTTCAGTCACAAATGTATTATTTGTCACCCCCATTGTGTTGCAGCACTATCCTGGTGGATGCCAGGAATGAAATGTTTTCTTCATCATGTGGTTCTTTAAGTCTTTGTGTTTTTTTGTGTGCCATTATAAGCTATTTACATGATTGCTGCTGTATTTCTGAGCTGTTTCTTTGACCTTTTAACACGAGGCGGCTTGTGTGACCCAGGTCACCATGCAGGTGCTGTCAGGTATATTTAATTTAATACAGATGCTTTATTTCGGAAACGTTGAGCTTTGACAGCAGAGCTTTATGTAATCTAATGTTTTTTTATTCATAAATCTTGGAGTAGATGCACACCAGAGCACTTTAACAAAGAGCACGTCCCAACAGTATTAGTGTTTGGAGATTCGTGTCCCCCTAATAACATTTAATTTATGTTTTTGCTGTCACACCACACATTTCACATGTGGGCAACGAGGACCAAATTAAGAGGGTATTTATTATGGAGATTGCAATCAATTAATTAAAACCAATAATCAGGATTTGTGCTAATTGGCATTTGGTATACAATGAAATTGTCAAAGCGTTTGCATGCAAAATTAGGTGCAATATGAGATTCAATTCATCACATGGATAACAGTGTAATCTTAAAAGAGAAAAGCAACGTCAGAACACACTCTTGCTTGACAAAGATTTTAATGCATAAAAAGATGAGTTTAATTAATATAAAAGGTAAACAGGTACAAATATAAGTAAAATAAACTGGTAAAATATAAGTGGTGTGCACATGTCTGAACAATTATATTTTGCAGAAGAAGGAGAGTTCTCGAGAAGATGGTGGAAAACATGCAAGTGCAAAAATACAGAATAAAATTTGCTCAATTAAATTACAAAAAGAAAAAATTACAAATCAAATGAATTAAATTAAAACGCTTTAATTATGTCACTGTTAACCAATAAAGCCAAACAGCAGTTTGTATATGAAATAAAAAAATTTTTTTGGTTTTAATTACATAAATTCACTGCATTAGAAATTTATTTTTTGCTTGTTATTTTATCTGTTTACTAAGCGGTGCATTAAATAAATGAAGAGTATTTGTATTTAAGAATCTATCATTTAGTTATGACACCCACAGTTGCTTTCTTTGCCCCATCTCGGTGGTCAAACAATAGTTGATTTTTGTGCTGGCAGTATTTTGAAAAGTATATTGTTCAACTTATATAACACTTGCAAAATTGATGTATACATTGAAATACAAATTACTGAATTATTCAAAAATCTTGAAAAAAAAATATCCACAGTGTCGCATTTCTGCAGATGATTATGAAATTGGCTGCTGCCTGTTCTCTGCTAGGTCAGACTCACTCACTATTTACTCGCATACACTTACCACCTACCTATACAGAAGATCCTTTTTGGTGCCAATTAACACAATTCCCTAAAGGTGTTTTTTAGAACTGACCTTCAAGACTGCTATTTAGAACCAAAGAAAAAAAAAACACATTTAGAGTCCAAAGAATCACAGAAGCAAAATATATATATTGTTGGTTGTAAATAGCGCTGTTGAAGGTCGGTTTGAAATACCACCTTAAGAGACTGGGGCTAAATTCCACCAAAAAGGTTCCCCAATATGATTATGAACCCAATAGCTAGATTTGGTGGCATATGTTACAGTCTTTTTAGAGGGAAACTAATATCTCCGTTCATCTCAGACGTAATTCATACATTTTTACAAAGCAGGAGTTGTTGAAAAGTGTCCTGATTTTACTCGGTTTTACTTGGTTTTAATTAGCTGTAAATCATTTTAGAGTTGGCCTTTTAATTGCATTTTGTTTAGTAAAGCAAACATTATATTTTAGAGAGTTAGGACTTTTGTGAACACTACAGAGAAAATGTTATTGTAATATATTTAAGTATCTATTATCAAGTATCGTAACTTTGTTGAAGTATATGGTATTGATGGGTCAGTGAGAAATAAAGAAAGAAATGATGTACAAATTCAAAATATTTTATATAAAAACTTGTTAAAACTATTTTTTAGATGTTTGTTTAGATGAAAGGTTTTTTTAACTACACAACAATTTTTTAACAATTAAAAACATTACATTTTCATAATGTAAAGCAAAAAAACATGACAAATATAAAATAGTTTACCCTCTAAAACTGATACAACTTTACTGAATTATGAAGTTTTTATTTATAAAACATATTCTAAATGTAAATTTTAAATATTACATTTTTAATCATAGATATAATGCAGCTTTTTGTGGTTAAATCATTTACAAATTAATGTACTTTAAATTGTTAAAAGTAATATAACTATTATATTAAATACAATGACACCATAAAATAAAAAAAGTTGTAGCATTTTTTATTTTCACATTATATAAAGCCTTATTTGTCACTGACCCTGTTACATTATTAAAGAAAATATGAGTACAATTCAGATATGCTTCTTAAATCAGTATCTCAGGTATTATTTTGAAACTCTGTTGAGCTAAAAAAAAGTTTGTTTGTTGTTTGAAGCTCTGAAACCCTTAGCCAAGCCAACTTTATTTAAAGCCTTTATAAATAACCACAGTTCCTCATTTATAAGGCATAACCGTAGAGGAAGTCACCTGATTTCAACGGTCAGCCTGAGCTTGTGGTGTTTACATTATTCATTAAAGAGCTCTGTGCTTGCGGGTGGCCCTAATCTACCTGCCAGGCCCGCGGCACAGTGATAAGCGTCAGGTTACCTGGCGGGCCATGGCAGAGGCGCTCCAAAAGTCACACTGACAGATGTCCAGATTGCTGTTATGCAAACCTGTCCAGAGCCATTCCTTGTTTAGTTAAGCGGCCCATAAGTAATTCATTGTATTTGGTGAGAAGCAGCATCTGTTCAGCCGCCCCTGCGAGGAAACCCCGATTATCTGGCAGAAGGTGCTGGCTTTCCAGGTAACCATGCAAACTGTAATCAGCTAATGATCTCGGCACTGAAGATTAGTTTCCCTGGATTCACTGGATTTCAGTGCGGGGGAGAGATTTTACAAACTCCAAAGTCTGGCAAGACAAAGTCCTCGGGGAAACATATGGGTGGAGAGAACCACAAGCAGCTCAACAAGTTCTTCTGACACTAATGTTTCCTTCTCTGGCACTAATAATAGAAAAGTGCCCATCAATTTCCTTTCACCTGTGATCCCCAAGTGGCAGAAATTGCCGTTGCACACTGATGGCCGGCTTTCTCGGCGCAGGCGTGATGTGGTGCCTAGGCTTCCCTGCTGTGAACCCCCTTAGCTTTCTTAAGGGGTGAGAGGGTAATTCTGCCTGAGTGTGGTTTCTGCACTTGACCCCTCCTCGCCTCTCTTTAAAGAGCGTGTTTTGATGAAATGGTGAAATCATTTCTTTCCAAACTTCTGCTCCATCTCTGCTGACCTGCACTGAGCACTGCGTCCTCCCTGAAAAGCTCCAGATATTGTCCTGCTGGCTGCCTCTTCCACTCTGGCCTCAAGAGCCCCATAAAAGCTGGAGATTTGCGATCCATACAAGCAAAAAAACAAGAAAACAGGGCTCCCGAAGCAATCAGTGTGTGCTAAGGAGAGTGCCTGCAATTACAGAAATGCGAGACAAAAGCCATTTCAAGGCACTCGCATGAAACATTTCTCTTTTCTGCTGCCATTCTGTTTTTGTCTTTTCTTTACAGTGCAAGACTGAATTCAAGGTCTTTTATGAAGCGTTCTGGCATCGCTGCTGTATACAAACCTATGGTATTAATTAGAAAGATTTGCAATGGTGTTTTATACAGCTACATTTCACTTCCAATTTCCTGCATGTTTAATTTCAATTCACTTTTACATTTCATTCACTATTTTTAGATTAGTGTTGATTCATTAAAAATGTATCATCTACAAAATTAATGCATACCATTATAGAGTTTACTCATAAAGTGTTTTCGTGACAAAAAAATGTTTTAAATACAATACAATATAAATTCTCAGGAAGATTTAGAGAGTCAATATAAAAGCAGTAGCTAAATGTTCTAGTTAAAACTATTCTTTTATGGTAATTCAGAGTTAATGGACTCATTCACAGTTAGTCAGAGTAAAAAAAAACTAAGTATGAGTTAAAAAAGTAGCTGTCAATTAGGTAAGAATTTAAATCTAAACAAAATAAAGTGCCAACACAATCTGATCCATTGTGAAAATAAGTAGATTATTTTCTAATATTAAAGAGGATTTCGGGATAACACCTTTGGTTGCTTGCTTCCAAAATAACATTTGAATCAATCAGACCTTTTGATAAAATGTGACATTAAAGAGTTTTAAAACCAGCATACAATTTTTTTGGGTGCCACTGAAGTACAGAGAGACCTAGACAATTCATAATAAAAGTCTTTCTAATTGCAGATTTTCAAACTCAAGATCAATGTTTTGAAACACTATAAAATAATTGCTGATTATCATTATCATCAATGACTGATCTCACATCAGTGTCTAAACCTGATGTGAAAAAAAACATGTTATAATTAACAGAATAATTCATCAGATACACCATTTTGATATCCCCAAGGTAAAAATGTGTGTGTATGTTCTCTACTTTAAGGTGTCAATGTGTAATCTTATGCATGCATTATTATTACTTGTCAAATACCATACAATATACCATCATACCATAATCTCATCATATTGGAATTTCATTAACATGTGAAAGGAATATGGAACTAATTACATTTATATGGAAGTTCAGTTTAATTCCATAAAAGTTTCTGTAAATTACAAGTCATTTATTTAGGCATTTAAAGTATTTTTCTTACCAGAAAACATAATCGTTTCCTTCTTTCTCATACCAATATTGTAAGCCTTTACTGTTAACTGATATAAATGTCACCTTACATTTTGATTTTAGACATCAAGAAAAAAACAACACATTATTATATATTTCTATAGATCTGATCTTAAAAATGATAGCTTTAATACATAAATATCTACTTCACATAAAAATTGCCAGAAAATACATACTCCTCTTGCCACCAAACATTTCAATGTTATAAGGTCACGGCTATTAATAAACCTATGGTTCCTTTTCTGTGGATATTTATATGAATTGGTGATGTTGTGAAATGTCAGAGCATGCAAGTACATGTATAAAGTAATCTGTAAAACACTTTCATTGTTCAGATATAATTTCTTAGATTAAATATTTATTCCCAAAATGTTGATCATACTGTTTCTGTATAAATAGAAAAGAGCAATCACATTGTATTAGAGTATTTTTAGCTTAAATATAACTTTTTCAGTATACCATTTCAGTATAAGACTCTAAATGATGACAACAACTTGTTGATCTGTATAGCAGTGTAAAGCGACTTAAAAGTAAGAGAGAGAGAGAGAGAGAGAGTGTGTGTGTGCGTGTGTGTGCGTACGTGGGTGCGTGTGTGTGTGTGTGTGTTTGTGTGTATGTGTGCATACGTGCGTGCAATTAGAATGTGAAACATATCTCAGATGGGTTTATATTCCTTAAGAGATTCTGAAGTGTTGATTTACAGTTCTCATACCCATGATCCAACTCCAGAGTAATGATGAATGGTAGAAATAACAAGTATCTGACACATTAGTGGACACACTGGGTACGTATGTGATGTGACTATTGTAGGTACTATTCTTACAGTACATTTAGAATAACAAAGAAGTACTTGGAATGCAGGTTATGTTTGAAACAAGAGTTAAGAGTCCACACTAACAATAACAGTAACATTGTTATTTCTTAATGTTAACTATCATGATAGATATCATGCAATGGAATGAGAACATTATTTCAGAACCGACGCAACAGGCAAAATATGTAGCTTTTTTGTTTGTCGTGCTCTATAATAAACACATCAATGTCACACAATTTTATGCTTGCAAGCTACTCAACTCAACTAGCTTACGAACTTGTTCATGGATACATGAAATGGTTTTCATTGACTAAATATGGCTAAAATATGATGTAAAAGAAGCCTGACTTGTGTATTTAGACTTGTAGGGCATTTGTCATCTACAAATCGGCATCTGCTCAGACATGGTGTTAAAATTAGTTTTATAATGAAATCTGTAGTGAAGATTGTCCACAGTTTTTTCAATTAAATCCCCTGTATGTTTCATTTTTACGACATACAATTAAAATAGGATGAGATTATAAAATAGTTTCACACCATAAATTGTTTAGTGAAAGGGCTCATCAAAGACAAATTATTAAAAAACTGTATATTGAACAGCACATCGTAAGAACGAAATCACCAGTCTGGTCACTAAGTCACGGTGAATATACTGTTAAAAAAGCTGAACGCATTAGAAAAGTGAACAAAATCCTTATCTACTGGAAGACAAACATGACAAGGCATAAACAAACTCCTTAAAAATGCGTGGTGGAGAACAGGCAACCAGAGTTGAAATGGGTCCTGATTTGCATGCCCCCTAGTCTTCAGCTCTCACCGAGGACAGATGTACAAGGAGATGCGAGCACTCTTTACATGCAGTCTCATGACACACTCCTTGTACACTCTCATTATCAACCAAGCTCTGCCTGACCAGAACGATTCCCTCCCCCATTACACACAAGCTTCCTTGCATGCAGACTCAAAAGAAAGATCGGCATCCTGTACTTGTCCTTTACCCCTCATCCATTGTTTTCATCCATTCTGAGAGGTTTCCATGGAAACCAGATTTAGAATTTGTCTGATATTTAAAGACGAGACTGTCTTGTTTTGCGTAAACATATCAATATCTGATGCGAACTGCATTCACATCTTATTTCAAGGTTGTATGTTGACAGATTAATCTCAGAAGAGGCTCTTGGACATTTTCGAGGAACTTATAAGGGTCAAATGCATTATGAAGATGGTCTTGATCAAGACGCAGGCTTCCATTCTGTGGTCACATTGATTAGACTGGCAAGGCTGCAGAGAAGGGTTGGCTTGGATAAGAAATCATGTTTCTAAGCAACAGCATCCTGTCAGCTGATAAGCACACCCAATAGAATGAAGCCATGTATTCTTTTCAGCCAGTGAGGAAGCAGACAGCTTTATTTCTAAAGTGTATGGAGAATATATTTACACACGCTGTCCAAGCAGACGGACGGCAGATCTGTTATTCTGTTTGCTCTTCAAAGACCGTTTTCACTCATAACGACATGAAAGTATGTGATAATGTTTCTGTTTTGGTTGTGTTTTATAAGAAGGAGGGTAACCTGTTGATCTCATAATGGAAATCCAGTCATAGGTCACACTTTATTTATTCTTGTGATCCGTTTTGTATCCCTTTTTTGTTTTTCCTCCCTTTTTTCCCTCTGAACGTTGCTGACTTTTGCCAGGAGAGAAAAGGAGGGTGCTTGAGTATATGTTACGAGGATAAAATGAGCATAAATGTACAGAAAAGGAAGGAAATGAGCATTGGAAAAAAGTTTGAGGGAAGCTACAATTACAGTAACATTCCATTATGTCGCTAAGAACAAACTCTACAGAGCAGGTAAAAGCTTTTTTTTAAATGTCAAACACAGCCTCTTTGCAACATAAATTTCCAGAATTGTAAAAAAACGACATCTGCAGCATCTGCGCAAAAAGCAACCTTTTAAATCTGCTTTTTCCAATTACAGCTAACCATCAGTTTGTAATTAAGGGCAAGCAACCATTTTGAGTGTTCTTGTACTTAGTTGGACTTGCGTATTTTTTTAAAGATGGAATTGCCATCGAAAGTTTCATTACTGGAGAATTTGCGATATCCTGGTGCTCTTTGTTTTGTGTCTTTGGCATTAGGGGCTCAAATCAGACTAAAACCTAGCTTTAAGGACCCTCCATCTTCCACTCGGGCTGTGGATGCACAGGAAATGAATCTTCCGAGGGCCCTGCTTTTTGGCAGAGAATGAAGTGGGGGGGGTATATGAACCCAAAAACAAAACCTAAAAGGGAAGATGATGACCCTTGAGAAAGAGAACACAGCCAAATGAAAGGCCATCATTTGGAAAAATCTTAAATGCAAACCCTATGCAGTGATGTTATAGATGCCATGTTTTTGGCCCTAAACGAATCACTTTGGTCAGTAGGAAGAGAGTGCACTCACTGCGCTCCCATGTCGCATTTGGAGGGCTCTAATGTTCTTTTCTCATGTTTTTCTACTGGAATACCTTTCATGCTCACAACCTGCCATTACTGAAGATTACAACTTATATAATCTACCAACTGGGTCTCTACATACTTCGGTCAAGGATAATTGGGTACAAATCCATTATCATACTCTCAAGGCCAAGTACACAGGTTTCATTCTGTGCTCGGGTCTTATTCAGGTTTTTCTTTTTCAATTTTTCCAGACCTCTTAATCCATTTTGAAGAATGAATGATAAATGATTCTGAGCAAATTAGACTTTTTCCTCCTCAAATATGCAGCAAAAATGGAAGATGTAAACTCTGCTTTAAGAAATTAACCATTTTGTTATGTCATATTTAAGGAGTATTCAGAATAAGGTAAGCACACAAATATTTAGGAAAACAGTACTTTAACAAACGTTTCTTATAACCTTGAACCATTTTCAATGAAGAATTCAAAGATTCCAAAAAGCTCATTTTAAAGCTTGTACACATGTTGATCTTGTTTTTATTTAACATTTAAAGGCGGAAAAGGTTTGGCTCTCAGGCATTCGGCCCCCAACATCATCGTGCAGCACTTACCACTACTGTCAGGGTAATGTTAAAATATAGTACAGTGAAAAAAAAAGAAGATTACTTTTTAATCCACTTGTCAGCCCCTTATAACAGATAGCTAATAGGTCAGTTGCTTCCGTATCGGGAAGTGTATCAATGCAGTGATATCATCTAACGTATTACATGCGCTACAGATATATAATTTTTTTTTGCTTTTGTCCACGAACCTTTTAACAGGGTTTTCCCAGGAGTAACCTGTAGCTGTCACCTTCAAGGGCATATCTAACAGAGTTTTTGTTGATCTAAAAGTAAGAAAAACTATAACCTTTAAATGGGCAATAAATGTGCCATCATTCAATAGTGCTAGATTAAATGTAAATGCCAATTGTAAGTGCTACATGGATGTTGGTCTGGCCAAGAAGACATAAAAGTGTGTAACATTCTTTGGTGCTTTCCATAAAAACTTAATTCAAGCCAAGCTCACAG
Source organism: Danionella dracula (assembly GCA_900490495.1). Classification (NCBI taxonomy): domain Eukaryota; kingdom Metazoa; phylum Chordata; class Actinopteri; order Cypriniformes; family Danionidae; genus Danionella; species Danionella dracula. The sequence continues at coordinate 23,356,810 of UELW01000111.1, forward strand.
AAGTGAACGCATGCCACCACTTTCTTGTAATTATGTACATTTTTTAAAAGAAAAATATCAAGAAATGAAACTGTCCATGCAATTTGAAGTAGGGAATGTGCAGCTTGTCTAACAGTGAAGATGTTTGGTTTGCATGTTAATACATGCAGAAAAAGCAAAGCAGATATTGCGGGTTCTGGAAGGTGGATAGTGCATAGTAGCAGTCTGAATTATGCAGTTTTGTATTCAGCGCCACTGTATTTGAAGTTCAGTGAACATTGTAGAAATAGCCAGTAAATGGAGAGCTCATAGATTGTACCCAAGAATGTTGGACACTTTTATGTGTTCTTGGCCAAATCAATTTACATTTAATCTAGCACTATTCGCTAATGGTACAACACATTTAACACAAATAAACACGTTCACATTCTTGGTGAGCTTTAAGTGTATATTTAAAGGTACTAGTTTTCTATACTTTTAGATAAGCTTTAAGAGCTAAAATGCACAATCTCTATAAGATCTGCTCTCAACGGAGACCGCATCAAGTTACTCTTGGAAAAATCTCTTTAAAATGTTAAAAAAAAAGAAGAAGTACTGTAGGGCATGCTCAGAAATATGGAAGGTAACATTTCTGATACACCTTCCAATACTGAAGCTATTGACGTAAAGTGCCAGCCCCATCCCTCCCTCTCACCCTGACAGACATCCCCATCTTTACTTTGGACATCTTCCAGTTCCTAGGCATCACCATTACAAAGACCTCACACAGCACACTGTACAGACTGCATCGTGTTGTGAATTCTGCTGAGAAGTTGATTGGCCGTAGCTTTCCATCTATCCAAGATTTGTACATCTCCAGGACTCTGAGGAGTGCAAGTGGAATTTCAGTTTGCTCTTTTAACCTTTTCTAACTCTGGCTATGAACTTTTTGAACCCCTCCCTTCAGGCAGAAGTCTACGATCCATCGAAACAAGAAATACACGTCACAGAAACTGCTTCTTCCCCTCTGCTGTTGGACTGTTGTTGAACTGCTGACACTTTAAAGTCATAAAGTCACTTTAGTTCAGTCACTGTTTCATGCTCCAATCATCATAATAAACCTGATAAATATTCACACTCTAATATTTAGCACTACTTATTCTTTGATTGCACTGCTCACCATCCTTATGTTCTGCTCATTGCACAAATTATATCTTATGGGTAGTGCTGCACACTACTAATCATTTATAAAGCATTAACAAATAGCTATGTTATTACATATTTGTAAGCTGTTTATAAATATACAAGTAAAGGCTGTATTCCTGGTTTATAAATGTTTACTATAATAATATAATTATATTTATAATATATATAATATAATTAATAACCCTTAGTTCATGCTTTTTTGAGGATCAGTTAATAATTAATAGATTAAACTTTTTAGTATTTAAAAAACAGTTAGTTATTAGTTGTAAGTGATTCATGACATAACACATATAGCTACTGTAAACAAGGTAGTTATAAACCATTTACTAGGTGCTAGTTAACTGTGTGAGCTCATCTAAAGTGAGGACTATTTATGCTTTGTAAAGCATTAACAAAGGGGACAAAATATTTTACTGGTTTGGTTCTCTCTGCGCTCTGCACTTTTGTCGGTTTAGAATAAAACCAATTCTTTAAATCTCATTTGTTAATGCTTTATAAGTAATAAATAGTCCTCACTTCAAAAGCGCTCACAAAAACAGCTTTATAAAGCATAAATAGTCCTCACTTTAGATAAGCTCACAAAAACAGTTAACTGGCAGCTAATAAATTCTTTATAACTCCCTGAACTAATCTTGAGTTACAGTAGGATTTTTTTTAATAAAGCATTTATTAGTATGAGTTACTATACTTCTGAATAATATGATATACGAATGTGCTTTTAAATAGCTTATTAATCATTTATATATGTTATAAAGTATCTCGCGAATGACTTACAAATAATAACTAACTGTGTCTTTTATAAATGATTAACTGATCCTCAATAATTAATGTTATTAAGCAAATTATATAAGTGTTTATAAACCAGCAGTACAGCCTTTAAAATTATATTTATAAACCTCTTATTAATGTGTAACAACATCTTGATAACTAGTTATTAATGCTTAATACATAATTAATAGTGTGTTGTTACTATAAAGTGCTACCCTTAATTGTTATAGCTTAGTTAAAGATACAAATAGCCTTACTGCTGTACTTTGAGACAGCTTTATTTTTATTTTTAGTTTCATATTCCGTTTGACTATTTAATTTTATTTAATATAATTTGATTTGATTTATTCATCCATTCATTCATTTTCATGTCGGCTTTCTTCCCTTTCGGGGTCGCCTCAGTGGAATGAACCGCCAACTCTCTGGCATATGTTTTACGCGGCGGATGCCCTTCCAGCCGCAACCCATCACTGGGAAAAATTCACACACACACATTCACACTTTAACACTATGGGCAATTGTTCTTACTCAATTCACTTATTCTTTGGACTTGTGGGGAAACCGGAGCACCCGGAGAAAACCCACGCGATCACGGGGAGAACATGCAAACTCCACACAGAAATGCCACCTGCCCCAGTCGAGCCTAGAACCAGCGACCTTCTTGCTGTGAGACGACCGTGCTACCCACTGCGCCACCGTGGCGCTCTGATTTGATTTAATTTACTTTAATTTCATTTAGTTTAATTATTGCTTAGTTTATTTAAGTTTGTTGTTACCTTTTTACACTTACTTATGTTTATGTTTCATGTTTTTATTTTCTATGTCTCTGTGTGCAATAACTCACTGAAGCAAATTACTAGCAATATGGAAACCTCTTCATTACGTGGCAAAAACACGATTCTAAAAACACGATTCTGATGACTAAACAACCATAAATGTCTTAAGTTCAAGCCCTTTGTGTTTTCTCAGTTCATGACTCCTTTGAACAACAACAAAAAAACGCTTCATGTCTTGCACATAGTTTAGTTATAATTTAATTATAATGTTTCACATATTAGACTTAAATAGTTCTCTCTTATTCCTAATCATCTTAGTCCTTTAATCGTCGCATGTCTTAAAGAAAAGCACCAGATAAGCACTTCAATTAGTATTTCTGGAAAGATTTATTGACCTCTGTTCCAACCATCATGGAACAACCCAACCAATTGACATTTAAAAATGGTCCGTTAAATCATAATTATATTTTTTTTCTAGGAGATGAGAATTCTGCCCATTAAACATGGAATTAACATTGTATTAACAAAGTCCAAATGCTCTATAAAATGTGGAAGTAAAAAGACATTTTGAGCATCCGTCAGTTTTTCTATGGTAGAAATGGAAGACAAAGCACAAGATGACCTCATCTGTCACTGCTTTGGCTTTTCAGTGTACACTGCTAATGGGTGCGTAAATGGGAAGTGCTTTGTCCCTAATTATCCGAACTAAATTTCCCTTTTGTTAGACCTCTTGGCAAACCATTCCCTGACACAGAAATTTCTTCCACCTGAAAAGTATAAAAAAATATGATGTTATTTTCTATTCCGTGTCCAAATAACCCTGCAAATGTTACTCTCTTTTGCTGGAAAAGTGTGTTGTCTGGTTTAATCAGGTGAGTATGTTATACACAAAAGATAGTGGAAAGAGATGTTCTGACGAAAATACATCTGTTCCTTGCTCTGCTTGCAATCTTGCACAATAGATAACTGCGTATTGTTCCTTTACTCCTTTACCCAAGTTTAAAAAGAACTGAAGTGAAAGCAGACACATAAAGGCCAAGAGACCATAGGATGATTAAAGTGAGAACCAAAGAAGAATAGACCCTAATGGGTGTCCCAAATAAACTCTAAACTTAGCTTGTGACCATTTAAGTGCAGTGTGGGGTTTTCTACAATCATAGTGTTTCATTTGCAGGACACAAAACAGCTTCTATTTTAAGAGGTGAACTAGAGCCATTATTCTTAGAAATTATAAAAAATGCAAGTACATTTTCAGATTGTTTTGTTACAGTGACTTTCTACCTTCAGAAAAAAAGATTGCATAGAGCATCCTACTGCTAGACTTTATTAGATTAAATTAGATTCAACTTTATTGTCATGACACATGTACAGGTACAATGCAACAAAATGCAGTTTAGGTCTAACCAGAAGTGCAATAAGCAGCAAGTGCAGGATATATGCTATAAACATGCTATAGAGGTTATTAACAGAATAAGGAATATACAATTGATGAGTATGTACGTACATAAGTATAATATAGGTATAATAGGTATAAAAGGAACTGTTCCTCAGTCAGCTGGTTTGAGTCCGGGGGAACTTGAAGCGTCTGTCTGAAGGCAGGAGAGAAAACTGTGGGCAGGGTGAGAGGAGTCCTTCAGAATACTGCGTGCTTGACAGAGACAGTGTTTCTTCTGGCTATCCTCAATGGCTTGGAGTGGAGTTCCTGTGATGCATTGGGCAGTTGTCACCTCCCGCTGCAGTGCCTTAGGCTCCACAGCAGAGCAGCTCCCGCACCAAACTGTGACACAGTTAGTAAAGATGCTCTTTATTGCACAGCGGTAGAAGTTCACCATGATGGCTGAGGAGAGCTGGCTCTTCTTTAGTGTCCACAAGAAGAACAGGCGCTGGTGAGCCTTCTTGATCCAGCTGGTCCAGGTGTTGGTGGTCCAGGACAGGTCCTCCGAGACATAGGTCCCCAGGAACTTGAAGGGTGAGACAGGCTCAACTGCCATCCCATTGATGTGGATGGGATCATTTGAGCCTCCTTTCTTCTTCCTGAAGTCCACGATGAGTTCCTTGGTCTTATTGGTGTTAATGAGAAGATTATTGCCCGTACACCATGTGGCCAGATGCTGGATATCCTCCCTGTAGGCTGTTTCATCGTTGCTGGTGATGAGACCAATCACCGTAGTATCATCTGCAAACTTGATGATGGTGTTGGATCCATACAGCAATCTGCAGTCGACGGTGAAGAGGGAGTAGAGGAAGGGGCTCAGCACACAGCCATGTGGTACACAGGTGTTGATTGTGATGGTGGTGGAACAGATGTGGTCTGACCTAACATACTGAGGTTTGATGGTCAGAAAGTCCATAGCCCAGTTGCAGAGTGAGAAGTTAATGTCCAGATCACTAAGTTTGAGGATTAACTTAGAGGGTATAACATTATTGAAAGCTGAGTTGAAGTCAACAAACAGCATTCTTGCATCAGTGTTCTTATTGTTTGAGTACAGAGTACAGTGCTAAGGAGACTGCATCCTCCGTGTTCCTGTTACTCCGGTAGGCAAACTGGTGTGGGTTCAGTGTGGCTGGGAGAGAGTCCTCCAGGTGTGCCAAGACTAGCCGCTCAGAGCACTTCATGATGACTAGTGTGAGTGCTTATTATGGAAGTCCTTTGCATTCACCCATTTTTGAGAGTGTATCTCATAATTATGCCCTACTAAGTCATAGTAAAAAAAAACATTGCTATGTCCCAATCCGCGCACTATTCACACTTTTATGGGTGCAAATTGAGTATTAGGGTGTCCCAACTGAAGTGTACATAAGTGTCAGAGCGGTGCTTGGATGTGTACTTTTTCCGATTAGATTCTGAAGTATAGATCCATGAATGCTCAACTGGCTAATTTTACCCACAGTCCACTGCGCTCGGGGTTCTCTGGGACCCAAACAAATGAGCACTTTCAGTAATATGACAACATTTTTTTTAAAGAAGTTGCACATGAATTTTCAATATCAATATAGAGAGTCTTATGTTTAGTCCTATAATATTTTTTATTTAAGGAATGTATAATAACGAGCTAAGTTCTCCCACTCGTTGTGCATAATTAACTGCTTTCGTCATAGGACGTTTTAGTGCATCCCAGAGTCCATCCTAGATCGTGCAAACTCTTGTCTTGCACACCAAAATGTATGAACATTTTATTCTGAAAATGAGTATCTACTTTAAGGATGCAGTGTAAGTGTTCAAATTGGGACATAGCGAATCAACTTATCTGAATACTGATTGTGACAAGGTGGACAAACTTCCGGTCTTATGCCATATTTCGAGTGCCTGCCAGGATTTGCAAGCACCTTCATTTTAACAGAGCTTTGTGATTTAGTTTGTTTTAAAGCATGATCGGAAATGTTTAAAACAGACGACATGGCCCAAAAAAAAAAATCACAAACTTGAACTTTAGTATAAAATAAATAAATAAATAAATAAATAAATAAATAAATAAATAAATAAATAAGTGAATACATAGCATGCGTGCACGTTATGGCATAGTTTTCCCCAGATTGTTTATGCTTTTGCAAAGCATTGACTTTAGTGAAAGATTGTTTTATTTATCAAAACGTTTACAAACAAGAAAAAAACACTGAAAACATATTTCATCCTAATAAAACAGAAATTATGCAAAATATTACAAACTATAGCAAAGTACTGCTGAAATGAAGGCACATGCTGGCAGGCATGCAAAATATGGCATAACATCAGATGAATTTTTATGTCTATAGGAATGCTCTTTATATATACTGTTAAATTTCAAATAATTGAAGTTAGTGGGCTCAATTTTTTCTACAGGTGGATTTTTTTTGCTGGCTCAATTTCTGTTAAAGAGTTATTGACTGTATTAATATTTTCTTATTGAGTTAAAATGTTCAGGGGCTGTGGTTGACTGGATTAAAAAAGCTTGTTCCTTCAATTGTTGTGTCGAGCTGTGTCACAGAGTGAAGTGTTGAGTCAATTATAAAATGTTTGATGTCAAAACCGACTCAACGTAAAATTTATCTGAAACTTTACACTAAACAAATGTAGGTTGTATAATATTTTGGAATGTAGTGACAGTTTGTCGCTGTTCTCTAAGTGTTAAATTATTAGATAGTATTTGTTTTTACTTCTCTCTCTGTTGGATATTAAATCAGTTTCCTAGCCAGCCAGGTTAGCCACTGGTTAGAAGGGGTCTTTCTTTCTTTCTTTCTTTCTTTCTTTCTTTCTTTCTTTCTTTCTTTCTTTCTTTCTTTCTTTCTTTCTTTCTTTCTTTCTTTCTTTCTTTCTTTCTTTCTTTCTTTCTAATATAACTAAAGGAGAATATAACTAAATATAACGAAAGGGAATATAACTAAAGTAGGAGTGTGGCATGTGAAATTTTGTACTGTACCTCTCATGATTTGCTGTATTCAAACCTGAGGTTGCAGTGATCAGAGTGCTATGCACGATTGTTTCTTGTAGTCAACTGGTTAATAATTGCCCTTTGACTCAATTGAATGCTATAAAATCCTCTCTTTTTGCTGGAACATGTATATTTTATATCCTTCTGTGTGAAATAAAGTAATATACTCTGCTATTCAGTTGAAAAGGGTTAGACTGACCCACTGAAGTAGTTTAGCATGAATAGCTCAAGATTAAGTGAGGAATGAGCTACTGTGGTGAGTGGACCTGCTTGACGAACACGAATGAGCAAAAACTAAACATTTAGCTCATAAATATAAGAAATGTAAATAAAACTATATGTTTTTGTCACACACCAAAAATATAAAGCTTCAAATGTTAATTTTTAAACTCTATGATCAACATCAAATGTTTTTTGTTGCATTTCTTCTCCGCTCCTAAAGATGGCGCTCTAACTCTTCAACCGCCTCCAGTTGCGTGGTTCAGAGCTCGACGAAGCAGTGACTTCCGGTGACAGCAGCGGCTAAACCTTAAACTTATTTACGCTCTAGAATAAACTTGTTAAGAGACGATTACGTCTCGTTTTAAGCGCCGTTGCTCCCATGTTTTTTTATGAGGCGTAACGTGTAATGCAGCTCTGCTTTTTGCCATGGGACGCGTTTGAATGAACACTTGTTGGTAAGATATGTGTATAACGTCAACGTTATTTAAAGTTCATGTGTGCTTATTGTTGTATCTTGTTTACTTCAACGAGATTATTTTAAAGCTCTGGGGGAAAAATAAGGACATCATTCTGCTCCATGATCGAGGAGCAGAAGGTTAATGTGACTGTTTAAAAATGTATTAAAAACATTTGCTGTTTAAAAATGAATGTAAGAGCTTTTTTATAGTCATTACTATAGTAACTGTCTTTTTGGTTAATTTAACTATGTTTTAATACTAATGAGACCGGTTTTTTTTAGAATATCAATGATTCAAAATAGTCTTTAATTATTCTTTTTGTTTCTATCATTATCTATTTTTTATTTACAACAACAAAACACATTCTGTGGAAATGTTTTGCTGAAATACCTTACATTTATCCTGTTAAAAAAACTTAATAATATCTGTATTTGCAGGGTTTAAATTAGCATCATGTCTGCTCACTTCCACCACTACCACACTACATCAGATGATGACATCCCCACTCTGAAGCCAAGGCGCATTCAAAACCAAAATGTTGTTCATCGTCTAGAAAGGCGCAGGATTTACTCTGGTCCAGCTGGGGCTCACTGGTACCGCGTCAGGTATTTCCACCAGAACTTGTTTCCCAACTTCACAGTTGTAAATGTTGAGAAGCCTCCCTGCTTCTTGCGAAAGTTCTCACCAGATGGTCGCTGTTTTATTGCTTTCTCCTCTGATCAAACCTCCTTGGAAATTTACGAGTACCAAGGATGCCAAGCAGCAGAGGATCTTCTCCAGGGTCAGGAAGGAGAAACGCTGGCCAATGGAAACGACCAGCGATCTCTTAACATTCGAGGCAGACTCTTTGAACGCTTCTTCTCGATTCTTCATGTTACCAATGTGGCCTCCAATGGTGAGCACTTAAATAGAGAGTGCAGCCTTTTCACAGATGACTGCCGGTATGTCATCGTCGGCTCTGCTGCTTATTTACCCGAAGAACCTCATCCACACTTTTTTGAGGTGTATAGAAACAATGAATCTGTGACGCCGAATCCCCGCTCTCCTCTTGAGGACTACTCTCTGCACATCATTGACCTGCACACAGGACGACTGTGTGATACCCGCACCTTCAAGTGTGACAAAATCATTCTGTCCCACAATCAAGGCCTCTACCTCTACAGAAATATACTGGCTGTGCTTTCTGTGCAGCAGCAAACCATACATGTCTTTCAGGTATTTTTTCTTTGTTTGTTTGTTTATTCTAAGTGTTTTATTTTAGAGGTGATTTATTATGCAAATTTGCCTTTTGACATTTCTAGCATGCTGTAGTGTTGTTTCCTCATCAAAAACATTCCTCTTGTTGTATTCAGATTGGTTAATGCATGTTTCAGTTGTTCTGTTTTAATTTAAGAAAATGGCTTGATGATCATAGCCCCTCCCATTATTTTTCACCTTACCACTGACGAATCAGATGAACTGCTAATTTAGCTCATCTCGATGCGGAACGCTGTCAGACTGAAGTGTAAGAGTAGCAGAAGATTTTATATGTATGCCTGAATTGTGTGTGCCACAAGATGGCTTGTGTTTGTGGGCAGACTGGGCATAACAAGGCATGCTTTGAAAACGGACCCTTTTTCTGGCTGAACATGGGTAAACTGCGCATTTTGCAAAGCCCAATAATTTGAGGTGATTCAAAGACATTGTTTATGAAAAAAGGTGTCGATGATAGTCTAGAGAGGTCATATATTTATTCTAAATTGTTTAAAAAGGGTATAAATTGGAACTTTTATTCTTCTCAGATACTTTGCTCTCTGTTGACTCAGACTAGATTGTGAGTTGTTTTAATGGAGGGGTGTGCAGTCTGGTAGCTCCAAAATAATTTTTTTTAAAGAGTTTACCTGAATCTGACCTTTGGAGAGAACTTATGCTTTTCTACATTACGTGTTAATCGTATGGCTCTTGTGAACATGGCAAGCAAAGTAAAACAAAAATCAATTTAAAATCTTTTTTAAATAGTTGTTTAAAACTGTAATTTTGTGGGAGTGAATGAAACATGCTGATTTTTTAAAACTTATTTAGACTTTTTTTAATTGACAATCTTTAAAAAAAATTAAAGATGGCAATAATTGCATCCCAAAATGGTGCTGACTATATATTGACTAATCATGGTCATACCATTATATCGATTTTTTTTTTAAACTTGTTACACGCACTTATGCTTCAAAATCTCAATTCATCTTTCTCCTCAGTGACTCTAGGGTCTTGTTCATTAGTGACAGAACAGATTGATTGTGGGGGTTCAAATCCCTGTTAAGACACTTTTATGTAAGCTATCCCCAGAGTGTTTGTGTTATTATTATCATTAGCAGCAACCATCCAAAATCCTTTGGAGACTTCCAAAGTTCTGTTGGAAAATGTGTTTACATTTTTTTTGCTTAAAAATTAACATGAGTTATGACTTTAAAGTAAATTTATTTCATTTGTATTTGAAAATCAATTACATCTGTGAATCTATAGTGAAGCAATACCAAGAGAGCTTGGTCAGACTTTTCTCATATAGAGAAAAATATGAACCAAAATCTATTGTAATTTTTTTAAATAAAATGTCTTATATAATGTTTTCAACGCAGTACTTATATTATTAACTTAAAACTGTTAAATGTAAAAAAAAGATTTTGTTAGAACAAAATCTCATTTATAGATTGTGCATTAACAAAAAATACAAAAAAATCCATTAGATTTCTCTTTTTCACTTTCTTATAAAACTGACTTTTATTTAAATGGTGTAGAAGCAGGTCCTAGGAAATAATAGCATCTATTGTCAGTTAATAACAGGAACTGCAAATACTATGCAAATAATACACACTTCACATAATGCTGTTCCATTTCTCACTTAAAGGTACAGTATAAACATCGATTTTTATATTTTTATCTGTTTAAAGTCTAACCAAAATAAAAAAAAAAGCTGTTAACTTCTAATCTAATAATCTGTTAACCTAAAACAATGCATGCATTTTATTTGATCTACCTTTTCTTACCAGGTGACCCCAGAAGGAACATTTCTGGACGTGCGGACCATTGGTCGTTTCTGTTACGAGGATGACTTACTGACCCTCTCTGCTGTGTACTCAGAGGCTCAGGCTGAAGGCCAGCCAGGATTTTCTCGCCTGTATAAAGAGAAAACTATCAACTCCTTGAAGCACCGTCTGCTGGTGTACCTGTGGAGGAGAGCAGAGCAGGATGGCAGCGCCACAGCCAAACGCCGCTTTTTCCAGTTCTTCGACCAGCTTCGACAGCTGCGTATGTGGAAGATGCAGCTGCTGGATGAACACCATCTGTTCATCAAGTACACCAGCGAAGATGTGGTTACTCTGAGAGTCACTGATCCCTCACAGGTAATGACAAGAACAAGAGGAGATTGAATCTGATGTTGCCTTGCTTTCGTCATCCTTTAATCTCAGGTAATGAATAAAATAATGATCGTGAAGGTTTTGTTATCAATCTCTATTCAGGTGAGATGTATGCTGTCTCATGTTTGTTGGATTAGTTGTACTCTCAGCAGGAAAATAAAGATTTTTGTCGTTATTTGTAGGATGCAAGGTCTTTTGTCGGGGATGGGTTGTTGTATTGTATAATTAATTTATAAGAAATTAATTATTTTAGGGCAGCGTCTCGGTGGCGCAGTGGGTAGCACGGTCGTCTCACAGCAAGAAGGCCACTGGTTCTAGGCTCGGCTGGGGCAGGTGGCATTTCTGTGTGGAGTTTGCATGTTCTCCCCGTGATCGTGTGGGTTTTCTCCGGGTGCTCCGGTTTCCCCACAAGTCCAAAGACATGCAGTATAAGTGAATTGAGTAAGAACAATTGCCCATAGTGTTAACGTGTGAATGTGTGTGTGAATGTTTCCCAGCGATGGGTTGCTGCTGGAAGGGCATCCGCTGCATAAAACAAATGCCAGAGAGTGGGCGGTTCATTCTGCTGTGTATTCCGAAAGGGAATAAAGCCGACATGAAGATGAATGAATGAATAATTATTTTAGGCCTGCCCACATTATAATGCCGTTAAAGACCTAACCTGTCTGGTAATACTTTGACTTTAGATTGAATGAAAGAGCAACGTCTGAAGTGGTTTGGGGAGTTAAGGTAAAGAAGTGAAACTCACAGAGCAGATCGAAGTAAATAACGCCAACGTGAGTATGATGCTCAACGCAGCCTTGCTTGATCCAAGAAACTGAGGGGATCTCATGAAACCACCCAATCTAAGAGCCATAGAAACTAATGCTAAACTGGTTGGTGAAGTGCCACCAGCCCCAACACACGTGGAGTCAGTCACTTGGCTCCACGCGAGCGAGAGAAGAGCCGAAGGAATCCGGTTCTGGTGCCACACCAAAGGATAGTCCTCTCATCGCTCGTAAATACTTGTGCTTATGTAATAGTGTAATATCTGAACATATGTGCAGCGGGTATTTATGTTTAGAAACCATTTAAACATGTTTTAGAAAATACATTTTGGTGTAGTTTATTTATTGTAATTTGGGTGGATTGCAATGTCGGCTCAGTATCGTGATGTTTATCTGCCATCAGCAATGGATGTCTTCGACCCAACCAAAGTATTTTGTTGAAGATTTTTTAAGTTTTACTTTTAAAGTTTTACTTTTAAAAACTGCTCTACCGTGTATTTTTGTATTCAAGAAGAATAACCCTTAAATGAATAGTCTGATTCAAGAAGATTCACAGACTAGACTTGCCTAGTAATTATACAAATGACCTTTTCTCTTTATTTTAGCCTTCCTTCTTTGTGGTTTACAATATGCTGAGCACGGAGGTGATTGCTGTCTTCGAGAACACTTCGGACAAACTTCTGGAGCTTTTTGAAAACTTCTGCGACCTCTTCAGAAATGCCACTCTGCACAGTGAAGCTGTGCAGTTCCCATGCTCTGCTTCCAGCAACAACTTCGCCCGTCAGGTGCAGCGCAGGTGAGAGGAACACCTAGCAAAGTCTATTAACAAGCAACACATTGAAGGTGAAGCCAGAGGAGGTCTGCCTCACTTTGTCTCACAAAAGGCCTTAACAATGTCTCCTTATTGGGTGGCAATTCACTCATGCTGGCACCTTTTGATATTAACTGCCTAACTCTGTAGATTTTTGAAAGGAGGTTTCTAGAACAAAAGTGCATTTTCGCTGTAGAAAGTGTTCCATAGAAAACTTTCTCTTGTACAGCTATTCAAATTTGTTTGAACATACATATGGATACATCACAGCATCAGGCTTAAATTAAAGCTTAATATATGCATTTGAGACAATATTCTGCAAACCAACGCATGATATTACCATTGCATCGTCGCATGCAACCAAGTTTTGATCAAAAGCAAAAATACAAAACATTGGTAGACTGTAAATTATATTTCCATCTAGATTGACACAGTGGATGTGTAGATTACTGTTGTCTTTAGAATAAGAAGCACATTCTGTTACAGTTCTGTTACAAAGTAAAAAAAAAAAAGTCATTCATGACTTGGTTGTTTTGTATCTAACAATTTAACAGTTTAAAAGAAAAATAACTTACGAATAAATTTGACTTTTTATGAAAATAATACATTTAAAAACAGAGGTACAGATCTAGCAGGATTCTTCTATGTAACTTTGCGCTAAACTGAAGAATCTAGTTTCTGAATAAAAACAGACTTGATATATTATTCTCTGAAAAGTGTCCTTAAACATCAGAACTGCTATCTTTCCATTAATTTTTAAATCACTAAACTAGTTTGTTACTGAGACAAACAGTTTTGTTTGCAATATCTGGGGGAATCATCAGCATAAGGTCTGTAATACAGAGCCTAGCTTTACTAGATTTTACCTTGTGGTAAAGATGCACCAAAATGAACATTTGTAGCCGCAGCCAAATAATAATTAAATGTAAGAATACTGAATAGTTATCAAATGGATATTGAGTTTATTATTACATAAATGGCTAAAAATAAATATTAGACATGTTAATAAAGTAAATGTTTATGTCATATCAAAACATCAATTCCAACAGTAAAAAAAAATAAGGTGCTTAAGAAATCTGAATATTTGCTGATGTCTGCTGTAGCGCTGCTAGCTTTCCTTTAGCTGCTGTGGGAGTCTCTCTGTCGTATTGGATGTGCTGTTCCGGCAAATTAAATCAGTGGTACAGTGGGTGGTATCAGGTTTTGTACCTCCTCTTGATAATTTTGAACAAATTTCATGCAAATTGCAGTTAATTGTCGCTCTCTGTCACTTTAAAATACCTCCACACTGATGACGCTTTGAAACTTGCTCTAGAACATCAATGCACTTCGATTAACTTGCATCATTGCATCGCATGTTGTTATTCAGTCTTTCTTAAACTCGCAGCCGAATATTTTTGCCCAATATTCAGTGGATTCCTACTTTGTGGAGTTGAATGCTGTCTGAATGTTTGCTCTGTGATTGTATGCAGTTGTGGTTTGATTTTCTACGGTAGGAAAAATGGTGACTGAAACTGAGCAGATGTTGTTGAAGTTTCAGCTTATTGATGTAGGAAAAAAGTTACAGATGGCTTTATTTCCGCACTTCTTCGATGTCTCGCCACCGTCTGTCACCCTGCTTACCGAATCACAGAATGCGTTCATATATATAATCGATGTTAATGTTTTAATTTTGACAGAAATAAAAATAAATTTGTAAGAGTTTGGTTGAAAAAAAAATCATTACATCCTTTTTTGTTTATTTCAGTAATAAAAAAAGTTACTCAAGTGTTGGGAGTTCTGCAAGATTCTAAAGAGTTACAGCTCGACAAAGTTTCACCCCATGTTTAGTCAATGGAAAAATGTATCAGAATTTCCAGTGATTTCCCAGTTACCTTTACTGGTGCCAGCATGTGGAGATATAGCAACTCCAGTCTGACCAAACATTTTTAAATATGTTTTCTTTTTCGAGCCAACATAATAAATACATGGCAGACTATTTTGCAAAATGTTGCAAATCCATGGTATCGAAATTATTTTAAACAAATCAGTGTAAAACATAACAAAAACAGTAAGACAATGTATAACTACGTCTGAACCAAACTTTGAACCATTTCCATTGATCATAAATGTGCTTGAATGAGGTAAAGTTAACACTTCATATCAACATAAACATCACATCCAATCAGAGCATATATTTCAAATTCACATTGTCTTTAAATGTTTGTTTTTCTCGAACATCTTCTTTACTTTCTGAAATGTAAGTTTGAAGTGATTTATTTGGGTTGCATTAGTGTTTAAGGCAGCAGATCGCGTAGGTTCTTTAAGTACTGTTAAAAATATGCTGTCTGTTTGCATGACAGAAGCATCAATCTTTTCCACCATCAATGGCATCAAATGTATTCACATTTTGTTTTTTTGCTAACTATATTGACTAAATAGAACAGGTGGGCGTTCTCGTTTTTTTACAAGACGAATGCTGGGCTTTTATGCTTTTGCTACCATGGCTTGGAAAGAACAAAATACGTAACGTAACAAAACGTAAAACAAAATAAATATTTTTTTTGTAGAAGTTTGAGCAATCAATAGTGACGAATACACTTCAGATTTGGCTGCAGCGGTAACCTTTTAAATGCTAAATAACATGTAGTTGGTAAATAATGTGTTATGATTCAAGCATCATATTGGCTTCTATAAGCAAGATTTTTTACAGAAATGGTTGCCTGTGCACACTGCCTAATGAGCACCTGCACAATAAAAGGGACTCATTCACTGCGTTAATCTTAAAGAAATTGATTTCAGAAGAGTGAGTTAGAGAACAGGTTGTTTCTCAAATGAGCTCAGATTTCCAAGAAAAATCCAAGAGGGTTAATAAGAAGTCTCTGTGGCTCTGCATGATTGACACCATGGTTGGCACAGGCATCCGCCACACTGTAATAGCTTTCCCAATCATTTCAAGTGGAATCGAATACACTAGAACGGTGGATTTTTTTTAATGTGATCCACAAACTAGAGATCACCTATCACCAGTCCTGATTGTCACCAGAGGAGCCGATCACATAATTTTCTTTATGTGCATATTTCTGTCAAATCATTATCTAAATGCCAGGGGTAAAAGTCATTTCTGTTCTGGATGCATGGATTAAAATTGAACCTTTTGATGGCCAGGCCGTACCAGATGAGTTATGTTAAAATCTGGTAATTCGCATCTTATGTTCTCTTATGCTACAGTTTTTTTTATGGTGTATTTATGAATATCTAAGGAAAATATGTGTGCATGAAACTTTGTACATTTCTGGGAGAAATAGTGAGTCGAACTAGTCTGAAGTTATTTAGTGAATTTACAGGTGAAAGTTGACCTTTGAAGCCCCCTAAAAAAAAATTCTAAAACATGGGTCTTTGTTTTTAAAGAGAAATTGCTTTAGGTAAGTAAAATTTGAGTAAATGCAAATGGAAAAGAAATGTATATTGAAAAAAAAATAGCACTTTGAAACTGATTCTTTTAAACTCTTTTTTTTTCTTTCTCTAGAAATATAAAAATGCTGTTTTTGTGACTCAAGAAGGGATTTTGAATGACAGCCATGAACCAGCGATTCTGCAGTGACTTAGTCTTAAATTAAAAGTTTTAGTCCTTTGAAATGTATGAAATTCAGAGTTTTATGTCTTAAATAAGTTTTTGCATGCATTTTTGTTGTTGCTTGAGGTTGCTGTAGCCTGAAAAAATGTGCAATAATCCTCAAAAAAACATTTTGTTTAGCAGTGAAAAGGCTAAAAAACACTCAAAATCTTAAAAGTGACAGTAAGGTTTTCAAGAGATTGATAAAATTCTCAAAAGCATAACATTTGTTTTTTGGGGTTACTAGTGATTGAGAGAATGCTCCTAAAAAATTGTATTAAGAAATTGTAAAAATGATGGTTGAAGTTTCCAAAAATTGGATGTTCATAAACTTCCAACTTTGTAAAATGCATGCATTAGTGTGGCCAGAGTTTCAAGAAACCTTTGTAAACACTCGTTATTGTTAAGGCTTTAAACGGTGTAATTGAAGCATGTTGATGTTATGATACAAGTCCTGCATTTGAATCTTAACGGTCTTAAAAACTTTTACATTTCATTTTTATCAGTCTTTAAAAAGTATTTAATTTTAGCCTTATGAAACCTGCAGAAACCCTAACGAACCCTGGGGTATTCTGTTGTATTCTTTGAGTAGTTGATAAGCACATTATTTATGGAACGATGTGGTTGTGCTCAGGTTTAAAGACACCATCGTTAATGCCAAGTATGGAGGGCACACAGAGGCAGTCAGGAGGCTTCTTGGACAGCTGCCCATCAGTGCTCAGTCCTACAGCAGCAGCCCGTACCTGGACCTTTCGCTCTTCAGCTACGACGACAAGTGGGTGTCGGTCATGGAGCGGCCCAAGACATGCGGTGATCATCCAATTAGGTACCTCTAAAAGCATTTTATTGAAAATTTTTCCTCAAAAGTTAAAAGTTAGTATTTAGTCAGCAAGCATGCTATATCATCTGTATTGTGGAAACAGCCAAAACTTAACTATCACATATCAATTAATAATGAACCTTTATTTGATATGATTTAAAAGATAGTTAGGAGTCCAGACTCACAAACCTTTATAATATTTGACCAGATAATTTTTTATCTGCAGGTAATCACTGCAGGTAAATTTGTTCTTTTTGATTTCCAGAAAATATGTTGTATTCAGAGCTAGAGAGCACTCCTTAGTGTTATGTTTTAATTTGTATCCTTCCTTACTTTAAAAGGACCTATGCCAAAATTGTCGTCTAAGATGCAGAATTGCAGAAGAGGCCAGAACAAACGCCCACTTTCTCTGTTCAGTGAAAAATGAGGCCCAGCGTGAGCTCTGCATCAACTTCCTTGTTAAATCTTGAAACACCGAAGTGTAATTTCATGCGGTGACAGGCAATCTTTAAAACACTTCCAGAGAGCTCTCAGAATTTCTCCTCTGACAAATGTTAGCTTAATTCACTGATGTGCCAAATGATGGTTTGCTTGAGCTGTAAAATATGCTGTTTTCTTGTGTGATTTACTATCATAATATACTGCCACGGCTTGCTCTTTGTCTCCGGCAGGTTCTATGCAAGGGATTCGGGCTTGCTGAAATTTAAAATCCAAGCGGGCCTGCTGGGAAGACCCATTAACCACACTGTCAGGAGGCTGGTTGCCTTCACCTTTCATCCCTTTGAACCCTTTGCCATCTCTGTGCAACGTACTAATGCCGAATATGTGGTCAACTTTCACATGCGCCATGGCTGCGTTTGAAGATACATGTGTGAGTACAGACTTGAGGGACTTTAAAGTTTCCATTTTTTATTTTATAAGTACTCTTTTTATTCTCATTTTATTTATTATAAATGTTAATTTTTTTTAACACCAAATATTTTTATACATGTTTTTCTGATGAGATTATTCGCGATATGTAAAATAAAACTTTATTTGAGATTTTTATTGCGGAGTTGTGTCTTTTGTAACTGAATGTTATTTTTAGCAAATTTAACACAAGGCATATTTTTTTTATTGGTTAAAGAAAATGTGATAACCATTTTATAAGGAATGCAGTTTCTAAATACAATAGTTCGATGTAGTTTTAAGGAGAATTCCTGCAAAAACAGAAGCAAATATAAAAAACCCACTTGTTCAGACTGACCTGGCAGGAGCTAAAACTAACTTGTAGCCCATTAGCAGTAGTTATCAATGAAGCACAATTGGCTTGCAGCATGTTTCGGGAGGTTTTAAAAGTCTTCATCAAAATAGGTAAGGGTTAACCTTTTAAAAACATTTCATAACAGCAGTCCTCAAAAGAATATGTGAATGAACATATGTATAAAAGTATTGTTCCTTTGGAAATGCAAGGTTCTGTCTATGTTCAGAGGGATTTTGCTACTTTTTGCAAGTTTTTTCTATTTGGTAGACAGCTTTACTAAAACATGTAAATAATGATAAAGGACTTTTAAAAAGTTATGAAAATAAAATAAAAATCTGTTCCTGAGCGGTCCATGGATAAACTTTATTTGTTTATTTTGGCTAACGTACAAGTACACAAAGTACATTTAAGATGTTTCAGACAGAGATTTATAAGAATAAGTAAGTAACAAGTTAGTAACATATGTGAGTAATAAAAATAAGTAACAAGTTATACATCAACAAAGACTTCAACAATATAGCAATTCCCCTACCACCCTATAATATATGTTTTCTGCTTAAATAATAATGTAAATAAAGATATTTACTTCATACCAGAAATAACCAATCCATAGTGAGTGAGAGAAGGACCCCCAGAAGCTCCCCTTTCTGTTAAACAATTGTTTTATTAAACGGCAACATGTATTCTTTATAAACCTGATTACATGTCAACCATCCCCAAACAACCACAAGCTTGTATACCAATGTTAAAGTCTAATTTAGTTTTTAGTCAGATATAAGTAAGAATGCTAAATGCTTCAGAGCAGCAAAGTGAGACAATGTTGAAGGTTTGTAGTAAAGTTCTATGTCTCTTAGAAGCAGAGAGAGGAGAGATGTTCCCCCTCTTATGGATATGGGGGCTGAAGAGATTGCTGAAAAGGTGAAGTAAGTGGTGTCTGCCCCCTTTGAGTGACCCCTATATTTGTTAATTTAGTGCTTAAACAAATAGATTATCTTGTGTTTTTTTTTTTTGAGCACTTTTAACATGCTGATGTGAGCATTTATATGGGGCAACAGCAAACTGTTTTATTTAGTAAGATTTAGGCATATGAAATGACAATACTACACAGTAAAAGAAAATCAAAATATAGGTTAAATGCCCTGGTAATTTTAGAGAATGGGTCCGTTTTCATGGGTTTTATTAGTTTGAAACGGTTTGGTTTCAGGTGTAATCTGTGGATTGAACAGGTGTTGTTATATCCCGAACACCTGCCTGCGATCGTTATCGTTTTGTTTTTTTGTCAGTGGAGACCATAAAGCTCGCGCTTAACTACTGAAATACATTGTAATATATTTCTGTCTAAAAAGTATCTGTGGCAAGATAGTAAAGTGTTAGTTAAAAAGGAGATGTAGTCATGTACTAAATTAAAGTTAAAACCGAAGGTTGACCGGTGTTGGCCTGTGGGTAGAGACAAGAAAGCTCAGGTGCTCCTTAATTCAGAGATCGAATTCCACTCATGACCAAGAGTCACTTCATGATTCAGTTTTTTATGTAACATTACACAATACTTAAATATCTGTTAAATTAAAAAAATGTGGTTTAAAACTACAGACTGTTCTCTTTTTTTTAAAATATCTGTTATAAAAAGAAAAAAACGGAACAAAGCCCTGGTAATTTTCTAAAGCGGACACAGTACTGCCAGTCTATACGTGTATTTGCTGTTAGAAAGTGTCTAACTTTTTTTTTTTGATGACTATGGTATGAGCCTTTTTAAGTGAACTTAATTTACCTGTTCACTAAAAAAGAAAACTGTATTTTGTACTTTACAGCTATATAACACATACTCATGACATCACAGTGCTAACATTACAGATACAAAGTACACTCATTTTTGTAAATCTGTTACAGTTTTCTTGTTCGGAAAGTCTGATGAAACTTTTTCCATTACCCATCCAACTCCCACATAGTCGACCAGCATTAAAATTAAAACAAAGTGAGGCTGGTCTGAAACACAACACCACCACCACCAACAAAACTAATTTCTCAATTGATTCATTATAGGCAGTTTACTAAGTGAGAGGCTCCCTGTGGGAATACGATTGTTCAGTTCATGAGCGGAGGTTGAAGAAAATGCATTTGTTTTAACAAGCACTTCAGCGCTGATTGAAGGCCAATTTTCAATACGGGAGATTGGCACTGCTTTAAAATGGGCTCCCATACAGAGGGAGACTTTTTCCTTTTCGTAATGAAGAAAAAACACAATTAGAACTAATAAATCGACCACGTAAAAACTCATATTTGGAGTCGCCCTTCTCGGTGGGAAAGGAGCATGTCAAATCTCCCCCCACCAGTCTGAAAGCTTTCCTTTCTTGAAGTTCCGCAGAGTGCCATTTTTTTGAGTGGACCCCTAAGTGCAACTTGTGTTAGTGTAATCATTCTCTCAAGGCTTTATGAATACGAATCCCTGATATCCCGCTAGTTACTGACAGAAATTTCCCCCGTCCTGCAAGATGACCGTGTTCTTGTAGGTGCTCCATGCGCGGTTGTGCACGAGGCCCCTGAACGCTGGAATGAATGCTTTTAGCTGTAGACGGGATTGAAAAGTGTGATCCTAGGGTTCGGCGTGGGCGGGAGTGGGAGGGTGTCGACTGTGCTTCGTAGGGCTTCTCTCTCATTTAATTCATCTGTAATGGTGCTGCCGCGCCACAGAACAAAAAAATCTTACCGGGGTTATAATTTCCCCTGCGCAATCAGTTCAGTTTTGCTCTGCATGGGAAAAACCAGAGGAGAGAGAAAAAGGTGAAATTCACAGAACACTTGATTGAGGTGAAAATTAAGTGAAACTGTGTTCATTGTGATTGCGTTATTCAACATTTTCAGGCGCGTTTTTACTTCTTTTATGTTTCTATTATGTGTTTTGTGACCCGTCCGCTTCCTGAATGATCCACATGCAGCTAGGTATGAGAGAATTAATTAGATAAAGAGAGAAGGACTAAAACATTTATCACAACATGTTAGGGCTTACAGAGATGTTATGCAGGACTCTTTGTAGCAGACCTCCTTGTGAGTTTTAATTGTGTTTTTTGTTGATGAAGCCGTGGCTGTTGGAGATCGACTGTAGGTCTTTCATATTGGTCTTTTGCGGCATTGCTTTAAAAAGATGCAACAATTGTAAGACTCTCCTAAATCTAAAATATCTGTTCTGTTTACCCAAGTTGTTTACTAGAGGAACTCTGAAGTAGAGCTTAAGTTTATTTCTATAATGTACACAACAATTTTGCTTAAAAAGGTTATCTTCTAACTTTTTTTTTCTTTATTATACCCACTTGTTCTTTGGGATTATGTCTACTTTGATTTGAGTTTTTGAATTCGGTACTGCTAAATTAATCTTAAGAAATACAACAGCAAAATTTCAAAAAGTTGCCCAATACACAAATTATATCTGCATAAAACCAAAAATTACTGGCAAAAAATGATCTATACTTACATTTTGTTTCATCAAAATTTGTTCATTTAATAGATATTTCTGTGTTAAATGCTGGTTCAATTAGCTGTTAACTGTTGTACGAAAGTTTTAACTGTAAACTTGTGGTCAAAGACATAAAAGCAATCTATTAGACATTAATTACATGAGCAAGTTTACCTACTCAACAGTGTTAGACGGAAATATGTTATTTAACAATGTAAACAAAATACATAAAACAATTAATAAAAAGTTGCGAGTTACCTTCATCACTGGTGAACTGAACAAGAAGCTAAAAATAGCTGACAACTGCTCTTTAATTATTGCAGCTCCTCAAGCTGCAGGCTATACTAGACTCAGACATGAGTTTGAAATATAGATAAAACTTTCTAAATCTTCAAAACAGGCTATTCATGACATTAGTCCTGTTTTTAACATATTTTTTTTAACAGTGTAGATGTCCATTTTTTGTCAAACAATCCTGGCAGTTTCAGGCAATTTTTTAAACATCAGTGAAATTTCTTAATTTGCTTTAGCAGAATCAAGAAAAGATCTTTAAACACAAAATGAAGAGCTGGATGCTTTGTTAAAAGTGCGTTTATGACGACACAAGCACAGTATGTTATTTTTTGTTTATTAATCATGCTTGTGCATTATTTTTAATGGTTTGAAAAAGAGTTGTGTATAACAAAAAAGTGTAAAGAAATTCTGTATTTCTTAAGATGGGTTCAGTAACAAAGTTACCTCAATCTGATTTATCCTCAAATAGTTTAATTCAACACAATGCCATTCAAAACCTGAGGTAGTGGTGTGCTGTAGTGAATATTTATTAAATAGATACAACATTTGATTTGGGTTTACAGTGTGTTTGTAGGCCTGCCACCTTTTGTTCAAGGGTTAAGGAACAGGAGATACCAATGTGTCAGATTTTTCCTGAATGTAGCTCTGGCATCAAGTCCTGCCCTCCTCTACTTCTGATAGGAAAGGAAAGGATTGCGTGTGTCTTAATCATCAGCTCGGTACATGAGACCACAATGCTTTCAATCGGAAGTTAATTCAGTTAGAAGGGGTTCAGAGGAATCGAAACGACTTATTTCTTGATCAAATACGGGACGATTCCATATTGTATGTAATGGGAGACAACCCTATAAGTATGTTGCAGCCAACCACTAATTAAACAAAATTTATCCTCTTAAGGATGTGTAGACTTCCACTGAATAAAAGTTTAATTAATATGCTCCAAAAAATGCCTTTTTCAAAATACAGAAGTCAAAGAAAGCCAATGATCATGAACATCATAGGATCAAAACTGTTGCTGCGTCTCAATCCGCGTACTATTCATGCTTTAATGGGTGTGAAAGGAGAATTATGGTGTCCCAAACCGTAGTGTACATATAAAAAGTGTTGTAGCATGTGACGTTTTAGTGTGTCCCAGATGGTGCACAAAAAGTATGTACATTTTCATCTGAAAATGAACGTCTACTTTAAGGGTGCAATGTAGTGTTCGGTTTGGGACTTGGCACATGTCAGGTTCCATTACCGACCTACTTAGTCTCTAATGGGGTGCCCTACTGCGTTTAGTGGTAAGAATCAATGTATGGCTTCTACAATGGAAAATAAAATGGAAAATTCCAAGTTGTTCTGTGATCATTCCATCACAAAACACTGTCCTCCGAAGACCTGCACACAACTCATGATTGACAGTTGAGTTGGGTTGTACAAGCAATGACGAGATAATGTGACATGCTTGCACAAAACAAATAGACTGAAGTCTCTGACGTCTGATTATTTAAATATCTGAAGCTGTAATTCACCATGTTCTGTTTCAGTTTAGAATTAAAGGGCACCTATTATGAAAACTCACCCTTTGGAAGGTGTATGTGTTCACACCATTCAAGAACACATTCGCATCCACTTATGTTAGAGTGCTTTAAAATCATTGATTATTTTTTTTTGGTAAAATGTGTCAAATTAAATTGGAGTCAGCATTCTGAGATGTTTTCTGACCAAGTGGTTTGTAATGGTACAAATCGTTCTACCCTCAAAAGTTTTCACATGCTTTGTATTCAAATATGTAAACCGCTTCAAAAGATTTTATTCAAATATAGAATAGGCAGCTAAACATTTTTTACCTGTGAATGCATATGCTTTATGTTTTTGTGATTTTACATAAGCCGCTTAACTGAACAGAACGTTTTGCATTTTTAAGATTATAAAAGATTGTTTAAAGTCTTACTGCCAACATTGTCTAATCCCAGTCAGAAAATCCAAATATCTGATTCCGTTTTAGTTTGCTGTGTAAGTTTAAATTTACTCTCATAATTTTTTTTTAATCTGAAAAATGATGTTGTGTATAATAAACTATGCTGTGCTAATAAATGTTCTGGTGTGTATTTTGAATGGAAACGTATATTGAATGGAAATGTTACTTGCCCTGCCAAATTCAATGATAATCTAGTAAATAATTTTAATGTAATTTTAAATTAATTCACAATAAACCCACATTTTAAACAAGTCGTGTTGAGGCAACAGTGTGACTTTATTGTTTTTAAGTTATTTTGTTTAAACTCGCAATTCTGAATCGAAAATTTGTGTTTAAATAATGATATTAGTCATTAGACTGTACTGAATGTTTTAAGAGATACTTCTCATTAAATCAAAATTGTAATCAAATTTAGTTTCTAAATTTAGGCATCAGCTAAATGTTTGATAATTGTATAAATATGTACTTAAAAGATAAGAACATTTAACAATACCAGTATTTTATTTAAGATTTTATTCAAGTTTTTTTCTTTTTTCTCAAAATCATGGTTATGCGACCTGATTTAATCATGTAGAATCTGTAGCGTTCAGTCTTTTGAAGGATACACACTGCTACGATTGACACTTGATAAATGTTTATCAATAGTTTCCCTTTTTTACATTTAATTTAAGAAAGCAAATTTTTATCGTTTATATTCTTCAAAGTAATTGGTTATACATATTTAGATTTTTTGTATGTGTATAAATTAATTAATTGTAGTAAAAGCAAATCTTCACAAACTGCGCTTCGGCTGACCTTTAAAAAAATCTTTCCTCCTTAGGTCATAATGAAATTTAAAGAATAACTTTTCTTCTAGTTTATGGATGAGCCATTTTCAAAACCTCTATTCTTTGACCTCAGCATTCACATGTTCGTTAGTAAGAGCAGCCTGCATCTCTAGTTAACAATCATATTATAACAGTGAGTTCATGCTTTGCTATTTTCGGGAAATCTTTGATGGTTCTTTGCTACTGTTGAACTTCTTACAAGTAAAGACTCCTCAAACTTGATTCAGGGAAGTTACTTTTGTTAATTAGCTCAGCACAAAGGGCAGCAGCGTGGCATGTGGAGAGGCAACGAATCACCTGAACAACTTTTCGTTTTTTTTTCGGTCACCTAATTAGGTGTCCCGCTGCTTTCCGGTCAACCAGCTTGTAGATATCATCCAATCATATGGCTGACTAAATCCAGGGTCTGCGAGTGTGCCTGACGTGTGATATCCTGCCTGGGTGGGTGACTCGGCTGACTGGGGTTAACCTGTGAAGAGGCAGCAGGTGCGGGGGGACTTAAGTGTCCGCCCTGCCTCTGGTTACACAAGCTAATTGAACACATTCTGACGCCCTTTGGACACCTGGGGAAAGCCTCTGGGCAGAGAGTGGGAGGGCTCTCTGACTGCATCTGTGTGATTAGAGAGAGAAATAGACTCCAGTAAAAAAAGTTTCCAAAAAAAAAAAAAGATACCTTTACCCTAAAATCAAATGGTATTTACACATTTTGGTAATTACAGCTAGCAATGGAAAGTAGTGTTTTTCCCCAAGCAGTGCTATGTTGTTGTTTTTGTGCTTAAATAATCATTAAATAAAGAGGTGAAATGATTAATTCCTTTGGTTTAAAGTGCCCCAGTTCTAGCTTTGAAAAGGTCATACTTTATTTCTGGTGTCTCCAGCAATTGGTTGATGTAGGAGAAAGGCCAAAAACAATTGTTCAAATATTTTGTGTTCTTTTGTTTCCTTAATTTTTTTTCAGTCTGAACGGTCAAACACCAAAAATTTTTTAATAAGATTTAACATGCACCTGTTTCATGGTAAGATGTTCCAATAGTCACCAGCTAATAAATATAATTTACCATTTATGAACTTCTAATTAATGATTTATTCAAATAAAATACGAAACAAAAAAGTTTATCCTCATCTTAATCAGTTTATCACTGTTTAACTATTAATTAAATTGTTAGAAAAGCCTTTTTAAGCAATTAATTATAATTAATTATTAATTAAGGCAGTAGTTGATGTATTGAATAATATTGCTTATGTACAAGTTTAATTATTTTATAGGTTAACTCCTCATTAGCTCATCATACATTGATTGTTAAGTTATGCACTGACTGAGTCACCTTATTGTAAAGTTTCACCATTAAACTTGCTCCATTGAGTCCAAGTTTTTGCTCATTTATTTACTGACTATTTTTGTAAACCATTATTGGTCAAAGCACCTCAGAAATAAACCCTCAGAGTTTAACAAACTAAAACCATGTATATTTTTATTAACCACTTGGCTGTAATGAATAAATTGTGGTTGACATACTGTCATAAAAAAAACTTGAATCCTGAAGTTGACTTTAAAAATAGATATTATTTACTTTTTAGTAACCATAGTGTTTAGAAACCAACTATCCTGAATGTGTATTCTAACTTTTGTATTTTTAATATTCACAAAGTACATTTTACATCAAAATGATTTTTTTTTTTGTACAGCGAACACTTTTTTTCAGCCTTTTTGTTTACAGACATGTATTACAGTTGCTGCTTATTGAACATTTAACTAAACATCTCTTTTTATTACATTTTTATTTTAAAAAAGGTTTGATTACTTATCACACTGAAGAACATTTTACATCGCATTATTCTCTCTGATCGGTCTCTATACAAATCCTGCCGTTTTGTTTAGTGAATCATTTATTTTACACAGAGTGTAACATGAGTGTTTGCTTCAAACTGAACTAAAGCTTTCTATTCAGGTCAATGTTTAATTTAACGCTGAACAGGCAATACAAATAGCAACAGAAATCCAGTGACAGCGAGGCTCTGGAGTTGCACATAAATCCGAGGTTAATTACGAAGCGAGGTCACGGAGCAGATGCTAGTGTTTGCAGCATATATATGTTGTGTTATCAACCTCCGTGATAGGAAACGTATGCATTCTAGGCTTTCACTATCACATATGATGCAAAGACAAGCCCATGCTGCTGCCCTGACCCTGGTTACCATGGTTACGATGTGTACTTTGTTGTATCCACTGTCTGCCTGGTAACCCAGTTCTTACTAATTGCTGTTGTCGTGGCAACACGGTGCCCGATGTAATCAGGAAATATGAAATACCATCTGAAATGAATGTATGTATTCATTAGTGGAGTTCAGTCTTTCACTCTGGTGATCATCCATGCTAGATTTCTGTGTTTTTGAAGGATGGAATGAAGTGAGAGAACACACCTGACCTTACGAGATCACACTTATTTGAGCTGTGTCTGAACTCAGGGTGGTCTAGCAGCTGTTAGACCGCAGTGTAATATGAAACGGAAAGGTTCTTGTGTTATTGTGTAATTCAATAGAGAAGTACTGGCTGTGATTTTTTTTTTCAGAGCTAGACGTACTCCTCATCATTGACAGGGGACAACGAGTCTAATGACCGTATTAGGCTCAATAATTCTCCTAATTTAATTCTGTTCTGACTCTTGCGCAACACACTAAATTAAACTAGAAGGCCATTGTGTCTTGCGAATCTGCAGGTTATCAAAGATAAAAGATAAAATTAGTTCAAATTTATTGTGAAGAAGCATTAAATTCAGAAAGTCATTTCAAATGCTGACATCATGTTAAAAGAATGTAATTCTCTTGGTTAATCTGTGTACCAATCGTGCATTTGTTTTAAAAAGGAAAACAGAACCAATTTGTTTTTCCATAATTTATTTTCAAAACAAAAATGGAAAAGGAAAAATTATTTCTTTTTTTTCCCTTTTCGTTTTTTTATTTTGTATTAAAAATAAGAGTGCACATTGCAGTTTGATTTTGCATTTTCCTTTTGAGGATGCTTTGCATGACCCAGAAGTTCAATGACATTACAGACTGTGTTTTTTGGTTTGTAGTGGGAGTGTGGAAACTATTCACTGTAATAACTGAAGTGAAACAAGCGATCTCAATGGGGGAATATAGTTATAGGGAATATAGTTATAGATGTATTCCACACTGGCCATCCTCGTGCCTAAATATCTGAGTCCTTGGAACAAATGGACATCAAGAGATGCCCTGAAACGAGCATGATAAGATTTGGTGTTTGTAACAATCTTAAAAGAAAAGTCGTCTTCTTTAATGGTCACTCTCTTTGTGCCATGGAACAAAATGTAGTTGTACTTTCCTAAAACTCAATTTCTAACCATAGAGAATTGACTGTAATAAACAAGTTTAACCATCTCATCTGTTGACTGTTTGGTCTCATCAGCCGCCGTTGGTGTGCGTGAATAAATGGAGAACTTCCAGGTCACACCAAGCTCAATTAGTTTTTGTGTTTTTTGATTTGAACAAAGATTAAAAAATAAAATAAAAAAATAACACTTTTGCTTCTTTTTATTTTGAAAATTATTAATGAAATAACAAAATTGCTGTTTGGTCTTGTTTTTAAATTGAAAATCAAATGAGGGAAGGGTGTACTGATTTTTGTACTGATTTATGTTTGTGAAATCAATAACTAGTAAAACATTGTTCATAAAAATTGGTATTCATATTTAACAACAATTTCACGGGGTCTTCAAATGTTGTTTGTTTCCTAAACAGCTAAAAAAAACGCAGGAATAAAACCACTAATCAAGAAAATGCACCTTGATCTTACTGTGTTATCCAACTATAGGCCAATCTCAAACCTTCCGTTCTTGTCAAAAGTATTAGAAAATGTAGTAGTAGTAGTAATAATAATAATAATAATAAAGATTAGTAAATTCACCAGAGGTGGAAGAGCGTTCTCATATAGAGCCCAGAAACAAACTCCCGGATGTTGTCCAGAGCTCAGCTATGCTCACAGAGTTCAAAACAAATCTCTTTAATCAAGCATTTGAAAAACAGCCTCCTGGTATGTGTCCAAACAACCTGAGCGCTATAAACATATAAATTGTTAAAAAAAAAATTTTTTAACCCTATGTGGTTTAATGTACCTATCTAACCCATCTCCATCATTTATCACAAACACTGCAGTTGATGTTAATCACCTGTTTGTCATCTGTGTTACATTATTCTAACCACTGTTTTGTTTGTTTCTGATAAGTGCTTGGGTGCTATCCGGTGAGCTGATCGTCGATTGATTTTATGTTCAAATTGTTTTATGCTGGGAGGTGGCTAGCGCCTGCCTCAGTCAGCGAGGCTCCCAGGGACCTCACAGAGGGACCTCACAGAGTGAACTCCTATTTACCCTCCTGACCAACACTAGGACTTTGTGAAAGCAACTGCTAAAAAACACAATAAAATATATTGATTAATTGTTTCCTTTCCATTCCATCCATTTAAATGTTAAACAGTGGTTTAGAACTATTAAATTCATAAAGCAAACATGGATTTAATTGAGGGGGCAAAGCCATTTCCTATTATTTGACCAGCTTTGAAAGCGTCTCTTGCCCACACTATTTCCAGTTATTGGTCACGCCTTTTACAAATTTAGAAAAGACATTATGGTAATTTTCGTGTATCTTAACAACCTTCTTGATTCTGTACTTTTCAAGACTTTTAAGTTCTTGATCCTCAACTTTTGTTTTTGAAAACTGCTAAATGTATTTTTTATGTGTTCCAAGAGCTGGCTTGACTAGCTTTTTAAATTACATTAGGAAAACAAAATGAGAATCCAAAAAAATGGCACCTAGGCATGAAGGGGATAAACAGAAATAAATCTTGAAATAATTGTTAGATTGAATTTAGGTTTTAGTCACATTTTGGTGAAGTAAATTAGTTTGTTCTGTGGTTCATATTTGACTCTTTTCTACTCCATTTCATTTATAGAGCACTTTCATACAGCTTGAGCTATAACCAACCTGTGAACTGGTTTATTCTACCAGAGTTTACTGTATGCTCCTCTAACACAAAACGGGCCGTCTCATCTGAGCATTGTTGTGGTGGTGAGTGCAGGGAGGATGAACTCTAAAATAGAGGGAAGATAGTATAGGGTGAAGTGACGCACAGGCGAGTACGCAAGCAAATGGAAATGTGAGAGGGATGATTTTATTACTCCTACATGCAGTTAGCTACAGTACTTCAGCCGAGATGTGATGAAGGCTTGACTGTCTAACTGATTCTGGGATAGAAAGGGCTTCATGTTCAATAGCTCATTTATATAGAGTCTATAGAGTTTATTCTAAAGTTTAAAGAAAAGAACATCATTATTACATGATTTTGTTTATAGCGATGTGATGTGATTTTTTTATTCACATAATGTTGCAGCAGATCTCTCTACAAACAAAATAATGATTCACGTAACCAGAAACTGTTGTTGTGTGTTTCCCATCTTTATCTGTTGTTTGAAATGTAGTGCACACATGTTTTTAATCTGAACCTCAACTGACTCTTAAAAATATGCACGCTTACACTCACAGGAGCTGTTTCTAATCCAATCCCAATGCAAGAAGATTACAGCTATTTAATCTCTCATGCTGCTTACAAATCTGTTTTCTCAAGAGGGCAATAAATCCAGACAAAACTAAATACTTTCTTTTTTATTTTCACAAGAGAATTTTACAAAAACGCATCTTAAAACTCACCATTCTGGTTTTACATTTTAGTAGAAAACACATAAGAACCAAAAATGACTTAAAAACCATTTTAATATGGTTTTGATAAGTAATCAGTGCTTGGCTGTGAATACATTACATTTTAACCGCATTCATCTGTAGGCCTCTGTTGCGATCAAGCATCGACTTAAACGTTTTGTAAATCACTTGAAGACTATGATTTACATTCCTTGCAAATCACAGTCCTCAATTTCAACTCTTAAACTCTGCCTTTTCATTTTTTCGCCCAAACATTCTACATTAATGTGCCTGGTGACTATTAATATGACATTTTAAACATTTAGCACTGGACTTCCATGTGTAGTTTACTTCAAAATCAAATCATTTCTAAGAATCCCTACAAGTTGAAAAAGTTACATCTTTCAATTTAGCTTCAAACCCAGCCATAATGAGATTACATTACTGCTTTTTTAAAGTGTGAATACATGTATGTCCCAAACAATAATTTATACATAGTCACACTGTCGTGTAGATTGAAACTACTAATTTCAAACCATTAATCTGATCCCATCAAAGCATCTGAATTCGTCTGATGTCAAACATGTATTCTACTGTTCTTTACATTGTATGTGCTCTATCTAGTCATGTTGTTCACCCAAAATTGTAAAAAGTTGATAGTGACAACCTCCATATGTTGAAAATACTAAACATCATGAGTGAGTCCAATTAAAGGTATTTGAATCCAGCTTGAATATTATTGAACTGCGCCTTTGAACTATCTTTTGGAATTGTAAATCTGTTTGAAAATGTGCTATAGAAATAAAACAACCTGTCCTTGACAAATCTTTAACAAGTTGTATTTATGTGATGTGCATTCAAAATGTAGTTCATATCTTGTGAAAAAAAAATATCCTGTTGCTCAAAAAAAAATGTTTTTTCATAAAATATAATTATAATGTATCCCATAAAAGAGACAAATAATTTGACCCCTGCTGTTTTTTTAATTTTCCCAGCTTGCAAAGAAATAATATGTCTATAATTCTAATGGTATGTTTATTTCAACAGTGAGAGATGGAAAAGCAACAAAAAAAGCAGACAAATGCATGGCAAAAAAGTAATGAACCGATTTGCATTCTAATGAATGAAATCAGTATTTGACATGTTTAAACATGGCTTAATGCTTGGTGGCAAATCCCTTGTTGATCTTGTTGAGGTTAGAAGCTTCTTGTAGCTGGCCACCAGGTTGGCACACATCTCAAGAGAGATTCGCTCTAACTCATTGAGCCTTTGAAACTGAAACTTTTGGCAACTCAAATCTTCAGCTCCAGCCACAGAAGAACTTGAGAAGGAGGACAAAAACAAAAACAAATAGTTCAAATATTGAAATTTAATATGTGATCAAATAAAAAAAAAAAAGGTTTCAGTTGAGTGAAAGAGTCAAACAAATACCTCATGAGACTGGGGGGAAACTACAAAGAAAGAAAAATAAGTCCTTTTTTTAAACACCTCTAAATAAACCTACTTCCCAAAACAAAGTGTACAATTCCTAATGCTAACTCCTTAACAAAACCTATACAATTTCAATACTCAAAATAAAACCCACAACCAGCTCCCTACTTACCAATTTATATACAACAACTTCCCAACAAACAAGGGCAATATAGAATTCAGTGTCAAAACAGGCAGCAAAACGTTAACCAAGTTAGCAAGAGTACAACGTTTCAAAGAGACAATAACGCAAGGGCAAGTGAGCAGAAGCTGCCGGTATGGCAGTGTAGCAGAGTTTTTATGGAGAAGACTGAGGGGTTGATGAGGAGGCAGGACAACACGAGGACCAATGAGAGAGTGACAAATCTTCTGATGTAAGGGGGATGTGGCAGTAACAGGAAGTGATGTAAGCACAGTAACAGGAAGTGAGGTCCTCTGATAGGGAAAACACACACTCACACACACTACAACAGAAAGAACATTACAAGGAGTCGTAACAGTCTGGTGACTGGCTAGGCCAAGTGCTTTTTGCAGAGCCACTCCTTTATTGCTTTGGCCCTGTGTTTCGGGTCATTGTCATGCTGGAAAACCTGCCCATGACCCACCTTTAATGCCCTTCCCGATGAGAGGTTCTCATTCAAGATTTTTCTTCACATGGCCCTGTTCATTGTCCCTTTGATGAAGTGAGGTTGTTCTTCCCCATTAAAACATCCCCAATGCAGAATGTTTCCACCTTAGTGTTTGACAGCTGGGATGGTATTCTTGGAGTCATACTCAGCATTCTTATTCCTCCAATCACGCGACTTGAGTTTATGCCAAAGAAATCGATTTTGGTCTCATCTGACTACTTTCAACCAGTCCTCCTATGAATTTTTCAGATGTTCAGAGGCAAACTTAAGAAGGGCATTATATGTGTTTTGTTGAGCAGAGTGACCTTGCGGGCACTGCATGATTTCAGTCCTTGGTGGTATAGTGGGTTACCTATTGTTTTCTTGGTGACTGTGGTCCAAGCTGTCTTGAGATCATTCTCTAGAACCTGCCTTGCAGTTCTGAGGTTATTTCTCACCGTTCTCATGATCATTGAACAAATCAATGGAATGAGATCTTGCATGGAGCCCCAGACCGAGGGAGACTGAGATATGTTTTGTGTTTCGAATTATTTGTGAATAATTGCACCAAATGTTGTCACATTCTTATCAAGATGTTTGGCAATAGTCTTGTAGCCCATTCCAGCATAGTGTAGGTCTACATTATTGTCCCTGATATTCTTGGATATAGCAGAGTTTAAAATCTGATTGATTGATTGCATCTGTGGGCAGTTGTCTTTTATACAGGTAACAAATTGGGGGTAGCAACACTCACTTTAAAATACTACTTCTAATCTCATCTTGTAAAAGACATCTGGTATTCTGACTGACAAGATGCATTTTTTGTTTAGCTGTCTCTCAATGTTAAAATAAACCTAGCATTGGAATTATAGACTGATCATTTTATTGTCAGCAGGTAAACATATTTAATCACCAGGGGT
This sequence comes from Danionella dracula, assembly GCA_900490495.1. Classification (NCBI taxonomy): domain Eukaryota; kingdom Metazoa; phylum Chordata; class Actinopteri; order Cypriniformes; family Danionidae; genus Danionella; species Danionella dracula. The sequence continues at coordinate 23,390,476 of UELW01000111.1, forward strand.
ATAAATACTTTTTTCCTTCACTGTATCAGCGTGTATTGTTACAGATAACTAATAAAAATTATTTTTCCTGCCTCATATAACCCTTCACTGCTTTCTTCTGAAATTTTAGTAAAAATCCCCCAGTTGTTTCATAGGCATCCAAAAAAATGTTGGTGGCATCCAAAAAATGTACTCAAGTAAAAGTACTCTAGTAAAATTGTCAGAATTTTCGGTAACATGACTTTTAAAATGTTTGAAGTATTTTGAAATATTTGAAGCTTTGTTAGGCCAAAATCGATTGACTTGCCATTTTAGGTCTGAATAGTCTGCGCTTCGAGATCTTGGCACTAGGGGTGGGGGATTCATTCATTCATCTTCATGTTGGCTTTATTCCCTTTCGGGGTCGCCACAGCGGAATGAACCGCCAACTCTCTGGCACATGTTTTAGGCAGCGGATGCCCTTCCCTGCCGCAACCCATCGCTGGGAAACATTCACACTTTAACACTATGGACAATCGTTTTTACTCAATTCACTTATACCGCATGTCTTTGGACTTGTGGGGAAACGGGAGCACCCGGAGAAAACCCACACGATCACGGGGAGAACATGCAAACTCCACACAGAAATGCCACCTGCCCCAGCCGAGCCTAGAACCAGCGACCTTCTTGCTGTGAGACGACCGTGCTACCCACTGCGCCACCGTGACACGGGTGGGGGATTGGACTCTTTAAATAATATCACTATAGGGATTTTAGGGAATTATGGTGAAACAGATATGAAACAATATTGTAATGACAAAATTTTCCCTAGAAATATTTTAGCAATTTCAAGTAAATACAATTGTACACAATAAGTGTCATATTTTTATTGGCATAAAAAGCACAAATTACATCTTAAAATATAAAACGAAACATAACAGAAAAGTTTCTCTTCAAATACGCAGTTAAAGATTTATATACGATTTATTATATATTTTTCCCATCTGTGTGATTAGAATGTTTGCAAAAATAACTAACAATGTTGCTATAGTAATAATAAGTTTTTTTTTGTAGTGTATCAGGCATGTTCTCTGATAACAACCCAGTACATTTACGTTTACATTTTACATTTATGCATTTGGTAAATGCTTTTGTCCAAAGCGACTTACATTAGGGGAGAGAAAATATTCAATCTGTTGCACCATCAAAGTCTATCTCAGCTTCTCATAATATAAATTTTATCAACTGATCAATAAACCAAAGCAGTGAGGAAATAAAGAAAGAAGATAAAGACAGAAGAAGAAAATAAAGACAAAGGAGGAAAAAAATATTTGTTTTTATAGTAGGTGTTCCCTGAAGAGAAGAGTATTCAGTTGCTGTTAGTGTTGCTGCCTGCCTGACTGGATCAAGAGTTTGTTCCACCAGCCAGGGACAGTGAAAGAGAAGGTTCTGCTAAGAGATCTTCTGCCTTTGTGGGATGGAACCACGAGTTCCTTCTCTGAGCACAGGCTTCTTGGGTGCATGTAGGAGTATATGAGCTAGTATATGAGGTAAACAGGGGTTGATTTGGAGATAGTTTTGTTTTTGGGTATTGATGGTGTTATTCTGACTGGTCTGGAAGAGAGAGGGCATAGTTGATTGAGGCATGTAGCAAGTGTGGTGCAGAAATGGTTAGTTGCATCGTGAATTTTAAAGAGGGAGGAAAAGTTTCCAGGTGATGAAGAGGACACAACTGAAGAAAAGAGAGAGGGATCAAGGTTACATCGGAAGGTGACAGGAGGTGGTGTGGAGTGTGAGCATGTAGGCAGTGTGAGTTTGAATGAGATGAAGAAGTGATCAGATGTGTGCAGAGGAGTAATTGTGAAATGATGAGGAGAACAGCTGCGCGTGTAAATGAGATCTAGCTGATTTCCTGATTTGTGTGTAGCTGTGGTAGGGACAAGAGTCATGTCAAAGGAGGACATGAGTGAGTGGAAGCCAGTAGCATTTGGTTTATGAAGTAGTATATTTAAGTCTCTAAACACAATAATTGGGCTGATATCATCCTCTGGAAAAAAGGAGAGAAAACCTTCAAGCTCCTCCAGGAATGTGGAGAGCTGTTCTCCAGGTGGGCGGTATATGGTGAGGATGTGCATTACAAAAGGAGAAGTGATAGTGACAGAATGATATTTAAATGAGCATGTCTTACCAAAAGATATGAAGGTAGAGAATCTGAAGATCTGAGAGATGAGAGGTCCAGCACCCCCGCCTCGTCCCACCTCGCGAGAAGTGTGGGAGAGGAGAAAGTTGTTGGAGAGGGCTGCAGGCGTTGCGGTGTCCTCTGGGTGGATCCACGTCTCAGTCAGACCAACAATGTCCAGTGAAATTACTCCCTTTATGATTTAACTCTTCCTCTGAACTTCCTAAATCCTGCGCTTAGTATGCTCTTCTTCGAGTCGAGAGGCGACCTGCGTAAGCGTGTATAAAACGCATGACGTCATTACATCAACACGTAAGAGTGACGTGATATTAAAATTTAATACCATATTAATTATGGTAACAGAATTATCATGGACGATACGATATGGGCCACCCCTACTTGGCACAGCGTGGAAGCATCAGTTTCGTGCCTGCCACCCCTACTATTCACTCCAGGCCAATCGAGCCTGACAAAAACACATTGTAATGTATAAAACTATAGGATAAGGACCTTAATTCTTTAATGGAAAATGTAATTTTTCATTATTTGGTAAATAATGACATTTTGATTCTTTACTATCTCAGCACGGTGGGTTGTTAGACCTTACTTAATGGTGTTAACATATTCACCCTTTACTTCAAAAAATGTTTCAGACTCTAAATTGCCTTCAGAATTAAAAATGAAAGTTTGGAGAGAAGTAGAACCATTGACCCTAAAACAGGATGAAAGAAAACTAATGTAGCTATTCATTGCTATTTCAGATTGTTTTTAACATGTTTATATGATTTTAGTTCGATTTGAAGAGCTGCATTCTGCTTTGTACTTTGTTTACCATTATAGCTTCGAAATACGCAGATGTGCTTATTAGTACTTTCAGCATCTTCTTAATAAAAATGGTTAGTTGCTCGATGAATGCTTCTGTGGGTTTCTAAATAGATTTTCCTGCTCTCCATTTCCATTTGCAGGCTGCTTCAAAAATCTAAAGCTTTTCACAAAGACATTTTTCTCCTGATGAGCTTCTTCAGAAGTACCTCACATCCTCGCTATGGTCTTAATGTTGTCGACAACCATGGAAGACCTTGCAGCGCGGTGGAAATGATCATTCCTCCATTATCTAGGCTTTGCTATTTTTAACTGGGGAATGAAACCTCCTAACCTTCCCCTGTTCTCTCCTCGGCACATGTCTGAAAGGTAACTGCCCCAATAACCCACCGCGACATGCGTCAGGTACACCAACTTAGACCTGCGCTCCAAGAAATCAAAGTAATTTAATAGTTCTCTGTTCGAGTATGCAGAGTGAAGAGCACTTAGAAAAGTGTTACCTTCATTGTCGCTGTTTTACAAGGTCAGGAAAGAAGTTAATGAGCCCATATGAATTGGATGAAATTATTTTTTCCAAATGGTGGAAACATGGTTAAGTGAGATAATAGAACAGATGGCTTCTGCTGCGTGCTTCCGTTTTTATAGAGAAGCAACTAACTAAACAAATCAACAAGAGTGGAGTCAAGCTAAGAAAACTGCCTTGCGAGAATAAATCATTGTTTGATTTGTTTTCCAGATTCCAATGTTGAATTGAGCTAGTGTATATTAACTTCATGCATATAGCCATTAAGCAATGTCTTGATGTTATGTTTATTTTGGTATGCGTCCACATTGTTTTCTTATACGTTCAATTACGTCTGCGATGTGAATGTGGCCCAATCTGTTATACAATGCTGAAGTTTTGCCTTTGCTTTGTTTAGCTTTTAGATTCTTTAGGTTGAAGCTGCAAAGACTCTTATTATGTTTGTTTTTATGCATACTTGTATGATTGTTTTATGATACATTATTACAATAACCCGCTATTGTCATTATTATTAATAATAATAGTTTACATTTCGATTTTACACCTTTTTTGCAATCCCAAGTTCAGCTTGTCATGCAAAGATCTGCAAGTTATGAATTTTGGCCTACTGAGAGAGGAGAGTTTGACCTTTAACTGATAAAATTTCACTCCCTGGTAAAGTTGTTAAATACATTTTTTAAATGTTATTCAAATGTAACATTCTGAATAGAGGGCTATGTCTTTGGCATTAGCAAGTAGCAACATGAATTCATGAAAACATATCTGTGTTTACGCTTAGGCAACTCATAAAAAAGGTTTGCCACTGCTTCAAAACTTCCGATAACTTTCTCTTTCCATAACTTTGGTCATGAGTCATTTTTTGATGCAAGTTTAACATAATAAGTTGAATTTTCTGTAATTATACTTATTACACGTATTAAATTAAATAATATATAGATTGTATGAACCTGACAACGAAAAAATGTTAGAAAGTTTGGTGTTAAACTTAGGTATGTTGGACCAAACTATGTGTATTTTAATGTAAACGTGATGCGTTTGTCTAGTTGGTTTTGATGCAGTGCCCCCAGTGGCAGGTAGAAATGGAGAGTGAATGTTTTGTCTCGGAAATTCTTTCCTGTTTATCCAAAACTCATAAAACTGTTCTAAAAATAAGCTTGAAAGCTTCAAGTTAGCTTAAAGTGTTTAACATTACTATTGGGGTTAGGATTTAATATGTCATTCTTGTTGTCTTTCCAAATATTGACAAACTATAACACAACATTACCTCGTTCGTAACCTTGAAAATATTCCTAATTCTACACTTTCCTTCACTAAACAATGCAAGACATGCCATGGTGAAGAGTTGTTTTGGCTTGAGCTTTTAAATGAAACATTAGTAAGATTAACAAACTGATATCCAGGCACACAGGAAGTTAAAAACGAAAGGGGAAGAAAAGACATGGGAAGCAAGAGGGAAATGTTATTGATTTGAGTTTTAAGGTTGATGAAGAGAATGCCAAGCAAACTGACTTTGGTTCTGTTGTTAAAGAACTAACTTGATTAAATCCACTCCTGCATCATATTTTGGTGTCTACATTTAACCTCAATTCGATCCCCAATATTGAACACGTCAACATTTAATATCATCTCATGCAGACTTTTTCTTTGTATGTCCAATATTGATTGAGAGTTGCAGTTCATTTTCTGTGAGCCCCTCAAGGGTCGATTGTTCGGAAATCCTGAAAACCCTGCAAAGACACTCAATGAAATGAAACTTTTGTTGAGCTGAAAAAGCTGAACAAGCCTAAATATTGACCAAACATATTTGACTAGTGCTTGCTGTTCCTCGGGTGTGTGGAGTCGTAAGGCAACTTGGAGCCGGCTGTGAATTGCCACGAAGGTTTGCACGCTGGTGCTTGTCCAGAGATCTGCTGCTGGAGAGAGTGAAAGTCTCTTTATTTACTGAACAAGGGTGATATGAGGCAGAGAGAGAGAGAGTGATGCACACAATGAAAGAAAGATAATGAAATAAAAATCTATGTGGAAATGAAGAAGTAGAATATAAAGAAATAAAGGTTATGTAAAAATGAAAATACAAATCAAGACTGTGAAAATGTTAGATGGAAAGTAAGATGATGCAGAGGAAAGAAGAGAACAAAATCAAAGCATCAAAATATGGAACGTATGAAAAAAATAGTAAAGGTTATGTAAAGTAAATAAAAGAAAAATGAGAGAAAAAAAAAAGACAAAATTAAAAGAAATAAAGAAATAGTATAGAGAGTATATACTCTAATATATAGATTATAAAGTATAACATGAATGGATGAAGAAGAAACAAAAGGGAATGAAGAAAAATTATTTAAGAGAGAATGACAGATGAAAGGAAAGAGATCGATTAAAGGTAGCATGAAAGAGGAAAAAATTAAAAGCGACATAAAAATGGAATCTAATAAAAATTTGAGATTCAATGAAAATAAAAAACATTATCAAATAAATAAAATAAACCTAAAAGAATTCAAACTTTCACATAGATTGTGGAAAAATAAAGTGTGAGAAAGATGTGATGTAACAGGAAAGATAAAAAAGAAAGAAAAAAAGACATAGAAATAGAAATGGGAAGATTAAAGAAAGGCATGAGGAGAAAGACAAATTTGAAAAAGAAAGAAATATGAAATAAGAGGAAAAAAGGAGAAAGCTTTACAAGGCAGATAGCTAAAAGGGGATGAAAGGAGGAAGAAGCTAAGATAAAGGAGATAAGAAACATGAACAGGGATTAGAAAATCAGAGGGAAAGATCACTGGAAGAAGGAAAATCAGAGGACAGCAGATGCAGAGAAGGAGAAAAGACGACAGGAAGGGAAGAAAACGATAAGCACGTTTGAAGAAGGAATAACATGCACAGCGAGAACAGAGAATGACAGAACACAGAGAAAAAGATACAGGTGAGAGACGTGTCTAAAGGATCGTTCAAAACGGGAGCAAATCTTTAATTAAATCAAAGGAAGAGGAAACGAGATGAAACTGGGGAAGGAAGAAGGAGGAAATAATATAGAACACAAAAAACGAGAGAATGTGTGGCAACGAGAAGAGAAAAAAATGAAACCATAGGGAAAGGATGAAAAGGTAGAATGCAAAGGAAAGAAAAAGCTAAGGAATCCTTTCAATCAGACGAATGGAAAGAAAAAAATCCACTATAGAACATAGACTATAGGTGAAGCCTAATTAAATGTCAGCTAATAAACTGCTTTCAATCAAGCTATAACCACATAAAAACCCACTTGGTGCAAGTGGAGAAAACTACTGAGAATGATTGTTTGACAAACCTCCAAACACCCTCACCGCATGGAGCTATCAATACATAATCTAGAATTACGCTGTGAAGCTAACTCATTAGCATACTCATGCACTGGAGGGAAATGCACTGATTATGTTTTACTTTACACTGATGACCAAGATGTATTCATCCACTACGACTGCTGCTTTGTGTGTCTGCTTGTTCGGCCAAGGGAAATGGAAGGGAGGGGGGATATGTAATAATCGTCCTCCCTAGATTAAATGGAGGCCATTAGACAGATATTAGGGGAACAATTGGGAGTATTGGGCCATGGCTGTATGCTAGCGCTCTTTGCTACGATCAGCGAGTGAGTCACGGTTCCAACTAATGGTTTATCAGCCGTATGAACAGTTTCTGAGGGCAGCGCACCAGGAGGCCTGCTTGGGGAGTCATGTCTCCAGACTCTGCTCCCTCATGTATTACCGAGAAAAAGTCATTACCGCCATAATTATTTTCAAGAAGACGTACTCAGCGAACTCACAAATATCAGCGAAAAGCTTTCTTTGATAAATACTGCAACATTCAAGGGGTTATTTCCCCTGACCATGTTCCGCATGTATATGTTGGAGTTATTTTCCAGAGAATGTACATTTAGATAGGATGTTTGTCCGCATTTGTGTCCATGCGTTAATTGGTCATAATTAAGGTTATGTAAGATAAGTGCAGTCCGCATTGTGAAGCTTAGAGGCTTGCCTCAAGTGTGAACATGTCTGTTGAATCTGGAGTGGTACACACCAAACAAAGCTACTCGGTCCTACCGGAGAGCGCTGTGAATAATCTCTGATTGAGGCCAATTATCACAGCAGACAAATCTGACTGAAACAGGGGTAGAGGCAAAATGAGTAAGACCTATTAATATTTGTAAAACTCCAGTGAAAGGCTTGTTCCAGCGAAAAGAGAACAGGCAAAACCATATGGTGCCCTAAGATCCAGAGGTGAAATCAGACCACCGTGTGTCGACACACAAAATAAAAGCAGGCACCTGTTTGTAATAGGCACCACCCTAGAAGAAGCTTATTTCTCCTGATGGGACCCCTGCTGATGAGACGAGACCGGACTAATCTTTCTGTGACCTCTCCCAAACTGTGGGAGACAGAGAGAATACAACACGTGCCATGTAGTATAAAAGACACACAGAGATTCGTATTGGCAGGTCACAGTCGGGGGTATCATTCTGCTCCCTGGGATGGCATAATCACATTATGGATAAAAGTGAAGCGTTGCCTGTATTAATAGGCTCTGAGTCAGGTGGGCTTTACCCCAGTGAGCCCCTGTGTCGAACGCAACGATCAATCACGTTTGACACCACTGCCACCATGTGGTGAAAGAGCTTGTCTTGACTGAATGATCGATGGATGAGAGAGCAGGTTTTCAGCCAGAGCATCACAATCATTTCTGAATCTCTCTCCTCTTAGAAGAAATGGTTGAAACAACAGTTTGAGACAAAAAACAGATTAAGGAGTGCTAGACAATTGAAGTTGTACACCACCCCCTTTAGGGAAAGTTAATGCTAATATTGTAATTGTACACTCCTGGCACTTCCATTCACCCTCAGCGCACATAGAAGCTGATTGGATCATGAGGAGAAGCTTTTGCCTGATGTCCATTTAATTTAGTTCTACTCAAAATGTATTTACAAGCCTCATGCTTCAATGTTGAACAGGTACTGAGCAGAGTAAAACCAGATAAGCTTAAACAAATAAGAAAGATACTGTTGCATTCAATCCAAGCCCCACACTTATGGAATGAGATTTGTGCCAAATGTTTTAGATAAAATGTAGATAAAATTAACAATAATTCTGTATTTTTTATACAAAAAGATAGAAATGATCTAAAACAATTGCATAACCACTTTACATTAGTTTCAGTTTTCTACAATTTTCTTTCAAAACCTCTTTTTTTGTTTCAGTTGCCCTTTTTTCATTTTCAGTTTTGGGGTTTTAGCTTCAGTTTCAACTTTCAGTTTTTCAGGTTCACTTTGATCTGTGCCAGATATGAAACAAAACAAAAACATTTTAAAATGAAAAATAAAGGTAATAAAATTAAGAAGGAGGTTTTTCTGTAGAAAAATAAATCTAATTTAATGTGGTTAGGTAGTATGCTAATATTTCTTATCTTTTTTATTTCAAAAACTGAATTTCACTTTCCATTAATTTATCTTTGTTAAATGTTTACAAATGTTATGTAAAACATTTGGAATAAATCTCATTCCATAGACACCATAGTGAAACACCAGGTTGAAAAGTCTTTAACGCTTGTGCATTGCTTAAATTTTCAACTCTTTCGTTATGTTTGTGGATGAGAACAACATCAAGCAATTTTAACTATTTGAGTTGACTAAAAACATAGGATGAAATATACTAAGGGTGCAGTATACAATTTTTCTGAGCTACTGTTAACATTTTAAACCACCAAATCAAAGACCTCATTGATTTTGAAAGCTACTGCTGATTGGCTGCAGGTTCAACTAATATGTCACCCAACACTTCCCTGGCTTACAATGAATTTAAGCATGTCCAGCCTGATCACACATATATTCTTCCCAAGTTTGAAGTATATGAAAGCAGTAAACAAAAAAATTCACTGCCATTGAAAATAGAGGAAATAAATAATGTCATACTAACATACTAACATGGCGAATGAAGCATATACAAATATGTTTTACCCATCAACCATATCTGATATCCAGAACTTTAATTTGGTAGATTATTTCATCCCTGAATATAAAAAGGATAGTACATTTAATTTGGAAAAATGCAAAATGTTGTCAAAATCTAAACTATAAAAACTATATTCTATTTGCACTGATGCAAATATATTTGCACAAACACTGAAAACCTTACAGACAAAATTACTAACAACAGACAAAACATTCCTAACAAGTTATAAGGGTTACATTTTCACTTAAAAGTGACAAACTCTATAACCAATTCAATGATCAACATCCAATAGCAGCAATTCAGTAGCAAGATTTGGAACTCTAGGTGTTCAGAGTTCACATTCGGCAATTTAAAGAGCACAGAAGCTAGCTGAGCATAATGAATAAAGAGGGTTAATATCACTTTGTTGACTAACTGAAGTTTTCATTTTCATTACAAACAGGACACAGTAGTTTGACATTTGGCATTATTTTTGAGAGGGTGAAGAACTTGGTAGTGACATCTGCACAGCCAGCAATCTTTCAAAGAGCTGCATACTGATGCCATGATACAGACTATTACAGTAGTTAAAGGACATGCTAATACCTGTAAGTGCATGGGTGACACACTCAAGGGCGTGCGCTCCTGGAATGTTCTCAGCTGACTGTAATTGAAAAATGAAAAATGTATAATTACCTTGTTCAGCAAGTCTGACTTCACTGTCCAGAAGAATCCCATGATTCTGGACCAATTGCATGCTTAAGGAAGGGAGATTCATGATCCTGATTTTTCAAATCTACAATCTCATACTTGTTTGGATTTGTGTCAGGTAAAGGTCTTGGGTTGTAAGCATTTAAGTTATTCCAGTTTAGTTACAAATTCCAAAAGATATGTAAGAAAAATGACTAGAAAAGGGGAAACAAAGTTTAGATCACTGACACAAATACATGAAGCGATATTTTCGTTCAGAATCATGGTTAAGGAAGAGGTTGACCGTTATAAAAAGCAAACCAATATTTTTTAGATATTATAATCATTATTGCGCCACAATACAATTTCCACTCCCCCTGATTCACACTCATGCATTAGCTTATCATTACTCCCACCATTATCTGCAAGTGTTAGTCGAAGGAGGAGAAGAGTTGTTGAGTTTTAAATACCAATTTTAAGAAAAAACAACAGAAAATGGTTTCAAATATCATTATTCTTTGTTTAGTCAATAGTAATTAATACACTTACATAATTTTGTTGATCTTTCAACAGCTAGCATTTTCTTTCCTATATTTTCCTAGGCCAGGCTTTAAAAAGATGACGTATATTAAGCAACATATATCCATTTTCTCCCTGGACGGAGTTCCCATGACTAGATTCTGATTGGCTTCCAGTGCCTTCAAATGGAGGTTCTGTCTTGATCTCTATTGCCCTCCTGTGTGTAGGAATTCAAAAGATGCCTTCAGCCCCCTAAATTCCTTAAAGGCAAACTCCTTGATCTTATCAGGACAGAGAAACATCTCAAAAATATAACTCTTTTATCCGAAAGACTTTAAAAGAAACACTCAAATCTCAAAACAAGCACACAATATATTAATCAACAAAACTGAACTATTAAAAGACACTCAATTAACGAAACAAAATGGATGTACATAAAAATACCCAATGCTGAACCCAACTGAATTAAATTAACCCAACATAAACAATGTTCGTTACTCGTGTTTTTGACTTCTTCACATTTTAGGCAGTGAGAGGAGACGTGACATCACCATGGCTAGAAAAATCTTCAGCCACACGCCCCTAAAACAGTATGAATCACTGACGCCCCCCAAATTCATAAACATAAGAAATCTGGATAACTTTTTTTATGCCAATATGGAAGTATTTGCAGCTGCAAATGTATCTAATCAAATTAGAGGAGACTACTTTTAGCTTCTTTTAGGCATATACTAAAGTTATTACTTAAAAAGTGTAATCTTAAAATCGTACAGCAGTCTGAGGAGTGATAGCTAAACCACTGTAGCTTCAGTTTCATCACCTTATCTCTGCCCATATCCTGCTTTTCCCATCATTTTAGACTATCTGGCAGTACATTGTCAAGAAGGAAACTATAAAAAAAATCATCATGTAAGAAGAAATCTTATACTTCAACTCTATGATCAAAGTCTTTTTAAACTAAGGTTGCTTTAAAAAAAAAAAACTTTAGTAAGATTAAAAAAGGATGAAAATGCAGGCTTGAGCTGAATTGCATGATTTTCATCAGTACAGCGCCTCCCTGTGGCATCACGACTCAAAATCTCTCCACCGTGACAACGATCAGTTTGGTGCGTCACCACTGGCTGGCACCTTACCACAAGGCAGTAGTATGACCACTATTGATGTACCAGTAATTCTTTGTGAAGGATGCACTTGTGTTACCCGTCAAAGGAACATATGTGTTGTGATACTAATCTCCTAACTGTAAAACTTGAGATTCTGAATGTATCTTAACATCTTCCAGCTTTTTACAGATTGCTATTTCAATCCATTTTATTTTCTGACACTACTCAATGGCCATACTGGTCCTCATAGTTTACAGTGTAAAAGAAAACAAAATCTTTTTTGGAACACAAGGAAAAGATATCAATATGATATCAACTCAGTGAGCGTTTCCCTGTTACAGCCAGCAGTGGGCACTGTAACGCATCTCTTTTCTGTAACTTCTTTCTTGAAATGAAACAGAAGATATGATATGGCCAGTTATGGAGAGATCATACCTGAAATTTGTGCTCTGCAATAAACCCATCCCAGTGCACACACACACTCACCACAAACACACACTCGCACACACACACACACACACACACACACACACACACACGCACACACGCACACACACACGCACGCACACGCACACACAGCAGTGAACAAACACACCATGAACACCCGGAGCTGTGGGCAGCCATATCTGTGGCGCCCCAGGAGCAGTTGGGACACTGGTGCCTTGCTCAAGGGCAGCACAGCTGTGGTTGTTGAAGATGGGAGAGCAAGTGTTTCATCACTCACACCAACTTCAATTCCATTGATCCGGGGATCGAACCTGTGCCATCAAACCTACTGAACTTTTTTTTGTTAAAAACATGAAAATGCATGACAATTTATTTATTTTTTATACATCCCTGACATTGTTTAAACAAAAGCTCTCACAGAGATTTACCAAAAAAATGTTTAAGCCCTGCAAGGTGTTCAACTATATAACCTTTAAACCCATCTGTAAACGTTGTCAACACTTTTATTTATTAAATACTTTTGAAGATTTAGTTTTTGTTTAAGAATGTATTTGTAAGACAACAAGCTCTTTTTATTTCTGATCACATGACCTAAGACGTTGTCAAGGCACATTAGCTTGTGTTAATGTTCACCCATCTGACTAGGTAGATATCAAATTATCAGCACACCTTATCTCCTCATCTATGTCTTAAACGCAGTGTGTTTTAACGTTAAAGGTTTTTTTGGCAAAAATATTGCGTTTAAAGGTTTAAGTATTTTTAGTTATTTATTGTTATATATGCCAGATGTAATCCTTTGTTGCATAATGCCTTACATATTTATGACATAAAAACATTTGATAATTTATGTGAAACAATATTTATTTTGATCAAACTTTTTATATATGTAGTCATAAAACGAGATCTAGTAGTAAATCTAATTTATAGATTATAATGTATATAGTTGACATAGGTTTACTAGGTTTTCAAAGTAGTATTTCACAAAGTTCCCTTTAACTGGTTAATGTTAAATTCGGCTGCATTTGTATATATCACCACTAGATGGCAGTAGCTCGCTTTGAAACAGGATGTGGAGCATTTAAATATTTACCCTGGAGGAACGAAGAAATGTTTTATCACGAAACTCTAAATCCCACATTTCTTATCTACGTGAGTCATGGTTATGCTCCTTATAAATGCTAATGATTAAATATTGATATTTATAGTTTCAAACGGAAGGAGTGTGACATTTAATATAAATCAGCATTTATTCTATGGCCCAGAAAATTCATTTTTAACTTGACATTTATTGTTTAACAACGATTTTCTTAAATGAATAACTTTATTACTGTAACGTTCTCTTTCAAATGTTTTTTTGTCATTCCTTATTTCAAGACTTTTTGTTTTGTAATTCCCATTTTCATCATGAGACATTCTGTGCCTTGGCTCATCCTCAACTCAAATATACGTTCAGGTTCTTGGTTGAAACATGACTACATTTGTAAGACATGTTTCCTTAATATTCTTACTTAAAATACTAAAAGCTGTTAAGTGGCCTTCACTAATCAAATACTTAGCCAACAGAGTTGAGATGTCACTTGTCTGTTTCTTGTTTTGTGTTCAAAACACTAATTCAGTCCATTAGTGCAACTAAGTGTGAATAAACAGTTAACAAAAACACAAATTAGTCTTAATTTTCCTGACTTGTGTCTTCTAACTTTTTTCCTTCATCAAAATGATTTAATTGTAATTGTGCAATTTCAACCACAAATTAATGAACTTCTTGGCAATTTTTCCATGATTAACATCCATGCTGCTATTAAACTAATATTTGTGGTGTAAGTGCTCATTTTTGGATAGTTAATATTGCCAGAAGTAACAGTGTTATTTATTTTCTTTAGGTTTCTCTGCCAAGCCAGGACTATTTCAGTCTTTCTGAAACACACTCTGCATCCGATAGCACAGAGATGTTGTCCAAACCTATGGATGAAGCTCAAACTGAGCAAGGAAATGAAACGGAACAACAGGGCATGGTGCTGCTTCCAAACTGATAACTCCAATTGACTGCGACTCTGCTCTTCCTGTTTGAGGGCTGAAACCACTCTGCCGGCTTGGCTCAGATATTTTTAGCCCTGGCGTTTGGCAGAGAGACCGGCACTAAGAGTGATGGGGCCACACACAGTTGACTGCAAAAGGGCAGCAGTGGGTGGAAGTGGGTGGAGACAAGTAGCATCACATGAGACCATGGAGCGAAGAGAGTACAGGATGAGGGGAGAAGATCTTAGGCTTTCACAAGTCTCACATGTCAGTCATTTATTTTCAATGAAATATAGTTAAATACATATTTTTGCTAAGAAACATGATGAGAAAGTGTTAAATGCAAGGAAATTTTCACTGAGGGTCATTCAAAATTTTCGTTTGTCAGGTGTATTTTGTATTTTGGGTTTTTAATCCCATCCGAATCTGCCATGTTTGTAAAAAAAAAAAAAAAAAAATCCAGGTCAAAGCTGGCTTTTTTCAGCAAACTCAGCATTCGTCAGAGAAATCGAATCCCATCCAAATATATATGTCTGTAATTAGGGAATTTTTTTTGTATAAAATGCATTTCATGGGTGTTTTGGATGCCGTGAACTTGCCTTACAGTAATGTTGGCCTACTACAACAAAGGATGAGAATGCAACCCCTCAAAGGTTTAAAAAGAAAAAAAATCAACAAGTCACCATCAATCTAATCACCTGAGAGCCCAAAATTATGGATGTGGATTGGAGCTCACACATCTCGCCGTTAGATTGGTGCTAGTGGAAAAAAAAGTTACGCTCTGCCTTGTCTTCTTGGTTTGTCACAGTGTGATCTCGTGGTTTACCAATGACATCTGACCCTTTGAGCATGTGTCCAGAGTACTTTCGAGACATAAAAGAGCCACTGGGTGGCGCTCGATAAACAGTTGCATTGCATCAACTCGCGACAGGATAAAAAACAGAAGACATTTACAGATGAGTATATAGTGAAAAGCTTATCAGGCTGGTGTTCAAGTGTATTGAGTTGTTTGATAAGTTACATAAAGACTACACAAACACAAACTAAATGTAGTAAATATGAAGTGACATATTATTGTCTTGAACTCTGGCGTGCTACTCTAGTCCCCTGAGCGCCTTCCAATGGCAAGGAGTGTCATTGTGAAAGTTCCTTGCAGAGAAGCTGGAGCGGAAGTTACGCTCACACACATCTCATCTGAATCAGCAGATGACATGACGGACATCCTCTGAGAAGAATTCTAACTCAAACATTTGGAAAACTAGTCCCATCCGAATGGGACTAATACATATTGTTTCCCCATCTTTTGTTTGCTTGGTGATAATTTCAGATGGGGCTTGTGAATATGACTATGAATATGTCTGTTTATGATTTCACAGGCATTTAGAGAGATGAACAGACATATGAAAAAAAACATATTTCTAAATATTTTGTAAACGTTTAGATGTGAAGATTTAGGCAACATTTCAACTGTTGTTTTCTAGCATTTTAATTCTGTTGGTTCTGTTTTTAGACTATTAGGTCTTAACATTATTAAAATTGTACTTTATCATTCTTAGAATGACATCTTTTACACATTTTACTAAAACCCTCTTTTTCATGGTGCATTTCCTCATGTTTGCACTGTAACCCTTTTTTGTATGCTCCCAGTGCCTGGGTTGTGTAATGGTTCCTTCTTACTGATAGACTTCTTTCCCGCCTTTTTGCTCTCATCCCATCAGCATCTCAGCGGGTTTCTTTCTTAGATCCACCAGTCTGTGTGCCGAGCTCTGCTGAAAGCACTAACATATTCCCTTTGTTAGCCATTCTTCCTACACAATTTGTCTCCACATGGATGACCTTGACTGCTCCGATCCCAAAATAGTCCCCATGCATAGGTGTTTTATCGGTTGCTCAAGACTGCATTATCACACCTAGGGTTTTTCTCTCTATAAATGGAAGATCTGAATCTTACACTCTCTCCTGCCAAGTCAAAGCAATCTGTCATTTGGCATTCGTCTCTGTAGATTACTTGTTGCTATGTGAAAGTTTGGCTGAAGATTTGGACGTGGGAAATGTTATCATCTTCCTGAATAAATTTCCAGTTCTACTGATACTGTGCTAGATTTTCAAGCCTTTTGTCTTATGGTAAACACGGAAGTAATTTGTGAAGAGAATAAATTCAACTATTGAACATGTTTTTCTCCAGCGATTTATGTGGTGTGGTGTTGAGTTAAATCTACAAAACATTGACATGAAGAACTATTTTTTTTAATTTAAAATACAGGGCAATGCTCCAGATGGGGAGAAATGTCAGTATTTGGGAGGTTCTGGGTTAGTACCTGATTTTGTGTGGGAGTACCATTAAATATGGGGGCACCTGGTCCACACAGATAAGTATCACATCGTTCCCTGTTTCTCTCTCTCCCTTACTCCAGACATTAAGGTGAACGCATCCCAGGGTTTCATCAATTAAAAATTCCTTTTTTCATCTGTGCAATTAAAAATTCCAATCCTGTGTGCAATAACATACATGTGCAATAACTTATATGTGCAATATCTGCAATATCAATAATTCAACACCTGTCTGTAATTCGACTGTTGTCAGTTTTCTATATATTTTTATTCTATTGTATGTCTGTCTTTTATAGTACATCCTAGTTTTATAGTACATTGTATTCATTTGTATTTCATTTTTTCTAAATTTCTTCTTTGTATTTTTGTATATTTATATTTTTTAAATAAGCAGTCACTGGAAAAATAATTTCCTTCGGGATTAATAAAGAAATATCTTATCTTATCTTATCTTATCAATTCATTCTTGTTCGCTCACCATAGATCCACTAAACCCCATGAATCTATGCTGCTCTTGTGTTTTGTGCAAGGAAGGATTGTTTCATGATTGACTTCATCCCGTGACACTTTGCTACTCTTCTGTGCAGAGGGTTAGTGTGCTACAATAGGAAAGTCTGATAAGGTGGAATGAATTCATTAAAACATTATGCTGGTGGCGCAGTAGATTGTCAACATCCAATAGATTTTGTTTATGAACAGCTTTGGCCTCACGATGATCTATTTTTCCACAGAGGTACCCTTAAATCCACTTTTTTTGATCTGCGAGTGTATTGCAGCCATATTCATCTTCATTGTAGGCCTACTTTAGGCACAGACTAAAAGATTGACTTTTTCTGGCTCAATAATTTGCCCTTATTAAACGAATAATGGCTTTTTTTCTGTGTAATGTAGCAAGTTACAAAGCAGTTTTTGACAAAATAGTCCAACCTCCATGTTTGCCAAAATACAAAGCTCTTTATGTGCAAGGAACTGAGAGATCATCAAGAAGTAGCAAGATGTTTTAACAAGCTAGTTTAATCTTACTTAGAAACTGACATGTGTCATCCCTGTACACACATTAATGTACATACAAATATACTGTGACTTACAAGTCATTTGTGATTAAAATTGTAGAACATTGCATTACGATATCAAATTAAGTATCAAAAAGTAAGTGCAATCATACAAAGTTTATCTTTAAAATAAGACATTGAGCCGTGATGACAGACGAGAGTGAAACGAAAGCATTACAAATGGCTAAATAAGTTACTTTTAGGACATTAAATTAAGTAAATGATTAAGTAATTATTACATTAATTTAAGTAAAAACTAAGTACAATTAACAGACACTTGTGTCCAGTTTGTTTGAAGTGATAGTGTACTTTTTTAATGGACAGTTGAGGTCATGTAACGGTAATGAGAACCATTAAGCCAGAAAAAATAATTTCCAATATAATAACAATTTTTTAAATTTATTTATTAGATTTTTATTATTTATATATTTAGTAATTTATACTTTTATTGTTTAACTTTTATTATGTATACTAATCCTTTATCATGCGAAAAAACACATTTTTAATTATTTAATTAATATTGTTGTTTATCAAAAGGACTACTTTTGAAACGTAATATTGAAACTAAGATTTTAATAATTGCAGGTATTTTTATTTCCTTCACAAAAATGTTGTAACTCATCTTTATTAATCTTTATGTTATATGACCCAGACATCTGAAACCAATTTTTGAGATTTATCTTAACACAAAGACCTAAGCTTGTTAGCTGCTAATAAATGTAAGCATAAGAAAACTTGGCCAAATATAACAAATTTTGGGAACAAATCAAAGGAGTTGGTGACATTGCAAGAAGCTAACAGCACGCAATAAATCAGCAAAATATGTTAAACAAACACAAAAGATGTGTTTGCAAGCTGATAACAGAACTATGTGTATTAAATAAGGCTACCTAACATAAAATCAATAACCGAAGCTCAAGCAAGCTGCTGACTGTGCAAAGCAGATCAAAACATACTTAGCTTACAAATTAAATCAATGATACATGTGCTAGTAAGCAGATAGCAGTTTAAATTAACTGTTCGGACAAAATTAACAACAGAAATGCTAGCAAGCGGCTGATGGGACAAATAGGAAAAATGCTAATTGCTAAATTTATAGAAAATAAGGCAATAGGACCATAATGGGGATTTGAAATAGATACAATGTTGTAGGCTCTTGTTTAAAAAAAATAATTATATTAAGAATTTTGAGAAATTAAAAACTCCAGATTTGCTGACAAGCACTTTAGATCCAAAAATATGTAACAAGCAAATTAGGTCAGGAATAACTGAGCCCATAATCAGTGACAGATGTAAACAGACAAAAACTAAACAATGGTTAATATATGAAGAGCAAAATAAGGAGAGGAACTGTGACAATAACACATTTAATGTTTTTTTTTTTTCTCAGAGAATGACATGAGGTGGTTTCTTAAGGAAACTGTGATGGAGAATTGTAGCATTTCTTGCATGGACCTCAGGGCAGCACCGATCTCAGAGGACACGACTGGCTACAATGCCACAAGCTAGTCCTCCTCATCCTCAAGAAATAACTCGGCTGAAACCCGCTGTCCTGCCATCTCTGGGTGTGAATTGAGTCTGTGTTGCCAGTGGTTATAGATGCTATCAGTCAAGGAGCACACAAGCCTGAACCTGCTCTCTGACGCCAGAAACCAATCTATATTCTAGAGGAACCTCGAGAGCATGTGTTAGCTGACAAACAAATAAAGCAAACAACAGTCAGTTTGATGTGAGGGAGACAGAAGAATGGGAATTTGAAGGAAGTTTGACAATTATTCCCATGCTTGGGAAAGATGAAAAGATGCTTCTCTCTTCCAAGGTCTGAGTTTATCTTGATATTACCTTGCAAAACCACACTGATGTTACATCTGAGATTTTTTTTAGGTAAGAAAGACATATTGTAAAAGAATTAGCTGGAAGAGTTTTCTAGGGGCTTCCAAGGTGCATGATTTGAAGTACCAAAAGGTGGCCAATATTTTTACATATGAAAGCTGATGCCACAATTAAACATTAAACACTGAAAAATTCAGATCTCAAAACATTTCTGTGTCTTCTTAAAACTGCTCTTGAGACAAGGCTTAGTGATAAGCATACCTTTTCCCCTCTTCTTGTAGTGATCAGCTCACTGGTACTGGGAGTGGTTGGTGAGAAGGACAAGTGAATATTGTTCTGGGGTAATCTCTCGTAGACCAACTTCTGGGAGGGTCTGGTGGTTTTGCCAGCTTTTATTGACCAAGACCCACCCATGAGGCCTTTTGACTGACGTGACAAATAACCAATTCCGGCTCCACAACAATTTTTTGAGGGCGAGCATATGTTACCACAAAAACTGACCCACATATAACAAGTTAGGCATATAAAAAAAAGTCACAGATACTAGACCAAAACAACAATAACACAAGAGTACATGCCCAAATCTGTACCTAAAACACTCACAAAATCACTTTCAATGAAGAACGTATGCGGGCGTCTGCAGACTAAATATTTAATGTTCGCGATAGTGTGCCTCCACTGATCTTCTGGGCAGAACAAAATTGTGTAATTGTAAATTGTGAGTATAATTTTCATTTTATTTCATTTTTTTCAAAATAAATGATCTCACGTTAATGATAGGCCCCAAAACCATCAACTGAACAAAAATAAACTAAATAGAGGTCTTACCAAACTCAACAACTAACAATAAACATTTTTAAATAAAAAAAAAATACAACTACAGTTTTTAAAATAAAAAAATAAATATTTGACAAAAGAAAACTATTAAACAACAAATCTAGAAATAACAGAATGTTCACATTAACAAATACAGATCCCCCCTGAGTAAACGAGAAAATTGACTGCTCCAATTTGAACACTTCTTGTATAAAAAGAAGTAATTTCCTGGCAAGCGTCCTTTGCCAGGTCCAATATGAAGGCTACACTTGGGACGACCAGCAGCCGCCCTGATCCTGGTGACCAATAATGTCCATAATAAAAACACTGTGTGACCAGCTGGCCATCATGGATGTGCATCACTTCCCATAGGAGCAGCATAGATTTCTGATTGGCTGAAGGTTTAAATCTTAATATATCTTAAACAAACAACAAGAAATGTGATTTAGTTGTTAACATAAACATGCTCTCTCTTTGCCTGGTTGATTTTTTTTGTTGTTGTTGGTTTTACCAACTTATTTTTTGGTTATTAACACATTTTATGTTAATTGTTAAGCTGCAGGTTGAGGCAGATTTCTTGACTTAATTTAATTAAATTTAAAGCAGTTGTTATCAGTATGTTTATTTATTTACATTTTAAAGTAAAAATTTTTTGCTGTTTTTAATTTTTTTTTTAATCTCCAAAAGTGATTTCTCTTGTTCACTACATTCTTAACAAGTTTTTTTTCTGGTTCTTTGACAGCAGCATCTTCACAGCAGTACATATTCAAACCATATATGATGCATAAGGTAGCTGGTGATTGGTGTCGTTCTTAGTTATAGGGGTGTCTATTTTCTGAATTTTTTGCTTATTTTCAATTACCTGTCACATTCAAGAGGCACAACAAAGGAACAAAGGGAATTGAAGTGAGCATTCATAAGTTTATACTATTATTACATTAAATAAACACTTAGTGTATAAAAATGTGTATTTTTTCTTGCCATATATTCTTTCTCGCCTTTCCTCATTTTTGTTGTTATATAACGATTGGAGCATAATACAAGTGTTAACACACAAAGACCTTTAAAGGAGTAGTGTTACATTTTTACACAGAAATACTTTGTACACATATTTGTATAACTAGATTATGATGTTTTTTCCTTTTTGGTAATGGGCTGTGGACAATCTAAAACTTGATCGGTATGCTCGGAGGATCGAATAATTATTCATAGGGACATTATTTTGTAAAAGAATATAGTTAATAACTAAATGCATTCCATACAGATATGTGAATAGAAATTAATGATAGGAATTATTAATAACACTGGGAAATTCTGCTAAAATGTCAATTGCTTAATCCATAAATAGTGTTAATAACCCACCCCTGATCTCAGGTAATTATCCTCAGTGTTTGAAACCCCTCTCACAGTCAGGTGTTGCTTTCACACAGAGCTGCTCTGATTTATGAATTCCACTCGGCAAGTAAGAGTCATTTTTTATAATACTTAATTAAAGTGGTCATTAAATAACAACTCTCCTGCTGTATTCGTCAAGCGTAATCACATTTGCACATTTGGTTATCAAAGAAAGGCCTGGCGGAATATTAGAGCTACAAGGCTTGGGATGCAAAAGCACAATTCCCTTCCTCTAGTTTCTAAAACAGAGCAATAAAATACATCTTTTTATGGTCATTAATTCAGCAGGCGGTGAAGAGGGCCATAGGACAGGCACTATAATAGTATTTATGGAAGTGGGTATTAGCTTAGTTCTTGAGGTTAATTTGAAGGTGTGTAAGGAAGTAGTTCCCATATGTTTCTCCAGATGATGGGTATGCTGTTGCCCTCTGCTGGTGTAATAGATAATTAGCCTTGTCATAAATGACCTCTCAATACAAATAATAACCCAATTTGTGCACAGGCTTCAGAAAAAAGCTGTTTTTCCAGTACTGTTTTTTTTGCAAAGCAGTTGCAATTTTTTTTCAGCTGTGTTTTCTAGAATCCCTTGACTGTATTAAATCTTTTAGTATGATTGTTTTTTTTTTCTTTTTACAATTAACAAATTTGTTCTAAAACTTTTTTTTTTGCTGACAGGCAGATGTGATTAGATGTTAAATGTTCAGTGTCCAGGGTCCTGCCTATTAGTTCACAACCTCTTATTAACAGGAGATCTGAACAGGAAGAAAAAATCCGCCGTTATATGATCTATGCATCTTTGATTCTAGTTTTAATGTACTACACTTGCTCAATCATGAATAAAATAAGCATGGGTGAATTTAACAAAAGCTCTTACTTTACCTACTTTACAGACTTTATCAGTTTATGAGCTAGATTTAAAAAAAAACTTTGTACAAATAGATATCAGTGTAGAAAAATACCAACTTTTCTTTTAACAACAAAAACACTGCTGTTTTGAATAAGATCCATTCTTATACTAACTAAAATGTTATGATGTAAAGTACTGGAGGTCATTCGACCCTAAATCTGACATGACTGCTGTTGTTCTTAGAGAGACAGTGAGAAAAAAAAACACAAAGCTGGATTCTATCATCAGCTCATTCTGATTTCTGAAACCCTCTTTCTACAAAGGAAGAATGAGTGAGTAAAATTTAATTTTGAAATTTGAGGTTGCACCGCATTGCTTCCCGCTGCATCGGATGTTGCTTCAGGCAGGTAATGACTTCCCACCGTATCAGGGGTCATGCTGGGTCACTTCCTGCATTTGGTATGGGACTTCCTGGAGAACCTGGCACCTTGCTGTGTTTCTTCCCACAGAACCCAATTTTTATTCAGCTGGCACCAGGGTACTCAGAGAACCCTAGGCTGTGCCAGGGCACTTCCCATAGCACTGGATGTAAGTTGAGCTAGCATGAGTCTTCCCGGAGAATCAGATGTTTTTTCTGTATCGTTTCCCACGCTAACATTCCGTCAGCTGAGACCAGGGCTGCTGGAGGACCTAAAGTTATGCCGGTTGTCTTCCAACTGCACCGGATGTTCTTTCAGCTAGCACAAGGCTTGCAGGAAGAACAGACAGTTCAGTCACTTTCTATCAAACTTCAAGAGGCAAAGGAGGTTACCCATTGTTTGACACTCTTCTAAACGTCTTCATACTAGCGTAAGCTAATTTTAAAAATAGTTTTGTTGATGTTTATTTGAATAAAAAAAAACTATGAAAGTTTTCCAGCGATGGGTTGTGGCTGGAAGGGCATCCGCTGAGTAAAAACATATGCCAGAGAGTTGGCAGTTCGTTCCGCTGTGGCGACCCCGAAAGGGAAGAAAGGCGACGTGAAGATGAATGAATGAATGAAAAGCTATGAAAATAATCAAATAATGGGATAATTTTAAAAATGCAGCTCATAGGCTTGACATGTTGCAACTCTTTTCCTCTTCATACTCAAAGTGTTGACAGATGTCTTGTTGAACATCTTTAACTGTGTGAGACATTTGTCAGTGTTTTCTTGGACAAAGGTTTTTGTGAACAGGACATCTGCGTAGGGGTTAGAGGTCAGGGGTCAGTCTGCTGGTCACTTCAGCCTGAAGCTTGTGCTGAGATCTGATGGACAGCACTGACTGACCCCAGGGCAGCTCTGACCGAAAGCTTGTCATGTGCTTCTTTTCCCTGTTAAAATGGCAACACAATATTGGATATAGAAAAATAACAAAATCGACACAATCAAAGTCATAGGTTCTTTAGCAGCAAAACAAATAGATAGTATTGTATGAAAAACAACCTTTTGTTATTTGGCTTTCTATTTTTAAAATCCCTTGGTTTTTAAAACAAATAAGATTACTTTTGCTTTGCTAATCGTTAAATGCTGATTATCACTTATTTTATGTAAAGGACAGTCTTTACAATCCCTTAACTGGAAGATGAATGTAGGATTCCTGCTACATTCACATAATGAATTTAATCTTGTTTAAACTGGCACGGACTGACTTTTACCTTACAAGCTGTGAAATATGCAGATAAGCCCATCTGGCGCATAGAACCATACATGTTCAAAGTCACATTAATCAACTTCCTGAAGCTCGGGTTGATCTTCAGCACATCATCTTGAACAACTCTACATGCTTAAATGCATTGATTTGCAGTCATATGATTGGCTGATTGGACATTTGCATTAACAGGGAATTGGAAAGCTCTTCCAGATTTTTCTTTATTAACTTTTAAAAGAACAGTTTATCAAAACGGACATGAACTTTATGAACTCTGTTTATGCTTAGTAATGCACTGGAATTGTCACTCTGAACAGAATGTGGCTAAATTGACGTTATTCTCTCCAACAAGAAGTAAAAACATGTTTTTTTTTACAGTTAGGTAGAAACTCAGCTTTTTATTTGAGCTTTTTTGCCCTTTAAGGCATCTCTTGCATGGTCAAAAGATGCATTTTATTTGTTTATTATAAGAAGGGATCCACTTGTGTGTTAATAAAGTATAAATGCACTAGTCAACCAGTTAGCTGGTGCACAGAAGCTAGAGATTTTGAATCTATATTTATAACAACTTATCCACCATTGCAACTCTTATTGCAGTTCTTTTTTGATCAGATAATTTCTGTAACACTCCTTCCATAATCTTTAAATCTGAGAGTCCAAATCAGAAGATCAGAAACTTTCTCACAGCATATCTTAAAGTGTTCTCCAGGTCATTTACCAGCAATTTATTTCACATTTTCCACAGTGAATACCACACAATGCTTTGACTCCCCCAACCGAGTCAGTCTGACATTGCTTACTTTTTTTTATGTACATTACGTCGTGTTCCCTCTCTGTTGTTCTGGACCATCCAGACCTGTAGGTTGTGAAGTTCAGTGTGTTTTCTCCCTTGATTTTTGTTGCTTTTCTGCTGAGCCGACAGACCCTAAAGAGAAATCCCATTTCAAATTAAATTTAAATGACCCCCCAAGCTCATAAACAGTGGGTCGCCTGACAGGCTAATTCATAATTCAGGACCGAGCTAGCGGCTCAGGGTTTGATGTTAAGGAAGGCGGTCTGAGAAAAAGACTTTGCTTCTGATTCCTGAGATCACAGGACCGATATGTTGTATGCTTGTCACAGTATATTATATTATAAAAGAAATAAAAACATTATTTTTAGCTTATATTTCAGAATGTAATTACTTTTTTTGTCTCTGTAAACAACTTTCTCTTATGTTTGATTAGTAGGTTTCCAATGTTTATAAAACTTTCTCACACTCAAATTCTCTCTTTATAATTCTAGATATAAAGCGATGTGTGTTTGATGTAAATTTTTGCTCAAGCTAAAACCAAAACATTGAATACATTTGAAACAGCTAATGTCTGTGCAAGAGTCTGTGTTTTGTGTGGAAAGCAAAACAGCTATTACGGTCAACTTGTTTATCCAACATAATCACAGAAAACAAAGCTCTGTAAAACTTCTGAGTTCAATCGGAACCCCTGTGAGGAACCCCCTGCCATGCAGCTAAATTTACTTTGACTCCACCAACAACCATATTTGCTGAAAGCGGAGCTCAAAGGATGCAGTCTTTTACTAGAAATAACAAGTTTATTTCTATGAATTAGATGTTGTATTGTGCTATTGTTTAGCTTACACTTAGTTTTTTGGCCTGAGAGCTATCTGATAGTTGCCCAACATTGTTATGAAATTATAGTTTATAAATATAAATATTGGAATAAGTGAATTTAGACCCTTTTTTTTACATTGGCATGTTAGCTTTGGTGTTTATCTCTGTTAAAAAAAGTAACAAATTAATTCTCTGATTGAACACATACTGATCCAGAGTGCTACACTATCCAAATAGAGATTTGCAGAATAGTTCAAAGAGCTGCTATTATGAGTTTTGAAAAGTTAGCTCTCATGTTGTATGAAACATAGCTTTAGGTTTGATGAACAGCCTGCTGGAGTTTTAAAACTGAACGCTTGTTGTTTATCAAAATATTGACTTTAATAAGAATGTTTAGACTCAGAGATATGAAAATGAGTCCTAGTTGAAAGCAAATATTTAGCCTGCAAGCTCACTCGACAGCCCATACAACCTTCTACGTTATTCATTCAAGCAGAGAAAAAAAACTCCACCCCAAACACCAAGGTAACAGCTCTCAGTTCACATGAGGGGAAGCATGGTTATGCAAGCCTTTCAAAGAGAAAATGTTATAATTTTCCTGTCTCTAATTGCTGGAGAATCAATTTATTCTCAGTGGAGTAAGGAATTGGAAATATATTTTCAACCAGGACCCTGAATGCTTAACGCATCCACAGCAAGCCTCAACCTTCTCTGGTGAGCTCTACTCAAATAACAACTCTTTTGTTCAATAATGGGCTGTTTGATGTTGTGTTGATTGTGCATAATTTCTCTAAAAGCAAAAACTGGGACAAATAGATTTCATTCACCAGCTCAAAAAACTGCTCTGGTTGTGTCTTGTAGAGGAGGGGTTTATTATGAATGTGTCACTAAACAAACAATTTGGGAATTGTGACCAAATCCAGTAAAATTAAATGCATGTCGTATGAAAAGAAAAGCTTGTTTTGTTCTTGCATGTGTGTCAACCTGCTTTTGGAAAACTTGTACTATCTTGGCTGAGTTGTACTTGTGATCACACAAGTTTTAGCCTAGCTGCTAGCGTAAAGCTCTTAGGTGACATACAGTAACTTATATGAAAAATGTGGTTTACCCAAGAAGAAATGTGATGTATTAGTAAGCTAAATCATTAGCTGTTTGTGGACACCAGGAGTTGTATGACGCTGGAATATAAAATAATCTTTCTTCAAAGAACGCGCTTGAATAGGTTATGCTAACTGCTAAGTTACAAACATCTTTTTTTCATTATATTTAAGCTGATTTAGCAACATAATCCCCTTCCAGTTTCGGACATTTGACCGTTTTGAGGAAATGTGAGTTTCACATGTGAGTAAACTCGAAAGTTATATGCGTCAGCACAGACACAGACCAAACATTCTGTTCATTTATTTGGCATAGCAAAAGTTCAGCAAGGAAGAACTTTAGCACATGTAATGAAGAAATGGCTAGGATATGTTTTGTAAGACACTATAGAATCATGTTCATTTCAAGAACTGATATCACTGACAGAAGTAGCTTTGCCAAAATAATAATAAAGTGTCATCCCTCAAAGGCTTGCTTTGTGAAGTTGTGTTTTGGTTAGAATGTGCTACCGATGTCTCACATAAGAATCTGTCTTTAGCAGGGATGTCAAACTCAATTCCTGAGGAGCCGCACCCCTGCTGGTTTTAATTCAGCAAAACTGGGGCGTAATTAGAGGCATCAGGTGTGGTAACTTAAGGTTGCCCCAAAACTACGCAGAGCTGTGAAACACCAGATCTACATACATTGGTCACCAATGAAAGCTGGCTCTTTTGATCATGTGTAGGTGTAGGTCACCTAAAAGAGCCACTGGGTGGTGCTCGATACACAGTGGTATCTAGATTGTGTGTCTCACGACAGGAAATAGAACTGTCTCATCATGCCGTGTCCGAGTCTCCAGAGTTGTTCAATAAGTCACAAGACTACTAAAACGTGGACAAAAGGTATAGGACATATAATGTGGCATATTATTGTCTTTAACTTTGCCAGCTTTTACTGTAGCCCCCCTGAGTGTTATCTAAGGGCGAGGAACATCATTTCAGCAATTGAGGTGCGAAAGCCCCCTGCAGAAAAGTTGGTGCGGAATTTATGTTCGCTCACTTTTGCATAGGGGTGTGGTGACCTTAACGCATAGTTTTGAAAAGCCTATATCTGGCAACTATTAGTCTGGTTATGAGGAAGCATGAATGCACACTGCACTGCATTTTGTGCTAATGCAGTATACGTTTTGAACGCAAACTTACAGGCTGTTACTTCAAAGATTTACTTCATTTATTTCAGTAACAACACATACAGGGATATATGCTAAAACACCAAATTCCATGTAATGGGTGTTTGGAAGACTAGAAAAACAGTATTGTTTATGGAGCTTGCTAGACTTTACATTCAGAGTATAGGCCAGTTTCCTGTAATAGCACTTGGGCAAGTGTTTACATTTCATTCAAAAGATAGTTGTAGAGTGATAACGAGTGACAGCAGGAATCCCTCTATTAGAGGACAGAGCTCAGAGCTTGTGCTTCAGGTTGCAGGGGAGATGAGAAAAGAAAAATCAGCTGTCTGAGTGATTTGAGTCTTAGGGCAGTGAAGAGCAGATAGAAAGAACAACAAAATTAGAAGCTGAGCTCAAAAACACTCTCACAAGTTTTGAAGTATCACATGATTAGCTGGCTTTTCCTTTGACTTTGACAGCCCAATTCCTGACTATCTGGCAAGAGGGGAATTCTGAGCTGATTCTTCCTGTCTTTCAGGCCAATTCTTTAGAGTTTCGCTTGGGTTTTGTCTTTAACTCCATCTTACACGTTGATCATGTATCTGGGGTGTCTGAGATTACACTAGCTATGTTTGTTTTTGACATACTTTTGTAAATATACACTCAAGTTATGTTGAGTTACACAAACTAAATATTTTTGACCAAGTGTTATTATGATTTGGCTCAGGTTTCTTTGTATCTTCTTCATCTTTAATCATCCTCTTCATGTTCCTATTCCTCATCTTGACTTGTAGCTTCTATTTTTGTTTGACTATATTTGTCTTCTTTCTCAGCATTTTTTTTTTACATATGATTTCCCTTTCATCATCTTCATTATATATTTTCTTTGATTTCTAGTATTTTGCTTGTCTTTCCCTTTTCCTTCATGGGTAACTTCATTATCTTTTTGTTAGTTGTCTGCTTCTTCATTGTCTTCTTCTTTTTCACTTCCATCCATTCATCCATTTTCTTTTCAGCTTAGTCTCTTTATCTGGGGTTGCAACAGTGGAATGAACCACCAACTTATCCAGCATATATTTTAAGCAGTGGATGCCTTTCCAGCTGCAACCCATAACAGGGAAACATCCATTCACATTTATACACTATATAGACAATGTAACCCAATTCACCTGTACTGAAAGTCTTTGGACTTTGGGGGAAACTGGAGCACCCGAGGAAACCCATGCAAACACGAGGAGAAGATGCAGCTCCACACAGAAATACTGCGTCCTTCTTGCTGTGAGGTGATCGTTCTACCCACTGCACCACTGTGACGCTCCTTTTGCACTTTCTCCTAATCTTATTATTGAATACGGTGAAATAACTGACCTTGCTGTATCTTTTAAAATATGAATGTAACTTTAGATGTATTATTGGCAAGTTTCATGAAAACTATTTTTTAAATCAAATGCTTTTCATGCTAAAAATTACAATAATATTCTTAATTATTTATCTCTTTAAGAATTCAGTGACAGTCCAAACACATAATAACTGTCTACTGCCAAACACATAATAAAGAATGCTCAACTGACAAAACAATTGATAAAAACTCAACATTCTCTGTAAAGATAGACATCCAGTTTAAGTCAAGGTACTTCAAGAGAAAAGGTGGACACACAGTGTGTTTGTTTTCCTCCGTGACCCATTATCTTGTAGTCAGAGGTGATGTGAGATGTGGCTTCAGGTCAGGTGAGGAGGGATCCAGGAGGGTGTGTGTGGACATCAGACAAACTTCAGTCATCTAATTGACTGTGTGTCAGTGTGTGGTGAGAGCAGGTCACTGGCCACTTCACTCTTATTCTGCATTCACAAAGACTCAGGGGGAGCCTTTTGCACTTAATACACTGGCCACATAGTTTGCTTTGAAAGCCATTCCTCATATTATCTTTTTGGTAAGAACAGATTGGTTTCTGGTCTAATCCAAACATTTTTCTATTGAATTGACCAATACAATTGTATTATTGTATTAACAAACCATTAGATAGACTCTGGTTCAAGTCGAATTGGTTATGCAACTCTACTTCAAGCTACTACAGTATGACTGGAATCACCGCAGATAACAGCTTTTTGCTTGGTCTCTGTAAAGTCCAGATCCCCAGGTGCATCGCTGGTCATGTGGATGGGAAAAGACCATAGTGTAGTTCAGTGCTTTTATTTTAGTCTCTGACTGTTGAAGACTAAGGATTTCTTGTCATTATAGGCTTGTCTACTAGAGCTTGATAAGTAGTATACAAAAGATAGAAAATAATCCAAGTCAAAACTGTTCATAGTTGAAAAATTATTGTTTTCATACATGTGGTTTGCATGGGTTCAGTCATGCACATGATCTCTATATTTAGTGAAAATTACTGATTGGGAAGGAAACTACTTCAAAATACCTAGTACAAAATAAAAGTCCCACTTAATTGACAATATTCACCTCCATGTATAAAAATATGAACAGGGAATTTATAACATAAGCTGTCACAGATACAGGGCTTGCAAATAAGCTTCCTCAATGTCTCGAATGTCCAGTTTCACCTTTGGGCTACAAAAATGTGACAATTCTTGCCCGATGGGCTAGAAAGAACAGTGACTAAATTAACAAAGACTGCAGCAAAATGCCAGGACTACAATTTACTCACTGAACAGGCAGTGCAGAGATGGTTTGTTCATTAATCAAAAAAGGTCTGTTGTAAAAAATTAACGGAATAACTTAATGTATTTTATTGTCTGTTTTAGAAGTCTTACTTTCTTACTTTTAATAGTTTTTGTATCCATGTAAATGAAGAGGAATGGAGAAGCATACTACGTGAGCTGTCAGAGGCCAAGAGAGTGGCTAAGGGGTAGAGGCAGGAATAAACATTGAAGAGTGTCAGCTTGAATAAACATGAATGTGTGTCTTGTAGATTTGTGCTTATGTTTATCTACTTAATTATTAATGGGCTTAGCAGTGATTAGCAGAACTATTAGACAAGCTTCTCCTGAAACTAGTTCATTGCTTATTAAATGCATTTCACAATTAACATTATTGTATTGAGCAGGGTGCTAGGTGATATTTAAAATAATTTAAGAACTGCATCTTACAAACAGAGTGTGCCTCATTCCCCAAAGTTCACTTCAATTGCGCTTTTTACACAGGGATGCGCCTTATTCATGCCTTTTACACTGAAGTGCAAAAACTCTGAAAATCAAATAGTAAAGGCATTACAGACTAATAAAACCATAAAAAACAGAGCCTAACACTGTTCAGATAGCAGTGCTCAGCTAAAAAACAGACATTTAAATAGATTCGTTTTTAGTCTGGATGTAAAAGTGACTATTATTTATTCCCTTTAATCTCTTCTGGAAGCTGGTTCCAGCTGTGGGCAGCGTAGTAACTGAAAGCAAACTCACCCTGTTTTGGAACAAACCTGTGGTAGTTCTAACTGATTTGAATCCTATGACCCAAGAGCTCTGTTTGGCTTGTATACAGTCAAATCTTTTATAGATTTTGATACCGAGCTGTTTTGTGACTTACAGACAAGTTGCAGCACTTTAAAATCTCACCACACTCAGTTCCCACATTGTTGTCCACTGTTGACTAAAGAAGTTCCATGACGATACCAGACAGCTCTGGAGAGTTGAATAAATAATTTGCAGATGAAGTTGATATTCACATTCAGTTTAAAGAGTTCCAGACAGGCAGTAGATTTAAATAACCAACAAGGCTGAAAGTTACATTGCCTGAATTCAGTCAAAACTTTTAATGAACGAGCAATGCCCTTTTAGATGTGTAGTCAACTTGAATATTGATGTTGGGTGCAGTTGACCTCATCAGTCTTCAGACATTTGATGCATAAGTAACAGCCCTGGCCTGACACGGTTGGCATTCAACCCTTGTCTGGACTGTAAGGGCTCTACAGCCCGAAGTCTTTAAGATGAAGTTTGTGAACTAGCTGAAGCCTAACAATCTGCTTCTAAATGCATGCCACTGATAGGTATCCTACTCGAAAAGCTTGACCTTGCTTGCCTTTCTCTTACTTTTGAGCCAATCTGCTTCACATCAATTAAGCAATCTCTCATGTTGGTTTAATGTAACATTTTAAGTTGCCAAAATACATTTTTATAACAGTTTTACATTTTTTTGGTTTGTTTTTGTTTTAATAATCTCTATTGCCGTGTTCAAACCGAGAACTGGTAAAAGTGCAAACTGTCGCTAAATCAACAATAGAAAATTTTACTTCAAACTTTCAGTGAACCTAAAGAAAAATAACATGTATCACTCTGGTTCAGTGACATGATTGGTGGAAAAAAGTACGCTTGTTCTTGAGGCAACATTGCAGAATCAAGAGAAATTCTGTTATTTATGTTCTCTGAAAGCAGAAAACAGAGTATTTGTTTACTAACTTCAGGCCCTCCAGAAAAAAACACATCATCAACAAAAGAAGCTCCTGGTTGTCTGGTGCAAATACGGATATGAATGTTCATAGCGACAGTTGTACAACACTCCGCCATTCCTGCACGGATCTCATACGGTGGCTAGCCATTGACTTAACACATGAATTACTCGCTAACCATTCTCGATGTGAATGCCCGGGAGCAGGAACCTGTGAATTTTATAACCTTTTCTATATTTCTCCTCAACTTCATATTTAAACATTTTGGCACTATATTTAAAGTTACTCAGGTTAATGATTTACGAAAGTAGCTATTAACTATTTCTTTATACTGTTATTGTTATGAAACTTCACTTTTGACATCGTAGACTGAAAAAATTGTGTCATGGGTTATAAAAAGCCCACATATCAGTGTTAGTTTTGCTGATAAAAAAACAGTTTCTAAAAAGAATAATTGTTTTTAACTCTATCTTGTCTCATTCTTTCTTTTTTCCTCATAAACTTTGGCACTGTGATCAAATATCTGTTTACATAGTGTTTGTGCATGGAATGATACACTTTATGGGAGAGATTGGAGTGAAGGTGATGCCCCTTAAGGAAAACTCTTTTCCGCTCTGACTGCAAACTAACAACTGTCATAATTATTCGCTCTGGGGGCCTCACCCTCCTTAGGGCCCCAAGTAATGGTTGTCCATCAAATCAATACATAATACTAGTTTTACTATATTTGAATTGGTCAAATGAATAAGTGAACTTATTTCATCATGGCAGAATTTCAATTGAAAAACATTAGAAAGTATTTAAGTTATTACTGTTCTTTTTCCAATTGAAATCTACATTTTATGTTTCTGAAACAATAAGAGAAGTGATGTTTTTTATGTGGTGCTCAGACTTTTATTTAGAGCTATAAGAAGGGACAAAATGAAAGTCATAAAGCTGAAATTGCTGAAGTTACTGGTCCCTTTTGTTTTTAGGCTCTGAATAAAAAGCCAGTTGGTCATACTAGATCATAGACTGCTTTGTGTGCATCCATTCGATAATAAAACCTTTAGGTTTGTTTGGTTTATTCGCTTCATTGATAACAACGTAGGGAAACACATAGCTAAATTTCGCTATATTCTTTTATATTCTTCCAATCCTGATATATATTTTTTGGGATCGTTAGTTTTTTCTGATTGTTGTAAGTTTACAATTTGTGTCTAACGTTTTTTTTTTTTTAAACTAATCCTGCATCTTCATGAATCTAAATAGCTTGTAAATATAAAATATCTAATGATTCAGCTTCAGAAAAAAATAATTGCAAAATGTTTATGATCACTGAATTTGACCATACATGCCCCTATTATTCACAATTCTTACATGAGATCATGCTGCCACACATTCTTCATGAAGAAAATTATAAATTGTATATTTTTACATTGTATTATTGTTATTCTGCTCTTGAAGGCTTCCACCAAATGCGGTTACGAACACGTTAGACTGCTAAACACCCCTCTGTGCAGGGAGGAGCATGGTGAGGGGTATAATTTGACAAAACAGGGGTTTTGTGGAGGTAAATATTATGTTTTTTTTTTTACAAAACCATTCAAAAATGTTACAGACTTTATACACACACATACCCTAAAGAAGCAAATTAACTTGCGTTAAATTGGCATCTGAGGTCTCATTAAAGCATAATGAAACTATTACAATGAAACATATAAATTATGAAACAAGTGATAATTCAAATGCTTTCTTCATTATAATGCTTTACACAATGTTTCAGATTTATAGACAATTTATTTGACTGAATTTAAATCAATGGTAAAACGGTGTCTGCCTTTTGTCATGTAGAGCTTCTTATAATGAGGCAAAAGCTGGAGCTTTCTTTTAATATTTAATGGGCTCTCACTGTTTCTGGTACTTTAGGATGAGAATATAGGGAGGCTGGATTTGTGCCCATGTGGCCATGTGAGTATTAGAATATCTGCCTTTCAATAAGCTCATTCTTATTCCAAATCACTGAAACGCTTTCTGATGGCGTGCTGGCATCTGAATGCAAACATTGTAGCCAATCAGAATGAAGAAGACATGATGAAAAGAACAAGACAGTGAGTCCGCTATCTATTCTCCTTCTTAACAAGATTAATTATAGAGTTCTTTGGTGGTTTTATTGTATAAATCATTTAAATTATTTCATATTGTTAGTTTTCTGCCATATTTATGGTATCATATTAATTTAATTATTAATCAGTATACAATAGCAAAGAACATCACTAATCATGTAAATAAAGAAATTAAGTACCACTTTATGACTAAAAAGTTTTATAACTAAAAAATAAAAAACCTGACAATGATCAAATAATTTTGTGATTTTATTGGTTGCATTGAGGGAAACTTTAAGATTGCTTTTCTATAAGGAGTCATAAACTGAGAAAAAAAGCTGTTGATTTTTTGGGCATGTACTTGAAACAATAAACCAATACTGAAATGCTCAGGTCTCAACTCAGAGCGCTTTAACAGCTTTTATTGGAGCCAGCAAAGATATGACCCAAGCATGGAGTGAAATAAGTGCCAAATTCTCAAACAACCCAATATTTATCAGATAAACACAATATGTTTTAGGGATGCTTTGACTTCGATTTGTGGGAACTTTGAGTGTGTTTGGACGAGATCTCATCATCCTCACAAACCCTTTTACGACACCTCTTTGGGAGAGTTGTAGATTGCCATCTCCCACTAGAAAAAACACAAGTATACTTGGAAGAATCTGATTGAATTGATATTTGCTTAGGTTTCCATAGCAACATGGTTTTAAGGTGAGAGGGAAGGGGAACGGAAGGGCACTGCCCCCAACCTGGAGAGAGACACAGCCCTGGGTGTTTCTAGCTGCTGGGCTGGTGATGGCTTTTCAATAAAACATAATTTGATTTGACTACTGATTTTTTTACAAACCTAATAATTGTAACAATCTGAAAGTAGATATAAAATAAAGAAATTGATATCTTGTTTGAATTTACATTGAACAACATAAGAACTCTAAGAACCTTCCATTTAATACAATGGAGCTGAAAGAAGAAGCTCGTTCAGAGCTGCAGATCTGTTATCGATGGACACTGATGAAAGCAGAGCTGATGGTGAGCTCTCCTGCTCATGACTTCTGCTGATGGAGACTCTCACTCAATGCCCCAGATGGTGATCCGTTATCTGCTGTGAGTAAACTGAGCTCGACCACTCATTCATTTCCCTCATGAGTCGTTTGATTTCACCCACCCAGAGAATGTCCAGATTCGATAACATCAAAAGTGCAGAAAACGAGCGCTTCTGGGAAGAGGGGGCGGGGAGTTCAAATAACTTTGTGACAGTTGCCAGAAGCTAAATATCTACAGACCTTTATATATATATAAAGAAAATAAAAAGTATGGTATACATTATATAAACATATTTCATTTAGAATGTGCTCCTAGCAAGTGTCACAAAGGTATTTGAAAGGATTTTACGTCATCCAAACACAGCCTTGGTTGTTTCAGTTCGAGCTTTTAACATCAGTTCAGAAGGAAAGATGAAAACATTAAATTACTGTATGACATTCAATGTCAAATGTTTAATTTTGCCTCTGATCCATTGCTCGGAATCCATTTCTATTGTCACCTGGAGGAGCTCGGGTGCGACTGAATGAGTATAATATTCTATCAGCTTGAGTGAGTGCGTAATGACTCTAGTCATTCAGTCACCTGAAAATTATCATCAAATTTTCGATGTTCCCGTTTGCGGATGTGTCATTTGACATGAGGCGGGAACAGCATAATCACAGCAATTACACAGAGGTGCACTGACAGCCTCATCTCCAGGAGTGAAGGACTAATACATCGCTGTGAGAGACTTGACTTTCCGATTTCTAACCACACGTTCCTTCAACAGGTGACGTGATCCGTCATGATATCTACCAGCACTTTTTTTTTACTTCTCAAACAAAAGTTCAAACAAAAGGAAAAGAGGCGAAAGATATTTTTTTTTTGTTAATTTTTAGTTGGATTTTATTTGAAAGCCAAGTTCACATTTGAAAAGCATAGCTGGTATTTTTATACTTTTGCTGTTTTATAGATTATGATAGAAATATTAAATCATTATATTGGGCATTAGTAATTATGAGTATTTTTATGAGCATTTCTACCATGTGTTTAAGGTCTCTGCCTGCCTGTGAGGGAGGTGACTAATGGAGTGGGTGGAGTGGGCGGAGTCTCCAGGCAGTGATGGGCCCGTCCCTTGGGAGGGCATAAATTCGGGTGCACGGAGACTTTCGCGCTCTCTCTTTCCGGCTTTCCTTCCTTCTCTCCTTTACGAGTAGCTCCTTTAGTTTCAATAGGGTTCGATTTCAGTGTTTGTTTAAATGAGAAGTGCAAAAGAAAGTTGACGTCATGCTGCTGTTCTGTACCCTGCTTACGGAGTGATTTCTACGAGAGAGAGAGTTTAATATTCTACAAC
Organism: Danionella dracula; assembly: GCA_900490495.1. Classification (NCBI taxonomy): domain Eukaryota; kingdom Metazoa; phylum Chordata; class Actinopteri; order Cypriniformes; family Danionidae; genus Danionella; species Danionella dracula. The sequence goes on from UELW01000111.1 coordinate 23,427,343, forward strand.
AATATTACAATATTGCCAATATTATTATTTTTTCACTTTATACTTAGTTAATGGCACCACTAATGTTGCCGTTTTTTTCCAGTTCCTTATGTTTATTTAATGTTAAAAGATTTATTAATAAGATATTACAAGTTTCTCCCTGTCTCTTCATTGTGAGGAAAGCAACATCAAACAAAAAGTTTCTTTTGGTTGACCAGGATTTCACCTTATCTGAATTTCCAGAATAAAAAGAGGATGCTTTAGTATTTTTTGGTGTCAAAAATAAAGTTTTTTCTATTCTTCAAGTAGACTATATCAAAAATATACTGCATGGAAAGTATTTGGTTTCAATACAATCCTATATAATTTGTTAAAAGTAAATAAATACATTTTTTTTTTACTTCGGTCGCTTTTTTGAATAGCTTGTTGGTGTTTTTACCCTGCATGCTCGGAAGACACTCAGAAAGAAAGACCAGACAAAAACTTTCAATTCTGCTTCTTTTACTCGTTGATCTTGAGGAGTAAAAAACAATCGTCCAGCTTGTCGCAACCGAGAGCAGTTATACAGGAGTGATATCAGTGTACATGACTCGGGATCGACAAAACATGCAGAGCCAGACCATCTTTGTAAGATTGTCGCACAGTAAGTGGCAGCAAGTGATATGCTGCCACTCTTGAAGGTCAGGTACAAAATATCTTTAGATAGGGAACTGTTCTTAGGAGGCAGACTGATATTTTCATAGAATTAAATCCAAGTTATGACTTATACAAATGTTGAGTTAAATCACTCAATTGCCAAAATAACCAGAAGCTCATTTACCATGCTTACCAAACTCACTAACCATATATCTAATGCACGTGTGACAGTGAATTAGTACATGTTATTACATCGGAATATGGGTGAAAAAAATGGACATATAGTTACAAATTCAAACAAGATGGAGTGGTGTTACCCTATATATTAACACAAATGTGCAAACGATATTGCCACAAACTCCCTCTCAAATCCAATCTCTTGTAGACCCTGAATTAAGAAATGTATACTTTAGGAAAGAGAAATAAGATAAAACAAACACCAAACCTCAACCACTGCATCAGGCTAGGAGTGGAGGAGCAGGAAAGCAGAAAAAAGTCCCCTGGAGACAGTAATTAAGACAAAGGATGAGAATCAGGGTTAAACACGGGCCATCAAAAATGAGAGAAGAGAGAGAGTGAGAGAGAGAGGGAGAGAGAGAGAGAGAGAGAGAGAAAGAGAGAGAGAGGACAGTGAAAGAAATCAGCAGAGCACCATAATGATGGATGAAGCCTGAAGCCAGCTATATTAAAGCCATTAGAGGGACATTTCTTCACCTTTCCATATAAATCTCCAGATAAATTATTTACCTCTTGCAAGCTCCTGCAACTTGATATATGAGCACAGGCTTTTGTGTTCCTCCTAAGAGCAGCTTTGGGAACACTCGCTCAGAGGATTTGGTTTGTGTGACGAGTGACCCTTGAAAAGCAGTGTATCGCTGATCTGGTTTCTGTGGAAATGCTGCCAATCCTCCAGTGAGAAAACTGTAATAACCTGAATTGAGAGTACTCATATAAAAAAAATTAAGTGCTTAAAGGCGTTTTCCATTCCTTAACTGAACATTTGCTAAGGTGTTCACAGAATGTGTGGTTGCTAGGTTGTAATTAATAAAGTAATTAATTAGACACATTTTGTTCAAAAACCAAAGAATTTGCTAATAAACTCACAAATGTTTTCATACTAATTAAATGAACACACCAGAGCATGATAGCGTAATATGTATGAAAACTTGTGTGAGTTTATTACAGAATTCTTTTGTGTTTAAAATGTGTCTAGTTAATTACTTTAAAAAATGTACATTGATGGATTGGAAGAAAATTGAGAAAATAAAGTTGTGGATGCACATTGAGGGGACAACCTGACAAGAAATCCTGTAAAAGGTTTCGATTGTTTTAACTGTGTTTCAACATAATCAGATATAGAGCTTGTCTTTACGAAAAATGTCATCTTTGAAATAAATTGCTACTATTTTCCTCCAACTAACCATTCAGTGTCATTAAATGAAAAATCTAAGGTGTTACCTGGCAACAAAGAGATCAGTGCCATCCGCATGACAATTCATGAGGCAAAGATCAAGTTATTAATTTCAAGTAAAAGGTGAATAAATATCAGAATTAAGTTACCAGATCAATTTGGGCTAATTGAGTCTGCACTAAACATTATTTATTTGTATTTCTTTCATCCAGGTTACTATCAATTTTATAGCACACATCTTAAACAGTTCTCATTTATATACACTCTTACTGAAGGGACTTTGAACTGGGTTTTCAAAGAGCACAAAATAACACCTCCTGGACAACTGGATGATTTAGAGTACAGTCCATTACAGCCCACCTCCTTCACCAGAAATAAATATGACACTAATTGTTTCTCTGACAGGGGTAACATGGTCGTTTTGTAACTGCCCACACAGGAACATTAGCAACCAGACAGTTGCGCAGAAAAGGCACCTCCCAAAACATCTCCCAGGGAGCTTCAGGCTCAGAAAACAGCTGTAAAACAACCACAAATGTGCAGAATGCAAAGCCCAGGATCATTTTAAACCACCAGCACCCTGGAAAAGCAGCCTAAGGGCCACAAAAGCATCCAGTGAAGTCATCAGAAGAACAGGATAATGGGCTAATTAGGTCCTCGGTGCTGATGCTTAGGGAATTTGGTGGTGAAAAGGCATTAGACGCACAGGATAACTCAACCCCAGCAGGAATTAATACAAAAGGATGAGGCTTAACTCCATTAAAAATGTGTTACTGATTGGTCAGCAGATAAAATACTACTTGGCTCCTAAGGTTACACGTCCTGGTCCATTTTAGGAGATCTATAATACATTGAGGCACTTGTGGCAAATTTTTATCACAGAAGTAATAGATAATCGATGCAGCTGCTGTGCAGACTGTCTCTGTCTTTAGGTGTGTTTTTCATGTTCTGTGATTGGAGGTTAGGATTCGAAGAGGGATATTAATCCAGTATTTTCTTTGGCTTAAAGGAAACAACAATTTAATACGTTTCCAGCAGTGGTGGGGTTTTGAATGTCTTGAATCCTTGCCATCTGTTGTCTTATCTTTTATTTTCAATGGCTTCTGGGATGGATGTACTTTTGGCAGTGTGCTAGAGTACGTGTGATATGGAACATATCACCCTGAGGATGTTTGATATATCCAAAGAGTGCTACCATTAACATTCACATTTACGTTGAAATGGTACATTAGTCCTTGAAGTGAACCACCAGATCATGGTATTTTTTTTAAATCGCTACTACCTTGTGTCCTATGTTAACTTAGAAAACACTGCTACTTGTTACACTGTGCATATACAAAACTTGAGCCTTTTTTCAAAGTATTACTCATTACCAACTCATCTGTCATGTGTTTTACGCAGCGGAAACCCTTCAAGCTGCAACCCACCACCGGGAACCATCAACAGTCAAGACATTTTATGTACAATGGCTTGCCCAAGACCACAAACAACAACCCACAGGTTACAGAATAACCAACTTTACCACTACGCCACCATGACAATTTCCTGCGGTTCACTGCACACAGCCTTATACTGCTGGAGAAAGAAGATAATGCCATGTTGCAGTCACTGGAAAGAATGAAGTTGCAAAATTAAAATTGTCCAACAGAGCAACCTAAAGTCGCAGAGTATGGGCATCCGATGCTGCATGTAGGTACACAAGTATTCCACAAGTTAAATACTCAAGCGATTCTTTCTTGGAGTAGTCAATGAAGAGAAAAACTAAATATAGGTAAGTGGAAGTATATAGGTCCACACTTTGTTGGACAATATATATATTAGATCAACACTTTGTTTCAAGTCGTATTCAACCCTCCATCTTAACCCCTCAACTTTATAAAAAAAAAGAATATGGACATCCTTACAGTTTATGTTAATATGCAATACAGAAGTGATGAGTAGTTCCATATAAGGAACTAAGCCTTACGCCGCAGCATGGAGATTAATCTTGAAGGGAGAATGACAAGTGTCGAAGGGGCCATTGCTGATGTTGTGGCCAGTGTTAAGGGACAAGATATGGGCAATGTAAGAGAGATGTATTGATTATTTTGGGTGATTTCCAACAGTAGAGATTTTCCTTTTTTTGGTTAATCTGCTTGATGGTCTCAAAGTAAACATCATTACAACTCTAAAGCAGGACACACCAGAGATCAGTTCACAAGGCACTACCATTGAACAGCAATTCTATTTTGGGGGCACTCTGGTACCTTTAGGGCCTTGATTTAAACTGAGTCATGTGTCTGATTCTGAGAGAGGGAAAGCATTTATGAATTGTATTTGTAATTTGAAATTGTAATTAACCATTCATGGAGCTTAAGACTATTTAAAAACATATAGAGAGGTAGCTATGGTAAAGTATCTCATTAATTCTCCTACTTGTTAGTTGGTCTAAGAAAGCCCTTCATGCAATAATAAGAACAATATGAAACCGTAGAAAAGCTTTGTTATAAAGACTGAAGGATGGAATGCATTTCTTTGTGAAGTTTGAAACAACATCTGTATTTTCCTGCTGGTACCACCTGCCAGGAGCAGTGGGCATCCGTCTCTAGCACTTGGCCCGAAAGAAAGTGATTGTGATGTGTCTGAATGGTCAGTCAGCAGGCTTTTCTGGCCATGAGGTTGAACCCTGCAGAGCCCCAAGCAGCCTGTTGAGTTGGGTTAGTTCTACAAGAAGTGCCCAAAGTCACTGTGTAAACTGAAACTGCTCTTGGTGAATACTTGTTTTAAAGAATTACCAACAGAACTGTGCATACTGTATATCTTTAAAACATAGTGTTGTTTAGTTGAGATTTGACTCGTTAACTCAGAGGTGTGCAAATGTTTTTAAGGAGTCAAAAGCCAGACTAAGGTGGCTTCTGAAATCCCTTGAGTAAATGAAAAAATAAATAAATAAACAATTCAGAAAGCACAAGGATAATTCAGCCAAACCAGAAAGAGCTTGCATACTTTAAACTATGGCAACTTGGAGCTGATTGAACAAGACTTTTGTCATCAAATCTATATAGGAAGTGAAATTACTGTCTGTTAGAGGCGAACGTTTGGAGCAAGAGACAGCAAACTAATATTAGACTTAGTTAAATTGTTGGTACCTACACCACTATAGCAGGGAGAGGTGCTCCATGGGATTTTAAAGTAAAGTCAACATAATAACTTTTACAGTATGGGTATAGAAAAAAGAAGAATTCTCTACCAGCCAAAGAGAATAAAAAGTTAATTGGCTGCAAACATTTTTCCTCATCTGCTGATTGCCAGTCCAACCCAAAAACTAGAGCCTGTGAAGCTGAGCAAATTTGCATGGTTAGTGACTGAATCATAAAATTACATTGTCTTGTCTGCTTTCCACTTTTAACCATAAAATGAGCTTTTACAGCTGACATGAGCTTGTGCTGCTGGAGAAACTGAAAGTGCACACCCACTTACATGTCCCTCTCCATAACTGATTGAATAGTTTTGTTGAAATAGCATACTCAAAATGTTGGGTAGCAATGGCTCCCCACGAGAACTATTAGAGCTGGCAACCCACGGCCCATAATTTGCTGCTGGGAAAGTTCAGCCTCAGACGTCATGCCTACGGAATGTTTACTATATGTCTAATGGGTTTGGTACAATTTTCTAGTGAAACTTCAAGAAACTTGAATTCATGATCTGATTGGTTTTATATTATGGTGTATTTATTCTTTTTTGCTATGGCTATTTTGTTGCATATCGATCACTTGTTGTGGCAACATCTCCATGTCCCTCAACAAGTCTTAATGCCATTGGATTTATTGTTTGAAATACCAGTCAAAGGGCTTTCTGGGAGGGTCTTGATCAAAGAAAGCTGCCGATAACACTAGATCTTGCCAGGTCTTGTTATGCAAGACTAACGTCTGGTTAACGCCATCCATCCATTTGATCTGTCTTAGTATTGCTATAGTGGTTCATGCTTCAGTTTCTATACACACTTCCTTTTCATCGAGCTTAAGAACTATTTATGTTTTTACTAGTGCTGTCTTCAAGAAATAATTATTGCATAGCCCTCCAAAAAAATCACAATTTATTTATTTAAAATGTACATTGGTTTGTGCTATTGGATATACTGTCACCTGCACAATCAGCAGAGTGCCTCAGAATGCAATTCGATTTAAATAATTGTGAAATCATAAAAACTGACTGATTGTGTGAATTTAACAAAGAGTCTGTCCTATTGTCAGGAATTGTTGCAGAACTCAAATTCACAGCCGAATTCAAGAAAAATCACTTTACTGGTTCAGCTCAAAATAAACAAAACATAAACTGTCCAAGTGCTGGAAAATGTGTATGAATAAAAATTAACAGGGCTGAATAAAAAAGATAATGTCAGGGTTCTAAAACATAATAATACAACATAAAACCCTGGCACTCGCATTTTTCAAGTGGATCATCATTTGGGGTTTTGACAAACAATATATATAATAAAAATATTTTTGGAATATAATAAGAGATTATATTGATTGTCTTGCTCCCCTGAACATGCCAAGCTATATTTTAGTTAAAAAATGGCAGATTTGTTCTATTTATGAGTTAAAAACGTTCATATTTCCAGCTGTTTTAAGAGCATGTTGCTGTTAATATAAATTTGCTGTGATGTCACATCTCCTGTTCCCTCCCACACTGGAGTCGAAACAAGATGGAGAGGAGCCTCAACTTAAATCAACGATACATGTACAAATCTCATCTGAACATCTGTGGGTAGATGATAAAAAACTTCCTTGCTAAGATGTACATCCTGAAACAGAGCAAGGGTGTTGGTAACATAGCCAATACTTCTACTTCCTTATTCAGATGACTAACGATTGGTAAGATCATGTGTGGCTGTCAATCAACATTCAGAGATGGGTATTTCGCCTTGTAACAAAATAATGAGTAGAATAATCAGTAGAAAACTGCTTGTGATTTGCAACTTAGTTAATAGTTAAGTTTTGCAGAAAACACAGAATGAAATGAAACTGATCTAATGAAGTTGTGTACATGGCATTATTACACAGGTGTATGTCGTAACACCTTTTAAAAGTTGTGTTTCCATAATAGTGGCCCTTTAAATGATAAAAAAAAATCTGCACTCCACTAGTTTTATCACAGAAAATCAGACCATACTCATCAAAAGGGCCGATCTGGCCCTCCAAAGATGTGCAATCTTAAAGCACCAAAAATCTTCTAACTATCCAAAAATCCTCCTTAAGTAGATTGACAAGTAGGACCTAGGGAGCACACATCTCTGCTGAAACATGGACACAAGTGGTGCTGTCACTCAACGGGGAGGTAAAGATGATGGGGAAAGCTTTGCTGCCCTCGAAGCCATGGTTAAAGTAAATAAGAGCCACTCACAGAAAACAGCTGGAGGGTTTAATACCTGTTACCTGCAGAGAAAAAGTCCCAACTGCTGCTTGCCTCCCATGCTTGATATCTTCCATTGTTGCATTAGATGAAGGCTTAGAGAAGTGGGTGGAGAACACAAAACTATAGTTTCACACAGTTTTCAAACAGCTTGAATTATATTTACCCTTACTGCTAAATGCTATGTTAGATCCACAAAAATGTCTATCCCTCAACATGGGTTTGTTTACATTTAACTTCAAATTTGATTTACTACTCTATCTGTCTGCTAGTCCACTCATATATTTGCATTTTGCAAAAATTTTGGATTCCTTTGTTCTCTTTTAACTTTTCTATCTACTTTGTAAAATGCAAATTTATTTCTGTTTCAGATGATCCGATTCCCTTTATCTTGCATCTAAACATCTGTACATTCTTTCCTAAGTAAGACGTATGTAAATCGATTAAAAATAACATTTGCAGCCTGCATTTAAATTTTTTGTCTGTACGGTTGGGGACTTTAACATTGTTGTCAATTGTAGCTCATTACTAGAGCTCTATGAATAGACCCATATTTCGTATGCATTCGTTTATAAGTACTGCTGATCCAAAAGCAACTTTAATTAAATTAAACTTTTTTGGGGTGACATTTTTCATTTCTTAGACACAAACGTAAAACTAAAGAATTTGTATTTTAAATATCCCACAAAAACACATTTTGTATAATCCTCAAGCCTTTATTTGTATCTTGCACTTCTCATTCAGCTATTGAGCACCAGCTTAAACATATGACATTCTTTCTTTGCTTATCTTGATCAAAAGTCTGCTTTCCAAAATTATAGATATGACATCATAATGTTATGTTTCAGCATAAACACCAAACAATCTCTTATCTCACACTCTGTCACACTGTAAGCACTCTGGCTGTTTATTTCTGTAAAGAATTTAATCATATGTCACCCCATGTTCCTGGAGAGTCTTTCATGTGCACACTATACTTGCTCTCCGTAGTGGTTCTGCATCACTCTACTAGAGTCAGAACCTCGATACATAGAAAGTGTGTAAGGGCATTATCCCAATAAAGTATACAATTGACACAAACATTTCAAAGTGATTCCAAACATTTGATGGTAAGCATGGCAATTGCTATATTCTTTTAGTGCCTTTGAAAAGTGTTTTCACAAAGAATAGAAGCTGTGTGATCTGCAAAGAATTTACGAGTTAATCAAAAGGAAGACGCAATTTTGATTTCATGCTGACATTGATTTTGCATGTTCTGCAATGCTGGCAATGAGTTTCATGTGCGTATCCAAAAGCACTTCGCCAATGTTTAAATATTTTAACTTTCTCTGATTTTCTAAACCGTGTGTAGTAACGTGTACAGTTCAGAGGGAAAAAAAATTCTGTTATAGTGAACCAACTGATCATAGAGGACTTTTCATGCAGAAACAGTGGGAGACATTGCGACGTTCTGTAAAAATGAAAACTGAACCCTGAAAACGAAGAAAGCTGCTTTGTTTAAATAAATTTAAATGTATTAAAGAAACACATAAGCTGCTGCAGATATACTCTATGTGGTTCCTAAATTAAAGAAAATTGATTTTTAACAAATAGGTTCTCAATTCCATTCAGAGTGCATTCATCAAACAGTATTAACAAGGATGGTGAGTCTTTAAAAAAAACATCAAAAATAGGAAAAACTACACAAAATATTTTACACAAAATTAAATTATGTCAACTTTAATACACAAAGTGACAGAAGCTTTCATAGCATTTCATTTATTAGGTTAATAAAAAATAATTAAAACTTTATACAAATCTAATCAAATCATTGAAATGTCATCATTAGCACATCTTAGTTCTGTCTGTGTCCATGTGGAGGGAGAGTGTTTTCCTCCCCTGGGCTCTGGTCACTTTATCAAACACAAATAGGCAAACACATTGTGAAACCCTTCCAATGAAATTCATTTCATGCAAGCCTCAATTTAAATCCTTTCCTCAAGATGGAAAGAAAACTGATAAAGAGAAGAGTTTGGCTTTTCTTCACGTTCTTTCAGCGGTTGAAACCATAAAAGGCACAATCCTTCATCAACCTCCAAACTCAGAACCGCAGGACTAAAGACATTTCTGCAATATACTACAATAATCATTCTATGATTCACTGTGAATCTAATGAAGCAATAGGGGAGCACAAGAGAATAACAACAACAACAACAAACAACAACAACAGAATACTGAGTGTTACGATCCCAAAATGGTGATAGCATCTAGAGTCAGGGTGTAACAAAACTAAAACTTAAAATGGACTCACACACAAAGTAACATTTAAATGAACACAACAACTTTAGTAACTTGTTTATCATCAATTGATATTTTTTATTTTATTTTACATGCTGCCTAGACTAAATGAGTTAAAATGGTTCACAAACAAGGCACATTATGGGAAAGGTAGTCAGCTAATAATTTTTGATCAGCGCCTGATTCATTGATGTTGATGAAATAAATATGCTGTTCACCTACTGTATTTTTCTGCATATCACACTCATTTAGAATAAAATTGTTTTCTCCTTCAGACATAAAATCACACTCTGTGCAGTTGTAAAATTATTCAATCAAACTAAGAAATTATATATTTAAGCACATTTTTAAGCATTTTTTCCCGGTATTCATCAACCACTGTTAAAATATATGGCAGACCTGTCTATCAGGGGTCCCCTCTTACACAGTTACTTGGTCTGTTACAGTTAGACTGGTTGGTTATGATTAAGGTCTTGTAAATATTTATGACCAAATACTCCTGCATATTACAAGTAAGACAAGCTCAGAAAAGGGAATATTCTTCACATTCTCATCTTATAACTAACAGTTATCTCGATCATGTAATCTCCTTGTTTTTTCATTTAACTCAATAGGCTAGTTCCGGTCTAGCTTTAACCTTGGCGGGCCTAACATACTCTTAAATGGAAGACACTTTCTGTTTAGCTGAGAGGCCCAGAGGAAACTCATAATGCCCATTACAAAGCTAGTTAATGGGTTCTAGCAAGTCCTATTAATTAAACACACAGACATCACTCCATTTATGTGATAGCAACTTTTCCTCTCCTTTCTGCTGTGAATTATTTATGAGCAATGAAAAGAAGCCCTTCTGCATTGTTGGATCTAATTGACTCTAATAGGTGAGACAATGGAGACAGGCTTTACACGAGCTGGCCGCAGGATTAATAATGTTAAAGCTCATGTCTGGATGTTTTAATGTGACGTGTTAGTCAGTTTGATTTGGATTATACAAACACTGTTATTAAAGTCGGAAATAAATACAACAGTCAAAATCAAGACACTGGGAATAGCAAGAGTGTGAATGCTAATGATTCATTTTGGGTGTCGAGATCGTAATTGCTTGTGCAAATGAGACAAAAATGTAAGATTTATTCAGAGATTTATTCTGAATTCATATATATATATATATATATATATATATATATATATATATATATATATGAACTTTAATCAACATATTCACTGAGGACACACATTCGTCATTTTTAGACTCCAGCAAAACGCTCTATTCTAGATTGAAACGGTTTTCAAAAATTTAATCTAAAACAGTCTGCCCTACTCTCATTATTAATATTATAAAATTATTGGAGTTTCAGTAACAAAAAAACAGAACAACAATGTCAGACATTGCACAGGTGTGATGAATGGGAACAGACAAATCAACAGACAGAAACCCCAGGGCCAGGAAACACAAACCAGATGAAAGAGAAACCAATAATGCCGGAGATGGAGATCAAGAGTCTGCACAGGTGACAAGAATCGACATATAACTACAGCAATAGTGCACTAAAACTGGTGTCCCAGCTAATCAATCATCAGAAAAAGCAGGAACACACAACAAATAAAGAAACATAAATATAAAACACATGAAACACCTAGAACAGGACCAGAACCATGCACAATAGCCAACTGAAGAAGAAGAATAGGATTAAAGGTAGAGCCTGACATGGAGGGTGTGTTACCAAACTAATGTTCTTCTACACTCTTCTGTTTCAGTTCTAGTGCCAGCTTTTTGCAAGATTCAGAACGCATTCAATTCTAAGAAAGGACTAACCCGTGAACCAAAGCTTTGAAATAAATTAGTGACACATATGTTTAAACACATTTAAGCTTTACTCATATTTTAAAGGATTTTAAGAAATTAATAAAAATCTATTTTTGATTAACTAAAATGGTTTATTCAAACCAATGCGTCATTCTGAAGTACTCTAAAGTCTAACACCTCTAAAGTCTAAAATTATATTATGATGAACATGTACTATAATACTACTACTACTACTAATAATAGTGGTAAAATAAAACAATGAACCAACTACTTAAAATATTTGAAATACAGAGAGGTAATAAGTTAAATCTTACTCAGACTCAAGTTCCTATGCCATTGAGTTGCAGGCATGCGTCACTGCAATAAAAAGAGTCCCGTCACTCATAATCTTGAGCGTGTCACTGTCAGCAAGACCCAGTCGGAAGATGAAGATTTCTGACCTGAGAGGAGGAAAGTGGAAAAAATTGGCGAAGTTTATCCATAAAGGAAGAATTTCTATAAGGTTTATGTGGTTTGTGAGATTAAAAAGCAAATCGCCAAAGATTGAACTCTACAGTTGAAAGGGAAAATATATGTGCATAGGTCAATTGCTAAAATAACATAATTTAAATTAAAATCTTTAATGGCATGTCTTTGATAGAAAATAATTTCATTTGTAATTTTTACAAATTAACTTTTTTTGGCTAATATTGAAACTAAAATACCAAAAGTAAATAGTTCTATTATTTATGATATAATTTCCCTCAGAACATATATTTACTCTATAGTGTAAGATGCTTGTGTGTGTGACTGCATCGGTCAGTTCAAGCCAGTCTGTGACACTATTAAGGAGGCTGTCCTTGTCAAGGCTCATTAGAGAGGAGTTAAAAAATGGTTGCTGAAATGCAAATGATGATTCACATAGAGCAAGGGCTACCAATAAAGCTTGCTAGACCAAATACATTTATCTTGGCTTTTTTATGAGTACAAACAGCATGTATAGGAAATATACATTTCTTTTAACTGTTAGAGGTTTAAAATATCTGACAGATGCCATGTTAACTCCTTTTTAATTAATAACTATTGTGTTGTTTTTTATGAGTCACATTTAAGAGGTGTAGTACACTATATGAAATCATATAAAGACTTAAAAAAAAAAATAATCAAATTAAAGATGTGATTGGGAATTAATTGAATGGTGACTCAAATTAATTTAATTAACTTGTAAAGGCTCTTAAGAGGGAGGAAAAGCCAATGTGACTGAGTCAACTCAGCATTTCACTCACTTATGCAAACGTTACCAAATTTTTACAATCCAAGCTTAGGTAAGCAAATATCTAACACAGTCAAAAATCATACATTTTTGAACTACAGAGCAGTGTGTGTTTAATGAAGCAGTTCATTAGTTAAACTAAAAGAAATACACAATTTTTGGGAGAAATCATAAATCATTCACACATACCTTCAAACTAACTAATGGACTGACTTAATAGCTGTTGTCTGATCAACTCCAAATACTAAACCATTAAAAACACTTCTCAGCCATTCCCTAAAATTCACCAAATTGCTTGAAACATCTTCATTCAGGTCTGTGCTATATTTGCACACGTCATCAAGATAAGAACATTGTTAATTATCTTCTTGTTGAGAAGTTGAAAAGGCTTTGTTCCATTCCAGGAGCCTCGATGGGAAAGAAAGTCTTTGAAGCTTGCTCAAATTTTGAGTCTTAGAAGCAAAGTATTAGGATTGAAGATCTGGCGGTCAGACTATAGCTGTTTGAGAACTGGTTCTGGAGAAGCCTTTTCTGTGTCCATCACAAAAGCATGAGATAGCTTGAAAAGGGAATCTGGTTTTCAGCCTGGTATTTGGTTGAAAGTAGAGAGAAGTGTGGTTGTTTGGAAAGCTTCTCGTGTGTTTCCAAGAAAGTGAAAGTTGTTGCTATCAAAATCTTTCAGCCAGACACTTGAGCGATGCTAAGCTTGAGTTGTCGTTTGAAGTGGGTCCAGTGACCGCATGATATAGGGGGCTGAAGGCATTGCCACTGTGGGTTTCTGGGGCAGAACTTTTCTTTTTTCTTGGAGACAAACCAAAACAAAATGAGACAGTGAGAAGGAGAAGGTCTTTTTGAGTTGGGATAAATGATCACTCGCTAGCATTGTCGGATTATTCTTCTAATTCTATGTATTATAGTTTATCTATATATCAAAATATAATGGATCTTTTAGATGGGATTGAACTTGATATTTACATAATTTTTTTATGAACCAATAATCTTGAACAAATTTAAGGATTTTAGCTTGGCTGAATTTTGGACTACTACACAATTAAGGCCAATCTATTCTTGTGCTTCACGCAGCGCAGCTCTGAAATTTTCTAAGTTTGTGTGAAGGCTTCGCAGAGTGCGAGGGCTGTGATTGGTCGAGTTGGAATCGAGCAAGTGCTATCTCTGTCTTTCTCGGTTTGCGCTCCATGTTAAACACTGGATAATGAAGTAAAACTTTGACGATGAAATGAATAACCTCCCTTTGCTTTCTGAGTTGTGTTTTGGCTAGCTAGAAGTTAGAATTTTTAGCATGACATGGAGTAATATTGAGATAGTGCTTCTACAGTGCTTCTACTATTTGTTAGATGTATCAGGTAACTAAAACCCCAGCATCTGTGTTATGCTTTGATTAACTTGTAGTTAGCATTTTTATCATGCAAAGTAGCACAGAACTTTAGTCTTTTGTTATGCGTGGGTAGCCTCTGCAAAGGACAGTTTGTAGGCTTGACATACAACTATAAATTGGCCTTTACAGGTCACTTGATAACTTCTATGAACTGTACTTTAATGAAAACTGTTACATTTCAAATTTGTGGTATTTCAACTTTATAATTGTGAAACATGCCTTGTGTGCAGTTTTCCAAATATTATGTATTTCTTCAACAGTTCTCAAATTTTAAGTAAATATTCTGCATGTAGTTCTATATCGGTTTCCAAGTAGCCAAAAATAATATTTTAATAACAATAATAATATAGTTCACCACTTTTGAAATCAATATTTTCTACAAAAAGAGAAGCTAGAGAGCAAAAAGTTTATTCATTCTCATTTCTGTGTAGATGAGATTGAGAGTAGCATTCCCTCTTGTTGTGTGCTCCGTGATCTGCGGGCAAAAAGAGGCAAACATGATATTAATTCAGATTTTATGTGGTTAAAAAGTTCTACAGACCTTTTTTTATTTGCATTTGAAACTTCACTCTATTGGCACTATCAGAGAGCAGTTGCAGTGAAAGGTGTATCTATCACTGGGACACGGTCTCTTGCATTTTCTGCTGGAGTGAGTACAGCTGATGAAAAGAGGAAAGATATCTTCCTCCATCGGGCTGACCCAAGGCTGTGGACATGCTCCACATCTCTCTTTCTGTAGCAATCCTGCCTGTCAGAAGTTGTACTGCACACACATTGATGTTTTAAACCTTTTGTGTTTTGTTAATGCTTGTACTGTAAATTGTAGTGTTTTTGGTTCAAATTAGGATTAAAGATTATTCAAATGTAAACTGGTAAAAGCTAGATCCACTGCGATGGCTTACTATTAGTCTAAATAGCCACGTAAAATCAATGACAAAATTCGCTTATTACCATCTTAGAAACATCACAAGAATCAGATGCTTTGTTTCCAGACGAGATTTAGAGAAACTGATTCATGTTTTCATCTCCAGCAGGCTGGACTACTTTAACGGCCTCTTAACCGTCTTAACCAAAAAGACCATTAAACAGCTCCAGCTCTTTCAGAACGCAGCGGCTCGAATTCTAACCAGAACTAGAAAGTCAGAACACATTTCTCCACAAGTCTCTACACTGGCTGCCGGTCTCCTTCAGAATAGATTTTAAAGTTTTGCTGCTCGTATATAAGTCCAAACATAACTTAGCACCTAAATACTTAACAGACATGATCAGTGAATACACACCAAACAGAGAGCTGAGATCCCACAGATCTAATAAATTAGATCTACCCCGGGTAAATTCCAAACAGGGTAAATCCTCCTTTTGTTACCATACGGCCCACAGATGGAACCAACTTCCAGAGGAGATCAAGGGTGCCAATACTTTAGTCACGTTTAAATCCAGGCTAAAGACTCTCCTGTTTAGTTGCGCTTTTGTCGACTGAGCACCAACGTCCAAACAACTATTTTACCTCTGTACTTCAAATTTTAATCTTTGTTTTAAATTTCAGTGTTTTAAATCAGTTTGATTTATATGACTTTTTTATGCTTGATTTTAATGTATGCACTTTCTTTTTACTCTTTATTTCCAATGTAAAGCACTTTGAATTACCCCGTGTACGAAATGTGCTATACAAATAAACTTGCCTTGCCTTGCCTATTAACCAAGTTAATTACATTTTGTTCCGAAATGAGGAACTGAAAGAGAAAAGGATTTAATTGTTGATAAAAGGATACTCAACATAAAATTGTTAGAACTGTTTAGTTTTTCACACACTTGCTCATTCATGTTGCGTAGATGTGAATAAGCATAATTGACATTGAAAGAATAGCCAAAAGAAAAAAAGTCGTGCATGCTCATAGTTAATTTGTAAACTTGTTTTAGCCTAAAGATTTAAATAAGAAAAAAACTACCAAAAAGATTCAGAAAATACAAATATACAAAATATATACATATTTTTCTTTTTTTAACCTTGATTCAATTGTCAACACATTTGATTCAATGGTCTGTATTATAGCCCATCTCATTCCTTTTTTCCTGATTATCCTGTGGCTCTTCTTCAGAATCAGATTTATCTGTGTTCTTGATAAACAAGCATGCTCTTCTAAAGAGCAATGACGGTAATAATTTTGGGCAGGATTTGTCCATCAATATGTGTATATTACTAAAGATTGATAAAGAAACTATATTTTATCAGGTTTTTCAGAGCTTCAATATCAAGCACTCTCAGTAATAACTGGAAGCTTCTATTATTCCCTTGATGTTTTCTAAAAACAACTATCAATAAAGCATTAGGACTTACAACACTTTAAAGCAATAAAAGGAAAACACATTTTGGATGAATTCCACAATGTGAAAATAGGCTTTTATTTATTTATTTATTTATATATATTTTTTGTCTCCCTTAAACAAGCTCTCACCAACAGTGCTGATAACAAATTGAAATTAAATTATAAATGACTTAAGTCTTACGTCAACAAGAACAAGTGCACTTATTCCCTACCATCATTATCTAAATCAGCCCAACTCAGATCAGACAACGTCATTCCCTCAGGACAGCCACACTTAAAACCCACCACAGACACGGGGGACACCCATCAGTTTTCACTTATAACGCACACATTACAAAACACAAAATCAGAGGAGTTGCGTGCACACATCAGATGCTATTAGAGATGCAAAAACTAATGAAAGCAGATAAATGTTAGGCTTGTTAGTTAGGCAATTAAATTGCTGTAAAGAATAACACTTCTGATACGTGATTTTAACCCAATATGTGACTTGCGCAATGCAATTCGTAAAACAAACACACATTTCTATCCATTACTTTAATTGGCACATTACATTTATTAATAATGTTTGATTGTCTTTTAAAACAACTTTGTATTTTTATTCAGCTGAAAATGTAACAATTTCATGTGCCAACCTTAACTTATGAAAGAAATGTTTGTTTGAAATGGATAATCAAATAAAAGCATCTTTGAATAATGAAACTATCTCATTGTAAAAAAAAAAGTGCACTCCACCACTGTTCCAGGAGGAGTTCCGGTTTTGTAACGACAAGAGAGTGAGTAAACGATGCTAGAATTTTCCTGTTTTGGAGAACTAATCCTTCAAGGAGAAGGAGGGAAAGAAATGAAGAAGTGAAATTGAGTTGGAGTAACGCCAGAACAGCATCTACTCCATCCAAAGACCATCCGTCATTCCAAAGGAAGCCTGTAAACACTTCAGAGAGTGTAAAACGACCTATTTTTACCTGAATGAACACCTCTGCTATGGCCAGTGCATTACACTAATTGAGTCCGGTGCTGGTGTTTGGTGTGAGACACTGTGTTATCTTTTAACAGAACTAAAGCAATGCTCTATTCTCTATTGCTGCTCTTTTGTAGAATGAGAACATGGATGGCAAAACAGCTCTATTTAAATGATAGTGATCTAAATCTTGCTACAGCCCCTGCTGGTTTTAGTTGAACAATCATGTACAAGCAGCTTTTTATACAACGTGTACACTAGTATTCAAAACATTTACAGACAACTTCAAGCAGTTGATTTCTAAGTTACTCACATCTTTAAAAAATGTTTATTGTACTGTATTGTTTTTCATAATTACATCATGCAGAACATAACATTTCATAGGCAGCAAAATTTCAGAGTTCCCTTTTTCAGCATTTTTCATGTACCTCTCTCTGATGTTAGATGGCACTGCAGAGAATTGTGTAAGGTCTCTTTGTGAGAGCGAGATAACAGCTATCTACACAACGGAATGATCCTAGAATGAATCTAAGTCAAAGAGTTAGACAAATTATTTGGTGGCAACCTTCTCTTTTTTTTTTTGTGGAGAAATCAAACAAGCTCAAGATGAACTATGACCTTTAGCTGAAGAAACACATCTCTGCTTGAACTCAGTCTGACCTCACTAGAACCTTAAAGGGAATACCTCACCCAAATGAAAATGTAGTCATTAATCACTTACTCTGATGTTCTTCCAAACCTGTAAAGGCATTGTTCCTTTTCAAAACACAATTTGAGATTTTTTTGGATATAACCCAGGAGGCTTGTTAATGTATCCCCTCAGTTATTGGTGTTTGGTGAAGAGCAGATAAAGAAACAAGTTGTGTGTTTGTCGCAATTGTGGTGTGTGAACTGGTAAAGGATACAAGCATCACCAGCTAAATACTGCTACCACAATCAGGACAGCAGCAAAATCACCACAGAACACTTGCAGCCATCAGTCATCCTCTTTAAGAGGCCCACAGGAGGGCAGGATAGGAGAGCTCCTCAAGGTGGATGTTCACAGCAAGATAGTGAGCCTGTGTTCACTGGTGGAGACTCAGTAATGATTATGGCTGGAAGGTGGCTCAAAGGGACCAAAGGAAGGCTCCATTAACCCCTGCATTAAACCAGCGGATGTTTGAGTTACTCTTACCTTTACTTGGATGCTTTGGGTTTTTCTCTCTTTTTCCCCTATCCTAATGTTATGTTTAATTGGTTTTGTTAATTGGTTCCCCTTCAGAAACATTTGTGAACTCCTTTGTACATGTCACAATCAACCCACAATATATTGTACTAAGTTTTTTATAGCTACAACATTTAAATATTTTTTTTTTGTAACAGACTTACTTATGAAGCTCCAGGTACTATGAAGTCCAGCAGAGTGGGCTAATTTTGTGTAGGGTTCACTCGCTCCTTTTCCACTTTTCATGTTAAAACAACTCTTGATAGAACTCAGAATACATTTTATTGTAGGTGTCTTTCAGGGTCCTCGAGGTCATTGTACACTCAAGCAAAAGGAATGCTTTGTTTAGTTTTTTAGTTAGTAAAAAGTTATAGTTAAAACAGAAATATAAAAAGCACTGCAACAAGTTTTCTACTGGATCTCATAAGTTACATGCCTGCCCTAAAAATTTGCCAGTTTAGGACAGTTTTTGACTGTTTCTGGGAGGTTATTCGAGAGCAAAGAGGTCATGAAGCAAAATGATTTTTGATCGAGGGGCATTCAGATTGAAAATTCAGATTTTTGTGTGATGACCTTTATTCCATCTTGTCCAACTCTCCGACAGTCCACTTTTCAATGTAACCATACATTTAACCAGACCTAGATTTCTCACAACCCTAACCTGTCACATCCTTACACATAACCCTAATCAGAATCAACTGGAGCACCTCATCACCTTGACACACTACACAAACTTGTTCCTTTCTTACAATCGTTAGACAACTCAGTTCTGTGACTTTTCCAGTTCAGACTAGCCCCAAATTTGACTTTTCAACAGGTGTTCAGATATTATTAATAAATAATTGAAATCTCACATATTTGTCATGCTAAATATCTGGGTCTGTCTGTGATTCTTCTTACTGCAAAGTAATGGCAGTGCAAAACTCTCTGTCATCTACCTATAGTATGCCACCGCAGACAACCATGCAGTGTAAAAGGATCTGTGATGGGATGACTTAAAATTCCTTGCAGTCTGAACTTGGCATTAAATTTCACAGTTCTTAAACCTTTTTCACATATTCAGCTCAGTTCCAGGATTTCTCCTGCAAATCATTTTTTTCTTTTTTGAAATCTATCTGACTTGTTTTGGATGGCAACTGAAGATTATCTTTTAAACATTAAAAACTAAACACTGCACGTGTATCCCCTCATCCTGACCTTTTTCATCACACTGACTTGCCAGTTTGCCAGATATATTGAATGTAGAAACATACTTAGTTATCACACCTAGCAGCTATCCTCCTGACAAACAAACAATTTGGCCACTTTTCCCATATTTTCCTTAAAAGATGTGTGTTCTTGTATTTTGGTTGATACCGCGAGTGGTGTTTCTCGAGCAGAAGCATTAGATATGATTATTAGATCAGACCACATACTAACTGTCAGTGCATTTCCATTTGTGACCATTAGTTCCAGGAGGCAATGTTTTAGCTGGGGGATGTGGCAGAGGATGTGGTTTCTGTTGTGGCCTGGGATGATTCACTTCAGCTAGGTCATAAAGCCCCATAATTGCCAGGCCTTTCTGTTTTATTGCTATTCATTGCAGGGAGTATGAAGCAACTCAGAGGCCAAATGTGGGACCCTGCGAGGCCTTTAATGGACATCTTTTCCCATTTTGGGATCAGCTATGATTCAAGATAGAAAGAAATAATTGAATAGGGCTGAGATAAATGGTTTTGGTGTGGGCAAAGGCAGATGCTTAATTCTCAGTAGATAAGGTCAGGCAACACTGCTGGGATGGAGTCTCTGGTCAACTTAGATTTTGGTTAGAGACGCTGCTACAAAAAAAAGAAATTCTAAACTTTTTTTAACTAAAATATGCTTTTTTTCCTCCTTTGAAAAAGAGCTTGCCTGTTTAATCAAGTTTTGCATCCACTGTGTTTGGAATAAAAAAATTGGCACCGAGTGTATTTCCAGAAAATAATTATGGATGTGCAAAAATTATATGGAATATTTTATTGCCATGCAGTCCACACACACACACACCTTGATGAGATGAAAAAAAGATTATGAATACATATTAACAGTAATTGTAATAAGCTGCAAAGCAAATCTAGCATCTAGCTAGGATTTACTAATGAAGTGAGTTACTAATAAAGTGAGTTATATAAGCATTTAGTTGGAGACAAATAATTTTTTTAAAAATTTTTTATTACATACTACTGAAGTAATAAAAAGTATTTTATCTCATCACCTAAAAAAGCAGTAGAAACTTCGACTATGTTCCGTGGCCCTAAGACTTCCTCTTTCCATTCACAAAGAGTGCTAAAGGAAAGAGCGGAAAGTTGTATAAAATGGGACACCCCTGCAAAGTCATTAAAAAAAGAAAAAAAAAAAAACATATTAACATGTGCCTTACATGAGTTTCATTTAAATATTATTTAAAACTATTATTTAAATAGTTATAGGCTTTTTTTTTCAACTTATTCTGACTTATACAAGCACATATGGCATTAAAGCATATGACATAAACCACAGTTTTTTTTACTTTATTTTACAAGTTACAATAATAATGTATTTAATACAAAATTGTAAACTTAATACAAAATTGAACTCATTAGCGAATCTATTGTGTAACGTTATTGTTATATGGCTAACTTTGACACACTACACTTGTGAAGCTAACTTTTTTTGTAACCTTACCTATACAAGTACTTAAGAAAACAAAAATAAAACAAAATGTTCTCGAAAAGTTACAATTAATATAAATGACAAGAAATTATTTACATTTCTTTCCCTTCACTAAACCTTCAAAAAAAAAAAAAAACAATTGGACATCCCTACCACTCCTTGTGAGCATAGACAATGGAGGGTTAGGGGTAATAATTAGGCCAAGGTGTCAGGTCTGAGAGGTCCCATGCGTAGCCAATCTTTGGCATACTAATCCACTTCCACGATAAATGTCTCCACCACTTACGAGTCCTTGTGGTTCATCATCACATCTCGCTTGAGATTTACTCTGCACTCCTGATTGACTTTGCATTACCAGCTTTATTCACAAACCAGTTTACTCCTGTCTCCGTTCGTCTCCGGTTTCAGTCTGGTTTCCACCATCACTGTTCAGGCATCTCCATCACCACCTCCACCAATCACGCTCACCCCAAGGACTCCGGGAAGCCTAACTCCCCCGAGGAATCTACATCACTGGGCGATATAGGCATTTACAAGACCATTTAAGAAATGCTATATTTTTGTAGCTATGGTTTAGAAAAAAGTTGGAAGAGGGAGAGAAATGGAATTCAGCCTTAAGGTTTTAACCCAGACAAAAAGTTACTCTCAAGTTGTGCAGAGATCAGAAAATGTGGGTCTTTGAAGAACCCTGACTGGAACCTTGTTAATAAATGCTAACTTTCAGCTAACCAGAACATGAGAATGCAGGTGTGTTACCTGGACACATTTGAATGAGAGAAAGCCTTGAGGGCCTAAAAGCTCACACGAAAACACAATGGACAAGAGACCCCAGCAACCCATAAGAAGACAAAACGAGGGACCAAGAGAAGGAAAAAAGGGCTTTTTATCTCCAAGGTCAGGCCCACCTCTCAAGCTTGAACTGTCCAATGAAGAGGTCAACGTTTGGGAGGAGGGAAAACTTTTTAGAACAAAGGACACAAAGTGTCAATCTATACATGAGCGTCAAGCCTATCTGTGAAGGCTGCAAATTTACATGAACTTCCAATGACCTGATGCACACCTCCTGTCAAAGCCTCACAGATGGCAAGTTTTGCATTTTTTTTTTATTTGGGCAGAGTAATATTTTATTTCATCATGTCAAAGGTGAGAATCAAACCTTACGAGTTTGACAGTAGGTCACCAGAAGCAGGACAGTTCGATCGGCTCTATGGCTGATAATCATCAGAGAAGCACAGCATCATGGCTCCACCCTCCAATCTTCATCCTTTGACCCTGTTTTGTAGAGGATAATGAACTTCTCCATTACAACAGATGTTTTTTCCGTCTGGTTGGAGTCTCATGGTCACTCCATCGGTCTCCAGAGACCATCGCTGAGGTGAAAGGCTCCTCCATTTGGTTAAATCACACCAGGTCTGCAAGAAGAGAACAAAGCAGTTCCTCTGGGGAACTAAAATGGATTCCTGACACTGATGAATTGGGCCCAATGAGGGACAAGATGATATTTTACCCTGATCATTACACAAATCAACGATCTTTGCAACATGAAATAAATGAAAGAAAAAAATGACAGAGGAGGGATGCTCTGAGATTATATTATGACAAGCCAATTCAATTTTTCAGTTGGTTGACCCGTATTTTATCTTTAAAATTAAAGACATTTTGCATTTTGATGCTAGTTCATGAAGCGTCTGTGATTAAATGTACAGTTTCACAAAGATTTCCACAAATTCTGCTGTCAAGTCATTTCTGGATAAAGCTGAAAGTAAAGTTTAATGTAAATGCAAAACGCATTTCTTTCTTTCTTTCCAGAGTACGACAACTGAATATGCAAATGAGGATGTTACCCCATGTATTCCACCGTGTCAAACTACAGTTACACTCTGATACGATCACATTCGGTCACTGCTTGTTTTAAAAGCGGCTTCCTGTCCTGTGCTTCCTCAGAGGTGTAATTTATTCCCTCTCTGTTCTTTCTGTCACAGTGCAGATATGACGGCAGTGGCAGCGTGACTTGTTTCTGCTTTAGATTGTATCCTTGTGTTCAGAAAGTGTGAGGAACGTGGAAATGTAATAAAGAGGGAGGGTCTTTTTTCACCCAGACTGTGGCTAGTCATACACACAATCTCACCCACACATGCTGTTACTCAGTGAGGGTGAGAAACACACAGTGTGGAATAGATCTTGAATCACAACACTTCACTTTCTGACTCAGTACTTATGCAATTGTTATTCACGTGTAAGCCTTCAAATACTCACAAAAATGCTCATTTGTTACCGGTTTAGAAATTTGCCTGTCTTGTTTACAAATTATATCAGGCCTTCAGGAAGTAAGTGTTTTGTATTTGTGGAAGTGGAGTGTTTTTGTGCCAAAGCTGAGGGTTTGGCATACGAAGAGATAACAATTAGGGAAAACAATGAAACGCATCATAATTGTGATATGTTTGTCCAGGATTTGAGATACATTTACTCAGAACCTTAAACTCAAGTATAATGTATATCAAGTTTTTCCTGTGCCATTTTAAAAACAATAGGAATTCTGACAGACTTGAACCCTATCTGTCCCACACACAGTATTCCAATGCTAGACAAATGCCCAATTTGCCCCAGTTTGCTATTATTTTTGTTTTGTTGACTGAAAGCATATAGACAGATAGATAGATAGACAGATAGATGCGACCTCCAGAACCTATGCAACGTTACTAAAGAAGATTAGAAACATTACCAAAACTTGTGCAGAACTTATGCAACACTACTAAGAAAAATAAGCAATAAACCACCAAATTAAGTTTTATTTATGACCTTAGCCAGTAAGCTTCTTTTTACCATTTTTAACCAGTTTCTGATTCTAAATTATTCTGTAATGCATGTAATGATTCTTTAATTTGTTAAAACTTGGTAAAATATATGAACCACTGATACAAAGAGAAATTACCAACAGAAAAATGTAAATGTTTTTTTACAGTATAATTGTGAACTCAAGCTAAAAAGCACACATATGCATCAGGTTAAAGAATTGTACATTAAACTTGTTTCTCAAGTTTGGTCACTGCTTCACCAGCAGAGCAGTCTTTAGCTTTTACTCTTGAGCCATCTGTTGCTCCAACTGTTGCTTTTCTGTCTTCAGTGAGAAAGACCGAGATGGGAAACATGCCAGGACTTTACATCTGTGTTTAAGGGCCGTATGACACTGCATACAAGGGTAAATTCATCTTTAGAGAGGATTCAAACCATAATATCATATTGTAATTTGCCCTATGCTCTCAATATTATAAGTAAATTATAATTACATTTTATTTTATTGTTGGGAATTGGAAAAAAAGGTTAAACTGAAGATGTCAGTGCTGTTTATAAAGTGTATTTAGTCACAGTCTTTGAACTCACCATGCTCCGATGAACACATTTAACCAACCAACAAACTTTCCAAATGATTCTCATTTAAAGATGTCAATTAGACCTTGTGTGATTTCAACTCTGAAGCAGTGAAGAAAACCTTGCTTACTAATTTATCTGGATGTTAATGAATTGCTTGTTGAATAGAGGAGCCAGCTAAAAGTGGCGTGTTGTGATTTCATTGTTGTGAGTTTATTCCCGTGTCAGCTTCAGGCCAGGTTGTCGTTGTGTCTTTAGATCTGCTCTAAGTGGATCTGGGCCATCACTTTTATGGCATTGCCCTCTGGAGATTCCCAAAACTCCTTGGAAAATTTCCTTCAAAGTCTGACTCATTTTAGTTAGACAGAATGAGATTAACCAATTTAATTTGGAAGATGATACCAGCATGTTTAAAAATAGACCACATCATTTAGAAAAATTATTGATATGGTAGCACACTTTTATCAGAGTTGGACAGTTTGAAAACCAAAACTTACTGGAATAGTTTGTGTTCATAACAGCATTTGCCCACAGGTAAGCTTTTATTTAGAAACCTGATGATTATCATGGATGTAAAAGTAATCATGAAAGTTGTTTTTCAGGCAGTCTACTCCGACAAGCAAAAGAGTAGCTTCAGGAAGAAAATCCGAAGTTATTATAACAGTATTTGTTTTCACCATCTTCCTGAAGCATGAATATTGTTTTTTAATATTTTTGCCTAAATGTAGAGCATACTGATACTTTAATAATTATTTGGTCTGTTTTATTTTTACCCTGTTCTATCAACACATGTAGAGTAAAATACAAAATGTAATAAAAATTACAGTTTTTATATTATACAATTTTATATGTATTATACACATTTTTAAAATGGCAAACTACTGAATTTTTGAAAGTGACGAATTAGCCAGATATTGAGTGACCCATACTAGGAATTTGTGCTCTGCATTTAACCCTTTCCAGTGTGCCCACAGCTGTCGTTGTAGAATATGGGAGAGTAAGTGTTTCACCACTCACCACCTTCAACACCGTAGATGATCTCCTTTTCTATCAGACCACAACTGCCTTTGCCTCTTTCTTTATTTGGATACCTACCTTTAAAATCAGAGCCCTGCAAAAACAATATATTCTTGTAATGTTAAATGAAAGATTTTAACCAGAATTTTTACCAAAACTCAGACTATGTCTTTAACTGTTTTTTTTTGTTCTTTTTATTATAAAAACAGCTGGATATGTATTTTGTATAGTACATTTCTGATGAACCTAACTCCAAAAAATGTTGTACTGATGTTAGTTTTATTAAACGCACTCTTGTTTGCAATAGTCAATCAATCAATCAATCAAGTTTTTATATAGCGCTTCTTTAGCAATTGCTTTCTTCGTGAGGATCATGTGGAGTAAATAGGAGTTCCCTCTGTGAGGGGACTCTCGCTGACTGAGGCAGGTGCTAATCACCTCACCAGCATAAAGAATATACATATAATACAAGTAATCACAATTACAAGTTAACTAGAGTTTGTTCAGCTCATGTACCATAGTTTTGTAAAAAGCAAATCCCAGCACTCAAACAGGTTATTATTTTGTAAACCTTGGTCAAAGGAATTTCAGGTAAGCAATCTAAGAAATAATGACAATGAATTTTTCTGTGGAAAGCTAGAAATAATTATGTTGTAGCTAAAATGTACATGTTATTAGTTGAGTAGCTACAACAAATTTTTGTGGTGTCTGATCTGAGGACTTCATATTGTTTAAAATGTCTTTTACTTTTAACCCAAGTTAGGCCTTGGCAAATAGCTTTGCTGTATATAAATATTATTTTATTATTTTTATCAAAACAAGTAGACCCACTTTTGTTTCAGGTGTTATGTTTATTTTAACATCTTTAATAACTATAATTATTTTCAATCTGGAAATCTTTCAACTGACCGCTCTTATTTGCAGAGCTTGTGGTGCATTATGGGTATTTGGGGTTACCAATGTTGATTTGTCTATTTAAAAAAACTAATTTATTCACTTGGCTAATGAATTGTCAAATAAATGACAATCTAAGTAATATAACTTTTAAAATGCATAATTTGTTATAATTACTGCAAGATAGCATATAAGTTTTACCTACTATATTTTGTGCTGTCAACAAAATAATTCATAGTAAATACTGTTTAAAAACCACTGGAAATCTTTTGATGCAGGATTTTAAGTTAGTCTGACAACTAAATTTTTTTTGAGTGTAGGAGGAGCTAAACAGTTAAACAACTTTAATCTGCAAGGCATGCTCAGATTTTCATCCATGTTAACCCTTGTGTGGCCTTCGGGTCAAATTGACCCGTTTCTAATTTTTACAATGATAAAAATCTTACAAGTGTATATTCTTTTCTAGTAGGGACTGGTTGCAATAATTCAAGATATGTTCTCTATATTGTTTGAATTTGAGTTAAGTCAAATATGTTAATGGAGTAATTATTTTTTTAACTGCTTTTAAAATGGGAATACCCCAAAAAGGTTAACAGTTTCTATTTTGACCCGCCAGGAACCACAAGTAAGTGAAACAAACCTATGATTAAACAATAAAATGACAATAATTTATAAAATACAGCAAATTATATAAGTCTTTTTGCAATTGGTCAATGGTTGAAAAGCCACAAAGGTTTCAAAAAGTATTTATTTTCAGAGTCAAAACTCACATAATATAAGAAACGAAATTAATCACAAATGTCAGAGTCTCTCTCAGTTTTTTTTTTGGTACTCTTTTGTAACTCTAGCATCCATGTCAAGCTGAGACACACTGCCCCGTTCTCTTCCTGGCAGGGCCCAGGGCTGAACAGATGGCATGTAGTTGTCAAGCACATCCACTCCAATGTATTCTGCAGGTTCTGGGACGTCAATGCTAGTGTTTGTATTTGTTACTGTTTGTTATAACTCTCATATTCAAATTCATATAATAGAAACACATATATTGTATATCTGAATTGTAAAAGTTTGCTGGTGGAAGTCATTGCTGGAGTAATGGCTGAAAACAAGGTGAAATAGTAGTTGGGATAAGAAATTTGCCCATGAATGCATGTGATTGGCTCCTGTATTACTCTCTTATTGTCTCAGACCTCGGCAGATTTGAGCCGGTGTTCAATTTGAAATCACATTGACCAGAGGGATTTAGGGGTTGGTCCACATCTATTTATGTTGTACCCAAGCTGAGAATTCAGGTCGGAGATGACTAAAACAGAAAGTTTTCATACAATTACATACCTACCAAGTTTTTACTATAACTTATTAACAGAAAACCTAGTTTTACAAGATTAGAAAGAAGTCTCAACGTAAATTTGGTAAAACTGAAAGTTACTGAATGAGGCACTTTGAATGATATCAATTCAATCAATAGCCATTGTACATACATTACTATTAGGAGTCTATTGCACCAGACACTATGTAAATATCATCCAATTCTAATGTCTGCAGCATCATTGTGCAGTTACATGCAGTTGAGCAAATTATTTTTTCATTAAGGAGATTTTAAATGTATCAATGATGATCATGTTTTGAATGGTTTCTGTTAGAAATAAAATACTAAACTGTTTGGAATTTTTGATTTTGCACGATAATGTGACAATACATGCTCCATTGGTTTATATGGATAAATGTATCATGATAGCATCCAAAATGTGTGTTTGCATGCCAAAACATATTGACATATTTTCACATTCTTGTGTAATTACCAATCCACTAATATCCCCAATGCAACATGTACCAGATGTGAACATACTTAATGGCTTTTAAAGTAGCCTTGTACTACACATGCTTTGTGTTGTAAGGTCCGGATAACATTAGCCTCGTGTAGCCTGACCTTCAGGGTAGGTCTGGAGGTGTTGCCAGCTATCTTTAAAATCGCACATTTTCAATACACATGATGGCTATTTGATGTTCTCGATCATATTTCTCCATATTGTTTCTGTGTGGAATAAAAATAAAAGCAACACTCCCTTAGTACAGGAAATCCGGAGAAGTTTAACCAATCAAACCACAACTTCAGGATTCTTTAAGTGTTTCCTACGCTCTGTACGAAACTCAACAGACATTTAGCTATGGTTCCATTGATGTGACTTCTGAGGCTGACACTAGGATGACATGAAATAACTATGTTGCCACTGGGAGGCAACCTTGTGCTTCCCCTCTCGATCTGCAATAGAACGTTCCCATTGACAGCAATGTTAAAAACGTACACTTTTGCTAAGAGCTAAAAAACATGTTTACACCCCTGGCTCCGTTAGGTTTTCGGTGCATTTAAATTGAATTGACCTTCGTGATAATGTATAAATCTCTAACTTGTTTAAGTTATATGAAGTTTTGCCTAACTTAGAGTGGAGCTACGCGAGAAAGAGCCATTCAGTTTTATTGATGTAATTTCCGATCCATCAAATTGTGTCTTTTGCTCATTTGTGACTAGATATGTTTTGCTGATAAGGAAAAAGACTTCTGCGCTAACATGCGCTAATATGGATACTATGTCTATGTTGTATACAGTTAGTGTTTTGGGATCCAAATTAATTTCATGATATTTAACACGTTTTATTTTAACTGAAAATAATAAGTTATCCTCATGTTGTCAACCTCTTCTCACATACTTCAAACTTAAACATTCTCTTTCCACTATCTGCTTTTAAAATATTATATTCAATAATAATAGGCCATGTTAATGATTGTTTTGTCTTGTGCCATGTTCAAACTGCACAATCTTTATATTAGTCCCATCACAGATCCTTGTATAGGACATTAGTATTACTTTGCAATAGGAAGAATCGCAGAAAGGTGCCAGATATTTCAGATGCCAAACGACCCATCACAATTTGCTCAGATTGTGTCTTTGATAGCTCTTAATACATGAATGCCATTAGAAAGCATGTGGATTGCAAGCATTTGTCAGCAATTTCTCAAAACAAAAGATTGTCCTGTCTTAGCTTGGTATTACTGTGGCATTTTCCACAAGCAAGAAACACGCCTTCAAAAAAACCTCTGGGGTGAAATAAACCTGGTTGGAAATTGTGTGCTGCTTGGACAAAATAAACTTTGGCACAATGTGAGGTAAACAACATTTGTATCATTAAAACTTCAGTATGTTTACACACATTGCAAATAACATCAACACCCTTGGTATATCCTACAATTAAGGATTAAAGGAATACTTGATGTGGGAAATCAAAGGGATCACTTGAATCCAATAAAGCCAGACCACACTGGGACTGAAGAAAGGAGCCAATCACAAAGTCAGAGTCCTTCTAAGAATCTATTGTAAAAGAAACATCTCTGTTACTGAGTGTCAATATTCTGTGGGTGTGAGTATGCCTTTGTCTCATCTATCCCGAGGATGTAAACCTATGCTCTATTGATCTGTCCTCCAAACATTAATTCATTTTGCTGTAAGTTGTTGTGGTGTTTAACAGTGCAATCAAATTGAACTAGTGCAATAGTCAATAGAACTCCTGTTGCAATGTATATATGGTGAAGGAGTGATGGTGAGAGGTCAAGAACTCAAGTTAAGGCACCTAAACAATTTTTCTTCTGCTCTGTGAACAAGTGATGCAAGCCACTGACTCCAATTAAAATCCTACTGAATCAAGGTTGACCGTGTTCAAGTTTATATTTGACACTGAAGGACTTTCTCCTTAATGAAAGAGGCTGTTTTCTCTTCCACTTCAGGTAGAACTGTTTCATTTGGAGAGAAGTACGGGTTAAATAGTTTTCTTTCTTTGCTATACTAATGGATCAATTATTTCAGCAGCATCCCAGGCTGTTAGGTCTGGAAGGACTCAGGCTGCGTGAACAGATTCTCAGTTGAGCCCGCAATGTCCTGGGAAATTAGTATTTGAAGCATCAGTCTGGATAGTCCTGAATTGGCACGCTCATTCTGGAGGGCTGGTAGAAGCATTAGGACTGGAACATACTGCTCTGTCACTGCTTTCATTGGGCCACAAGATCACTGTGTAAGCTGGCAACTCTGCCACAGCTGGAAAGTCAAGGTAGCTTTTTTGATTAAATGAGTTGGAGCTATATACAATGTGCTGAGTCATTTGATTCCTTGTTTGTCATTTTTACTCTCCATGCTTTATTATTTTCTGGGATCTTTTGTGAAGCTGTCAGCACTTTTTATTCTTGTTCATTTGTTGTACCTTAAATTATCTTTTGTTCTGGAAAGAACATCTAAAAATGTACTTTAATCAGGACTAGAATGATGATGTGAGCACCAGCATAGCTTAGCCTATTCATCTACTGTAGACTTGAAGCATTTCCAACTTTAGTGGCAGTTTGAGTAAATTAGGCAATGCAAGGGAATTGAATTTGTATAGCACATTTCCACACATTTATAGATGAAACAGAAAATAAATCAGATCCTTGAAAAAGTAAGGGATAAGACAATAAACGTATAAAATGTCATAAAATTAAAACATAACAGAAGTTCAAAAGTGCAGTGCTGTTCGTGTAGCAGTGCTCATGATTTTTTTGCTCTTTTTTTTTCCTGTCCTGTCCTACTTCAAAGCAGCCCCATGAGAAGGGAGGTGCTTTGTATGAGTTGGTCAGTTTTGCTCTTTCCAGAGAATTGAAGATATTATATATTGAGTATTCATTCATATATTTTTTTGCTCTTTTAATCTCTTCTGGAAGCTGTGGGCAGCATAGTATCTGAAAGCAGACTCTGTTAGTATTAAAAAAATGTTTGTACTCTCATTACACTTACTGCCACAGTCGCTTCTTTGTGACTAAATTGAGTGGCAGGACACTTTTGGAACTTTTAAATTGATTAAGAAAACGAAGCATTGGATCTAAATCTAAAGAGATTAAATCTAGAGAGTTAAATTGACTCTTCTGAGTCTATTTGGTTCTTCTCTAACTCTTAACATAGTTAAATTGAACACTATTAAGTTAAACATTTTTGTTACATTGAGAAAGAGACAACATAAAGGGAGTTTTAAATAGCAAAATACAAATATTTATTAAAAAGTTTTCAGTAAATTTTACTCAATTTAAAATTGAGTTAAATTTTAGTAATTTTCAACTCTATTCAGAGAAGGACCAAATACAGTCTAAATAGTTCATTTTGCTCTCAGGATTTTACTTTATAACGGAGTATATAACATTCTCAAAGGGCCCATGAATATATATTTGGCTTTCATTTGGTAATTGAGGTTATATTATATTACATTTTTACAAAAAAAATGAGAAGAAAATGACATTTTAACTTGGCATTTGTTTCAATTTTTTCTGAAGCATGTTTTTGAGTGGGAACATACATTGATCCTTTAAATTACTTGTGCTTTGACAACACATCCTCAAGGCGACCACCACTATAGAAGCTGAGGGTAAGGGTGAGGGACTGGCCAAGCATGTTTCTTTTTTCTTTTCTCCAGTTCTATAATTATTTTATGTGTGAAGGCGTGCAAGAGGAATCCAGCGACAACCCGAACTCCATGTGATTAATGAAGTGCTAGAAAATATTTGTGCCTATATAAAATATTTATACAGTAGACTCTATTTGGAAACTTCTCTTAGGACTATACTTACTTTTGTTGCTAGGGGTTTAGACATTAATAGATATGTGTGGTGTTGCGGAAAATCTAAAAGGTAATATAGGCTTCTTGAGTTTTCAATGATAAAAAAAAATAAATAAATAATTAACCTACAACGATGCTTGATCTGGAACAAGATCAATTGGAGGTCAAAGGTTAATTGGAGGTGGCCAAAAATGTAATCCAGGTCAAAACTAACAGTGCAAAACTAAATTAACTGTGTTGGTCAGCCAAATCCAAATTATTGCAAATGTTTATCTCTTCTGAATGTGTTTTGAAAGCATGTATATTTGTAAGGTGCTTAACAAAGTTGTAGATTTAGACAGCTTTGGCAATGTGGCGAATTGGCAGGCTTTATCATGTGTAGCTTTTTAACTTTCATGCTTGTATTGTTACCTGTGCTCAAACAGGTATTTTGACAAACCACCAAATTTTGGTTAGTTTTAGTCTTTGTGTAAAATATTTGACCTCCCTTCATTTTCTTAAGATTCCCTTCAATACGGTTTACTTTGAAACAGAAAAAAACATCATCAAATCACAATTCTCAAGTGGCAGTGATAATCATTTGATGGGGCTACTCAAAGAAACTCTTTTTTTTTTTTCAACTAAATCCTTGTTTCCCCCAAGGTAATATAACAAACCGACTGACCTCCCTTCTTTGGCTTTAATCAAGTCTTGATTAATACATTTCTAATCAATTCTGATGGATGAACTGTCTTGACGCATCATTCATCATACTCTGGTGTGTATAGTGGTCGATGCTTTAGAATGACAAGTAAGAGTTCCCAGATGGAGGACATTAATGTGTTTCACTTCAAAAGTAAAGATGTGCCAACAAAATGGAGCTCTTTGTGTAAGTTCAGAATGTTTGATATGGGCTTTGGGAAATGAGCCGGTGTGGGTTGGCTGAGCTTTCACCTCTCTAACAACTCTGTCTGTGGAGTTATGAGGATAGACTGAGCTTTTTACATGTTAAAATGATGACTCAATCTTAGTTCCCTTTTAAGAATTGCTCAAAGTATCGTATTATTTGGAACTACTCTACCGTAGTTAAATTTTATGCTCCCTCAAAAGATAAGAGTTAGTAGAAGCAAATTTAAACTTCTTGCACACAGTAAACATTAGTCGTCAAGCAAAGAAATCTTTGCACTCTGATCCTGATGTGTGGATGCTTGGCTTTTTTTGTGCACAAATTTCATCTCAGATATGAGTTTCAAGATTCTGGGGAGTGATTACACTTTGTTAAGTGTTGCCTTAGTAGTACTGAAGAGAACAAATTAATGTCAAAGAATTCATCTAATTTTTTGGGTGGCCACCACTCCAAAGCTCTGCATTTATGCATTTAGTGGATGCTTTTATTAAGAAAAACGACTTAAACCAGGGGGAGAGACATTATTAATTTTTTTTTACAAAGAGAAAGTCTAACTCTGGTAGTTCATAATAGAGTTTTTTTCTGCCGATGAACCCAAATTAAATCTAAAGAAAAGAACAAGATAGTACCAAAAGCAGACTAAATATTATTTTCATGTAGGGATCACGAGAGACCAGAAAGGAACTAGAAAAGGCTCAGTACAACAGATTGAATCCAGATTGCCAGGTGTTTTCTTGTAAAATTGCCATCATATTTACAAACCAAATTAAGAAAAATAAATAAATCTTGAGCACACACTGAAAATGGCAAAAGAAAAAGATACTCTCAGCAGCAAAACACTATATTACTAGTGATTTTCAGCCAATGACGAAAAAGGGCTCAGTCACATTCTTGGGATCATATTTTTATAGTAGAAAAAAAATATAGATTTTGCAATTATATATATATATATATATATATATATATATATATATATATATATATATATATATATATATATATATATATATATGTTGCAGAAACAACAGCAGAAATCCACAGCCTTTTTACTTTCATAAGTATTTGCCATTTCAGATAGTTAAAGAAACAGGAATGTATTTTAGAATGTGAGTAAGAGAGAAAACAACATAACTCTGATTCACACTCCAGGGCAGAAGAAGGTAGTAATGCACCAACAAGCTGGATGCCAACTGTCACGAAACAAAAAGAAGAAGAAGAAGGACAAGACAATAAGATTTTAAACATAAAAGGGTCAAATCAGATCCATTTATGGTGTACCCAAGCCGAGAATTCAGTTGGGAGGCAACTAAAACATAAAGTTTTCAAATACTTGAAGAGCTACCAAATTTTTAACTATACTTATTACCAACAAAGCAAGTTAGCTAGCTAGCTATTGTATCTCAACTATATTTTCTGATTTTGGAAGCGTTACTTAAGATAAACAAGCTCTACTTAGGCATTGAACGCATACTTGAGAGAGATATTGTCTCTATCGGAAAAGACCAGGCAGCTTTACTGACAGTTTCCAAAAACAGAGATGAGAGGGAGGAACTATGATTTCACTAGCCAAAAAAGGAAGCAATTAAATTGGGAGAGCAATCAATAAACATGAATCTATCCATTACTATTTCTCTAACCAAGAGGCAGGAACACAATCGAGATGTTGAGTCAATTTTGAAACTAAAATCAACATCTTATGCCAGCATTCCTTTTGCTTTGCATAGATGTGACAAGTCAGAGGTTTTGAAGGTTTTGTTTTTCTCTGCCGCTAGGGCATTTATTTACATTGATGTGCAGCGTTCAAATGGAGCTGACAGATATGTAGAGCAAATCCTCTGTGGTTAATTGGCTGCTTTCTGATGGTTTGTTGTAATTGTGAGGAAAATAGAGAGATTGAAAAGACATTTTAAAGCGCTGTGTTTTTACACAACAGCTACGTTCACACTGCAGGTCTTAATGCTCAAATCAGATTTTTTTAAAAATAATATCTGATTTTTGTGTGCTAATTTACATTACACACAATATTCCACTCGCATCTGTTGTGTTTATGAACAATATCCAGCTCGCTATTAGGCTCCTATGCGCAGAATATGGCATCAAAAAGAAAGTAAACATGGACGAGAATATCATTCAAGAAGATTGTGTGGCTTTATTTTAGTTCATTTTCGAAGAGAGCCATCATCATTTTAAGCAATTGATATCAACAAGAAGACAAATAAGAAATATGAATTAGTTCTATTACTTTACTTTTCTTCCACTCATGCCCAGAAATGTGACATCTTGCCCCATAAAATGATGTAAAAGGCAGATAAATGCAACCTGGTTGTTTAGACTGAGGTCACATTGCAAAAAATGTATAGTATTCAGTACCACATATGAAAGTGACCTGGGTCGGATTAGAAAAAATCTGAATTGAGCTGTTCAGACTGTCTTGAAAAAAAAATCAGATACAGGTCACGTATTGGCAAAAAAAATTATCTAGGTCACTTTGGGCTGCATCCTCACTCTAGTTTAGTAGGTGGCTATAATGCACCTTTCAAGTCAAACTAGAAAAAGAACCACCTTGAATTTTTAAAATAATAATAATACTAATACATATTTTTTTCTTAGTGAACAATTCAACAAGTTTTTGGTGAAGATTTTATTTTACAGCTGTGGATGTTTACTATAATTATGAGCAGGTTTTCTTTTATAGTTTCCAAGCATTGGTGGAAATAGCTCTCATGGATAATTACTTGAATTACAAACTTAACTTTCAGCTCTCAAACCTGCTATGAAATAATGGAAAGTGATGTTTCAGAAATATTTTAAGTGGAATCAAAGGAAAGAATGACTTAAGAGACAGAATCAAATTTGAAGCAATTCAAAATTGTAATTTCATACAATTCTTGACTTCTGTCCACCAAAACAGATTCTCAATGAGGTATTATTCATGCGTTCATGTAAATCATGCGCCACTAACAGGCTGGTTGCGGTCCATATATGGACTCAGAAGCTGTCCCTTGCAGACCCCTAGTTACAGATCAAACTAAACATTTTGACTCTAAATATACTAACAAAGTTAAACTATCAACAGGCAGCTTATATAAGAGTAAGCTACTTACACGTCACAAAAAATACTTTGAAGTTAATTTAAAGTTATGGTTATAGACAGAGCAGTACAGTCTCCTCCGCACCTCAGCAGGTACACTTTAGTAATAATTCTCACACAAAATAGTGATCTTAATGAGGCAGTACTCCTTGAAGGTGAACCATATAATGCTCTGTTACAAGCATTACAAAAGTTCAAGGTTGCAGTGTAATTATTAAACAGAAATGGTAGAACTTTTTGTGTTAATTATTATGAGATTTCTGAACCTTTCTGTGAAAGTTGTCAACCAAACACATAAATTCAATGCTGAGCTAAATTTTCTAATTTAACCAAGATAAGGTTGTCTCATAGTCAAGGGTTGAGAAAAGAATTTGTGTTTCTCAGGAGCCTCGGGTAAAGGGTAGTCTCTTTTAGAACTTAATTGAAGTTGTTGAAAGCTGTTATTGAGTTCTTGATGAGGTTGTTAAGTGAAGTTTTTCTGAATGCTGTTTGGTCCAGCAAGAGAACCATAGTTATTTGTTCAGTTTAAAACTTCTTATGTGTTTGACTCTTTTAGGATCACGTTCGCAACGCTATATATGTCCAGAGCTTGAAGCATGGTTGAAGCTCTCATTTGATTTCAATGCTACTCATTGATTAAAATACAGAAACAATGAATTAACATGTATACAGTAACACACACATTTTACAGTGCTTAAAATGTATGTTGTCTAATTTTTTATTTGTTTAGTTAACCCCTTCTGCATTATTAAGGGACTCTTATTTTGAATTCAAAACTCGGCAGGCTTTCAATCATAAATGCAAAACAGGGAGACAACTGTTTCCTATTCCTGTTCTCTGACCTGCCCCATCTCCTCATCCAGAGATCTGCAGGAACTGAGCCATGGAGCCGTGGGGTTGAAGCCTGCTTGATCGCAGGAACACAACCATCTGTCATTCGCACTTCCTACACGTTTCCAATGAAGAGCCACAAACATGAACCATGTGCGCACGGTCAACATTTAACAACGTATAACACAATAAAACACTTCAGTGTATCCTTTGATGCATTTCGGAGTTAACTTACCCATGATGCACCTATGTGCTAAATTTATTGAGTGCTTCTTTGAGTTTAGGGATAATACTCAACTTTTCTGATACACTCAATTTTACTAAAGTTTTGAAAAAAAAATACTTGGGTCAAATGTTCAGTTTTCTTATGTGGGCAAGTTAAGCTGTTTTTACTTCTTGAAATGAGTTAAGTCGCATGTTTATTAGTCAGATAATTCTCATAATCAACATTTTGTTTGGGTAAAATTTGTTTTGGGTGGATTGGTCACCAGTTAAAATAGACAATAAAAATTCAATGTTTTTCTTAAATGTGTTACTAAATATTAAAGCCATACTTTACATACAAAGTTAAAAATGTATAATTAATTACTCAATCCTATTTTGTTCCAAACCTTTAAAGGCTTTTCAAAGTGGCAGATGGCAGAAAAGTGTGAAAACATTCCTGAACACATCAGTCTTAATTTTCAATGCTTTGCTTGTCGCAAAGAAAATTATTCTGATGAACTGGAAAACTATGCATCACTCAGTACACTAACATTCTAATAGACTACTTCACCTTGGAAACGTTATCTGCTTTTAATTAAATAACTGTTAACTTCTCTAATTATTAATGCCCCAGCTACCTCCAGTTCTAGTTAGAGACTGTCTGCATTGAGCTGAGTCCTGTATCTGGACTGGATCATCTGGGTTAAGGCTGCTGTCACCCCGGGGCGGTGGGGGGTCGGGCATGGTGCCTTATGATGGGTTGGCTGGCTGCTCTTCCGTTGGCTGGCTGCGGCCATGGGGGGTGGGGCTTGGGGGTTCTAGGGGGGCCCGGGCCTGCGGGGTGCCGGCCAGCTCAGGGTGACGGGGTAGTTGGCAAGGGGCGGTGAGAGGGGGGCACGGGAGGGCCGGAACTCACGGCTGCTGCTATCGCCACAGTCTCCAGGCTTGGGGCTAGCCTGCACCCGTGGTGCTTCCAGGGTTTGCGGGTTAGGGGGGTATCGGTTCGGGGATCGGTTGGGCGCGGGAGCGAATCCGGTCTGGGCGGGGTGAGGCATTATCCTTCACAGGTCTCCCGTGGCCCCTGCGGTGGGGGGCAGTGCTGTCCCTGGGGGGATGGACGGTGTGGCCAGTCGGCTGCTCCCACTCACCACACCAGATCCCAGTACACACACTCTCTTCACTCACACAAATAAAATCATGAGGGTTCTTGTTCTCATGGGGGATCAGGCAGGCGGGGTGACCTATCGACGATCCCGCCCTGCCTCCTTTAGACGGGGACTCTTTCACATAGGACACAGAACATCTCCAGGGCACCGGGTGGGCCTTCCTCCCGGAGCGGACAGTAGGCCAATCTCACCTGCCACTGCCTCGCTTCCGGGGTTGGGCAACACCTGGGCCCCTTACAACACTTGCAAGGACACACTACATTTAGGCCTGGAGGGCTAGTCTCTCTGTCTAAATCTTGGTGGGGGGAAGATGCAGATCTGTGGCACCTCCCACAATATACGACGGAGAAGGCTACCCTCGTTTTAAATACACATTAGATATGTAGGGCGGGGGGTGGTGCCTGGACATCCTCCGCCAAACGACGGTGACACTCCAGGACACTATTCCCTCTTTTATTGCATTCTATCTCTCCAACACACCCACATATACCTGCATTACATGACAACTGGGAGCAGATGTTGGGGAATGGGTGGACGACTGCCCCCGTCTTCCCTCTTGGGGGGTACAGGCCCACCATCGTGTGGGTGGCTGCCGGGTTGGATGCGGGCTGCAGGTGAGCGGCTGGCTACTGCCTGGGACTGGAAGACTGAATGAGTGGGTAGATGGATGGATGATTGGATGACTGGATGGGGTTGATTTAGTGGGTGGGGGGGGGGGGGACGGGTTGCTGGTAGGGGTGTGCGTGGGGTTAGGGTTGGGGGGCTGCTGGTAGGGGTGAGTGTGTGTTGGGGGACTGCTGGTTGATGTGTGTATTGGGTCGGGGTGTGGCCGGGGGTTGGTCCTGCCACGTCTGGAGTGGTGTCCCTACCCGCCCCCTTCTGGTCCCTTGGCCGTCCTCCCTTTTTCCTGGCGGGTCCACGGAGGTGCCCGGGACAGGGGGCCTACCGCGGGGGGATGTGGGCATGGCGGTGCTTGTGGGTGGGGCCTCCTAGTCGCTGCCCGCACTGTCAGGGGCTGCATTCCCACCTAGCTTTGGGCTGGTCGTCCTCCTGCTGCAGCGGGCCCATTGGGGCCCCGGGCATTGCTCTCTGGGGTTGCCGACTTTACCAGGGGAGGTGGGGCGGGTCCGGCTCCGGGTCCCAGGCCCCAAAACTTGTCGTTCTGTGGGGGGTGGGCTGGATATCTGGGTAGTTCCTGACCATATATGGGACTCGGCTTGAGGCAGATCCCACATTTCATTTGGGACATAGAAGGTTAGTCACGACACCTGGGATGTTTGGTCGCTGCTAGATGCTTGAGGTTTAGGTTACCTGTCCTGTAACACTCAATTACTTATGTGTTTGTGTGTATATATATATGTGTATGTATGTATGTGTGTATGTATATGTATGTGTGTGTGTATGTATGTGTATATATGTATATATGTGTGTATATGTGTATGTATATATGTAT
Source organism: Danionella dracula (assembly GCA_900490495.1). Lineage (NCBI taxonomy): Eukaryota > Metazoa > Chordata > Actinopteri > Cypriniformes > Danionidae > Danionella > Danionella dracula. The sequence continues at coordinate 23,467,192 of UELW01000111.1, forward strand.
GTATGTATATATATATATATATATATATATATATATATATGATTACTAATTCTATTTATTATTATTATTATTATTTTTCTGCATGTTTAACTGCATGTATGTATGTATGTATATTTATATTTGTATGCATATGTGTAGAAAGATGCGAACTACTTGGATGTAATAAGGTAGGTATCTAATACTACTTATTTTACTTATTCTCATTTTCAACTCAATCTTGACTCCTTCCCCCACAATTACTTTTCACCTTCTCTTTCCCCCTCCAAAATTTCTCTACCTCTGTTTCCCCCTCAATTACTTCTCTCCTCTTTCCCCTTTTTTTTATTAACACCGTCCTGTCCTGATGTATGTTTATATGATTGATTAATGTAATTATTGTGATGTATGCGAATAAAATCAATTAAAAGCTTCTATCCATAGGAATACTCAATATATAATATCTTCAATTCTCTGGAAAGAGCAAAACTGACCAACTCATACAAAGCACCTCCCTTCTCATGGGGGATCCATGTGACTTCGTGTTTATGATAATTTAAAACAAAAAAGCAAATGTCTTATACCACTTTGTTTCCTAGCTAAACTCTCTTTAAGCACATTCATAAGGATTTGTTTTGCAGTTAAGTTAGTTATATATACATTTCCCATGACAGGAATATTTTAGATCAACCTGAAGCTCTTTCAGACTTGTTCTCTTTTTTTCTTTGTCAGGAGGAACTCTATTGGAGTATTGGAGAGAAATTTGTCATTTTCAGATCTGTTTCTATACACCTGAACACTTTTGACTAAATATGTTGGAAAGGTGTCAAGATAGCAGAATGATTGTTTCAAGGTTCAGAATTCTCTGCTCTGGGATTGTTATATCAGTTTGATGAAATTGCAAATTGTCATGTGACTCTGAATGTCTATTTTCAGCCTTGAGGCAGAGCTGATCTTTTACCTGATACTATAATGTTCATAAATGAAAAAAAAAATGTTTTCAGAAGTTCACAATAATCATGACAATAGTCCTCAATCATTAGACACATTGAAACTGGGTGGCTCAGAGAAAATCACAGGGTGGTTGCTAGAATTCAAAGAAAGATCCTTCTCTCTGAGAGGCTGACCACAATGCTGTGCAATTTATCATGTATTTAGATCCTATATAAAAATATTTTTTAGACAATAAATGAGTGCTGCTTATCCATGTCACAAAACAGCTCATAAAATACATAACAGATTTACTGACTCAACACAAGTAAAACAGAGCTGTTAGGTTCAGATGGTAAGGGCCTAGGAGTGATGTGAATTTTTTTTTAAGTATTTTTGGAATGATAAGAAAGCAAACAACATTTACCTCAAAGTGAACAAACTATTGATGTGACATCATTACCGTAATACACTGAAAAATGTACACTATGTACTCCAGAAGAAACATCCACAACAAAAATCCCTCCCCAGGCACAGAGGAATTTTGCCTCCAGGTTACCTGCAAATGAAATCTAACTAGGAACGATTGTGTCCTGTGTCTAAATAATGTTCAGAATGGATGCAAGCCTACATAAATACCCTGTCTGCTTCTACCAACATGAGATGAACATCCCAAATGATTAATGATCCCTATGTAAGTCTGTTGAGGAGGAGCCCTTGCCCTAATTTAATTCAAATATCTCCTGTTACCCCTTTGTTTGTTCCAGAGTGGTGAGTGCACGCACCATCTCATGGTTCCTAGTTTAAACAGAATATTTATAATTACCCATAATAATATATTGCAGCCCATCCAAAGATTACCTTTTGTATTGTGCAGCTCCCCTGGGTAGTGTTTGCAGGCCTAAATGGACATGGTGGCCAAACAGAACAGAAGCTAGAAGAGGCTTTTATTTTGAAAAATGTTTACTTCTTGTTCCTGTGCCAACCCAGAAGTGGAAATGGGGAGGTCAAAGGTTAAAAGGTGCATGAGTTCAATGTTTGGGGAGGGAAGTCAAGTGTGAGTAAATGCAGTGCCACAGAAAGTTTATTAAGGACAGCATTTTGTAGATAACTGTTAATTGCTTCAGTGCTTATTGAATTTCTGTATTTAGGCAATATTTCATTTATTTTTTGGACAGTGTTTGTTTTCGGATATTTTGCTCTGTGGGTTTTGCACAATAAAATCACTCTGCACTGGAGTGCATTCTTGAGTTTTGCCATCATTTTTTTTTTTAAATCGTGGACCTTCTAAAATGTCCTACTATCGGGCAGCAAAAACAACGTCTCAACAAAGTCACATGCATTAACTGTAAAATACAGTGTTCAACCCATTGGCTTTGTATGAGTAGTAAAAAAAGGCTCAGATTGGGCATAGCACGCAAAAAGCATGGATCGTTACTTCCAGGTAATCGAAAAAATAAAGAGAAAACTTTTCTCAAGGATGTTATATATATATATATAAACACATTGAACACCAGGTGTTAAATATGTTGTTGGATTTTTCCTATCAGTGAAAATTAAAATCTACACATTTTTGACCCAAGCCTCTGTTTCGACCCACATCCTATGACATAGGAAAGCAGGAGTCTGCTCTTTTGCTGGTGAGGTCGATGATATCAGCTCATCAAGAATCCCGAAAACAAGCAAGAGACAATGAGTCACGGTAGGACAACTGGAACTAGTTTAGAATGCAAAGCAACACAATGCAACACACTCAAGCGGAAAGGAAAACATGAGGCTTCACAGACCAAAACAATGCTACGTGACTCTAAACGTAACAAGAGCTCTCTGATCATGGGTTTCAAATCAGTTAGAACTACCTCTAAAATCATTCCAAATAGGGAGAGTCTGCTTTCAGTTACTATTTTGCCCATAGCTAGAATGAGCTTACAAAAAGATGAAGCAGTGTGAGGGGTACTCTGGTGTCAATTCTTTTTAATGTTCTATCCTTTGCTTTTTATCTTTAACCCTTGTGTGGTGTTCATACTATTGTTACTTAGGCAGTGTTGGTGGGTCTGGTGGATCCATTAATTTTTAATGCCAATCAAGAGGTTTTATGTTAAAATACTATGCAAACTAACTACAAAACTATTTAAAATAAAGTGCAGTTTTACAAAGCAAAATAAGTAATTCATAAGTGAAGTTAAGGTTAAATGCCAATGAGTACTGCATAAATGTCCAGTTCATTGTAGTGTGGTGGCAGTGAATGACAGTTCTGTGTATTCATCAATCTGACAGCCTCGAGGAAGAAGCTGTCTAGCTTTCATCTTGTGCGAATTGTCTGGTATTATGTCTGACCTGTTTTTATTCTTCATTAAAGCACTTAGAATAGCCAGCAATGTCTAAAAACATTTTGTGCTTTAGTGCTGTTATTTTTGTCACTTTTTTTTCTTACCAATATGTTCATTTTCCAATTAACTACGGCTATTGAAAATAGTGCAAGTATTTAATTCTGAAATTAATGACACTGGTTACGGTCTAGCAGAATAAAAGGATAAATATTTAATAATCCTGACATTTTACTCCCTTTAAAGTAAATCTGTTTTGATTTAAAAGTTTGACGTGAAGCAATGTCTTTGTTCTGCAACATTAAAGCTTGCAAAGTTCTGCTTTTCTTCCACTAATGAACGATATTTAGACCAATGTGCTGATCTGAAGAATCTAAAACAACATCAAAAGCATTTTTTCATCTCCAATGAACCATTAAAGCAAATCAAGAAGCAAATACAGCATGATTCACAAAGTTCAACTTGGAACAAACTGCTCTGATAACCTTATGTAGCATCTTTTCGTTTCTTTTTTATACATTGCAGTATAACAGCAATTTGAAATTGTTTTTGTGGCTTTCTAGCCATTTAATATTAATGGATGTGTGTTTTTTTTCTACAGGAAAAGGTTTGTGTTCTGCATTAAATGATAACTACTCAATGTATACTGCTCTTTTAACCAGGGCTTTTAAGATGTTTGCTCATCCATACCAAAATGTGACCGAACTGGAAAAGGCGTGTACGTTTAAGTGATTCTGCATTAAATATTAATCAGGTGGTCACGCTGGCAATTATGTGGGAAAACAAATTGTTGATGCTCTTGCATTTGGTTGTGGTTATTTCATAATACTACTCATCAATTTATCTTGCAACAACATCAACGTGGGTCAGATTACATCACATCCGTGCAACAGGATATTTGTTCTTTGCTAAACTTTATATTTTTTCAAAGAAAATCATGATAGGCACACATTACCCTCTTTTGCCGCATAAATATACCTTGCTGGAATGGAGATAAAAATCAAACAGACCCAACACAAACTAAATGAATACCAGTGGAAGAAAAGCACTGTAAGAAAAACTCTTTAATATTCTGTAAACCCATGCAGATCAAACATTTCTTTCACAATTTTTGTATATAAACTACTGTACGTTAAATTACACACTTCCAAATGACAGTTTAATTGTGTTAAGCTACTTTAAAACCCCCACGTCTTTGCTCAATTCAGATTTTTCTTGTGAATTAGGAAATTGTGGGGGTTTAAATTCACATAACAAATAACAGTCAAGCTTTCCATCGTTTCTGTGAATGAAATACAGCTCCAATGTTATGTAGATACAAAGATTGGACACTACGTTACCCAAAATGCACTGTTAATTAAAGTAAATGGTCACACTAGCATTTGAGAACCCACCAGGCTCTGAATACCAAGCATACATAATTTAAAATAATCCTAAAAAAACTACCTGAGATTTTATTAAGCTCATGTTTCACCTCTCCAATATCGGGGTTGTAGCCAAATAAAGGTCCTTTCTTACTTGTGCATCAAGTCTACAAACTATCCTTTGCAGAGGCTCCCGCGCAATCATTTGTCAACAAAGCCTCTATAGCTCTGCACTACTTGACATAGTGTCTATACACTGATCACTATTGGAGTGATAAAAATGCTAACTACAATCTAATCAAAACACAAAACAGATGTTAACAAAGGAAAGGTTTTATATACCTCATCATACATTGTATTAATAAAACCTCATACATACATACATCCACTGCTGTAGAAGCCCTATCTTTAATCTGAAACAAAATTACAACATAGGATGCTAACAATGCTAACTTCTAGCTAGCAAAAACCCAATTCAGAAAACAATTTAAGGTCATTTATTCCATCGGCCAAGTTTACTCCTTCTAATGCTGCAGCTCCACCCTCTTATCCCAGAACCACTTCTGGGCATGTGCAATCAGATATTTTCACTTCAAATTACCTAATGGTGAAGTGAAGCCTTTTTATAAATGATTTAAAAAGGAACCATTACACAACTACATTTGGTGTACTATTTAGTAGGGCTGGGAATTTAACGTGTTAATTAGATTAATTAATCACAGAAAAAAATAACGCGTTAATATTTTTAACGCAGTTAATGCGCCCTGCCCCCTACAGATCTGTAACTACACATTGTAGAGTTGCAGCAAGCTAGTAACAAAACTAACAAGATGCCAAATGAAAAGGACAAAGAACTGCATGGCCGGCTGAAGGGCCATTTTAAATACAAAAGAGATGCTAGTGGAGCCATTGATAAAACAAAAGTCATTTGCGTTTTTTGTGACAAGGAATTTGCCTATCATCGAAGCAGTTCTAGTTTGAAATACCACCTGAACTCGAAGCATGTTTTAGCAAGCTCGATAGTCACCTCACCCCCGGCTGCGACAGTCAGCAAGCTCCGCCAAACCACGCTGACTGATACAAAAGTCACCGCAAATTAAGTAAATCTACATCGCAATCATTAACAAATGCGATATCTAAATGGATTGAAATGGACTGTAGGCCTGTTAATGTTGTGGAAGACAAGGGGCTTGTGGATGCGTTTCGAATCGCTGCCTCCGACCCAACCTATACACTACCGTCAAGAGGCACTAAATAGTATTTAGTCAAAGTTTTGTTTACATTTTTTTTGACGTTATATAACAACAAATACCTTTTTTGGTTGCAAACAATAAACTTCTACAATTCCTTTCTTAAAAAGTGAACATATAATGGATTTATTTAATCTGCCAAACAAGAAAACATTTTGAGTTTTAAGAAGAAGATTCTCTATCTTCACTCTGTCTAGAGTTTCCTAGGATTAACAGTGTTTTGTTATTTTTCTCAACAGTTAATTATTTTTAATTCCCAATACAATGTTACTCTGGAACTGTTTGCCAGTTTACAATTTGTTAGTGTAGATGCTGTTCTTTTTTAAATCATTATTAATGTTTTCTTTATAGCTTTGTACTGTGTAAACAGTTTACAATGCCTTACTATATAATTCTTTATTGGATTCTGGACAATTATTTTGCAAAATAAATACGAATACATGCATCAACAACAATAACTGATTTAAGTCTATCTATTATTTACCAAAACAGAACAAACAAACAAACAACAAAAAGACTGAAAATGTTTAATTGCTGAATTGGTTTACAAAACAGAACTGAGTGTCTCATGTTCTCCATGATTCAGCATTTGGTGTCTTTTGTCTGGAAAGCTTTTGTCAAGGAAGGAACGTCTCTGACCTGGAATTTAGCGTGTCAATATAGTACTGTAAACAGTGTGTAAACACAAACAAAGGAGTTAAACAGAGAAATTCTGAATTGTACCATTAACCCAAACTACATCACATTTCATCATAGTGCAAAATGAGTTACAACACTGTGTTACTGTATTTACTTTAACATCAAAACATACTGTAGTTATGATTACAGCAATGATACTGCTATTAAAACAGGCTTTATATGAGGTTAAATCCCTGCAGGCAGATAAAAACATCGCGAAAGGACATTTTTGTTTGAATTGGTTTAGATACCAGATTAAACAAATATACTAAGTTGTGAAGCTGGTTCAGAAGATTTTCATCAGTTTCAGTGTGAATACAGCTGTGGTTCATCTCTTGATGCTTGGTTTTAAGCTCTCCCCTCGTGTAATTCACAAACTGATACAACAGTGTTTGAGTGACTGATTTCTGAAAGCTCTTGCAAAACTTCCAAAGAAAAAGGATTGTATTAACATTCTTTGTTTAATTTGTTAAACAGAACAGATTTAGATATTCAAATGCTTTGCATCATAGGCTTGAAAAGATTCTGGTTTGAGGTAGAACCCCATCCATGTACGAAAAACTAAATGCTTTTCCTAAGCAATGAATTTAAGCATTCTATTTGGCTTTCATTCCACATAGTATGAAATCATATAACCTGGCTTTAACAGCATGATGATTTGTAAAGGAAATGTCTAAAAATGATTCATATGAAATATAATCTCTGAGCTCTTTCAGTTTTAATGCCAACCACATATTCAATATTTTAATTAAGAGATTAAGAATGTTTAATCAAAACCGTTTGCTGGAAACTCAACTTTAAACATTCCCTTTCTGTTCTGGGTTGCGCAAACAGTTCATGTTGTGTAATAGATTTTGTTTTGTTTTTGCCATTTTTGGATTGTGACACTCAAGAACAATAAATAAGTGTGCCAGTCATCATTACTCAGTACATGGTAATTTTTCTGAAAAATGTGTTCCCTTTGTCATGTTTAGAGAGAGCCAGAAATGTCTAATGTGTCAGAGGATAAAAGAAAGTGGGAGCTGTAGTAATGAGATTGTGAAGGGAATGCTTCTTTTCTTTCTGCTATTACAGAACACATTGCTCTCGACAGACGAAAGTGATGTGAGAGTAGAGGATGTGTGCAGGAATTTCACTCATGTAAGATTCAAAACTGCACAATTCCATGAAACAGATTATAAAACTGCAATAGCACAAATCTGTTCATCTGAAACTCTGCTGTACTTTACACAAGAAACCTTATTTTAGGAAGATATCTTTGTAAATTCAGTAAAGGCAAAATTTATAAAGAGCAAGTGGGCACAGAGTGACAAGAAAAGAGATCTATTTCTGGAAGTTGCTGTGCTGTTTTTAAGAAAAATAATGTCTTTTCTTGGGTAAAACCTAGCTCTGTAGAAGAGTGATGTAAGTGCATGTTGTCAGGGTGAATGGGCATCGTACAGTACGACTGTTACTAGAAATGCATCTGGAGATTTGGTGTGGGTTTCATATGCAACGAGCAGATGGTTGAGTGGTTACACATCCCGATCATAAGGCTCGCGGGCCAGGACACTGTGACTTTGAAGCACTCAGAGTTCAGAGAGCAGAAGCATCAAAGATCAGCTTACAGTTAAGTAAAAGATGATTCCACAGCAGAGAAGTGAGGGTTCATGATGGTGACCCCCGAGAGCTGCTATACTTGAGTTTTTTTTTTTCAATAAAGAGCACACTTTTAAAATGAAATCATGGGGTTTTTGGCGTATAAGCTACCACTTTTTGAATATTCACCGTATTCGTATTTTTTCCATAATATGTTGTGACATACAAATTTTTTTAATAATTTTGATATGACTATAAACTATAGGGAGTTAAAAATGGGCAAAAAGTGCAATTGGGTTGATCCAAAAGAAACAAAGTCTCAGCATTGACAAATAGTAATCATTTAAAGCAGTCTTCAGTTAATTATTCACTTTTTAGAATCTTAATCTAACTTAAAGCTTCGATATCATGTAAACGACTTTTCAAACATTTTTTGCATATTTTACTCCCTCATCAAATAAATGTTTCAAGTCATATTCAGACTGATTTGTGCAAATTTGTGTAATCCTATTTTCTTTTCTGCAAAACTGTTCGATGGCGTAGGTATTCCCATTTGCTGACGCACCGCCCACTAACCAATCAGCTGAACTGCTTAAGCAGCTCATACTAATGAAAAACCATGTAGTAACTGCAGAAGAACCTTGCCATGAAAAGAAAATGTGTTTTTGGATTTCCCTGGCCATAAAATGTTGTTAGTTGGAAATGGGTGGATTTTCTGTGTGTTAACAAACAAAACCCAGCAGGGGGTGTGGCAGAAGCATGGCAGTGGGAGGAAAAGAAAGTAAATGCCTTGCTTAGTGGAGCACAACCATTTGAAGTGATTCAAAGATATTGTTTATGATAAATATTGCCTTTTGAAGGTTATTAAGGGTGCAGTGATACTCTAGAGGGGTCAAACATTTATGACATATATACAAAAGTCGCATGATATGGCCTTTCACACAAAATAAAATGAAAAATGAAGCTGTAAAGTTATTTTTTTATTATTGTTTTAAATAAATATTACAAAACATGATTACCCGTTTATAATATTATAAACTCTCTGGCATATGTTTTACGCAGCGGATGCCCTTTCAGCTGCAACCCATTGCTGGGAAAATATTATATTATATTATATTATATTATATTATATTATATTATATTATATTATATAAGTACATCACGGTGGCACAGTGGGTAGCATGAATGCAAGGAGGTTGCTGGTTCAAGTCTCGGCTGGGTCAGGTGGCATTTCTGTGTAAAGTTCTCGTGAATTTCCTCTGGGTGCTCTGGTTTCCCCCACAAGTCCAAAGACATGCGGTAGACGTGAATTGGGTTAGCTAAAAACTGTCCGTAGAGTATGACTCTGAATGAGTGTGTATGGATCTATGCTGGATAAGGTTGGTGATGTATTCCCCTGTGGCGATCCCGAAAGAAAATGAATGAATAATATAATATTATATAATATAAATCGACACAAGTTAAAATACATATATAAAGACCAAGGTAGCTTATCACCACCAGTGTGTTGTGATATGGAGTGAATGAATAATGCTATGAAAATTGTAAAGTGTCTGGAAAAGCACTATATAAATGGAAGGCATTATTATCATTACTCTTATTATTAACTCTTATTATCATTATTGTTGTTATCATTATTATTATTATTAATGAAAAGCAATGCAACACAACATTAAACAAAATCAAATTGTTTTAGTAGTTTTGTCAAGTCAACAAACACAGCTTCGAATATTTACATTTTCAATGTATTCTTATTTAAAACAATTTTATTGACTTAATATAATGCACTAACCTACTGACAATGAACATAAATTATTTATTTATGAGTAGCCTCAAATGAATATATTAAGCTGTACTAAATACGTATTTATCTATTTACTTATTTTATAGATTTCATACGTAGCGAAAGTGTTTTTGTGATTTTTTCCCCGGTGAAGACTGATTGGTGCAGGTGCGTCAGTTTTTAATCTGCCCGGTAGGTGGGACTTGATGCTCGGAACATGAATCTCTCTCTCTCTCTCTCTCTCTCTCTCTCTCTCCTCTCCTCTTCTTCCTTCTCTTCTCTCGCCTCTCTCTCGCTCCCTCTCCTCTCGCTCACTCTCCTCTCTCTCTCTGCCACGCTCTCTCTCTCTCTCTCTTCTCCTCCTCTCTCTCTCTTTCTCTCTCCTCGCTCTCTCTCTCTCTCGCTCTCTCTCGCTCTCTCTCTCTCTCTCTCTCTCTCTCTGCACCCTGACGCTGTAGTCCTCACGCCGAAGCTCCAACAACCTGGAACCGCGCGCCAAACCGTTCCAAGGAGACGGGAGAGCTAGTACCATGCAGTCCGCGGAGGAGGACACCCTGGGACCGTTGCTTGTTCAGCTCTTTCTTCATTGACGGAGTACCCCGCTTTTTTAGGGACTTTACTGCGATCTCGAAAATCTGACATACCTCCAGTCTCATCCGCGCACGGATACCCGACGCGCTTACATCCCGTTCCCTTCTTGGACACTGAATCTCTTTTGAACATGGATTTATTTTGTAGCCCACCTCGGGTTTGCTGGTGGAGGGTCCTGTTTTTCCTCAGTATTTTCCAGAATTGTATGAGCTCCATGCTGGACTGCCCACCGACCTGCACTTGTTCCACTACGGACATCTTTTGCAATAAGTCTTATCAAGGGAATTTCTTTCCCCTCTTGACACTGCAGGACCCCGTGAGCGAAGGGAATACCACCAACAGCCTACCGGACCTGTTTGAGAACATCACCACGATGTAAGTCAAGCTCACAAGTGTCCATCACATGTTGAGTACATGTGTGCATTGAGATGAGTCTCATCCTCCCACTCACTCCAGGCTTTGTGAGGCTGTGTGGGATGATGAGAAGCGCATTGATGAAGAACCAGAGCCTAAACCATCATTCAGCAGCAAAATAGACTATTTTGGTCCTCAACTTTTTTAAGAGGATGCATTTCAATTTTACTCTCACTGAGATTTCACGGAGAGGAGTGTTTAGTCGGTTACTTCGTATAAGAATTCCTAAAAGGCTGTCAAAGGTGCTTGTGCTGTTTAAAGAGGTGGAAGAATAGATTTTAAAGGTTGGATGGTGTTTGGTGATGCTGCAGTCACTTAATTTCTAAGGGGATGTGAGCGCAAGCAAATAGTGAGAGGGACTGCTATTGCTGGTGAATGAGCTGAAGTGGTGTGTTTTATAGTAAATAACAGATGCTCAAAGATATTTCTGGAAAAATATTTAGATTTAATTGAGTTTTGTTAATGCAGTTTTTATATAAGTAACCCCCCCCCCATAGTTTTTTTTAGATTTTATATAAGATGCATGAGCATGGTGGAATTCTAGTGTGTAATTTCAAGTTTTTTTTTTAATGAAGTCTTTTGACATAATCTTCTGAAAGTTGCTTTGTGCTGTTGGATTTTGATTATACAGCCTCTATAGTAGTCACTCACTTTTTAGGCCACTAGAGGGGATAGTGGGAACTTTTTTCCCCTGCTTGTCTGGAAAACCAACCCTCTATGTCAAGGTTAAACTTTAGTTTACTCTAAAGCAAAACAACTAATATTTGATGAGTGGAAAAAAATTGTGTGCCAGCGACACATGCTCATGTTTTAAGTTTTTACACTATGAAACATTTAAATTAAAATTTCCCCCTCAACATGTAAATCAATGCCTGGGAAAATGTATATAAAATGTAGATAAACCTTTCATCAAAATTACATTCAAATTATTTACATACATACATACAAATATATATGTATATATTTAACTTTGCTACAACATTTATTACAATTTTACCTATGTATTTGTTAACTACCGAGATAAAGCCTAGGGATTAACTTTGAAAGATGCGTTTCAGCAGGTTCAGAAGCAGTAAAAGATTTGGATAAGGTGTCATCAGTTGGATCTTAAGACTGGACCAAACACGCACTTATTTGGAAACACGAGAGAAAGAAAATGGTGACAGGTTGTTAGGGTTTGAGCATGAGTGCGTGCAGCTTTCAGCACCTGCTGATGGACAGCTCCGGTATCTTCTTGGTTCTTCTTCCTTGTTCTTCTTTCCGGCACATTTGGAATAGATGTTTCTTATTTGAAACCCAAAAGAGATGAACCAGTGTAAGAAAGCACTATGCGCTACATCAGGATTGAGAGGTTTCCTGAAAAAGAGGCCTAGATTTTTATTTGGCATTCCCAGACGAGTCATCAACCCACTTCTATTGTGTTTGCTCAACCTTGACCAATTTATAAACAATGATGATTTTTCTTCAGGCCGATGTGCTTTGGTGTTACTGAAAGAGTTAGTCAATGAGAATGAGGCTTGGTGGAGTCAAGGCAATTTAGAAAGATGTTTTTTTTTTTGAAAGATATGGATCATATTATTGGGAAAAGGTACATCAAAATCATTTTATTGCACATTTTCAATTTCATTGCTCAAGACAAGATAATTTATCTAAATAATAATGGATTCCTATCTTAATTGAGAATGTTTTTATAAGTGTCTAAAATGTTCTTTTATGCACTTTTTTACTAAATTATTTTTTTTACATAGATTTACTAAAAGTAATCATAGCTTAAAATATATTCATAGATTGATACACTGAAAAATTGTCCTCATGGATTAAGGAAATCAAACAAACAAACTACTAAAAAGAGTACATTTTATACAAATAAATTAAATCTAAAATGTCATGGAGTGTTTGATAGTCTTGTGTTCTTGTGATTTTTACAATGTACATTTTAATCTTCAAAATATTTTCAGTTTATTTGAAAGATTATAATTATATTGTAATTTTAGAGCTTAAAAAATCCTCAAAAGAGCACAAGTTCAGCAAACATTTTTTAAGAAATTAATTAAATATGTATAACACCTATAAAACATCCTCAAATAAAATTATAAGATCTCTAAAACCATGATTTGGGATTCAGTATCTGTTAGCATTTAACTATTAAAGTTATTTAGAAGTAAGAAAAATTTACTGTTGCTCTTTTTTCATCAAGGCGATGCATTACATTTAATTATAGTTAAGCTACAAATTACTTTTAGGGATATCATGTTAATGCAAGGTTGGAATATGAACATTGTTTTTTGTTTCCTTTCGCTACAGAAAACTTGCTAAAATCAATTAAACAAATTAATGCAAAATTGCTCTGCTTTTTAAAATCTAAATGATAATTTAAGTGATGGTAGTTAAAAATAGGTTATGTTAATTTCAGAAACTACTGTAATTATTTTTGTTTTATTTAGTATTCATATTTTAGGGGAGGTGTAAAATGTTTATTTGGTGACATTTGTCTTTTAGATCTATAATTGTCATACTTGCTTGAATAAATGAATTTATCTTTATAAATTTTGAGAGAAATGTAATCAGAGTTATATCAAATATTTTACACTATTCATTTTTCTATTTATATTTTTAATCTCTCAATGTTCATCCTCCTCCTCTAGTTTTCCCCATGTGAGAGGTTAAGTCATATCAGAGAGTTATTAAGAGTACTGTGTCTAGTGTTTGTAATGGAGCGGGGACTTTATCTGCCTCTATAGTGCTTAAAACCTCTCTTACATTATTGTTGAAAGATTCCCATTCGGTCTCCATTCAGACATCCCAAGGGTCCCTGTCTGCAGAGCCTTAATTTCATGTGTGATTAAAAGAGAGAGGATGAGCAAGAGTTCTACTCCCTGAAAATCTAAATGCCGCCGCTTGGCAAAGAACTCCTAAGCTCAATTGGCCCAAAGCCTGTTAAAAGTAAAGCAGCTGTTGCAAATCGACACCTTTATAAACCATCAGTTCTGTCGCGTTCCTGCTGATAGATAGAAAAGCCTTGGAAAAATAGGGCAATCACTGAAGAACATTTTAATGGGAATTCAAACGGTGTGTGCTGATGTGTTGTGAGAACGCAGAATGATAGTTTATGTCGTTTTACTTTGTATGCCCGCCCGCTCGCCCACCCGCCTGCCCATCTGCTTGATTGCTGCTTTCAGGTAATCAAACAATAGCTTCGAGCTACAAATGGATCAGCAATTAGACTCCTAATGTGACCATCAAACTTCTGTCTTGACTTGAACGCTGAAGAAAGTTTGTTCCTGATTAAATGCTGAATCTTGGCTGTTATAGTTTTGTCCATTAATCTGCCTCTAAATTGGGAGACCTCGATACAAAAGGAACTATGTAATAGGATACAGAAATACATTTGTTCACCTTTTACCAAAGGTGGTATTTTGGGCCGTCTCAAGGCTTCAGGGGCCCCTAAGCTGAATTTTATGTAGGGGTCCTGCTGATTCTCCAATATGAGGGATATGTTCATTACATTTCAATACTGTTGTCCTTTGCATCATAAACGTAGCAATTCCACAAACACATCCATTATCATTAATGAAAAGAAAAAGGTGGTAACCTGATTCATCAATGCAAAGCTCCAATTGAAGAAGAGCTAGAGTGACATCATCACTGCAAAAAGTACCCCCAATTGGTTCCTGCGAGATTTTGCTCATAAATATAATGTTTTACCTGGCTTGTATGAGTTCCTCATGTTATCATACAAGACTTAACTCTATTGTGAATGGTTTGAAGTCATATGCCAAGCTCAACAAATACAGAAAGTGTCAAGAATTCTTCTGATTTGGTCTTTATTATAAGGAGTTACAATTATAATACACATATAATAATTCAGATTTTTCATTTTAATGCAAGTTTATGTTTGTCATAATTACTGTTGTTTAAAGTGTTTTAAATTGCAAACAGTTTTTTTCTCAGATGCAACTGATCTTAGTTCCTCCTGGTGGTCATGGAGCCCTAAGCATCTACTTAACCTACTATTCTATAGAACCGAACCTCCTTTTATATAATGGTGTAGGTATTGCTTTGCTTCCAGATTTTCCTTAATTCTTTATCCCTTTTGTTTGATAAGTTCCAAACAAAGTGTTTTTTTTTTATCCATATGACCACACTACACATGGACTGTGAAATTCTTGACATATATGCAGAGATATTTTTCAAGATGTAAATTGAGATTGTATCTCATGTTGTTATTTACGAACTGAGCTTAGCCTGGTATTGCAGCACATATTTGGTGATTATGGATTATTAGAATGCCAGATAGATTTGGAGACAAAGTCAGAGAAGCCAGATTGAGATGGTTTGGACATGTGCAGAGAAGGGATAGTAGTTATATTGGTAGAAGGATGTTGGAGATGGAGCTGCCAGGCAAGAGGGCGAGAGGAAGGCCAAAGACAAGTTATATGGGTGTGCTGAAGGAGGACATGAAGATAATTGGTGCAAGAGTAGAGGATACTAAGGCCAGAGTTAGGTGGAAACAGATGATTTGATGTGGCGACCCCTAAACTGGGAATAGCCGAAAGAAGAAGAAGAAGAAGAAGAAGAAGAAGAAGAATGCCAGATAGACCTCTCAGGCTGGCACTTGATTCAGTAAGTGACTTAACCCCTAATAACCCTCAGAGAGAACAGAATTTAGAGAAAAAGACAGATGTTTAACTGGAAAAACAAGAGTGTGGCTTTTATTGTCATGGTTGCTTGGATTTTTTGGGCTCATTTATTTTTTGGAAAGGCTCCTCGTTTAACTTTGTTAGTAACTTTCTTCTTTTATTTCCATTCTATTTTTTGAAAAGTTACTTCAAACAAATGGATCAATGGATAGACAAACAGAAATAAAAAAACCCAACCTATTCAGCCTTTTCAAAATGGGGGAAAGCAGCTGAGAAACATACAATTTTAACTATCTATTTATTTATTTATTTATTTGTGATTCAGTATGTGGGAGGTTGATGATTGGAAACCTGCATAAATTATTTTATAATATATTGAGTGGGAGTGGAGAGATCCTCCTCGTTTTCTATTAGTATTTTGTTTAACGAGGAAAAACTTGTTTCAAGTTTAAATATATGATTATATATATAAGTGTATGTAGCTGCTGTAATTTTGCAAGACAAAATGGATCTGAGTGTTATCAGCATAACAGTGTTGGTTTAGTTTCTTATCTATATTTATCTCAGTATTTATGCAAGACTATACAAGACCTTGATGTACTCTGTAAGATACTGATATAGTATCTAAATATGATCTAAACCATTTTACACTGTCAGTGAAAGGTGAACACTGACTCTATTGATTGTGTGTTTCTTGTATAGTGATACGTAAAAGGTATGTATTGAATATGTTGACGATTGAATGTGGTCACGTAGGCCAAGTTACAAAAAAGAACATTTTAGACATTATCAAAATGTCAAAATATGGTCCTCTGGTTGTGAAATAATAGTCCCCTTACCGTTAAAGAGCTCGACATTGTGACTTTTGTTTTGATGACTTTCAGATAATGTTCTTGACACCGTTGGATACATTCTGGGAATACACCATTTCCACCAGGGAAGTGCCAGATCATGTGACAATTTAAGACTTTAACACCAAAAATGACCAAATCAAACCTTGTTGTCATTGATGAGCTCCACCATTGTGCTTATGTGAAGCTTATAATGAAGCTGAAAGTCCATAACTCCACCTACTCTGAAGTAAAAAAAAAACAATTTGAATTGTGCCAACTTGAAGTGTAAAAAGTAGCAAAATTTAATAATTGTGAACCAAATGCAATATGAAGCAACTTGTGACATCCTAAATTCTGAAACTGGACATGCCTCTAAAGTGATACATTTTTCATTATTTTCTGTGTGTTTCTGGTTAAGCGTACCCTTCATTTACCATTCAAAGATTGAGTCTTTTTTTTTACCAGCTTCCATAAAAAGACCCCACTAGATCAGCATTTTCGAATATTCTGCTGTCAGAGCATAGGAACTGCTATGGCAGATAGCTGAAAGATGAATGAAAGAAATGAGTTGAAGAAAGATTTCTTCCTCTGATTTACTTTCTCTCAAGTTTTATATGTGTAAGGCTGTAAACTAAACAACAAAAACATAAACATTATTGACTTAATGTCTTTCCCACATTCAAACAGAAGTATAAAGTAAACTGTTACACAAATTACAATTATGAATGATACATGCAAAACTGAAATGTCAACCATTTAAGTAAAATGTAAAATTAAAAAAGTAAAAGCAGCAATGTTTATGAATTTCTACATTTAGCTTTTAGCTCCGTCTGCATTTCAGGTTATCCTTAATGAAACAAACTAATGCTAAAATACAAACATATAAATATAAAAAAAAATCCTAGTAGATATTTTGAACACTAAAATAATCAATTGTAGTTACTGGTAAAGACAGAACAGAGATTCAAAGGAGAAATCTAATTTTTGTGTTATGCGGAATGGCAGATTGTGTCACACTAAAAGGGGTCCTACTGGAAACAAAAATTACTATGGAATACCTAAAGTACTTTGGGTTACTAATATGGCACCAACAGCATCTTGTCCAATTAAACCTTGGGCCCATCTTACAGACCATGCCCACATCAATAAAGGCAGTTCATCTTGCCAAATGGTTGGCAAATATGAATCTTGTATTAGTGTGTGCACAAATTTGTACAAGGGACTAGTCAGGGTTCCAAACCTAATGTACCTGGAACACATCATCAGGTTTCTGCTTAGTTTTACTCCTAGGGCATATTTTTGTATGTTGTTTTGCTGGCAGGTGTGTTGTGTGCAATGCCAGCTAATTTCAGTGAGCTCTGTCTGGCCGTGGCTGCTGGAAACCATGTTAGAAGCTGTGAAATCAGCCATGGCATATGTTATGCTAGCACAGGCTGATAGAGGTGACATGTTGTGTATAGAATGTGATAGGATCTCATTTGCATAAAGTCTTTTTTTGTCTCAAGCCATGGCTGTAATGCCCCTATGGGAAAGGTCAGTGAGGATGCTCTGGAAATGGTTGGCGTGGGCTTTGTGAAATCTATAGAATATTCATGGATTTTGTGGATGTCATGAGTGCACAATGGAGCAACCATGTGTCAAATTTCTTTTAAGCAGATGTGATGGGGAAATTTAAGGTGTATATGTTTATGAAAAGGTTAATGCGTAAAATAGACATGGTTTTATTTTACAACCAGTATGTAACTTTAACATTCAACGTTCTTTCTACAAGTAACTACAAGTAAAAAAACAATACATTGTGTAATGCATGTGTATGTTAGAGACTGAGCGACCATCCGTCCATACGTCCGTCCCTCCATCCATCCATCCATCCCTCCATCCATCCATCCATCCATCTATCCATCCATCCCTACATCCATCCATCCATCCATCTATATATCCATTAATCAATCAATCAATCAATCAATCAATCAATCAATCAATCAATCAATCAATCAATCAATCAATCAATCAATCAATCAATCAATCAATCCAGAGTGAACTAGTAGTCCTTAAAAATTCATACCCTTGACTAGATGCCATGCCTAGTGCCTTTGTTACCAACAGTGTAAATAACTACAGTCTCCAAACTCATTGGTAAATCACAGGGCTTTGGTTTCTCTCCAATCAAACTGAAAAATATATTTGAGGAACATGGTGAAATAAACACATGAATTGAAAGGTATATGTTTATTTGTTTAGTTAGCACGTCAGTTAGTGAGTTAGCTCATGATCACTGGAGCGGGATTGGAGTAATTATAAATAAGTACACGCAGATGTTCCATGTCCTTGTGCACTCTGTATTTAAACATGCGCTCATATCAGGCATGGAAGACGTGTCTAGCATGCGTTACTTACATTTTAACACCTTTTGCTTATCCTTAAGTCAGTGTTTATTATTTATTATAAAGTCAAACTCTTGTCTAACTCAAACCAGTTGAGTGCAGAGCCTGTGATGCCCATTGCTTAGAGAGTACTTAATGCTTGTGACGTACAATCTACATTACACCCCCGTGTATACGTTTTAACTTTAGAGGATGTTAAGTAGGACCTTGCTCAAATATGATACAAATGTCATACTTTCCTTACAGAATAAGAGAGAGAGATAATCATCAAGTAGGTGGTTGACCCAGAGCTAGGTAGCCAAATCTCCTCACGGAATTTCTGACTCAGGAATATGATGATTCATTATTGGAAGAGAAATAGAGGAGGTCAAATAAAAGTATATGTTATTTACAGAACACTGGTTAAAGTGTCTTTCTTGGAAGAATGTGCATCGGGGGGTTAGACAATCTGATGAGTTTCAATCTTTAAATCTGCTTTTTCAATCTAATACATGTGTGGAGACTGAAGCCACCTGTCGGCAGCTCTTCACATGTATTTGTGTGTTTGGTGCATTTGATAAACTCTATTCGCTTTTGATGCAAACACAGTTTGAAACGTTTTCTCTAACTATATTTTATCAATTGCTATCATTTGTGTATTACCTGTGTGTTCTGGCATCATTATGTCGTTCCTGTTATTCTCAAGTAACTCTTGTGTTCCTGTTCATTTATAACATATATTGTTTTGTGTTAAATAATTGTCTTGGGTCACGTCCCATCACCACTGCTACCACCACAACCACCACTACCACCCCCATTTATTTTTATTTATTTAGGGTTTTATTTATTTATTTATTTTATTGTTTACTTATTCATTCATTTTGTTCTTTTGGTAATTTGTTTCTATTATATTTTATTTTATTTAGTTTTGATTTAAATCACAATTTTACAGCCAGTTTCAAACCTAGAGTTCCAGGTACAATCCAACCATCCATTGATTTTGAAATCAGCTCCACTCTCTTTCTTTCTAATTAGCTGAGGCTCATTGTACACAATTCAGCACTAAAGCTAAAACCACTTTAGAGAAGTGAATCAAATCCAATAAGATCGGCCTCCTCTCTCTCTACCTCAGCTTTAGTAATTGTTAGCTCTGTCTTCTTTGCTAGAAAATCAAGCTGGCCTCATGCATAACAAAACGACTTCTGTTTGAAAACTATTTGAAGGACAAGGGTATTGGCTCCAAGGCCTTTTTATTGATGCAAAAAGAGCTTGTTTGTGACTCATGGGCCTTGTGAAGTCTAGTAAAGTGCTCATTTTACTTAAAAGCTATCTACTTAGAGAGGCAAAGGTTTGGTTTGGAGACCTCAGGTGTTTGATCCAACACAGAACACAGTTTATGCTTTTATAAATGCTGCTGTGGGCCGCAAAGGTTTGATTTTAATGATGATTTCATTTCCGTCATGCATGACAATGTTACGGTTCTTGCAATTGACTTTGGTTTATATGAGTTTTTAAAGACTCTTCTGAGAAACAGGACAGGGAATCAGAAACTTGAGTGTTCTAGAAGTTGTGTTACAGATGATTTTCAAGAGGTCGATTTAATCGTTGGTGTCATATTTAAAAAGACGAGATGATGAATACACTTCAAGAAGTTTATTTTTGATGAGCTTAGAAGAGTAACAGCATTGTGTGAAGCATCTCCGGACCAATCTGCTCACAATTTGTAATAACAAGGGGGATATTTATACTATTGTTATCAGTGTTATATAACATGTGTTAGGAGTGAATTCATCATGCTTTGTCCAAAGATATTTAGTTTAACGCCATGCATGTAAGACTCTCCTGTACAGTAATGGTGACGTACACAGATCTTTAACAACATTTAAGATACAGTTGTCATGTTGAAACATTTTATAATCAATAATTAATTGAAGTGAATTAAATAAAACATGTCAGATCATCTAATTGCCAAAATACTCCTCAGTGTTACCTGCTCCCTAAAAGCCAACTATGTTATTAATGGACCTTTTGAAAAATTAGTAGTAGAATGTTGAACCGCAGATGAAAACTAAAATTGAATCCAAGAAAACTGACTACTAATTCAGGACAGGTTCTACAACTCAAACTCAATCAACTGTAGTCATTTATTCAAGATTATGTTTCAGGGGTTTTCTGTTTTGCCTAAATGTTTTTAAATCGCTGCACAGTTCTTAGTTTACTTAACAACTTTAGAGGTAAACATTCTAATTAAAATCTCAAAAGGTTCAACCAAATATGGAAATCCTTTCAAAACAATGAAAACCTTTCATATTATTTTCAATAGACGGTACCTTTCGCTAAAGTGAATCCAGGAGCATCTTCTGTTTGAAACTTCATCATGCGTTTCTTCGGCTTCCATGCTTGACCGTGTTAGTTCGTTCAGAGACAGATTCCGTGAAGCATGTGCATGAGTTCAAGCACTCCTGACAGATCCAAATGAATGTGTATCAAATTGAAAAGATCATATAATGTTGGTGATAAAGTGTTGAGGTCATTGAACAGATAAAAAGAAAATTTAAATCACATTGTGTCAACTACACAAAAACACTGCCTTCAAAAAAATTAATCTATTACAAAAATGGAAAAGGTTTCATCTTTTGCATCTGCTGGTGCTTTATAAACAATTGTTACAATTGTAACAATCAACATTCCCAAAAATTTGTCCTTGTTCCTACATTATTATTCAGTCATAATAAAAAGAAATTGTTCAGTAAATGCAGACCAGTGTTTAACTGTTTCTTAATGTATTTGTAATCCACACTTTTTGTTGTTTTTTTGGTATGATGATGTAATTTGTTATAACTTTCAGAGCATCCAGGGCATATTTGTTCATGCTTACACTTTTCCATCTTTTGAGACTTTGTTCATGATCATTTGACAAAATCTGCCTCTAATGCATCAAAGCAAGGCACTGACATCCTAAAGTAAACCTTAAATCTCTCATGATTGTCCCACAGTGTCAAGTTTTTCCTTTTGGGATTTGTTTGTGTGTTTTTGCGATTTTTACACAAGTAATTTAAATATGCAGTACGAAGGAAATATTTCTATGTAATAATGCAACTAATGTACTACAATGTGCAATGGTTTTTAGTTGCCCTCACTACCCTCTATTGTACCTCCAAGCAAAATTTATAGGCCCCAATAAAAAAAATGTTTACTTTTTGACAAAAATTATGTCATAAAAACTCCAGATCGGAAATGAAAACCTTGTGTGTGCCACTTTGAAATGTTGTAATTGTCTTTGTCAGATTCTGAGACCTTCTGAGATTAATTAGTCTATGTTTATATCTCATTTTGAGCCAATCTTCATTCATGGTTTACAGAAAAACAACAACAACAAAAGCAATTTAGTGTTGCTGGTGCTCACAATGTTCTCAATTATTCAAGGTTACAAGCGTATGTTGTTAAAAGTTAGACTCAACAGATGAATTTGACCACTTTGGTTAGTTTTATTTAGACTGTATTTTTTTTAAGCTGAAATGTTGTATTTGGTTTTGCGTGCCAAACAACAACACCACCACCAACAACAACAAAAACAAGCCAACAACACAAAAAAAAACAAAAAAAAACAAAACAAAAACAACAACAACGACAACAGCAACAATAAAAAAAAAAGCAATCTTTCGTCTACCATATCTTCTAATGCTATTTTCTACTTTTATTTGACCTTGATCTCAAAAAAGCTTTTTGTTTTTTGCAACACTGATATTAGCGATATTATTTTGCATGAATGAGCATGTCATCCACATAATCAATAATATTTTTGACACATCGCCCTTTTAATAACCCAGTAAACAGCTAAACCAATGCATAGTGCGAACTAATGTGCAAATTATGGATTTTAAAGGAACACTGGTTTGGACTGACCCCTAACTGATATCCAGAATGTTTTTGTGTGACCCCTGATGTTCATAATGTGACTCCAGGCACTGTTTATGATAACCATAATGGCAGAGAAATCAATAAAAAGCAGTATAACCCCCAAAATCCTCATGTTTGTGGATGCATATATGAACATGTGACCCGGCCAAGGTCTCACTCTGCTGCATTAATCAGAATCCCATCCTGATAATGTGTGTGAGGGGGTTTGTGTGTGTCTGCGTGTGTGTGTGCGTGTGTGTGTGTGTGTTTGTCCTTTCCATTCCTGTCGTGTTGGCTCGAGTCATAAATAGTGCTGGTGTGTCATTGAAATGGGCCGTTGCTTGCTGCATGCTATTGATCGGAGATTCTTTCTGTAACATTGAAATGGACAGTTTTCCCTGATGCGAGGCTTGATGGGATTTGTCCAGAGGTGGATGAGCTTTGCAGAGGTGGTGGGGTGGGCTGTCGAGAGTGTGGAGCTGCATGTTAAGTTACAGTAGTTGAATAATTTTTTTTTGGAGTGGTTTACAAACCTGTAATATTACCTGTAAGACTACCGAAATAAAAATATTACTTATTTGGTGGCTAAAATCACATGGTCATGTGACACACAGTTTGACGCAATTGAATGATGAAAGAAGATTTTGTCATGACTAAATAACTATCAAACGTAACAAAAATATATAATTAATTTATTGTACATGTAAATTAGAACAACAACGACGACAGAGATGACAAAAACAACAACAACTACAACAACATGTTTACGCACGGAAAAAACAAAAATGTTGAGTATAGGTATTCATATTGAAAAATGTTATACATGGCATTATACGATCAATACATTTCTGAGAGCAAAATTCATACAAAATTCAGCAATGGGGCATTCTAGGAAGACTTCTCACATAACCTTTATTTTTTTGAGTCTCCATGTGCCGCCCACACTGAATATTCGACTCCAAGCGTATCACTTTCTCCTTCTCACCACTGAATTATCCATTTTTTGTAAAGGCCCATTGCAATGAATAAGTGGCCGCTCATATATCTCTGTGTTTGACACTGAAATACAGGATGCATGTACTCAGAGAGAAAAAGCAGATTTTACAGTAATTCTTTTAATCAATTTACATGCTAATAAAAAACAGTTCACATGTTGGCTTTTGCTCATAATTGGCTAGTATCACAAGCATGAGTGGCAACAATAGAGAAGTGTACTAGGCGAGCTGACCGAGTGAGGATTTCAGGACCAGGAGGGGATCCTGGGTTTGGAGGATCTCAGACTTGAGTATAATGTATGATCCTTACTTTGTTGAAATATTTGACGCAGTTGCTGCCTATTTATATCAGTGACCTTTTAGTTGTGTACACCCTAGAGCGTATGCTTCCATAGGCCACCAAGCAACCCCTTACTGCGCCGAGGGCAGACTCTAAACGCTTGGATGACATGGCTTTTTGCATCTCTGCCCCTCAATTATGGAAATCTCCCTTTTGACCTTAGGGCCACCACAGAGTTGGCCTCATTTAAATAAAAAGCAAAACAAAAAACAATCTATTTTAATAAAGCATATGGGTAAGGTAATAGCGAGAACATGCATTATTTATTGTGGTAATTGAAATTTTTTTTTAATGCGTCTCTTTTTCGAACTGTTTTTTTTTCTCTTCAACACCCTGGCTGACTGCTATGCTTGTATTGTGGTACTTTTTAATAATAAAATTTGAATTGAAACTGTAGTGTTGCATATAAACCTACATACAAAATTGAACATATATCCTTCCAATCCAGAATGTCATCAAAAACTTCTAAACTGCATGCACTAAGAATTAGTAAAAAATGTTTAAATGTGCTGCGATTAAGCATTAACACTCGCAGATGTAGCTTTTTTGCATAGAAAACTATACAGATTTATGTATTTATGTATGTTACATATAAATTGGTTACATACTAATTTTTTTTTTTTATATGCCTCAATCAGTCTAAATGCCCAAATTACTTACACGTAAGAGGCTCTAATCGTGTTGCCGGCAATGTTGAGGTAAGCAGTGAAAATAGGTAGCTTCTACCGGTGAAATCTATCATAACCACTTGGTTTTTAGTGCTATCTAGCCCTATGATTAACCCCTTCACCCTCAATCAAAAGAGAGACAATGAGGGGAAGAAGAAAGGAGGAGGGTCAAGATGGAAAAATATAATTATCGGAAACCTACCACAAATTGGAAAACATTTTTAATTCGAAGTACTCCATTGGATTAATTATTTTTTAATCGAGAAGCAGGTTTTTATAATAATAGTATAGTAAAAACAAAAACATTTTGTTTTATGCTAGTCTGTATTCATTTACTTTATGTGAAGAAGAAAAACTAGATAAAGAGCACAAAGGTTTTTTATTTAAGTTTGAAAGAAAATATGCTGGTTTATCAGTACATTACAACGACTGTTGCTTGTGCCGCTACAGTACGTAGCACTAGCTAACAGTAGGAAGCTGAGGGAAAATGATGGCCGCTGTTGTGTCGAAACAGTGTGATGCCATAATATGTGCACTCCACCCCACTCCTGCTGCTTCTACAAATAAGTTCCACAGCGCTTGCTTAGAACTCACACTGCGAACGCTTCTGTCTGTTGCTCTGGGAGCTAATCGTTTTCTACGTTCAGCAGAATGCACTCTGTTATGAGATCTCAGTTTGGAAAGCTCAAGGTCACATGCTCAAGGATATTTTAAGCAATCAGATTAAACTAGCAATTTTAAGAAGTTTTGAGCACACATGGATTTTGTCATTTTTGCGGTTGTCTTTAATTGCATACTTTTTATTATTTTTATTTGTATAGTTCTGCAATTTTTTAATTTATATTTCTACATTGATATTATAATGAGAAAAAAATGACATTTTCTGTATTACATTTTATTCTTTTTTCTTCACTCCAGTTTGGTGAATTGCACAACCTTTGCAAACTTTACAAAAAAACTTTACAGTCAATTCAAATGTTATGTTGGCTTATTTGATTCGATGTGACTCTAATGTCATAATAGTTTTGTCCTGTATTAAAGAGCTATTACAAAAGGACAGTAGACAATGATAAAATGTTGAGCACTAGCTGCTTTCAGCACACGATAAAGCTTTTACCACGATTCTTCTTTTAGGAGACATAAAAAGAAATTGGGGAACATAAAATGGACAGTTTTTGTGGCTCTTTTCATCAGGCAGTAAGACCATTTTCGTCTCAGTCGATGATGAAACTTAATGAAACACAAGCTCATCCCTGCAATTTTTCTCTAATTTAATAAAAGAAACCGATTGATTTGTCCAAAAGTAATGAAACAACAGTGACAGTAACATTCTAATCTTGAACATTCTCCACTCGACGGCAGATAATGTGAAGGAGGGAGATTTGACTTTCAATCATCGATATGTAGGAGGCAATTTCATCTACTGCTGTTTTAGATTTCCTCCGTTTCTTTTCCTCAGTCGTTTTTTTCTATCCCTTCTTCTTCTTCTTGCGGCTGATCTTTTATTCATTGCATGACTAATGAAGCGCCTGATGGACTGGAGATGTTCATTTTCTTGGCAGTAAGCACGAGATCTGGCCACAGGTAGGCATTGGTGCTGGATTCTGAATCTTGTCACTTAGTGTTACATTCATAAAATCTTCTCTGGTTGTTTTTTATAGGAACTAAGAAACTTAAACTCTTGCTTATGTATGGTTTAATGAACAACTCAATTAACAAAGCTTCTACACTTTGCATTCATTTGTATATTTATTTAGAAAAAACAATGTCATACACACATACAGGTGTTTTTATTTAATTTTAAACTTCAGTGTTTAAATAACTGATTAATTAAGAAATGATGAAATAGTTCAAACGATTATTACACAATCACAGTACTAGCTTCCATTTCAATTCAACAAATCTATTATTCATAAAAATGCACAAAGCCATACTTATTACATCTTCTCCCAATCTCTATCTTAGCCTGCTCAGTTTTACCCAATCTCCCGGCTCAGTTTTACACCTGTAGAGTCTCCAGTCATAAACCCATGCAGACAGATCCAACATGTTCTGACTGACATTTTAAGCTAAAGAAGCCTTTTGGGGCGGTAGTAAGCACCATGTAAGGGCTTCCACATTGCCAGAGGCTTTCCCTGAGAGCCATAGCATTAGGAAGCCAAGAGTCAGCTTAAAGAAACCATGAAATCCTTGGGATTGCTTTTTAAAAAAGTCAGTATGGCAGACATTTATATGTAGGGGGAAGATGCATACACTTGATAGACAGCAGGCAGCAGGATAGCGTCCACATCCACTTTTGTCCTGTAATTTTGCTAAATTAAAATCCATGAGTGATGCGCTCTCAAGTTGACAACAAATAGTTAAGCTTACTAACAGACTCAGAACCGTTTTCAGAAACCTACCAGTTAAAGAAAGTCAATTTCCAACACAGTGAAGATTTATTTGCTTCAACAAACAATAAGTGACCAGTTAGCAGAAGCTTGATCTTGTATCAGTATTCCCACTTGGGTTTGGTTTGTGGATTTTGGCTACGGCTGCAGAGGATGCAAAGCCTTGCCAAGGGTGCGCCTGGGCCGTATTCCTCTTCCAGCGTGAGAGGATTTTTAATGAGAACACAACCGATGCATGTCCTCCGCATTCATAAATAGCTTAGCACCCCCGTCAAGCATTTCCTTCATTCTCCTGCCACTGGCCCATGAAGATACATTTATATTTTAACACGCGGAAACACTGTCACCAAGCTAAAAGAGGAAACAGGAAGGTGCTTTACTGCTGGTTCATTAGACGCATAACAAATAATACTACTTCTAAATGCAGTGAATTATTTTGATTTTGTACAAAAAAAAATGTGTGTTTATCCTTGAGATGAACAGACAAAACTTTAACAGGATAAAAAAAAAGAGTACAGACGAGATTAAATATTTTTATGCCTTATGGCCTGGGATTGTTTTTACTACCTTTGAGCTTTGTGACTATTCTGTGTTTTTTGTTTCAAGAAAATGAAAACTAAACCTTGAAAAAGACTAGGATGGCCAGTGCATTCTTAGGATTCAATTTCATAGTAGTCGCACCTTTTTGCCCATTTCCTACATTATAGGAAAGAAGCCTTCAGATGATGCCAGCAACACTATTTTCGGCTCAGGGGAATTTCTCAACAATAAGAAACAACTTGAGCGCCTCGTTTTATTAAGTAAGTAGTTAGATAATAGTTTTGTAAAAGTTCTTAAATGAAGAGTTATATATTTACCTTAAAGTGCAATTAAAATCTAGAGATGGTGGTCATAAAATTAGAATCAATTGATTTATTTCAGTAATTCCATTCAAAAGTCGAATTTTGTATATTATATTAATTTATTAAACACAGACTGATACATGTTTATTGACATGTTTATTTTGATGACTATAGGTGATACCTAATAAACTATTAGAACATGAAAATAATTAATTTATTCTACAGCCATAAACCAGAGACTGTCCAGGTTCCAAGTCCTGTTGGAAAAAAGATATTTGAATCTTTATAAAGTTTATCAGCAGCAAGAAGTAAAAAAATGCTCATAAACTTCATGTTAGATGGTTGTGTTGACCTTGGACATCAGAAAACTTTGTGGACCAACCCCAGCAGATGAAAACTAACCATTCCACATGACTGCGGAAGCTTATACGCTGTACCTCAAGGTACATATTATTGGCACCTCTTCTCTCATCCTCCAGACCCGTGATTTCCAAAGGAAATGCTGAATTTACTTTTGTCAGAGAACATAACTCTGTAGCACTCCTCACCAGTCCAGTCATTATTGTCTTAAACTTAGATGAGAAGCTTCTGATGCTCTCTCATAATCAAGAGGAACTTGACACAAGGAATGTGACAGCTAAAATCGATAGAATTCCTGGACTGCAAGATGTGTTTTATCTCGAGAAAATCTGTTTCTTTTTTGGTAAAATGTTCTATTAAAGACAGTTAAATATTTAGAGAAGAAGTATCACCATCCCCTGGCATTTAATCTTTTGAGAAAAACTGAAGGTTGTTGTCTCAGTAGTTTGGGGATGAATTAACCAATTGTCTGTTAATTAATAAAAAAAATCTATCTTGTCAACTTTGCAACTACATAAATGGAAACCTACAATAATATTATAAAAGAGATTCAAATGTTTTGTGTAGGGTTTGCAACTCTTTCACTTTTCATGGAGAGCAATACTCAAGGAGTCGATGTGAGAGACATGTGGCTACCACACATAACACACCTCTACAGTCACAACTAATAAACAGATGAATAATTAAAAAATAATATGTCTTATTACAGTCTTATTATTGGTATATTTTAATTATAATTGCTCCACATTCATTGTTTTTGTAGAGTTCTATGATTCATCCTAATTGATTAAATCTAAAACCATTCTGAGATGTTCAATTTTTTTGGTTCCTAATGGGTAATTACGTAGCCAGACCTTCAGGGAAGGTCCGGGGATTTTGGTAGATTTTTTTGGTCAAGACCCACCCATCAGGCCATTTGACTGACATGACAAACAACCAATCCCATGCTGTTTTGCATAGTGTCATGTTTCGCATGTTTCGACAACAAAACTCTTGTGTAGCTAGAGATGTTTAGTTGTTCTTTAAAATCACACATTTTCAATACACACACAATGCATATTCAATGTTCTCAATCATACGCCTCCGAGTTGTTTCCAAGAAGAACTAAAATAAACGCAACACTTGCTACTACTGGAAATCTGGAATCAATCAAACCACAGATTCAGGATTTTTGAAGTGTGTCCAACTTTCCGTATTAAACTCATCAGACGTTTAACTAGCTTTCTGCTGGTGTGACGTTTGAGGCATTGACATTTCAATGAATGTGTATTCTTATGTGTTCATTTTCACTGACATTCATCAATGGTTAATAACACTTTAATTATATGTATAATCTTACATGTACGTTCTTTTCCTCAGTTTTATCTTGTACTTAAGATTCTTGGTTGAAAACAAACCTGCAGAGCACCTAAATCCACTTCATTCTCAGAATCGCTGGGGAGTGTGAAACAAATATAAGAATTTTTCTTCTAAAAATAGAATAGGTTGGGAAAAGATGTGTTGATTTCCTTTTTGCTTCAAATTGAAGTTTGTGTTTGTGGCATTTTGTTCATTGACTCAACCCTCCCCCTTCCTTGCTTGGTATTCTTTACAACACATCAGAGACATTTCCTGTCTCACCAAGCCTTCATCAGAATAAGACTATGAAAGCTATGAAAACAGATATGGAATAAGTAGACAACTGAACATGTATTTCCTGGTATTTACACTCTATACTGTAGTTAGCACAGATTTTAAAATCTCTTGAGCATTTCTCCATCAACCACAACTGGCCTCGGCAGGTCATACCTTTAAGTAAAAAACATGCAATTATAAAACCCTAATATGCCATAATTACAGCTTGAAAATTGATATGAGATAAGAACACCAACAAAGTAAATGAAGTTCACGTACATTCATCTCTAATTCATGAGGATATCTAGTTTTAATTAATTCATAATTGCTTTGGAAACTTGGAGAGCTATGCTTCCCCCCAAATAATTACAACCCTGCCACCCAATGGGATGTTTTAGATGGGTAATTGGAATTGGATTTAAGTGACTTTTTAAATATTTCAAGCCCAAAGAAGAACATGTAATAGAACATTTAACAAGAAAGAAATGTTTTAAACCCAGATAGGCCAGTGCAATTACGGGGAAAGCTACATTTGATATGCTTAAATTGACGAGGAGCAAAAAGAACACTATTAACTATGGAAATGGGTTCTGTTTATCTTCACCGGCTACTGTCTGTGGATGTGTGTGACACATTTAGTGAGTTCTGCGGGAGCTTACATCTTATTATACACAAAAAGTCTCTTTTCATTCAGAAGTGGAACAATTTGATGTCAATAATTGTATTGTGATATTTTTTTTTTCAAAACTGGACCCTTTATCTCTTGGTTTGAAGGTAAAAGTTTTAACATGTCAATACATTTTTATGTAATTCAACACAGGGAAAACAACAGCCTGGATGTTTCAATTGACAGCAAATAAAACTGAAAAATATTTAAAATAAATAAAAAGGAAAATCTTTTTCACAAAATACCATGAGCAGATGACCCAGGCTAGCAAGCATTGCCCTGTTCTCAGTGGTGCAAGTGCCTTATTATCAAAAACCAAAGCCACTAGCATAACAGGATGATTTTATGTTGTATATGGAAGAGCACATGAGCTTTACAATTAAGAATCAGTTATCATGAGTGTTCAAAACTACAGGGATGGCTGACTGTCTTTAATCTTTTGAAATATTGCCCCTGTAATTGTCATATGCATACATGCTTGAATGAATGAATTACTTAATGAATTTAAGAGGGGAAAAAATGAACTTAATTTATTTCTGTATATGTTTGTTTAGTTAACCTTTGTTTATTATTATTTTTTATGTATCAATGCATTTATTTATTTACTAGACTTAAGTAATTTTTCCATCTTTGTCACACTCTTAAAGATGGAAAAAGCTCTGGATGTAACTTTTTACCCAAAAATTCTACAGGAAAATAATTTTAAAGGTTCCAGAAGTGGAGAAACCAAGACAAAGAAACCAAGCAAATGTAATTAAAAAGAATTTATTTACAATAAAACACAACACAATTAAACAACTGAAAACAATAAAAAGTAAATCAATCTACCCCACACAAGCAACAAGTGAAAATAAAAACCCAACCAACTTGAAGAGTCCCTCCCAAGGTGGCGTCGGTCCCAGCATTTAATTAAAAATACCCCCTAAACTATGATTAATGATAACAGCGGCTCAGTGTGCCGAAAAGAAAATAGTGTCACCTTCCACCTAGTGTATCTAACATCGTCACCTGTGTGAATTCACGTGACATCTACCTTACTGTAACTTCAGAGGGTTCAAGAACACTAACATGCAAATTAGAAATCACTGTACAAACTATAATCACACAAAGTACTTCAACCAAAAAACTAAACCACACTAAACTAAAAACACTGCTAACTAAGATTCAGACCAGTTTCTAAAATTTGCTAATCTGACTCATAAATTAAAATTTTACTTTTACCACTCTTACATACAGCTCTAAAGATTGGCCACAGAAAATGTACATTAATGATTCTGACATTGTATACAACCTTTTCAATGCTCCCTGACTTGCTTGCAGCTGCTCTCAAAAACGCTGACCAGTCTAGGTTATATTCAAATGAGGATTATATGAGTGTTGTGATTGGTTATTCAGGATTGACATCATTATTAGTTGATTGGTGTATGTGTGTGTGATTGAGTGTCTGTATTCTTTAGCGAATCAGAGCAAGCCAGGCCTGAAGTACAGATGGAGTAGACAGAACCTAATTCAAGTGGAGAAAGTGAGAGTGAAATACGGAGAGAAAATACAAGCATGAACCGAGACAGAAAAAACAAGAGAACACAAAAGCATACACACATCTGAAAACAACATAAAGT
Source organism: Danionella dracula (assembly GCA_900490495.1). Classification (NCBI taxonomy): domain Eukaryota; kingdom Metazoa; phylum Chordata; class Actinopteri; order Cypriniformes; family Danionidae; genus Danionella; species Danionella dracula. The sequence continues at coordinate 23,499,314 of UELW01000111.1, forward strand.
CAGTAAGGTTTTGTGCATAGCAATCCTCCATAAATTGCAAAGTAGGATAAAAGTTAACCATTATGAAGTGGAGAAAAGAGGTTTAATCTTTTAATGTGAATTGGATGAGAATGTGTGGGGATTCATTTTGTATGAGTATATCTGTTTTTATATTCACAAATATAATGTATTTGTGTTTATAAAAACCTTGCCTTAAAATGCTTTAGAGAGCTTCAAGGCTCCAATGATCACTTTTGGTCCCCTGTGTTTCCGTCATCCCAGCATGTTTGATTTCTGAACAACAGGAGCTTGAAAGCCTGCATGCATTATTTTCCTCAAGAGGGTGAAGATCACAAGGGGCCTGATGGCAGAACCTGGATGCATTCCTTTCCTACCTCACACCTTATTCTAGATTTCACAACTTGTTAAGGAGAAAGACACTGAGCTGTTGCTTCCTGAAAGGGCTCTGCAAGCAGACACAGGCAGTGGAGTGACTCATGATGGTTTCCCAGCTGTCTGAGGAATACCTGAAGAACTCCTGCTTGTTGGCCCATTGAGAGAACTGCATGAGGCATAGACGCATGGTTCCAAGTCTCTTTAGCTTTTGTTGCTTCAGAGGCTGCTTTGTGTCTCTAAGGTATGTCTAATATAGTGTGTGCATGTGCACCCTGGAGGGAAAGAGCAGTGAAAGCCGCCTCTCTAGGGTGCCTTTGTGGAAGAAGAGGGCAGAAGCTGTGTTGAATTATTCATAAAGACATTTCTGGCAAGTGCTATTGACAGGGAATGAAGTTCTACTCCATCTACTCTCTTTTAGTGTGGAGAATGAAGCACAAGTTAAAATTGCGATCCCTGTTGCCTCTCCAGAATTTTTATTAGCTTCAATTCAGTCTTTTTGGAGTTTAGTAACTCAATCCAGCTCAAGCTTTACTCTGGTTTGTGGGCGGTAGTCACACAGGTGGACATGCCAGACAGCTTGCTCTCAAAGAGATGCGCCACTTGGCTAAACACTCTCCATGGATGCCAAGCATGTGGTAGATGCTAAACAACAACAGAAGTGCAAAAACACGAACGATACCTTGCCTGTAATGCTAATGTTAACATCGAACAAGCTCTGTTTCACATCTGACAGCTTTTATCAACAACCCCTCAAAGAGCTTACTCGTCCTTTAATCCCAATTGCTTACTCTGCTGATTTTTGGTTTTATCTACATTCTTTCAAGTTGCTCTGACAGTTACAATTCCCTCTTGTTTACAGTCTTGAGAGAAAGTCGTCACTACAGCTTAATCTAGCGTAAAGAGCTGAAACCCTTTCGGTTCGCCAACTACTCCACCCAAACCCAAACAATGAGTCGGCTGTAGAGAAAGAGAAAAATGTTGATGAAAGAACAAAGAGAGTTTCCTGACAGCCGAGTCTAGCCAATTCCAGATGATTTTCTGAAGAAAAGATGCCAGCTTTTCCCAGGTTGATATCATAGACATGCTTTGCACAATTTTAAAATGACAATTGTGCGTGGTCTCTTAAATATGGTGCATTTCTTTTAGAGTTACATGATAAAATATGGGAAACGAAAAACATGTTGTCTTCGACAGCCCGAGGATGTGTTATTGCGGTGACTCTAATCTAAAATAACATGCTGTAATGCATGGAATTTATATGCCACCTTAAGATCCACATAATAGAGGATTTAGTGCACATGCCGTAAAGCAATAACGCCACAGATTGAGTTTATGAAATGCATTTTTTCATTCTGCGTTCTGGAGCTGTGAGTTGCAAAGAATGTCTTGCACTGAAATATATGCCGCCTTCGGCAATGTCCACTAAGAATGCCTGAGATATTTACACTGGGATTATTTATAAGATCTAATCAGTGAGTTTTGATTTTGTTGAAGGGAATTTAAGTGTTTGACCCTGTAATTGCACTTGCTGATCAGCGCCTGGAAATAACAGCCTTTCTTATTTGAAGCCAGACTTGTTTAAAGTCAGACAATTTACTAGAACATTTTAAAACTTTAGAGCTGCTTGAATAATCAGTGATCAACTGTTATCTTCAATTATTTCATTCCTAAACACTGCCTATAGGATTGATTTCTGTTCTATAGGATTGATTTCTTGAGTTCTGTAATTATCGTTCATTGTAGCACAATTCCTGTTCTTAGCCACGGGTTTAAATTGTGTGCTAATTTAAGGAATTTAATTATTTAAATCAAATTTAAATTAAATTCATTTAAAAGTTTTAAATTAAGGTCAAAATTAAGGAATATTATTTTTACATTCAATGTAAATCAAGTTATTTTAAATTTGGCTTTATCTTAAGGAAAGCCTGACAGCGATAGTTTCAGCATCCATCAATTAAGATAGTCGAAGGATGTTTTTGTTTTCTTGTGTCTTAATTATAATCATGATGTTTTCATGAAACCTTTACAATAATAATGTTTGGATTGTTTTAGTTTGAAACATCATGAACACACTTCCAGTTTGTAGCTGAGATGAAAAAAAAGTGTAAAGATAATATTTTAATTATTTTAAAAACAAAGTTTTTATCACAAATAGAGTTTCTTGAAGTTGTTTTAGATACCTCACTGGAGTTTGATTTGGTTTCGAGGCAGTTATTGACACTAGTCATGTACCCATGTTTAAATTATAACATCTATACATTTGTTGGGTTTGCATTTATCCCATCCATTATCTTGTCGGCTTTCTTCCCTTTCGGGGTCCCCACAGCGGACTAAACCGCCAAGTCTACTGGCATATGTTTTATGCGGTTGATGCCCTTCCAGCCACAACCCATCACTGGGAAACATGCACGAGTGAGCACGAGTATAACATGCAAACTCCACACAGACATTCCAACTGACCCAGCAGAGGCTTGAACCAGCAACCATCTTGCTGTGAGACAACAGTGCTACCCACTGCACCACCGTGACGCCCCTGGTTTGCATTTATAATAAACTCTATAAATAGAGTTTTAGATTTGTGTTGAGTGGTTTTTATCGCTTTCTGTTAGCAGCTCAAAAAAAACCCTGTTCAGCTTGGAAACGAATTGCGTATTTTTTAGGTTATGATTTCCCTAAAGTAAATTAACTTGAAATATTAAGCTTACTATCATTTTTGGTAATGTGAATTAGCATTAAAGTATACTTAAATTTACATATTAAATGTTCTTATTATTTATTATTCAAATGTACGCAGAAAGAATTAATTCAATTTACCTGTAGCGAAATAATAACCATACTTAAATTTTCCCATAAGTTGGCTTTAAGAAAATAAGCGAATCATTTTTATACTTATTGTGTGAAACAGCAGTTACGTTATTCCTTATTATTTGAAGTGTTTTAGGCCTAAATTAATATTTGGTGCTATTTCAGAAACACTAAACATGTGTGAGTGTTTTCAAAATGTACTTTCAGATTTTTTTGAACATTTACATTTATGCATTTGGCAGACACTTTTGTCCAAAGTGACTTACAGAAGGGGAAATCACTGATGATACCCATGTGGAGATGGTGGTGATTGATCCCAGGACCTTACACATGCAAAGCATGCGCTCTGCCACTGAGCTACACCCACCCTGTTTTAACTTTTTTACCCTCAGTCAGTTTGTAGTTACATTTACTACTTAATTTCCACCCAGATTAAAATGTACTCTACGTTGACACAATTTTGGCTAAAATCATGATTTCAGCTCTTTTCGATATGCCGTCCACTTGACATTTCCCACTATGAAAGGTGAAAAGCCATTCATTTTCCAACTGATCCATCATTCGTGAAAGCTAACCAGTCCACCTCCACACAGCATAAAGGTAATGATCAGTCTGGTCTTCGACACGCATGCAGGGGAGGACAGGTGAGAGACACAAGGGGGGTTTAGTGAGGTGCTGCGGTAGCTGTCAATCAAAGGGAGCTTACACAGCACTGACGAGTTCTTCTTGTTAGTCAGGAGATACGATCAATCATTTGAAGGTGCCGGGCTTTCAATCATACCCCACACACTTGCTGTTATGGGCCAGTCCTCACAATCAGCTATTTGTCGACTCTATTTGTCAACATCTTTTATTTCTATGCAATAGTAAATGCTTCAGATGGATTACACAATCCAATCTGACTCATATCCATCTTCCCCCATTCCAAAAAAACTTCGACTAACTATATTGGACACAAACTGTTTGGAGCTAAAACCCTCTACTAGGAATAAAATGAAAGCTGTAATGCTTAATTCATACTTTCTTACAGTTTAGAGACTCACAGAGGTCAGTGTGAACTCAGAGCTGGAGGACGCGGACTGTTTTGTGAAAACTGTCATTTCCAATGCTACAATCAGTCTTACATCTCGCCTTCTGCTGAGCCCAGTTGGAATTTGAATTTCATGGCATTGATTTGTCGTCTCACAGAGGAGGTGCTCATCCATACTGAACAACCATGAATTGAGCATTCAGATTTATTGTTTATTAACTCTGTTTCAGGGTTGTAAAGTCGTTAGATGGATCAGATGGTCTGCATTAATGAAAAGTATGGCTGACTTACTTTTCATTATTCTTTTTATTGTCTTATCTTTCTTAAATACAAATGTATTTCAGTCATTTTGGTATCTGTTGAGTGGGAATTTTTAGTTGTTATACAAATAATTTGGTATTTTCAAAAGTTAAACAAATCTTTTGGAATTTTCTACAGTTAAATTGAATACAAACATCTAGGTTGTTATTCTCCCAACAAAAAAAAAGTACTTTATTGTACTTCAAGTACATTCATATTTCAAATAGTATGTTTAAAATGTAATTACACCTGTTATACTTATTGTAAATATAATTTAATTATACTTGCATTACACTTACACGCTAACACAACAATCTTTGATATTATTGTACTACTATATACTTTATAGAAATATAATATACTTTGTGATAGATGCATGCTTTTAATATATTTTTGTATATTTTCAATTATATGCTCAAAATTGGCACTGAAACGATCCCTGAAAGTATATTTTAAGAGTACACATTTTAGAAACAATGCTATTTTATTAAGTTTGAGTGTATTTGAAGTTACATTTGAGACTGATTATGAAGTGAGGATTCTAAATATACTTTAAGTTGTTTCACTTTAGCATTTAAAGTATACTACAATTTATTTACAATCAAAAGATATTTTGCACAAATTTACTTGTTCTAACATATCATGCGTCAAGCTAAATATGAATACACTTGAAATAAAGCTTATACACAAAAATATGTTAAATTAGTGCATTTTTTTCACCTGGGCAGTATGGTTTCAGTTTTACATTTTGATATCGCTGCTTCTAAGACGTTTTTCTTCTTCTGAATCATGGACAGTACATCCATTGTTGGAAATTTTGTAGTTTTTACACATGTTATGTTTTATATGGGGCCGATAGGTGAAAGGACGTTTGAAAAAGGTTTTGAAAGCTTTATATAGAGTTATCTTTGTTTTGTATTTTTAGGTTAAAATATAAAAAAAACAAAGGAGTTGTGTGCATATTTTTGTTTTCCCAAAGATTTGTGAATACTGAGAAAATGTTAGGTTAAAACATGGCAGCCATTTCCCTTCCTTGTTCATATTTGGGTATGTGCTAACTTGTTCTATAGTTCTGTCTCATAGTGTATCACATGCCCAAATATGAAAAATTGAGGCTTAATTATAAAACTACATTGTTTACTGTACAAAGTGGATAATAAAAAAGGTGAGCTGAATTAAAATAATCTCTTAGCAATTGTTAGCTCAAAATATCACACAATTAAAGACATTCAATTTTTTCCAAACTGTTTGGTAACCCTAATTCGTTCTATGCAATGTGCACTTTTAAATAATTTATGGTGAAAAGGGCTTATATTAAAGTAATATCCATTAAAGTATTTGAAGAAATATATAAAAGTAGCAACATAAAGATAAATAAATAGAATAAAACCTTATTTTCATTTGGCACAGCAACATGAAAAACCATCTGTTTGCAATGTGCTAACTAGACATAATTCTTCAAAAAAACAAAAAGAAATAAAGAGATCGCAAAACCAATCCAAGAACTAGTTTAATTACATGTAGCACAATTGTAGTCATAATTGGATTTATCCAATGAGCCTATTTTGCTTCCATCATCTGACTCACATTTATGAAACAAGATTGACTCAATAAGATCAGCTTGCTCTTTTATTGCAAATCTAATTAAGCAGTTTGAGATTTGGGAGAGTTTTGCTGCCAGAGATGCATTGCATTTGGCCCAGAGTTCCACAACAGAAGGACCGGCTGCGTCAGTGTTTGCAACATGCACACATCACTGATCCATCGAACTCATTAAAACTGACATTTATTAATTTCAAAGGCCCTTTGAAGCTCATAAAAAGACAGTTGAGTGTTATAAGTGATGTTGGGTGATTGCTGTCCTCTCATATCCTATTATGGCAGCTGGTCTTGAGCTTTGAATGATGTCGTGGAGATTTGTGACACCCTTCTGTAAATGAGCCACTTAAACTGGCTTTTCAAACTCTGTACATTTTTACCATTAGCTAGTATTTTTCTGCTTTGGGACTTCCTGCATTTTTTATGAGGATTATAAAAAAAAGTCTTGTTTTCTGGTAATGGGAGCATTTTACACATTTCTCTGATTTGTCATTCTAACTGTTTATTTAAAATGGGACTCCTCGGATGCGGGGACACTAATGGCTGCTCTTGTTTCTTGTCTGTGAAACACACAAGGACATTGGATGTTACCTATATCAGGTTCGCCAGAGGTTTGTGGCTGTTTGAAGTTGGACTTCTAATAAATCATGTCCTGCTGGGCATTTAGACAACCTGTTAGTTAGTTTTGGTGTCTGACACATTAATAGAATTTTAAGAGAACTAATAGCATGGCTGTATAGCATTGACAAATCCATCTCTGAAGCTAAAATTGGTTGCGTCTGAACACAAGGACATAGAGGACTTAGAAACTAGGGAATGCCATTTGAATAAAGTAACAGACATGGAAACAATCACAGAAACAAAGAAAAAAAAGTGAACACACCAAAACACAAGAGTAGGAGACTAAGAACTCTGAAAATCTTACTGCACAAAAAGATTATGGTAGTATTGGCATTAAGGGGCTTAAATACACAAGGAAAATAATAAAACAACTGGTGAAATCAATGAGGGCCAAACAGGGAGATCAGAAAATGATACAATAGGAAGTGCAAATAAGGAGTTTTAAATGATTTGTCAATCAATCAATAAATCTAAATCTTGTTATATAATTTTTTTAGCAGTTGCTTCAAAGCAGCTTCACAAAGGCCTAGTGTGGATGAAGTGTTAGATATTATTTCCTATTGGATAATTCTATGTTGTAGAAATTTAACCCACTATTATTCGCATGAGGAGATTGCTGATTTAAATCGCCCTGTAATCAGTAACTTACTATAAAAGCCTGGTTGAAACCAATTTACTGGTGAAATAAAGCAACCAAAACACTTATTTTTTATTAATGTGAGGTAAAAAAAAAGAAATCCGGAGCAAAAAACCCTCACACACTTGCAGAGAAAAGTTTTCCCCGGTTAAGAGCCCCTCTGTGAGGCCACAGGGATCCTCTCTGACTGCGCTGGTGCTAATCACCTCCTCAGCATAAAGCCTATGTGAACTATAATATTGTATTATCAATTTTAAATTATTTTAAATTAAAAAATATTTATTTTTTGAAGATGATGAAAAAATATTTACATATAATTGATGCATCAGCATAAGAAGTATAGTATTATTGTTGTTTTTGTAGTTTTATCACACTAATCATCATTATTTATTATCCAAAAGCCCTTGAAATTAATCAGGATTGCTTTAATCACATTTGATTGTTTTTACTAGGGCTAGCAGTACTTTGCACATCATGTTGAGAGATATTATTCAGTTTCTATGGTTACAGAATGACCGCGAACAAGAAAACAAACTACATGAATGAGACAGTGTCGCATTATCTGTTTTGAGGATGCAGCTTTGTTCAGAGGTGAAGCCTTTCGACCTTAATTTGTTCAATTATTTTATCTGTATTATTAACTTACATAAAATGTGGTGTCACAGGTTTGTCACATTCTGTGCATATCCTGATAGAAAAGTTTTACTCTCCCAAGAAGCACCAAAGTGGTGGATTCAGCAAATGTTTGTAATGCAAGTTACATTCATGCGGATCTGGTTAAAACAATAACAAAAGAAGGGAAATATTTTGTATAGTATGACTGATTGTAATACAAGCTGAAATCGCATCGTTGCTCTCTGATATGTGCTTGTTTATAACACCGGTCAAATTAGAGAAAACAGCAGACTCAGCACATTACGGCCTGTACCTCACACTGCTGAAGGGTTGCTGATTCAGAACACAACACTGGCACTGGGATAAAAGCAATATGCTAATTTAACTAATGTACAAGCTAGGGTGTGTTAGCTTCACTGATGTATTCTGTACATTTGCATCATTTGTTCACACAACAGAGTTGCTTTGAATATGTGATGTAAAAATGTGTTCTATCCAGCTTGAGGGGTGAGGAGGAAGTGAACAAGTCAGTGGCAAATAGTGTCAAGTGCTACTTTGTGCTCACACAATCCTTTGCACAAACATCATTAATCTTTTCGCAGACTTCGTTTACCCTGAATGCATCCATTAGCCAGCTCCACATTGGGCTCTGCCTTGACATCAGCAGAAACACAAGAAAAAACGGTTTAGTTTGAACTGTGCTTAAACAAATTAAAAATTAAATAAAAAATTGAAGCAAAGTGTTCAATTAAGATTACAGCAAAGCTGCAGGCATGTAACCCTCTAAGAACCTAGTTTGACACCAATTAATCCTCTTAGAGAATAAAAGCAGTCAATGTCAAAATGAAACAAAATCTGAAAAGAAATCTACCTGAGAGCAGAATTTAAGAGGGGATGATACCATGCCAGAAACACAGTCTCTTATAACTCTCACTCATTTTGTATTGTATTGTATACAATAGGTTAGACATGCATGGACATGTCTTTTTGTAGTTGTTATAGAGGTAGTTGTTATAGAGGTATAATAACTCTAGCCTTTCAACCTGTTATCATTGAGTGTAAATGGCAAGAATGTCTCTGAATTTTCAAATTCTTGACTCACACTGACCTGCTAGTTGATATTGTCACCAAGATTTCCCAGTGAGACACCCACCATTCAGCCATCAAAACACCTGCAAGCAATTACTGTCTCATCGAGCAATCAACAAACTAATTACTCACCCATATTCCACCATTTAAATACTCCCAGTGAACCCCTTTATTTACATTTCAACATGCCCAACACATTGTGACCATCACCCTGGAGCATAAGCGTATAAGAGGAGGTGTGACTGCATGCTCAATTGAGCACCATAAACATGAACATAGTGTGCATTATATGTAGGTTTTAGAAGAAACTCAATGAGGTTTAAGGTTTGGGTAAATCAGCAACATGCTCCTTGACAAAGCAGCAATAGCGAAGAGTCAAAATAAGACAAAAAGACAAGGTTTAGTGGTTTGGAAATGAGAAGAAAAGATTTTGGTGCTGGTGACTGGCTCTTACTCAAGTAGCCCAACTACTAACTATGCGAAACATTACATTTATAACATATAACTTTAACACAACAGCACAGCACATTCAACCACCTCTGAGTTGCCATGAAGGTCAAAATTAGGCATGTAAATTACAAAAAAAATATTACATTTGTTTAGTTCAGATGTTAAAATATTCATTTTTAACATTGGTGCCAATCTGCTCACTTCTGGGACCAGCCTCAAGTGGCCAGTCGAGGACTTGCAGCTTTAATCAATTCCTTAAAAGCAATGGGCTGAAAGTTGGAGTTCGCTTATTTATTGGTGAGCACAAGCTTGGTAAGAAATGAAGACCAGGAGACAATAAATTGGATGTAAGTCTTTATTTAGTTTCTTCAAATAAAAAAGTGTTCTCGTATGGGTATATAAGTTGAATTTGTTGACAGATGGAAAAATTTTGGGGTATTTTAAATGTCTTTTAAAGATGAAAATCCATGTAATATAAGTTTTAAGGGGGCAGTTACCGGTCTCTTGGATAATTACCAAAATATCTCCAAAAGTTTTCCCGAGAAGGAACAAAGCCATAAAAGCCACAACATGAAGATAAGTGTTTATGGGGTAAATTCTAGTTTTGGGCTGAAGTATCCCTTTAAGTCACAGGTGTCAATTTGAATTTCTGGAGGGCCAAAATGCTGCAGATTTTCTAAATAACCTTGAATAAACACCTGATTATCTCAAATAAGGCTTGAATGGAATCTAAGTTCTGTTTGTTGAAACATTATTGGAATAAAGGGTGCAGGGTGTCGGCGCTCCATGGATTCAGTTCAACTATTAAGAACCCTTGTATATAGTGAAAATGTGTCAATTTTTCAAGAATAAAACTGCTGATGCACCAGTATCCTCACTGCCTATGTCATTTAAGCATAATTCTAATCTCTAAACTTGCAGAAATTAAAGGTTCTGCCACAAAATCCTTGAACAGCACTCAACACATTATGATGTCTTGTGGATTCTGATCTTGAATAAAGCAAACGTGTTTAGGAACATAAGATATGTATATAAATAAATAATATAAAAACATATAATACTGTAAAAAAGGTTTTAATTTTGTATAGTTGTTAAGGATGTATTTTGTCACAGAGCCTGGTTCGGTAGGTGGTTGGAAAGCTTCTTTTGAAAGCTGCAGGTTCTAAAGCAGAGCTGAGTGAGTGGGAGGCTTTTCTACTGAGAACAATGGTGTCAGATACTGAGACAGAGAAAAAGCACCAAACAACCTCCCTTGGCACTTTTGCACCTTTCTGTGCTTCCTCTTCCATCTCTAGCTGTAGCACAGTCATCAGTTTAGCCTTGCGGATTGCCGCAGGGGTCCAGCCACAAAAAGCACTCAGTGTTTCTTTGCAGCAGATAAATGAGACTATGAGAGGCAGTGCATGGTCTGATGGCTTTCAGATGCTCTGTGTCAACCCTGTCAGTCCTGTATCCAGCTGAGTTGAGGTCATTGCAGTGTCACAAGTCCAGAAGGGAGACTTCTGGGATTTGATGTTTTTTCCTTCCTTGTTTATAAGTCATCACTTTTGCAAATGCTTTCTTGTGGTGTTTGCTTTAATTCGGTTTTTAATAAAGTATTTGTCATGGTTTCTTGCTATTTAAGTGTCTACGTTACCCATAATTTTTGCAATCATTTAAAGATCTACTTAAAATCCTCTTTCTACTTCAATCAGACTTTGACATAAAAATTACAAGACTTATCCCATCTCTGACAAAGATTATGGTGATGGTCAAAAAGTCTTGAGATTTTTGGGAGTTTTCACCATGTCGATGCTATGAAGCCGAACACCACAGTTCTCTCCAGTTATTTATATAAGGTTGTTCTTTAGAAAGTTGGAAGCAACCCACAATTTGGCGTCATGCTGCAGTTTGTTCTCAGAAGCACTTGCAGTTAGTATTTAAAACACAGTTTGATGTGTATTGAAAGAGTTGCCAGTGCTTTTTATTAGTCACAGCTTCAGTAAGGTGATCTGTAGGACATCGGACTATGGATGTCTTCAAAGATTTTTTACAGATAAAATTATGCCACCCTTAGTCATAACTTAGGCAGAGGTTCCTTTAACTTTGTTTATTGCATGCTGAAATTACTTCCATCATCGACACTAACATCAATAGTTTCAGCAACAACAGTTACAATTAAACCAATAACACATATTTCATAAGTTCACTTTACAAATAATTGCCTTGTGTCACAAGCAGTTTTGGCGAAGAGGCAAACTTAGAACTCATTAACCTTATTTGCTTAGACCCTCCCCTTAAGCATATAAGGTTAATGAGCGATGAAGGGGAGGAGGTGGGGAGAGCAGTTGTAGTAATCGAATGAGGGAAGGTTAGATCTGTTTAACTACTGGGCCAATAGTTACATATGCTTACATAAGAGTGATCCTTTACTACTCTAAAATAAACAAAACACTACAACCTGCTAATTAGAGGGTAAATACTGTACTTACAGTGTGCTTACTGATTAATTACTCTGCATTTACAAAGTACTTATAGTGTAAAAACCGTGTAACCATATGGCACTTACAGTGTAATTACAGGCCAGCTAATGACTTACTGACTTAGCTAATTAATGGTAATAACTATGTACTTGACCTTATTTGTAATTCCATGGTAACAACTTGCAATTTATTTTTGGTGTGGTTATTTGTATTTTTGGTTTATGAATAGTTACACCATAATTATCCGTAACTACACTGGACGAGGGATGTAATTTAAAGTAGAGTTTGTTTTCTGTAGTTACATCTTAAATACCCTTTACGTACACAGTCATTAAACAGTAACTACTCCAATAGTACACAGTGAATACACAGTATTTACCTTGTAGTTACAAAGTAACTACCCTATAAGTACACTGTAACTACCCTGTAATTACACCATGAGTAGTCTGTAAGTACAATGTCACTACCGTAATTGTAAGTACAAAGTTACTACTACTACTAATTAGCAGGTTGCAATCTAAAGTATTACTTGTAGCCTCAGTTTAATCAAGTGTAGAGCAAACCATAAACTGTATACGACGCCGATTTCTGGGCCCTGGAATGTTTCCTATTACGTTTTAAAGTTGCTGTTTTTTAGCCTTATGTCACAGTGAGCTTTTTCTAGAACCAGAGTTCTGATTAAAGTGCATTATAAGTAAAGATGAATGAATGAAGGAATTTTTTTTTTACCTTTTAGAAAAATAATTTTATTGGATATCAGCAATAATATTATTTTTCGACATTTCATTAAAGGGTGGTCCCAGCAGGCATCGCAGAAAGCTACTATATGCACCAGTGGAGTATCCAGCTTCTTGTTTATTTCATAGCATTTCCTTTCAGTGTGAGGAAGCTGGGTCACTGGTGTGTAAAATAAATGATCTGGACGGCTGTAGCTCTGCCCGCGCATCAGTCTCGCTGACGGGCATTGGGAAGAAAGGAAAATAACAACAAGGAAAAGAGAAATTAAGTTTTGTGTGGTTGTCAGATCTCACTATGCCAGCATGTTGCAACACAGAGTTAATTATTGGAATGGTTCAGTAACTCACCATGACCATGTATCCATTCTTCACCTAAAGCTGAAATGAAGGGAAGATTTAGGGTTGGAACTCAACCAGCATTTCTCTGCGCCTCTCAGGTTCTCCATATATAACTGAGCTCTAATGCAAATGACTAAAACTGCAATATTCATGACATAGAGATGATTATTTCCTATTTCAATGGATTTTTAAAGATGACATTACATGTGTTTGGAGGTTTGGAACTTGTTAGCAATCAGGTCAGATTTTTGACAAAGTGGACCACAGTAAATAGCACAAACAATAAAAACAGCTCATGGCCCATTTCTGGCTTTTTTGATGATCTGCTGAGACTTTGAGAGCTGTCTACTTAATTAAAATTTGAAGTAGGCCTTAATTATTAAAAATAAATCTGTCTCACTGTGTTTACAATGTTCACAAAACAGGTTAATTTCATTTCAACATCAACCTTAGTGTGATTAATTGGAAGCTTCATCTGATTTTGGACACTTGTTCTTTAAACACCTGGATTCATCACTGGCCATTTAGAGACTGCACAGCACAATCAATAGAGCCATCAATTAGTCACAGGGCTGAAATCCCAGTGCATATGTCCAGATCAGTTCTGTCCATCACAGTTCACTGTCTCGTTTTCTAAAAGTTCAATTTATTCAATTCATCAGCAGTGCATTTAAGCTCAAGAGGCAAAATCTGTACAGGGTTTTTAAGAAAATGCTAAAAATGATTGTTAATGTAAGTCACACTCATGTTGAGCCTAATGTTAATGTTTCTTTATGACAGCCCTGCATTTTTTGTGAATTTTCTTTCTAAATATTGCAGATTTTTTTTTTTATATATATATAGCCCAGTCACAAGAGTTTTTGGCAAGCAACAAGAAGCATGTTGGGTATTCTGTCTGTGAAAGGGCCCTGGAGTCTTGGCGCGACCTGAACCTGAGAACCCCCTTTCCCATATCCAAATGGAAATGAGTTTAAGTTGTGCATATACTATTAAGAACAGCTGAAACCTATTGCCAAAATTGCACTTCCTTTTATTACCTTTATTTTTTTTTTGCTAAGTTTTAGAGTTTTTTGATTGTGAGTGGGCACCTCACAGTACAGTTAAGCTATTAAAATTGTTTTGTTGATTTTATATACAGTACACGGCAAAAAACCTGTAGTCAGTGTGTATTTGGTCCTTCTCTCAAACTGAGTTAAAATATCTAAACAAACCAATCTCTGAAATAAATGTTTTTATTTTGCTATGCAAATATTTTTGCATAGCAAAATAACTGTTTCTTTCTCAATGTAAAAAAGTCTGTATCAGTATTTAAAGATTTTTATTTAGAATAGATTTAAACCATGCAATCAAAGTTTTTTTGGATTTGTGAATTATCCTGAGGCAAGACTACAACATGCCTAAATACACCATTCATAAGATTTTATTGGTGTTCAAATTTACCCGTAAAATAATTAACACTGTGCATATATTGGTGCGAATCTTTCTCACCATTTTGTCAAATAGAGAATTCAAACACAAGGCTGATTTCTAGCAAATGCTCCCACACACTCCTCCTCATGCGCATTCACATCAGGTGGTTGCCATGTTCAAATCAGATACAGACACTGCTACATTTCTACGGCTGATGTAAATGTTTGCAAGCCGAGCTCAGAAAACCTGATACTAGTAGCAGACGGAGGGCGCTGATAATTTCCCGGGCACAGATCTCAGAGATGTGTGCCCTACAGCTGCTTACTGCAGTGTGAAGAAAAAACAACATCTGTGTGAGCAAACAGGTGAAAGGAGAAAAAAAGCTGAACCACCCAGGGATTGACGTGACAGGGTTGAGAGCCTTGCATGATGTTAAATCCTAGAGGTTTGAAATCATTTGATAGCTAAGATAACAAGTGATCAAGTCTGGAGACTCTTGCATGGATGTGGCAACTCGCTAGCCATCATGTTTCCAAGCAACTCTTCCTGAGTTGAGGGGGAGTTACGCTGAGGAAAAAGGCAAACGTGTGGGCTTACTGTCTTGACAAGTCAAGAGGCTCCTGAGAAATGTAAAAGCCCACTCCTCAATTAAACATTTTCTCGTTAACTTGGGACTAATTAGATTGTGGGTAATTTAAACTAGTCGCAAATCATGAGATGGAGCTGCTTCTCCGAGCAGCGCACTGCAAGGATTGGTGAATCACTGTCAGAGTTGATCTTGATTGTGATGTTGAAGAATGTTTTAAACAAAAACGTTCTGCTCTTGAGACATTTGCTTAATTTATTAGTAATGTGTTGGTTTTTGTGTAGCACATTGCTCATAGGTTACATGACAAAAATGATTTTCAGGATTGATGTTTTGAAGAATACATTTCACACATAGTGTCTTTTACCAAATTGTGCCATTCATTGGATGACCAATTACTGGCTAAAGACTAAAGAGCTAACAAGAACATTGGTGAATAATTGTTAACTCCATTCTCTAAAGCTATTATGTTACAGTTTTTTTTGCAGTTACTTTTGATGTGCAATAGTAGCATCGTAACCCTTGTGTGGTGCTCATGTTATTGTTACTCAGGGAGTGTTTGGAGATCTGGTGGACTCATTTTGGGTATTTTAATTCACCCAATCAAGACATTTTACGTTAAAATGCTTAAATTATATTTAATTTAATTGAGAAAAAGGTGCTTTATTGTTCTATACATGTATTTCTTCACATTTGGATTTTAAACCAATGTGTGTAGCTCTTATTATTGTTACTTTGACAGGGTTGGAGGATCTGCTAGACTCATTGCCATTTTTTGGGATTTTAATAAAAAAATTATACAATTTTATACTAAAATGTAAAATTGAATGTTTATGTGTGATTTATGTTTCTGTGGGAAGAGAGAATTAAGGTACAGAATCTACAATTTTTGACACTTTTACATGCCCCGGGTCCAGTATTGTTTATGAGAATATACAGTGTAGTGTATTAACTTTTTTTTCTGATATATGTTTTTCACGGAAAATGAGCCAAGGCCAGTGAATCTTAGTTTCAAATAATAATTGCTTGTTTAAGTTTTCGTTTGATGAAAATTTAAAACAAATACCACAGACCCGCACACCATACAAGGGTAAATAATAAAAATTGCTATTAATAGATAAGCAAGGAATTATATATTTTTTTCTCTGTGAAAAGCACTACTAGAATTTTTTAATAAGAATAAAACAATTGCTACACATTCGTAGCTCTTTGTAATATTACATCATTGGATAAGAAGTTTAAACGGCGGAACGCATAGTCAAGTGTGGATCACTGTCTCGAAATGGTGAGATAAAGGAAAAAGCGAGGACATGTTAAAGCACACTTTCGGTGTTTGTAATATGTTTTCTGTTTTGTGCGTGTGTGTGTGTGTGTGCATGCGTGTCCACTGTCAAGGCATGCTGCATAAAATAAAAATAAGTTCAGAGTAGTGTAAAACAGTTTTTAAAAGTAGAAGAAGTAATAAATATTGTCTTGAATAATGTAATGTAAGTAAAATACATTTTGTCCTGCTCTGTGTTTTTGCCAGAAATTATGGAGCGAACAGAGGACGATCAGCCTATAGATAAATTCAAACATGATTTTACCTCAGACTATCTAAAAGGAATGACAGCACTAATCTCACATGGCTGAAGATTGCTACTACAATTGTTCAAAGGTTTAAAGGCCTAAAGTTTCTTCTCAAATTTGAAAGGGTGAGGCTGTTAACAGCAGAGAGTCTAAAGATACCACAAACTAACAGCCACCAAATGATTTATTGCAGCTATGTTGTTTACATGGCAAAACCTGTGTTACAAAAAAATCATATTTAGAATTTAAATAGTCTCAATGTCTTCAATTAAAATTAATTATTTACATTTTTACATTTATAGATTTAAAAAAGTTTCAGTCTTGTCATTGTGATTAATTGTGATTAATTTTGAAAAATGGTGCAATTAATTAGTACATTTTTTAATCGATCGACAGCACTATATAAAACACAATCTGCTTTACTCAAAATATAAGCAAAAAATTGTTTACACATTGCATAAAAACCTCACACAAAACAAATATATTTATTTGACTTTAATGTAAAAAATTGCTCCTAAACATTAAAATTTTGTAAATTTAGTTTTGTGAATCTACTTTCAGGAGGAATACAAGATATAATTAGCTAATTAGTTTCCAATAGTAAGTATCCAGTTAATTTTTCCCAGTTCAATGATATAAGCTAAAAGCAAAATCCAGCCAATTTTTTGTACGTTAAGAGAATTCTTGTTGTGACAGAATGTTTGGACAGTGAATTATGATAACACTTTCTAGGATGCATAAGAAAATAAGAATATATGGCATCAGTTTTTATTTTTTTATTTCCCACATCCTACTGTGTGCGCTCACATCCCTCGAGGCATGCAAACGCTATCTATGTTACTACAACCTACTGTTCATCTGAAAGCCTTCATCAGTGACTCTGGACAGCATTTTTCAGGACCCAATGAGCTCTACTTGAAAGATCTTCCAATCCATGTTTTTTGGCAACTACAAAAGTTAATTAAGTATATGTTATATGAAAACAATCTGGGCATTCATGATACTAAACTTTTAGTACAGAGTGACCTTCTGTCAGGGTTTTGTTAGTTCTTTTTCTGCTCTGCTCACTTTCTAACCTGTCATGTCTTGCATGACCACCTATTTCTCATTCTGTTCATTATTGCTGATTAACCTGTCTGTAATTTTTCATGGTCTAATAACGTTCTCTATTTATTCTGTTCCTTTGTATTCCGTGCTTTCTGGGTTTTCACAGTTCACTAGTGGTGTTAGCAGACTTTTTTGCTCACTATTTTTGCTGTACCCTTGTGTCATCTTGTGCCGTCTGGTTTTCTTTCTTTTTTCTTAACTTTCCATACTCACCTGCATCTGGGTCCTATCTGTTCAAAATGTTCTGTCTTTGCTTGATTTCTGTTTTGGCCAATGTTTGGTTTTGTTTGACACATGACACGATGTGTCAGAACAGCCAATGTGGGCTGGATTACTTAGCTGGATACTGACACCCTTTCAAATGAATATGTCAGCGAGGGTTGTGGGTTTCTTCTTGAACAGAACAGAGGCAATATTTTTTTTTATAATTAACTACTTTTGGAAAGTGAAGTAGTTAATTGACTGGTGTTTTCTTTAGTTTGTTTAAGATATGGATCCACATTGCAATCAGTTTAATTGTGAATTTTTAACAAGAATCTTCGAACTGGTCACAAGTGTGGGGAGTTTTCTTTTTGGGGAAGTGACATTGTGGTGGTTGTCCTGTAGCCGGAGTGTTGGCGGTTCGATGGATGTGTGAGACTGGTGAGTCATGGTTGTTGGTGGGCAGAATGTGAATGTGGCGTGGATGAATAATGCTCTGAAAAATTTAAATTGTCTTTGAGTATTATTATTATTATTATACATGCACATTTTCATCAACACCAATTTATTTAACTGAAGTTGTTTATATTATTTTATTGTTTATTAAAAGAAAAAGGAAGCAAATACAAGTCCTTAAAATAACTGATAAATTCTGAAAAACACTTTTTTGTAAAGAAAGAAAATTAAACTTAAAGACAATTAATACGAAATTAATAAGAAACCTTTTTTTGTTTTTTTTACTTTTCATTTATTAACTTTAAAAGCCTTTCTTTCTTCGATGTTTGCTTGCATTAAGTGGTAGTTAGATGCCCAGAGAGTTCAAGCTGTGGAAACTAACATCATTGACAAAACTTTGGAAAACATTTATTAATCAGAGTCTATGTTGTAATGGCTGCTAATTCAGGAAATGAAGATGCCAGCTGCCTCTTTCACAGCTGTTCTGGAGCTTATTTATTTTTGGCTAAATGGGGCCAACCAGCATCAGATGCAATTATGTATGTTTGTTATTTAAGTTACCGTTGATCCTGATTTGATAGTTTTGTTTGTTTTGTTTTTGAATGGCAATGATGGTGATACTATATCTTAACTGAAACCACTGTTAAATATTCTTTTTAAAGGCGATCCATTAAAAATATGTTTGGTTTACATTCATTTCAATACCGTTCTTGCTTATGAGTCTATTTTGTAATTTTCTTTTCTGCAGACACATTGAGAACTGGTCCTTGCAGACCTTGAAGGACTTTGACATGGAACTCTACACTGGGCTTCAGAGACTGTAAGTACCACATCTCAAAAAATACCAAAGGTCTTGTCATAAGATGTCCAAAACGGTGAAAGTTTTATGAAACGGTGAAAGTTGAACAAGAAAAAAAATTCCAGAGAGACAAAATAGACCCGCAAGAATGGCTAGGGCTAGTTTAGCTGTGAGATGAATATGTTTTTAACTTTATTTACTTTTTTAAAAATACCTTAATTATGTGCTGATCAACCAGAGAGCTTTGAAACGTTGTCTCTCTGTCACAGACCTCCATGACAAGGCGAGCAGAACTCTGCTGTTTGTGTCTGTTCAGAGCAGTTGCAAAAAATGTAAAACGTATAATAACTGAGCAGGGCTTGTTCCTAAGTAAGAAATAATTCCTGAGCCCATCTTAGCAAAAGTGAGGACTCTAGCTGCAATGTGTAACTTTGCACCTAACATGATCAGAAACGTCAATATTATCCTTGTATTATCTGAGTTAAACTGTGAGTTAAAGGTTCTAGAATTTTGTGATCATGACATCTCACTCTGACCTCAGCGAATGTGCTGCTCTGAATAAAATTCTTGTGATGACTAAGACGAAAATACTTCTATTGCGTCTCTATGGTTTAGGCCTAAACAGTTATATATTTAAATGGGCAGCATATGAATGAGCTTCTGTGTAATACTGTAATTGATTTGTTAGTATTAGCAAATAAAATTGTAACAAATCGCTTTCCCAAATCTGAAACCTGGATTCAAAACCATTCACAGTTCAAATCTTGATTATCCAGTTCAAGCGATAATGATTATATGTCATTTTACTTCAAACACATATAAAATAGTGTTTTTGATGTGACATGACAATGTTTTGCACAAATAAACATCTCACCGATGCCAGGAAAAAATGTACTGAATAAAAATAATTGATTCCAGCTGCCAGCGTAAATAACACCCGGAGCTAGGATGCAGGCTCTTGATAATTCTACACATAATGATGTTACTTGAGGAGGGAAGATAGACTGGGAAAGAAGATTAAATGATGCTTTTCCTCACTTTACATTTCAGCATTTTGCCTTTTGATTCTGCAACAAGACGGCTGGGCAATTAGCAACCCCTTCTGCGCCAAGCTGCTGTCAGATGTGTTTAATATGAAGAACATAAGTCTGCCTTTTTACCAGCGCACCTCACCTCATCTCAAACCTATTTCACTAAACTTTTGCTAAATCTTTTTAGCCTAACATGAGCATCTTGGACCTGGCATTAGCAAAACCTAATTATATTTTGCCAAAGTGGCTGGTGCCCTTTAAGCTTTCTATGTTATTTGTTACAGTTAGGGCTGTAGTCAAGTCTATCATTGTCAAGTCCAAGACAAGTCCACATCCAGGACAGTCCAGACCGAGTCCAAGTCAAGTCCGAGTCCAATTCTGAGTTTGAAACTGTAGGATTTCTTTTATTTGAGCAACTTCACCAGCGGATCCCCTAGCCTTCGGAGAAGCTTTTGAATGAACAAATCAGCAGTTTGTGAGTGTGATTTTTATTCAGACAAAGACTTCTGGAAACACACAAGTGCAGTCTTCTTATATACCCTCCTAAGGGAGAGGTAACTGGTCACACAAGCATAGTTAGAGTTTAAACCACCTGCCCAGAGCATATGGTGTGCGTGAGATATCCAGGAGAACTTGGAATGTGGCATTTTTGCATAACGAACCAAGTAAATCAGTCACAGAAATAAATCACAGGATAATCTAGTCTCACTCAAGAACCTAGTAAATCAGTCACATAAATGAAACACAGGATAATACAGGCACACTGAGCACACAGAGTTTCACAAGAATACAGAGTATAAAAATGAGAATTCCTTATTATTCTTACAGTCCCCTCTTTTGGGCTTGAAAAGCCTAAGAAACACTTCACTTTAAAGGAATTCTTACATTTTTTCTCTCCGTCATACTTTCGATAGTCGCGTACACACGGTTCATCAAGCATTGCATAAGAGTCAGACCACAGCAGCAAAGCAGTAAGAGAATGATTGCTATGGGAACAAATGTTGATAACAAGGGTGAGAGCCACACTGACAAATTAGGAAACAACCATTCCCATCCCCAGCCCTGGTCACTCTTCCAATCCTTAGTCATAGCTTGCCTCAGGGCTACCAATGTATCAAGGGCTTTTTTCATTTTGTCACTATGTACGTCATCTGGGATAAATGTACAACACGTTGTATTTAGCAGTACAAAGACTCCTCCTGAAGAAGCAGTCAGTAAGTCAAGAATCATTCTATTTTGCATTACCATAGTTCTGAGATTATCAATTTCCTTATTCTGGTTCTGATCAATATCAATTGTAGCATTTAAAAACAAACCAAATCTGTAGGCCAGGGTCTCTAATTGGAGCATAATTTTCCCTACTCCCATGTGTGGTACCAGTGCCAGCGTGACCTTGCCTCCCGTAGTCCAGATTTTAAATTCTTCAGGAACATTCGACCCCCAGATTGGGTCGTGTGGCTCAAAAGAGAGCACACTCCTTTTGCTTCGCACCCGCTTAGGGTGACCAACTTCGAGGTTGGGTTTGCCTTCGTCCCCAGCCTTAGCTGTGACAATAAAAGTATGATCCGTTACATGGATGGGGGCGCATCTACCTGTCCAGTTAGCAGGCAGAGCAAGGTAAGCCATGTATCCACAAAGCCACCAGCCACCCTCCACAATATATGTGCCGTTGGAGAGGTCAGATGATGTAGGGTCAGAAAGGCTCTCCACACTGGTAACACCACAATTTTTCTCATCAATTTCTCCCATGAAAATATTTCCCTTTACTTGTTTATAGCAAACTCGGTGTATTTTACTATGGTTTATAAATATTTTGTGTCCTACTAATTTTCCCTTTGGAGCTTTACTGCCTATTTTAACCCAAAATTTAGAATCACATTCAACATTATCCATTGTTCTGTTCAACTCCCTATCTTCAATCGTTTGCTCAAATGTTCCTGTGAGAAGAAGTGGAAGAAACTCATCGGCATACCCTAAGGAGGCTATGCTGGCAAAACAAGCGGCGTTAGGCCCGCTCATATGTTTCCCATATAAGGTGACCTGTTGGGCTGAGTGGGGCATAACAGAACAGACATAGCAATTAGAAACATTATATGATTTAGCCAAAACTTTTGCATATTTATACCATAAATTTTCTTCTATAGGGTTTGTGCTTTGCTCTTTGGTCCAGTCGAAATGTCCATGTTCACTCCAGCGTCGATATCTGGTCAAAAGTTCTTTAGGTGGTGGATTTCCACAGACTACTTGGTGGTTGAAGTCCATCAGGAAATGTCTCAGAACCAGTCCACAGAGGAAGAGTTTCCAGATCATTGTGAGGTTGCCAAGTTCTTTTAATAATGCTCAGAATGGAGGTTAAGCAGTTGTTGGCTTGGCCACCAGAGTTCTCTGATGGGGGTTCCCTAGGAACAGAGAAACCTCAAGACAGATTATGGGAACTCTTTTCATTGCGCATATTCATAATAACCCATAATAATTCACATTGTTTCAGGAGCTTGTTTTACTCTAGAAGCATGAATCCATTGTGAAAAGGAGGAAGTTAATACAGCTGTTCTAGTGACGGCAACAATCTCAGTAGGAGTACTATATTTGGGTTCAGAGAAATTTTCTCCTAATTTGTGAAATTGCTTTATCAAAACTTTATCTCCAACTTTAAATGGGTGTGTACTGTCCTCAGACATTGGTGCCACCTCTGAATGTATCTTTTGCCAATAATGGTTCAGAACCTCAATTAGTTGATTCATATATTCTCTTAAATGAACATCAATATTTATTTGATCCCCTCTTAGGGAGATGTGTGAAATCAACCTGCCATTGCTGGAAGGGGCTTTCTGGTTTTATCAACTATTGGTGTTTTGCCTGCGGTTTTGTAACATTATTTTGTGCACAAATTAAACATCTATCAAGTGTTTGATTTATATGTGTTGTCAAATTAAAAATACATAAAGAAGAATTCATTGTGTCTATTACCCCTCTTCGACCGCGATGTGTAACACCGTGGAACTCGCGGGCGAGAAAAGGCGCACATGTGGAAAGAACACAAATCCTTCCTTTTTCGGCAAGGTAAACGCCATGTGTTTGCAAAAAATAAAAATCTTGATCAGAAGCAGCTGCTTGAACAGCAATACACACTTCTGCTATGTTTTCTCCCATAGACGGGCCATCTTTATTGGCGGCGTCCATTCGTTGTCGTGTTTCTTTATTAATTTTGGAGCTAGACGGATAAATTTTAGAAGCGGGAGCGCGGGCTTCAGATCGAGATTCACTTTCTTTCACAGCGCTGAGCGCTGGAGCGGTGTGAAAGAAAGAAACATCTGTTTTCATCTCTTGTGTGAGAGTGCGCGCGGGAAGAGCTGTGTGAGTGTGGGGGCTCAGGCTTTGGATAAGTTTGACCCATATTTCAAAGGCTTTTTCAGGGGATCCGCTAATGATGCTGCTTCAATGTTCAACAAGTTAAAAAAAAGTTTTTATACGTATGTTATTGCCGTAAAATAAATCCCTTATTTATACGCGCAATCTTCTGCAGAGTACGCTACTCAAATTTAATCAAGTACGAAACGTCACTCTTTACAGGATAACCAGTTTTCTCAAACTTATCTTCTGTTAAATGGCTAACTCAAATTTAATCAAGTACGAAACACCATTACAGGATAACTAATCGGACTCCTATTTTATATCACAACCATGTGATCTTCTGTTAAATGGCTAACCTAAATTTAATCAGGTACGAGACACCATTACAGGATAACCCATTTTAATTTATTTTAATGATCTCTTATAATTTTCCTACAAACAAGACCCACCTGGACAGGCAAGGCAAAAATAGAATTCGCTTACCTGCACAGGCGGATCACGTCGAGGGTCACCAAGTTGTAGGATTTCTTTTATTTGAGCAACTTCACCAGCGGATCCCCTAGCCTTCGGAGAAGCTTTTGAATGAACAAATCAGCAGTTTGTGAGTGTGATTTTTATTCAGACAAAGACTTCTGGAAACACACAAGTGCAGTCTTCTTATATACCCTCCTAAGGGAGAGGTAACTGGTCACACAAGCATAGTTAGAATTTAAACCACCTGCCCAGAGCATATGGTGTGCGTGAGATATCCAGGAGAACTTGGAATGTGGCATTTTTGCATAACGAACCAAGTAAATCAGTCACAGAAATAAATCACAGGATAATCTAGTCTCACTCAAGAACCTAGTAAATCAGTCACATAAATGAAACACAGGATAATACAGGCACACTGAGCACACAGAGTTTCACAAGAATACAGAGAATAAAAATGAGAATTCCTTATTATTCTTACAGAAACAGGCCTAAATCAAGCTGCAATTCCCTTTCCCTCCTGATGCCTAATAGGAAACAACTAAACTGTTATTCCTCCACAACAGACATTTTTATCGGTCTCCATGACAGGAGTAATTCAATAAATTAAATTGAGAAAGATATATCATGCTGGATTATGTTTTTGATCTTAATAGCATTAACTGTTTATAATGGTCATATGAAAAATACTTTAGTATATATTATAATGTCATGTTTAGTGTAATATAGTGACTTTTGAAGTAGCTCCATAGCTAATACAGCTTCTAATCTAGACAAATAATAAAACCCGATCAAATAATTTGCAATTCATAATGTACCTTTCATACAAATACATTTTAAAATATATTGATTTATCATGTTTGTGAAAGCTACATTTTATATCTATTTCTATGACAGTTCTAACATAATTTCTTCATAACGTTTAATTGTCATGGTTTGAAACAGCTGATGTTAACGTTATTCCAGTCAAGACACCAGCAAAATGTGTTTAATTTGTTTAATGTTAACTCAGTTTTGAAGACAACCTTGATTTGATCATGAATTTATAGTCAAACATATTTAAAAAGTTGTTTGAACTGAACTAATAATACCTAACGTTTATTATTAAATAATTATTGAAGAAATTCAGTGGGACAGAATCTGAAGAGGCATGTAAGACTTTTGCAACCACTTTCTAGTACTAACTTATACTTTTAAACACGGTATTCTTCTAAAACATGTGTGTTATAGAAATGAATACCTAAGAGACATGTTTTATGAACACAGCCCTCTATGTCACTCCTATTTCTCCTCCCCTTGACCATCCGTATAATACAGAGGCACATAGAAGAAATTAAATCCTAATGGGTAAATAATTACAATAATTACAAATTCTGTTACATGAGTGATTAAAGCTGTTATGTTCACGATAGCATCTGCTCGCAGGTTTATCTTAACCATTAACTGTATGATCTTAACCATTGACTATGATCTTAACTTACATCTCTTTGTGGTGCCTCACAATGGAGTTTCAGATGATTTATGGATTGTTTTATGTTTCAGCTTCCTTGAAACACTGTCATGAAATTATTGATGATTTTGTAAATCTGAATGTAGTTACTGCGCTGTTTCCTGAGATCGTGTCTGTGAATGAGTTTGATTTGTTAGGGGAAAAATGATTGGCGGTGCTGCTCACATGCTGTCCAACATCGGTTCTAATATGGAAAGTTTTCTTTTTCTGAAAACTGTTTCTAAATGTCTTATTGGAAAGCACACGGTCGAACTCTTGAAGCAATCTATAGCGTATAGCATCAAACCTGCGAACTGTTAACCAAGGGTTCGTATGCACTTATTGTTAACAAAAAAAAGCCTCTATAGTTTGCGCTCTGTAGCCGTTGAAGCTCTGTCTTTGCTCTGATCAATATTACAGCATGAGGTACTAACAATGCTGGCTTCTAATTTTCCTAATAACAAAAGAAGGTTATTCACATCATCGCCACAGTTTCATTTTGTGACTTAATGATGTGCACAAGCGGAGAGTGAGACCTGTATTCTTCAGACTGAGAGTGTTACAGGGTGCACGAGAGTGTTTGACAGTTTTTAAGCTGCGCACAACAAAATGAATTTCACAATATATTTCCTCATTCTGTTGATAAAATATATTTTTATAGACACATGAAGTATATAAAAAAAATCTGTCAAGAACATGACATTTCTATGAAACAGCGCAAAATACATGTTAAGGTTTACTTTATAAATAACAAATATCATGAATTGTAAGTGACTAATTATATCGTCAACTTTATTGGACCCTTCTTCAATCAGGATAAAAAAGCGATCAAGGAGTATAAATGCCAAAAAAACACTTGCTTGAAAAACAAAAAATACCACAAAACAAATGTCCTTTTGTCATGTTTTTATCTACGGTTTGTCAATATTTTTTAATTATACCCTCGACCAACACCATCAACTTTGAGAACTTTGTTAAATGAATATAGAAATTAATATGATTTGATATACTGAATACTGATCAAAGTACACAAAATAAGACTCTAAATGTTACAAGTTGTATTTTTTGACCGGTTTTTAATCATTGAAATAAATGTCTGATATTCATTTTTAATAGTTTTCCAGTCCTAGCAGGTTCATTTATATTTTCAACTTTTCTTTCAAAATCTATTACAAGAAGAGCATATTAATGTACAGGATAACTCACAGCTCATGAAAACATGCTAATTCATACTTTTTCTCTTTTCCATCCCAGGGACATTGTGAACTGCAACTTGCGTATGATTCAGCCTCGAGCCTTTGCAAAGAATCCCCACCTACGCTACATGTGAGTCCACTTTTCTTTTTGAACACCTTTTAACCACCTCATTTCCATTGCTGGTTCCTTGAGTCACTCCATCACAGATCAAATTCCTCTTTCATGTTATAGAGCAAGGTATAGAGCAATATGTTAAGCTGGCATATTTTTCCTCTTTAGCTTCTCCGTGATAGTAACACTTTTATATATTCTCTGGACCTCTATTAATGATACATGAAAATGTTATTGAGCACCACCCACAGCCATTTAATAGTGAGCCACCAGACACATCCATTGGTTTAATCTTTAATGAGCAGCTTTGCATAGCTCTTGTTAACGTATTCTCTTTGTCTATAAGACATTTGATGATTTCAAATTGCTTGACCGAAATGACTCCTTCGCATAATTGGCTTAACAATCCGGACCATAAAGCAGCAACGTGTGGCTCTTGATATTTTGTTTGTTAGGCTGCCCGATCACTTCCTCATTCTGGCTGTCAGCGAAGGCCCTCTGTTGTGTGCTTGGAATAAACAAAGACTTTTTGAGGCAAAGTCGCAGGAGGAAATGATGGGTGAAGAGAAAGCGGGTGCTGTGAGGGAGAGATGATTTTCTTAATGAAGGCTCGATGGGATGAGTGTGACAGGACTGTTATTTCCCAATTTCCTGCTGTTGAGTGCTGGAAAGGACACGGAAGTGCACACTGTCACCTCCATACAGTCGTCCCAATTTGTGCTGTCCATCAAGGTCTGGAAACCCACATCTTGTTTTCGCTCTCTGTCAGAAAGCAACACCTTTTTGGCTTTGTTTATGAGTGAAAAAAACAACTTGTCACTAGATTTGTCCACTATTATCAATGTTTAGGCTTTGAAACTGGACACTTCACGAGTCTGTATGCCTTGTGTGTGTTTGCATTTGGTTCACAAAAGAAGTGTTTACTGTTGTTAAACACAAAGTCCGACACATCTTACTGAAAACTCTAGCAGTGGTAGCGTAAAGCGGCGAATGAGATGCAGGGCTAACTTAAAAGTGAATGTAAAATGCCAAGGGGTGGTTTATTCGATATAAATGAAATGTCTGTGTAATTCTGGGCCTTATAACAAGAGTCCAAATGAAATGTGCTTGGCAAACAGCATGGCAGCTATTGGAGCTTCTTCAAGCTGTCGATGTGAGGTGTACCTCGAACATATTGTTTGTCCTCATGCTGCGAGAAAGCAGTTAGACTGTTCTTTCCTCTCTGCAGCAGTCCAGTAGCCAGTCTGTAGTTAGATCTCTCTTCTGCCTCTCAGTGGAGCTCCTGCATACATATTTTATGTCACAGCAAATGGGATTTTTACATTGATTGATTGCCAAATTCCCATTTAATTGGAGTAAACCCTGAGCTTGGATGCTCAGTTAATTTCGTTACATTTCAACTCAGAGGGGCACCAACACATTTTCTTCTTTTACCTGTTTACTAATCAAATTGTGTCACTTAAGTTCTTTATCCAGCACACAAATAAAACAGTGCTGCAGAAATTTAATTGTATTCACCACTGTGTTAGTTGTGCTTCTGGACAACAAAAGGATGCAACTAGTTTCAAACATCAGGAAACAGGCGGACGTAATGAAATATTGCAGCATTGCAGAATCAAGTTGGTGATAAACTTATGCAAAGGGTTCAACTTGTATTTAACGCTGCAGAAAAGATCATTACACGGTCGCTCAGAGCTAATCACAGTATCCATGTTCTGAGAAACGTCACTGTTTTCCTGTTAAGCAGCGCACTATCTTCAAGATGATGCTCCTAACCTATAAGGCCCTCAGTATTATATCTTCCTTATATCAGATAACTACTAACGATCCAAAATTCTTTTCAAACTTTTCACTCTTCTTCTCCTCTCTGGCTGGAGCCCCCTTGTCTTCCCAAAACATTAATGGGTGGGAGGACTTTTAGCTGTTTGGCCCCCACTTAAGTTGACAGACTTTCTCAACTTAAGTGCACTTCTCTAGTTCGAAGTGTTTTGTTGTTTGTTTGTTTTAAAGTTTGTTGTTTCTGTATTGTTTATGGCTCTTGTACCATATTCTTGAGTGCCCTAAAAGTACTGTAGGCAAAGAAGGGAAAACACAAGCACTGCTTGCATGCACATTCACCGCTGCAGTGAAAGGACTAAAGAAGCTGTCTGTGCCTACAATAAAACAATATTTTTGTGTTATCACATTTAGACAATGCACATTTTTTTGAGCCGAGTCAAGTAGCAAATAATTAACACAATTTTGAAACAACGATCATACTGCAATGTGAATTTGATCGACATTTCCTTTTAAAGTACAAAATGATGCGAAAAACTACCAGTTCAACTTCATCATTTTGAAGTCAATTGGATGTATTGAATTACAGTCTTTGGCAGAGAGAGGGCAATGTATAAATGTAAAAAGAAATGTCAAAAACAATACAAATTTTCATGTTTTTGATCACAAGTTATTCCTGGTTAAACAACAAAGAGCTCATTTGATGTGAGTCTGATGCATCGTAGTCAATAAAACATTTTTTTTATGTTTTCATTATTAAACCCAGCCTTGTGCTATAGAGGTCAGTGCGCAGAAACTGAAAGTGCAGGGTTGCCTAAGGTGACATGAGTTTAAATCTGAGCCTGTGGACTTTCCCTATTTTGCCTCTCAGTCTACACATAGTCCAATCGTATTAAAGTCAAAATGTACAAACTACATTTTAAATTAATACATACATTTTTCAATATTTATCTTGTAAAAATTGTATTGAACAAGTGAATTAAATTGAAGTGTATAATAATGTGCCAGTTTGTTTTGGTCCTTTAATTTAATTTCCCATCCCTTGTGTGGTCTTCACAGCACTGTGACTTTTATGAGTGAAAAGTCCCAGACATTTAAAGACATGCCTTTCATAGCACTCAAGGGGTGAGGTCTCAGAAACAAAAAGGCGCTGTTATGATCCCTTTCCCAAGCACTGTTTCAAATCCCCAAACATTTGACATGAATGACCATAAAATCAACTTACAGGCAAGAAAATCTAGTTCAGCATTTAAAACACACTGGTCTGGATTAATATTTCCTTTTTAGTATTTACTTTATTTCTATACAAAATCCATTTATAACAACATAATTTTCTTGTAACCTTTGATCTATTCAACAAATTGAATGTGGAAACAAATTAGTTCAAAAAAGTGAATATGAAGTCAATAACGATAATATTTAAATGACATACTATTTTTATTTACTATTTATATTTGTTCATCATACTTTATACAATATACATAAATTGATGCTTGTCAACCAATCACTATTCTTGCATAAATCACATTAATTTATTAATAAATTAGTTATTTTCATCAGCTATTGATATCCATAGTTTTTTGCAAACGTAATTTGTCTGTTCGTATGTCTTAATATCACATGGTTCCCATACTTAAAGCAGCACTAACAATTTATATGTTTGTAGAAAGATGTAACATATATACCATTCAAAACAAAGAGCAGCCAATTTTACAGCTGTATTTAAACGTTAACACAAATGCATCACTGTGCATCATTGGGACCCTTTGCAATCTGTGGGGCTTGTTGCCTTGTGTTCATTCCTTGTTTTCATATCCGACTGCCAAAGGAAATTTGTTTTCAACAGCTTTAGATAAAAGACAAAGAAATCAATATGAAGGTTGATTGCTTTGGTTGAACTGCGTTTTGAAGTGAGGCATTCGCTTTCATGTGTCTACCAAATGAAAGGTTGCCCTCTGGATTTCACCATGAACTGTTGTTTTCATTGAATAACGGAGAAAGAAAAAAACCTAGCTTTTTTTGCATGCTCTAAAAGTTTTTGACCTGATGGTATGGCAAGTGTCAATTCAATTCTCAGCCCTTCACTATTTTTTTTATTTTTATAAAACCTATAATTCTAAATGATGTGGCTTTCAAAGTGATACTATTTTCACATTTCCCATAAGGTTAGTTTGATTTCAACACTAAAATGGTTTAAAATATGTCAAAACGTTATTAAAAAAAAGTTTAAAATAACTAAGATTAAAATGTTTTAATAATTCTAACATTTCTATACATAAATGATTGAAAGTGTTAATTAAAAGTAATCTCACTAACATTTTAGGTATGTTACTGTACTTACATTGTCAAATAAAAAAACATAAATAATACAAATAAATTATACAGTATAAAAGAAAATAATGATAATATTTTTTGGAAGGTCATTTTTTGTTTTGATTGATACAATTATTTCTCTCATTTCTCTGTTCATTGGGTAATCTTTTAATTTTTCATTATGTTATACCTTTTAGCCATTCTGCTTATATTTTCAGCTTTATATCTTCAGCTCTTCGTGATTCATTGTATGGTTCAGCAGTTTGTTTCCTCTTTGCTTATATAATTTTACTTTGCATTTCGTTGATTCGTTCTCCAAGGTGCCAATTTCCATTGAATTTTCTTCATCGTTCCCTCTATTGGTCTCTTTTTCTTAGTCCTTTTCTTAAACCTGTCATGCGTAGACGAGCCCTCATTCTTTTCCTTTTTCTTCCCAACCTTGACATGCAAACACTGTTTCTCATCTTCTGCTCTTGCTTCATCCATCCATCTTCTTCTTTGTTTCTAAGATGACGGTATTTATTATTCATAGCACCGTTGATGTGACTGCTATTTTACTCCCTCTGCATTGGGAAAAGCACATTGAACATTGTGCATTCTACCCTTCTCTGTGAAAGAACTCCAAAATGAGCCTTTGACTTTGTAGTTTTCAGTCAGAAAAGTCTTCTTCACTGAAAAGCGATGGAATTTTCATCAGTAAAGATGGAATACTACTGAGTCCCCAAGTTTTTTTGGTTTTGGCTTTAAGTGAGCTGAGTGCTCTGAGAGAACACATTAAATGCATAGACGTTGTCCTCTCTGTTCATTGAAATATGAATTGGATATTAATGATGAAGCCTGTCTGTGATTTTGATGAGCTTTATGAAACGTTGGCTTCAGATCAGAATGGCTAATCGCATTCTGGGAAACGCTCTTTGCATTTTTGCATTATTCATTTGTATCATGTATGTAAAGCTGAGGGAATATCTTGGCTAAAGAAAACGTCTGATGGGATTTGTGTATAAATTAATCTAATTTTAGGGCTGGATGTTGCCAAGTGTATTAGTTATGGATAAAAATATGACTTCTGTAAATAGTGATGCATCAATAAGTAAAAATGTCCTCTTAGGATGTTTCTTATTGTTTTACTTTCATTTTAATCTCAACAAACTCAATGTCACCATTATAACATTTCATAGATCTTACTTGTAAATACAATAAAACAGTTTCTAATAACATTTTTCAATTAGGTCATTAAAATGTCTAATTTTTTGAACAGTCTATGTAGAATTCTTTGATGTACGTCTGACTGACTGACTCATTCTTTCGACTGATTCTGTCACTATTCCACATATATGCATTTGTCAGTACATCCAACATTCTTTTAGTCAGTGTGTCACTCCATTTGACACACAGTCTATCTGTTATTCTGCATGCTAAGGTATCTAAGACCAAGTTAAAGCAAAACTATTGCTAGTGTTTGGGAGACTTGATTTTTCTGTTTGTTCATCCCTGTGAGTCAGTGTAATCGTCGGTAATTTTCTTTGTCAGTTTGTTCTTCCGACATTCCTTCTGTCAGTTGTTTAGTTAATTCATCAGACATTTTTCTGCAAGTAGTTTAGTCTGCCCCTCAGACATTATGTCCGACAGTCTTCGAGCAGTATTTATGTCTGTTAATCAGACCGTTTGTTCATCATTAATTCTGTCTGTACAGTTTGGCCAATAATCCTATAATAATAATAATAATAATACACTGTTATTAGTGAAGTCTGTTAATAAGACATTGTGTCTGATATTTCTTTTGTCAGTAATTCAGTCTATCAGTCAGACATGGCTGACATTTCTTCTGCTAGTAGTTTAGTCTGTCCCTCAGACGTTGTGTTTGACAGTCTTCTGTCAGTAGTTATGTCAGACAGTTTGGCTGACAATCCTACTGTTAGTTAGTCATTATGTCTCAAATTCCTTCCGTCAGTAGTTCAGTCTGTCAATCAGACAGTACATCAGTATGTCTGAGTGTATGAACTGTGAATGGGGATCTCACCAACAAACTAAACCATTGCTCTGAATCTCACATCTAGCTGTAAAGAAAAAAAAATCAGAAGTGAACAGACAGGCTTTCTATTCATATAACTTCCTGTTTGTTTTGTTCTTCATCAAGTGTTTAAAAACAAACACCAACCTTTGCTCACATGTGGTAAACACACAGACCACCTCACCATTCACTCAGTTCCAGCGTCATCTCTCCATTGGGAAATGTCCTTGTACAGCAAAATAAAAGCTCTCTCTCCGGCATACAGGAGAGCAGCTCTGCACCATGAGAGACGCGGCTAATTGGCTCCTTTGTCAGAGATGTGTCAAAAGAGGTGTTTCTTTTCTCAAAACCCAAGGTTTCTGACATGGTCTTCATGACGCACATCTCATGAGAAAAAGAGCATGTTGGGGTGAGCAGTAAGGTCTAGTGGCATATAAATCACATATTTTGGTTTTCTTCTCGCTAATAGTTTACCTAAAAAAATGTATTCTGTTAGTGGCATAGGCTAGTGGTTACCCAATGGCCCTTGCTAAAAGATTTAAGTAATCATTAAAATTTTTTTCACCTGAAATTGCTTTATAAGGTGATTGGTTTTACTTGTTTTATTTTTTAATCTATATTTTATTTTAATATATTTGCTAATGTTACTAATAAACACATAATAATGCAATCGGTGTCAACTCGACTTGTTATACAGATTTTGATTACTTATTACCTTTTGTGTTTGTACACTGGGATAGGTTAAAGGCAGGGACGGGTCACACATATTTTGCCACTTCTCTGAAATTAAGACTGATCTTTTTCTGAGTCTCAACAGCCTGGTAAAATTCAGACCCAAAAATCTTGAAACTCAATCCGTTAAAACACCTCTTCCACTGCTCTCTTTAAGCATCATACATACGTACATACATAATGGTATTACATTACTTTATTACTACATTCTGAAAAAAGCTGGTTATGACCCCCATAAAATTCAACAACTATTGACCTAATTTTTTATTTAACATCTTGGCAAAGACAGCTGAATTATTGGTGAGTGGCCAGCTACAAACTCTTTCTCAGAAGTCTTCCAATGCGGATTTTATCCTCTTAAGAAGAGAGAGATCTTCTTATGTAGAGTGTCATGTAGAGCCATAATTTTGCTAAATTTTTTATTATTAATAAGTTGTTATTAATGGATTTTTATAATCTCTGTTACCCTGTTGCTAAGCTTAGCAGCATGCTATAAAACTATTTCAAATTCAAAATTATTGTCAGACAATCAGCATGCACATCACACCTACCGATGCTCTCTTTTATAGAACATGAAACAATAGCCATTTGTCAGATGTGGGTTTTGATGAATAGATAGGGCTGTTCGTTGTAATTGATGGAGCAGTGTGGGTAGAAAATGGTCTGTCAGTCTCCTCAATCTTTACTTGTCTGTCTCTCACTCTTTGTCGCCGTCTCTCTGCTATGCACTGGATGTCTGACTGAAGTATTGACTGGCAGAGATGCTGTTTTCTTTTGCACAAGACTCAAGAAGTTCTGTTTTTTTTTGGAAAGACAGTAAAAAGTACCTTTGCAAACAGACTCCAATATTAAACGCACCTTATTGTTCCTCACCTTTTCTAAAATCATTCAGGCTGCTAATTCAAAATTAATACTTTGACTTCATCTTCAATTGAATTTAATGAAGCTATTTTTATTTATTTGTATGTTAAAATAATATAAACTGTATAAAGTGGTGTATTTAACCATTAAAAGCTATAATTATCGTATATGTAACTGATAATTGTATTTAAAAAATATATTTGAGTAGTAGATATCAGAGAGTTTGGCATACAGTAATGATACTGCATGTTTTTAACCACACTAAATAAGCTTGTTCTTTTGTATTGTGAGTATTGTTGATATATTTGTCTCAGTCTTTTCTCTAGACTTGAGCTGTGGCTTTCGCCCCTTTGCACTTCTTTTCTGCTAGAGTGGTGCCCGTTGCATCAGCTGGGCTAATGGGCTGTGAGGCTCAGATGCACTGGGTACAGCCTGTGCCCTCCTCCTGGGACATCCTGCCAACCCTCTGACACTGTACGGATCAATACTCCTGCTGCAGGAAACAGGCTGGTCACTGAGCTGTTACATCTTGACTGTAAACTAATCCTGTGGAATGTCAGGAGCACTCACCGTTTTACAGACACAGGACATTTTGCCCAGATTCTAAACAAGAAGTGGAATTAGTTTGTGTTTTGTTTGTTTTACTTTTTGATTGTTTTTGTTATCATATGGTTTTCTTTTGGCTCTTTTTAATAAAAATGTCTCCCTCTAATAAAAATTTTTTTGCTCGGTGTGATTATGTTTTTAGAGTTTTTTAACATTTGGTTTCTTCCATATCTGTTCAATTTACTGAATTTTATTTTAAGACATTTTTTTTTACCAAATCTTTTTTTACATACTATAATCCATTGATTCTCACTGTATTATTCAGGGTCCGTTTGTTTCACAAATTGGTTCCAAACTAAAATGTTAAATGGGTTATAAGGTTATTGTTAAGGCTCTAAATGAAGACACTTTCTTAACTTCAGATAAATAAATAATAAAATAAAATAAATAAATAAAACTGTAAAAAAACAAAAAACAATTAGGCTGCATATTTAGCTGAAAATGTCCACTCACTTCATTTGTCTTTTAAAAGAATAATGTAGTTCTAGTTTTAACAAGAGTTTTTATTTGTCAACATCATTTCTACCTACAAAACATTCTGTTTTGTCCACCTATAAAAAATCTGTCAAAAAGCCAAATAAATATGAAGAACAGCAGAGTAATGCAGTTCTTTTTGAGTTACACCACTTTATAGTCAACTCCAGCATTCCTGCTTTTGTTTTTCTCTCAGAAAATAATTAGTATAGCTTCAAGACGTTTTATGATTCCGTATTCCTAGAAGGTCACTGCAGCTCAGTATTTGCATAAACTCTGAACCACAAGATCACATGTTTTAATGATGAATCTGGTTTTCCAGGTGTACATCTAATGTGTCATTCACTTACCCTTACTATAATCAAATCTGTTCTGCTAATGATCTAATTTAATCCACATGAAGTTGAAGAAAGTATAACAGCATTTTCATTTACTTATACATTTAAAAACCTCCTGAAATGTGACACTCGGTGTTTGCTCTATAAAATATTGGACATGCCAATGCACTGAGAGTCATCGCATGCCATGACATACTTGGAGCCTTTGTGGCTTGACTGGAGGACATTGCTTTAACCATTTTAATTATTTTCAATTAACCATTTTCAAAAAAATATGTTTGGATCTGTTAGGGAATTTGATATCTGAGTGGGGGATGGTGGTGGGAATGATTTCCTCTATCAACCATGTACATATACATTTTCTGTCAACATTTTGTGAAGCAGATTACTTAACCAAACTTACTAAACTCTAGACTCAAGTCAAAAAAAAAACTCTAGACTCAAGTTGAAGAGAAGTCAACAATTGGTGACAAGACATTTAAAACATATTTCTACTTTTTCTTTGTTGTCCTTTTCACCTTTATTTTAGTGGGACTTAACACAGTGTGGTACAGAGGAGATGCCCATTACCTACCATTATGCTCCCCTCTCAGTCTTGTCCCACTAACTACAATAAATGCTTTAAATCTAAAAGAACTTGCAAGAAAAAACGAAAGTCAGTTATTCATTAATTTTCTCATTTTTGTAACTTTTTCTTGCTCAGCCTTCCTAATCCGCTTTTGTACAGACAAAAAGTGTGAAGAATTTGGTGCGGTTAAGGAGGCTTATCTTACAAAACATGTTTGGGTTGAAAAAGAAAAGAGCGAGGGAAAGGGGCTGGGTAGAAATAGAGTATTAGGTCAGAACTCTGTGCTTTTGTGTGAAAAGATGTCCCTCTGGGTTCTGTCGAAATATGCCAGGCCATGGCAGATTTGAGGAACCCTCAATCTCAGAGTTCATTAGTATACACTCTGCAGAAAAGATAGCTGGCAGTGATGGTCTGCGAAAAAGTGTAAATGTGTAATTGTCCCAGTTAGGCTCTCTAATAAGGCATTACCCTACTGAAAGGACCAGTTTGGACTGAAATTTAGATTTTTTTTAGTCGGGACAGAATGTGTAGATAGAAATGTGTCAATAAAATTGTTAAATAAAGAGGATGGATGTTTTGGACAGTGATAGTGTCATCATGCTATTTATTTAGAGTAGCTTTTATGTTGCAATTACAAAAATAACCTTACTTACCAAATCATGCCTTAGATTTAAAAGCGCACCAAATGAGTTCCAAAAATGTAAGAGCTTTCATAGGAAGATGTTGTCATTTTCAACAGGTCCCAGGTCCCAGTCAGAGGCAAAGGTTTGCTATAAGTGGATTTCCCCAATGTTGTTTCTGGCGCTGAGCCCTTAAGCCATCAAACATGCCAAGTTTAAGGTACCATCTGTACCCACTGCTCTGGACATCTCAGATTAGAAACAGTTCACAGTCCAAGGCACCTTCAGTGCTGCAAGGTGGCACGGCTTATAATATGTAACCTCTTCCACCCAGTTGAAACGGCTGCACTAATAAAGGGTTCAACAAAAATCCAACAGTAGCCAGTTGACAGCATGTACAAGCTTCTTGCCATCAGAGGAAAAGCCATTAAAATCCATCCTGGTCAGGAGGCTTGAGATCATCGTCGTTGAATCAAGAGCATTGATGAATAAAAGAGCCTTTAATGAAAGAGAGGTTTGTATCTTCAAATACACTCGGTAAATCAACACATCTATGAAGCAACCCACATTTAATGACCTTAGCCAGATGCGAACATAAAGGCTTTGAAATCCTGTTTTTTTAATAGGATGGGTTGCCTTCATGTGTAAAAGGCTTTCTGTGCTATTAGTGTTTCGCTTATGACAGATTGCCTATCAAATTATGATTACATATTTATTTTGCTCCAGATTAAAAGAAATGGCAAATATTTTTTATGTGTAAATAAGTTTTGGCTCACATTTTCCGCTTGGATAAAATGTAAAAAAAACAAATTGTGAGGACTTCTAACAAACTGGCTTTTGTACACAAAGCTGGATCTCTTTGTTGTGCTTGATGCTGGAAAAGGAAAGCGTCCCACATGTGGGCATCAGATATGGAAGCTCCAGGCATTACTGGGTCGTGGAGCTCCTTTACACCATGTTCACTCATGTCAACTGCTGTTTCATCATTGAGCCAGACAGGAAGCTTGGTCCCAGACCAGGGCTGTGAATTACATGTGGTGCAGGCTTTAGCATCCTAACACATCCTGCCGAGGCCTCATGTTACATGCAGTCAATCAAGGGTGTGAGGATGAGAGGGGGCCATGGAAGTGAGGATGACACCTCCAGTTGCAGTGTTCAAACCACCTGCCTGCACGACATATGTCAGATAAAATCTAGTCTCAGTAGAGGACACGTGCAAATGGTCCCTCAGCTCAAACTTTTAAACTTGCCAATATGGATCCACTCATATCCACCTCGGAGTCCTAGAAAAGTCCAAGACCTTGAAACCTAGACTTGTCTTTAATAAGTTGAATGAGGTCTTAAGCTGTTTAAATCAATGTTTGAGTGAATATTTTCTTAACCTTACTTACTTTATAAGAGGCAGTCTTCAATTTTAACTATTTTATTTTACTTGTCTTTATAGTACAACATCTAACAATGTTCAATAAGCTTCTAAAAAATTGAGTTTGTAAAAAAATGTTTGTTTGCATTTGGTGTTTTGTTCAGCTAGTCAGGGCAAAAGACAACTTATCAGAGCAATGACCAGCTAGTCAGGGCAACACAGCAGGACGGAGTAATGGACAGCTAGACTGAGAAACAGACAGATAGTCAGAGCAACGGACATCATGTCAGCATAAACAACATCAAACTTCAGCAAAGCACAACCAATCAGTGGGAACAGCAGCCAGTTTCAGAGCTACTGACAGCCAGTCGAATCAACAGACACTCGGTAAAAGCAAAGAACAGGCAGCCAGAGCAACAGACAGCTAGAGCAACCAATCTTCAGTTGGAGTGAGGAGCAACAACATCAAAGCAAAAGCCAGATAGTCAGGTCAACAGACAATCAGATCAATGATACTGACCAATGGTCATATATACAGACCAGTAGATACACAGTTGCAACAATTATTAGACAGTGGCAATTGTAAACAGTTACCGGCAGTTGTGGTCTGGTGGATAAGGAGTTCAATGAAATACTTGCTCTCCCATATTCAACAACCAGAGCTGTGATGTCCTTGAGCAAGGCACCAGTTTCTCGATTGGTCCCTGGGCGCCGCAGCCATGGCTGCCCACTGCTCCTGGTGTGTGCTCATGGTGTGTTTGTTCACTGTTGTGTGTGTACACGGGATGGGTTAAATGCAGAGCACAAATTCCAGGTAATGGTCACTCCATATCTGACCAACTGGTCACTTTCACTTTTTCCACTTAATTGGATAGATGATGTTCCCTTCCCTCCCTCCAGGACTTGTACACCACCAGAGTGAGAAAGAGGGCTAACAAAATCATTCTAGACCCCACTCACCCCGGCCACCACCTTTTTGAGCTCTTGCCCTCTGGCCGCCACTTCAGAGGACTGCCACCAACATCAGGACTATACGGCACAAACAGAGCTTCTTTCCCCAAGCTATCCGTCTGCTGAACTCTTAGCTCTTACCTCCCCATCATCTGCTACATGCTCCTGGACTCTTGCACATTTCATCTCCTTGCAGTTTGCAATTAAGCACACCACACTTTATAGACTTTGTTCAACTGTTTACATTTCATAAATCCTTAATTCTACCTCATAGCCTTCTGTTAATTGCTTGTTGTGTTGCACTTTACTGTACTTATGTGGTTTGTATTGTAATTGGTTGTTTGCACTGATGGCTCCATACCAAAGGAAATTCCTTGTGTGTGCACACACACACATGGCAATAAAGCTGATTCTGATTTTGATGTTGAAAGATCATAAATTGAACAAATGTGTTTTGCAAATTTTGCTAAAACCAGGGTTTAGGTGCTTTTGACTGGCTTCTTTAGCGTTCAAATATTCTGTAATTGCAAGGATGCTTTTGCTAATTTACAGACAAGCATTGTTTTAACAAGGTGGTGTGGTTGATAATTTTTTATTGAATTGTACCTTGTTCAGTTATTCTGAGAGAAAAAAATTACTCTTGATGGATAATATTCATGGTTTTCATGGTAGCAGGGACTCATTTAGTCTGCTGTTAAAAGTTCTTGATCATTGCTGTGTTTCTGTAAACAAGAACCTGAATGTCTTTTAACACACTCTCATTTTCTTCAAATAATTTTTAACATTACTCCATCACCATCATACAAAGCATCATTCTCAATATACACATTAACTTAACTTAAGAAAATAAATAGCAGAAAAATGAGGAAAAGCATTAAACTGTTTATTGCAGCTTGTGTGGTGTCCTTTTGGCAGGTGGTGTCTTGTAAAGGTGCAACACACTGAGTTATAATCTGCTGTTATTGTGCATGAAAAAGCACTCTTGTGGACTATTCTTGGTCTGAATAATGGAGCTTGTTTAAGTAATTACCAATGATTGTGCAGCACTAGAATAGAACACAGTCTGTAAGTGGGGCCCTGTTGTGCCTTCTGTGGATTGGATCGTTCAATCAAGATTATACCACTTACAGCAGCCTGATGCATGCAGTCGACGGCTGTCAGTAAGTGCCAGAGTTATTTGATTTTTTGGCGTCTGCTCCCTTTCTTTCGAAAATTGGATGTTGAGAAGGATCAAAAGGCAGACAGACAAGAGGTCAGATAGTCAGAGTGCCTGAAAGTTTTGCAATGTAATCAAACAGCTCACATTTGCGTCACTTGGACTTTCAGGTTTTTAACTTCGTTTTTCTTAGTCTGGCAAATTCATAAGCTTCCTTTGGATTTGATTTTAGTTTTTCAGAGCTTATTTTACAATCAATAATAGCAAAAAGTAACAATGATAATGCATTCCATTTATGTATTACTTTATGAAGTGCTTTCGAAAACTTGTGAGTTAAGTGTATCAAAATACATGATTATCTATCAAAAGTAATTGTATTATTCTAAATGTTTACTGTAGATGCCAGAAAGAGATAATAATGAACAGAGGCAGATTTGTCAAGTTGAAAAGCATCTTTCTTGATTTCTTTGAGCCACTCTCCCTGTATGGAATGTGCTTTTTGACAGTATAGAGACTCCTTTCTATTCCAAGGCTCTAGATCCCGCAGAGATTTCAGGGTGAGCAACCACCACTGGCAACTCCATCTTTTCTTTCAGCAGAACCTGGTTATCCCTGGAGATCTATCATTCAGAACATGCTTAGCCGGCCAACCAGGTGAAGGTTAGATAGTGATAGATGTTGGTGTCAATGACTGATTTGCTCCATGTAACCTGTTGAGTACAAAACCTCGGATTGGCCAAGTGGATGCCGCCCATCTCCAGCACACATCTTTGACATATACTCCCTATATTTCCTCCCTTATGTCATGGTCACTCTAACCTCAAAAAGGTGGAAAGGTACTGGCGTAATTGTCTGCATCTCAAAGATGACTCTTTTTATCCTCATTTTTCCCTGGCACTCCATCCTTTTTTTCTTTCACCTCTACAGTTCCCTTCTAGCCTTTATAAATCTTCGGAATACTCACCTCTCTCACCATTACTGTGAGAAATTGACTCTCCTTTAGCCAACTCATTATTTTTCTGAATTTGGAGACACATGCTCCAG
This sequence comes from Danionella dracula, assembly GCA_900490495.1. Lineage (NCBI taxonomy): Eukaryota > Metazoa > Chordata > Actinopteri > Cypriniformes > Danionidae > Danionella > Danionella dracula. Next base: position 23,540,964 of record UELW01000111.1, read on the forward strand.
TCCTTTTTTTCCGTTTGATTATAATTCAGCCAGGTCACAATTTTCTACAAGTCTGCTGTTTGCATTAAATGAGCTCATTTACTCGAGTTCAGTGTCACTTGGTCCCCAGAATGTTACATTTCAAGGGAGAACTCATACATAGATGTATTGTGCTCACTTCAAACCTCCATGGCTTTTAACTTGTTTGTAGAATTCACTTTTAGATGGGGAAAAGTCCATTAACTGGAAATCTAGATTAAACACTCAATGTATTTACTTTTTGCAACAATTCTGTAAAACACTGATAGCTGCTAATGGTTAATGCAAATACTTTTCAACATTTAAATGACGTTTTTCAAAATGCTCAAAGCGCTTTATATTTTGGATTACAAGGTTCAACATGTACAGTAGTTTTCACCAGTAAGAGTAATGAAGCCAGTTAGAATATAAGGTAGTATTAGGAGTGGGCAAAGTTTACCAGGATTCTGGAGTTATACCCCTGCTCTTTTTAATGAACTTCCTGGGATACTCAATCAACTCAGTGTAAGGATCCAGCATGAGCTGGGATCTGGTGACCGTTGTTTCAGAGTGAGCAGCCTTGCTCCAGTAAACCCAAATGCAGAGGAGGAAGACAACGAGGAGTCCACAGGTTAAAACAAAAAATCTTTACTTCCTGTAACAAAAAACACCAACACAAAAGGTGTTGTGACTCTTTTAACTTGAGTAAGAAAATGAAATACAAAAGGTACAAAAGACTTGAGCACAAAACAAATCAGACTCGAGGGTCTCAAAATGAACTTCCAAAAAATAAGATCAGAACTTGTGCTAAACACAGATCCGTAGGCTTCTGATCAACAAGGAAGGAAGGTTCAGGACTGAGCACAGAGCATTGAAAGCACAGTCTTTATATAGGGCAAAACACAGGTGCTGACAATGAGGCTGATTGACCGCGCTCCTAGTGGATCAGAGGGTAAGGGCACCACCACCAGTCTGGGAGAGGCAGTGCATGGCAGAAGCGCCCCCTGGTGGCACGGAGGACATGAGTCCTTACACTCAGGCAGTCAGGACCTTGGTTAAATATTTAGATTTTCATATGCTTCACTTCATTTGGAATGTGCTGTCTTCTGTATTTGTTTTGCTAAACACCGACAGCCAGTTAAACTCCACCATGAGATCAAGACTGACGACCTGAATTCCTTCATCCACAAGTTTATTGGCACACAGAAAAGAGTAAACTATAACAAGATGTAAGCACTTGTAAGTGTCATGCTAGTTTTGCAAACTCATTTACAAAGAGCAGCTACATCTATTACAGCAGTGCTCCAAAATGCTGCAATAATCCACGTTCAACTACATCAGACATAGTTAAAGGTTACATTTAATGAAAGAAAAGTATTTGGATAACATTTAATTAGCTTTCACATGGGAAGAATTTACTCAGACGCTGTCCAAACTCAAGGCAATATCAAATTTACACACACAATATATCATATGAGTATTACATCAAGAAAATTACAATGCTGTTTTATGCATGAAAAGTAATAAAGCGGGAGTTCTAAACAAACATGAAGCAATATTTCCAAATAGCTCTCATTCCGTGGACACACTAGCTTTTGAGGGATCCAAGACGGCAGTGCAGAAGTCAAGACCCAGTCCACCAAGCTCTAAATATAAATCATCCAAAAGGCAAAAGAGTTCACTCTTATCTTCACAGGTTTGATCTAACTCAGCTTTCTCTTCTCCATTCTGGGGTTGCAGTTATATAACATGTATAACATGAATTCACCTCAACTTTCAGAATCTGGAATTGCAACACGTCCCCTTGATCTTCTGGTCTCACATCAAATAACTTTTTTTTTTTTTTTGCATAATGACCACGGCATGAGAAATTATTAAAGAGGCCTTGACATTTGAACAAAGAGACCATAATGCCTTGCAAAAATATTACTGAACACACTATAAACCTTTAAAACATAAACACTATAACTTAGAAAAACTCATTCAAGGCAGGATGTGGAAACTGAGATGCAGATGAGATTGATTTAGTGCAAAGCAGGGGCAACGATGTCCCAAAATCCTTGACTGATAGCTCAAAAACAAATTCTTTCAAATTGCTATGGCACTTACATAAAAAGAGATGAACTGAGCAATCACATGAAAATATAATTTGTATGAGGTGAAGTCTTTGTCAGCTGTAGACGCTTGACTCATACACGGACATGCCCACACAAATTTGTTCTCATTTTTTCTACTGTAACATGGAAGTGACGCAATGTGCTATTTAAAAAAAACTGACAGCTTGAGGATTCTCCAAAAAAGCTGTCAATCTCTTACACTCATCATCAGGCAGAATGGTGAGTAAAAAACTAGATTGCTTCTTACAGTTTTTTTTTTACAATTGCTAAGACAGTTAACTCTTAACGCACCGAATCAGTTAAAACACACAATTGGCAAAACAGTTCATTCATTCTCAAAAACCCCCATTGTTAACAAAACTCCAAAATACAAGAATACAGTTTTTAAAACACTAACACATATACTCTTCTGATTGCTACATTAAGTTAATCATAACACATTGAGAAATAATGTGGCTTTAAAATTATAGTTTTGGTGTTGGTGGAGCTTGAGTGTAAAATAAGTTCAAGCATTTGAAATTTGTGTTAACTGAATGCATTTTGTATCAAAGCAACAAAAAATGTGTTAATTATATAGCCTACCTAGACAGAAGTTGTGCCAATTGTGTTAAGAGTTTAGGAAACATGTTAAATGTATTGAAAAATCTGTCATAGCTATTGTGGAAAAACTGTAATGAAGATAAAATAAGAAACTTCTTCTTTTTATACAGTGTGTTACTCACTAACTATATTAAACTTTTTATTTAAACTTAATTAGACTTGAATGGTTACTTGACTAACAGTAAAAGACTGGTGTTGATCAGGGTTTTGTTTACTGTTAACAAATATTTGATCTTTTCAATATTGTGATTTTCTGGAGTGATGTGTTAAGTATGCAATGATTGACTACACCAATTTTTCTGTTCAAAGTTAAAATATGTATTTATTAATTGGAACAACATGGATATGTCAAACATTTAAATGGTTTATGCCAGAATTTTAATTAAGATTTTAATTAAATATTGGGGTATTAAATAGGGTACACTGCCACAAATCCTGTCAATTGTTGTAACATGTTTCAATCCTCTTGAGCCTTTAAACAGGAAGTTCCAATTAAAATCTATTTATGCTTGCTTCACCTCTTTGCCCTTTACAATTCAAACTGTAATTATTTGCTAAATGAAGATTACGTTCGTAACCCTGAGTTTAAATTTGCATGCTTGTGTCTTCATCTGTGCGAAGCTAACATTAGCAGTTAATCATACGTTCAATAATGATTGACAGAGTGTACAAACTCATGCAATCTTTAGTGTCCCCAGTAGAACTGTACTGTGCTTATCAGGAATGGCATCGAGGTGAGGCGACTGTGCTGTATGCTCGTATTTATTAAAGGTTGCAATTGTAGTGTGTGTGTGTGTGCGTGTGTGTGCGTGTGTGTTGAGAAATGGCTGCCCCCTCCATGTTTTCCAAAAGCTTGTCAGTCACCCAGAAGAGTGTGAAGGCACTGTGTTGTTCCCCTCAAATGACTCATATCCCTTCTCTGTCATCTCATTAAGTACTAATTAAATGCACCTCATCTCCTGCCACTGTAATTGCAACGGCTTCTTCCATGGAAACAAAGATTTTTTTACATGCCAGTCTTGTACAAGAAAGAAGCTTGTTTGTTTACTTTGTTCAATCGTATGGTAATCTTTGATTGGTTCCCCATGATGATTGTTGATTGTAGGCATTCAAGCAGAAACACCATCATGTTTGCCAGGGTTCCACAAAAACCTTTTGACCTGAAAGTATAAACGGATTATTAACCCTTTAAGACCTGATGTGTTAACAATGTTTTGCTGCCCGGGAATGTTTTAATCAACTCTTGAACAGATGGATCTGTTTAAAAGATTCCAAAATGTTTAAAAGTGAACAACCAGATTTATTTACTCCATCTCACCATCATACAACAGAAAATCATATTATTTTTCCAAAAATAAGGTTAAGGCTATCTGCACTGTAAAATCAAAAAGAATTTTTTTCGACAAAAGCGTTATTTTGTTAACTCGATTTTATTTATTTATTCATTTTAATGAGAATTAATTATTTATTTATCTATTTATTTATGTATGTGTGTGGCAGCTACATTCTAACTTAGATGTCAAATCTGTCCCTTTTAAAAATAGTTTTTTTTTAATTTATTTATTGAATTTTGAATGATCCAGCATGCAAAGTCTTTTCATTTAGTATCTTCTGAAACAGCCTGACACATCAAATGTGCCACTAAGATAAACTCAGAATGTTCCTCTTTCACCCACAATACCTCTTGAGTCTGCTAACAGAGATAGCATGGCATCGGCAGAGAGGGAACGAAATAGGAGAGTTGCTTTCTTACCTGCTTCCTGTCTGAAACAGATGAGATGTGGAATTTTCTTTGGAGACATTGGAAGTCCTGTTTTGCATTTCCCCAAATGTCTGGGGTGAAGCCAGGACAGACAGCTCATTGTTTTGAGAGATTTGACTGAGTTGAAGGCTTCCTGTTTGTGACAGTGCACCACTTTTGCTTATGATGCCCTGAACCTTATTTCAATACCATTTCAAATGTACAGATGCACAAATAAGAAAAAATATTGTTGCGGTTAAAACACACAATTGAGAAAATAGTTCATTTCATTCTCAAAATCCTCCATTGTAAACAAAACTCCAAAACTGATTTTAAAAACACACTAACACATGTTTTCTTTTGATAGCAACATTTAGTCAGAGCACATTGAGAAAAGATTTGGCTTTAAAATGACATAGTTTTGGTGTTGCTGGAGCTTGAGTGTAAACGAAGTTCAAGCATTTGAAATTTTTGTTAACTATAGGCATTTTTTATTAAAGCAGCAAAAAATGTGTTAATTGTAAAGCCTATCTAGGCAGATGTTGTGCTAATCGTGTTAAGAGTTTAGGAAAGTTGGTAAATGTATTGAAAAAACTGTCATAGCAATTGTGAAAAACTGTAAAGCTCAAATCAAGTGCTTGAATTGTAACCAGAGTGAAATATTGAGTATTTGGACACATCAATGAAAAACATTAATACATGTATAATAATGTGGTAATAAAACAAAGTTTTAACATTTTAGATTTTTTACATACGCCCCTTCAAGTTATACAAGAGTTATACAAAGTTCCATTGTAATCTATTAATTAAGCATCGGTTAATGATTAATTGGTTACAAAGACAAGTTAAGCAATTTTTTTTGGTGTTGTAATTGAAGATTAAATTATGTCATAATTATTCGATTAAAATATATCTTTGTTCACAGGCGATTGTAAAGTTTTTGATGATGTTTTGATGATTTTGATGATGTTTTTGATAACTGTGAATTAAGTGATAAATCATGAGGCCTCAGCATATTCATGTGTTAATATCCATGTATTAATGTGCTGTTCACTCATGAAAGTTTCCCGTCAGCTATTAAGGGATAAATTAATGCTGAAGTCATGCATTAATTCTTTCATGGTAATTTGTGTACTGCAAATCTTATTGAAAAAAGAGTTTAAACTGGTTGAAGTAACTGCATGAAGTGCATTCACGATTTGTTAAATGCATGCACACATGACGAGGATGACATCATACTAAAATAACTAATTTCATTTATATGGCTAAGAGAATACTCAACATTGTATTTGTGCTTAAGATGTCTTCACATGGTTTCAGAAATTCATATTGAACCCTTGTTTGTAGATGTGGTACTTTCAATGTTTTTCTAGACCTTGACACCTCAAGTTACTTGGCTGTCAATGGAAAAGTCCCCAAAATAGGGACCAAAAATGTCTTAAAAGGCAAAAATGAAGCCTTTATGGCAGTATACGGAGAATTTCCTTGCCCGGTTTTGATTTAAAAAATCTTTAAAAAAATGCCTTTAAAGAAAAAACTGAGCCTTTAGAGCTGTTAAACAACATAGGAGTGTTCAAGTTTAATTTCTGGAAATTTTAGTTCATGAAATGGATTATGCCATTAAAGCTTAATTAATGTAGGGTGCATTTCTTCATGTCAGAATATTTAAGGCTAAATAATTAGCTAATACTGGTTTTAAAAAATGTGAAAGAAACTCTCTGAAGGTGCAACAAATCAAGCTTTAAAATATATACACTCAATTCATTACAAGTAGCTATGTTCATGGTTAGCTGATGGTTGATTTTGAAAAGCTCATGGCTAATTTTGCTCTACAATGACATTCATGCACACAAACCCCTATTAAATAGCTTGCTTCTTCAATGTAACTGTTCACTATAGCTGTCATGCATGTACACTGTATGTGTTATCATGGACCAGTTCAATGCTCAAATTTTCAATGCTCGAATATCAGACAATATAGTCCCCTAATTAAAAAAAAAATCTATGTCTGTAACACCGCTGCAAACCATAATGTTCTGTTTCACAGCTCTGAACACTGACAACACTAATTGATGCCCTGTTCCCAGAACCCAAAGAAGCATTCTCATCCTCACACCCCTTATGTTAGAACCACACTGAGTGTATTATTCCTGAAAAGTCATAAATCTTCTGCAATGAAGTGCAAATCTGAGACAAGCACCAGTCAGAGATCATTGAAGGCAATTAGTGTAGAGTCCTGGGGCCTAATGCTTTTGCAAACCTAGGACAAAGTTGTTTCTGTTCTGCTCAGAAACATAGGTATGGTACCATATATAATCTGCAGAGGTTGCTCATGCCTATTTAGATAGAGAATCACTTCCTCTTGAGAGGAAACAGAACATTTAGAATTTTTGTCGCTTTGTCTATTGTCCTTTTCTGCAGTTCTTGAAGGCCAGGGGAAGGACAGGGTGTCGCAGAGACCTTCAGGCCTCTGCGGCATTGTGCGAAGGGTTTCGCGATGCATCATGGAAGTGACTGCTATGGTAATGACCTACGGTGGTAGGCTAGTCATCTCAGGAGATATGGGTTCTATAAAAAAGCGGTTTCTGTCTTAAAATAACATACTCTATGTACCAACCGTAGTATTTGGTTTTGATTGAACTGATGCAACCACGTTCACCTTGAATCTTTTGAATGATAGAACATTCCATGAATCATTTTGAACGCTCTTTAAAATGCTTGAGAAGTGTATTCCTTAGTTAGATTTGAAATCACAGGAAAAAAAAGATAAAATTCTATACATTCCTAGAACAAAAATGACTGTTCTTTAAGCCACACAATTCATTTTGATGTTATGTTAGCAATGCAACCTCAAATGTTCTGAATGGAACACAACTTATTAATTCAAAGCTATGAGTCCTCTTACTCACATCATCATCGTTGATGGAAATTTTGTCAGATTGTACATGATGGTCCTCTTGGTTTTTTTGTTTTTGTTTGAGAGATAAGTTGCTTACATAGCTTCACAATGGTCCATATCAGAACGAAAAGAAAAAGCATATCTGCCAAATCTAGAAACATGAAGAGAATTAACTCAAGCAACAAGGTATTATTAATAAACAGGAGCAAAATTATTCAAATTATGCAATTAAGAGTCTATTTCCAAAAATATGAACACAACATAACAACTTATCTTAATCTTGACTAATTCTGCTTTTAAGGGAGTAGGGTATGTCTATGAATGAGTAAATGTGATGTGTACATGTGATTAATGTATCATTTTGATACAAATTTGTATGGTCATAAATTTCTTTGTAACCCATAGGAGTGAGGGTGACTTGTACAAATAATATTTGTAAAACTAGCATGCTCCTTAAACTTGACAAAAAAGCCATACTTTATTTGAGTTTTCCTAGATTTGAAATCCTTTACGAATGATATGCCATGCATGTGCCCCCATTTAACTGTGCCTGCTGTTTATTTATATATTTCGGCATTTATTTTTCTTTTCCTGGGTTTAAGGCAAGGTGAATTAGCATTTAAAGCAGGCTTACAGTATCTGGGACAGTGCGAAATCCATGAATAACTGACAGCTGTAGAAAGTTGACAAGCGTGGAGGATGAGGCAGCTGTAGAAATGAGTGTGAACAAAGCAAACGGAGCGATACATTGCTGACAGAGAGGATTTGAATATCCATGTGTGGGAAGCAGGACCGCCTTTGCCTTGGAGAAGAAACTCTGACCTTGAAGAAGCATTTGATGAATGTTTATTGGCCTTATAGTTACAGTGAAGCTGGTGAAATATTCATACTGAGCTATTTATTTTGGATCTGACTCTTTGATGGAAGTGAGGGTTTGTTTATGCCAAGGGGCCACCCCCTGCTCTCGCGCAATAGGAAGTGAATGAACTGTAGTACATCGACCGTACCTCGAAGAAGTGAGCAGGTTGTCATTCACTCCAATGTTAAAACTGCCCAACTTTGGAGTTGGAAAAAAAATATGCTGTAATGTTTTTTTTTATACAGATTATTAGTTTCGACTTTTAAGAACACTTTGAGGATGGTGATTTGTTTTTAAATTACTTTGCTTAAGATTGATTACATTCAATCATTCAGCCAGTCAGATGTCTACGATACGCCCATGTCCCGCCCCTCTGGACCCATTTTTGGTTACCTGGAAGTGTTGTAGTCCCATGCTAGGGAAAGCTGGCTACCCCATTTTTTACTGTTTCCTGTTCATATGAAACGTTGCACATGCTACGTCCATATTATATACATGGTCAATGGTATGCATGCCTGAAGCTCATTTTCTTTGTTAGACATAAAGCAAAAATTAAATTAATTACAGGAAAATATCTATAAATTAAAAGAAGATCCCATAAATGAATGCTATTTTTCTGGCAGCAGAGATTCTAGAGTTTATATATATATATAAAAAAAACTTTGAAAATATATTTCCTAAATTATCTATATTTTATATTAATCGGCTTACAGTGTCCATTGTACTAACCTGAATGTACACTTTTTTTGCATATAAAAATAACCAAGTAATTCATTTTAAAAACTATAAATGGCAAGGAAACCGTCTTTATTTTACATAAATCCCCTGACTGAATAGAAACATGGCAGAACCACATTTTGTTACCCTAATGGACAAAATCATCTCAATGTGTTAGGGCTGTGAGAGGGCACCAACTCAAGCTCTGGAGGACACACAAAAAAAAAACAGGCTGTCCTCAAATTGATGACACCCACAGAGCAACTGTTACATCAAAGTTAATTTTTTAATTTATTTCTATTTTTGTAATTTATCAAGCACTTAAAATTTGGACATAATTATAATAAGTGATGAAACTAATTCTTATTAAAACTTACTTTACTTAAAGAAAGGTAGTAATATGAACATCTTTGTATTTTACTCTATTCCAAATATGTAGAAAGAACATGCTCTGTCTGTTCTTTTAATAAAGATGCTGTTTTTATTGCATTTAATAGTAAAATAATTATTCACAACTGATTCAAGTTAACTTTTCAATTTTGTAGTGTATTTATTGAAAACAAAATGTAATGTTATATACTGTAAACACTGTATTGTTTTTACAATGTAAGTAAAGAAGAGCATTGTTTTATAAAATGTAAAAAAAAATACATTTGGATTCTCCAAGGTTACATAAGGCATCATGGTCTCAGAGGAGCAGAACAGTGTCATTTACAATCTCGTAGGTGTCTGATAGAAAAACATTTTCTCATCAGAGTTGCCAAAATGGTTCTGGTTCCCTTCTGATATCTGCAATGTCCTACCGAGAACACTCTGCTTTCAGGGCACTGACCAGAGATAACTATGTGAATTCTCAGTCATACTTTTTTTTTTTGGTCCAACACAAAGAAGGAAACTTATACAAACTCTTTTTTAAGCACATACATTTTAGTCAGATAGGTACATTGATTTATTCAATTATTCATTGACTTTGCTGAAAATATTAAGCAATTTAATCTAAAATATGTGGAAAATTATGATTAAAACATTGAATGAAACATTACCATTTTGTTTCATATAACTGTTTAGTGGAGATTTACTAATTACATGTACACTAAAGAAATAGCATTACTGTGTACAGATTTAAAGGATGAAAATGCTTTTTGATTTTCCTTATCAGTCTCTGAGTTCATACAAACAACAGTCTGATTCACAACCTCAGAAGCCGATTGAGACGTAATCTGTTGTTCAGAGATTGAAAAGCCTTTCCCATGGTCTACTGGGTGGCTGAGAAGCTCAGGGCTTGCCCTCAGCCCTTGGTTACCCCTTCATGCATTGTGACTTGCGACTGCAGGCTTTGCTTCTAATTGGTGTTTTATGACCGTTTAGCCCTTGCCTTCCCCATGACTTCTTCTATGTTTATTATTGATGAAGGCTGCCATATCCCAGAGGAGCTCACCAAACAGTGTCTGCCATTGAAAATGCTGCTTTCTGTCACTTCATTGTGTGCCTTATATTTTGCAATATGTGTATATGCCAAAACTATAGTATGGTCTACACAACTGCACAAATGTCATGAATATCACAGCTAATTAGGCACAGCTGTGCCGCGGTGATATGCGAATGGAAAACGAAGGTGAAATAATGTGGCTTTTCAATGCTCTCTATTGTGTCAAATTTTCTATCCTCAAAAAGATGCTCTCGTTTAATTGAGCTGTTTATTACAGACATGGGACATAATTATAGCGGTATTAATAATGGGATGGATATTTCATTCATCCTGTAATTTCTGACTTCTTTTGGTCATAGAAAAATTACAGTATTCATTATGTAGGGAAATAAAATTCCTGTAGCATTGTTAAAATGAAAGAACCACTAGCATTATTATTTATTTAACAGTAGTTTCCTGCTGAATGCTTGTGTTGGTTTACTGTGGTTGTATTATTAGAACATGTAATATCTATGTATTCACAGATCATCAAAAAGGTTAGATTTTATGTAGTGATACCTCGAGATACGAAATTAATCCTTTACGGGGTAGCCTTCTTGTCCGAAACAAGTTTTTTATGTAAAAAAATGCCTAATCCTTTCTAAGAAATACAGAAACAAACTTTAAGAAAAATAAAGGAAATTTTATTGACTGTAAAACTGAGAAAAATAAAGTAAGATTCTTAAATCCTTTAAAGTTCATATTATAAATATAATAAATAGTAATAAAACAATGAAAACAGAATAAATTTAATGAAAAATAGTAACTATTGCCTTTCAAGTGGGGCAATGTGACAAAGTGTCGGAATAGGCAGGGGAGGAGAAATGATGGTAGTAGAGGAGATCCATGACCATAAAAGTACGCTTTGCCAAAAAAGCAACACCGAAATATTCACAAATTTAAGACACCAACACGAAACCAAAAGGGTGCTTGAAAAGAGAAGGAGTGCTTCTGAAAAGGTGTCATGGGTATGATCTGACCAATAGGAGAGAACGATGCTACTCACAAACACAGCATCAGGGTTAGAACTGATTCATAGGAGAGCAGAGCAGTTGGTAGCAAGTTGAATGCAGTCATGTGATGCCCAGTGTTGTCAGCCACCCGAATTTCAGATGTCGAATAGGTAAGTCTACGTATTTTTCGTACGTGATTTACGTATCTGATCATGGAACAAAATTTTCTTTGAGTGTACTTTCCAATCTTGCATTTTTCATTAAGCAAAACTGTTGTATCTCGAGGTATCAATGTACTATCAAACCATACGAATCATTTTTAACAACAGAAATTATATAATTGTTAAGTTATTTTAATTTCTTTTAATATATTTTATGCTATCCACAACATGCACATCTTTCCTAGTGTTTTACTTGTGATGAAATCTTATTTGATTTCTAAAATACTGTACTAGACTTGAAATTGACGTTAGTACAACTATGAAGCTTGTTGCTATTTAACTTATAACACAGAAAGTCTATTTTTGCTATTCTTGCCTTATTCATATGAGTATGGCTAGGCAAGAAGTAAATGGGAGGAGGGTGATGTGGATCAGTCAGGACACAGTGTCTTTGTGGAGCATAGCATGTTCCATGATAACTATTTAAACAAAGCCGATCGGTTAGGAATGCTTGTATTATATTATATCAAATACCTATACATGGATGTAATTGATAAAATAGTCGACAATATTACATTTTATTGTTTGGTGAATGTTTTTATAAAACAAAGCCTAAAGGGGATACTTTTAATATATTTTTTTAAAGATTCAAGGTTATCCAAAGTGCATCTGCCAGTATGTCATGCTCGCTAACCCCTAGGCTACCAAAACTGACACATTGAGAATTCAGTATGCGATATCCTCCACATTACAGTTGGATGTGAATTAAAATCTGAACAACTCAAGACCTCTCTCCTCTGGAACAAAAATTGTTATAAATAACATTTTAACATTTTTTTTGTTATTTTGGCAATCGAGTGATATAACTCAACATTTGTTAAATTCAGAAGTTGGCCTTAATTCTATGAAAATATCAGTCTGGCTCCTACAAACAGTCCTTTATCTAAAGAAGGTTTTGTACCTTGCCTTCATGATTGACAGCATATCACTTGCGTCACTTACTTCGTGACAATCGTGACAACTTGGTCTGACTGCATGATTTTCCTATCACACGTCATGTAAACAGACATTTAATGTTTTATTTTCCCTCCATCCCTCATTTATTTTCTCAGCTAATTTGGTTTCTGACTTCTTTTGGTCAAAGAAAAACAACTGCATTTATTATGAAAGGAAACAAATTCTGCAGAATTGTCTGAAGACAAGAACTGTTGTGTTTGGGTTTACAGTATTGAGGATTTAAGAGTAAGTGTTCACAAACACCGGTTTTCTGGTGCTGCGAAAAAGCATGTAATTTCATTTTAGACAATGTTTCACTTTAAATGAATTATTTTAACATAATTTTGCATGCTAAGGTTGGTTTTCATCTATTCATTTACAGATTAACCCATGAAAACCTTTGCATTTAGCTTCCGTCACATTTGATAAGTGACATATTTATTTATGTATTTTGTTATTGCTTCTTATACAAGCCTAATTTTAACTGACATTTCTTCAGACTGTAACAAAGTGTGACCTTTGAAAAGGACACCTCCTGGTTTGGGCAGCTTTGCTTCACAGCAGACATGGGAAGCACCCTTTGACTTTCATCTTTTTTTGGATGTTCATGGGAAAAGGTATTTATTTTGAAGCTTTACGCACTTCTGTTGAACATTTTGTTATGGCTGTTTTCCCCCGGCTGACCATCATGACATCTGAAAACAGGGAAAATAAAAGCATGGAAGCTTGGTAAATGTAAACTCAGAATAGGACATAGACAAGAAGGATTGCTTTTAGTTGACTTAAAGTTATAGCCAATAGTTAGGTGGAGCAAATATTATGAGACAAATTGTTGATTTATTAGATTTTGTTGATATGTTAAGATAGCTTTAGCGTTATGTTGGCATGATTTGTACAGTGGTGTCAGAGTTCTATGTTTTATTATTATGTTTCAGAACCTTGTTATTATCTTTTGTTGTATTTTCCTTCAAGTCTTCTTTTTATTTATTTTGTCTCTTTTTGTTTGCCTGTGTCTTAATCAGGTTTTCACGTTGTCTTTGAATGCCGATCGAGAGGGCGGAGGGAGAGCTTTACTGACGTATACAATGTTAGAGTTGACCTGGCATGAAATGCTAAACCTGGTAGCTGTCACATCACCAAACGGTCAATTGCTAGTTTTAGATCCAACTATGACACCCGGGTGGAGAAACCGGGAATTACTCCAAAAGTTAAGGCACACAGGTTCATGTTGCCAGGTAAAGCAACTTAAGAGGCGAGGACACCCACTCTCAAACACACTACACACGTGGGCAATTCACTTCAGCCAAATTGGACTCAGGTCACAGCAAGTCAGCAATCTGGGGTCGGTTTGTTGCACCTTGCTCCACACGGTGTCTGCACCCCCCCCCCCCCTTTTTTTTTATCTTACAGAAGAGTTACAGTTAGTATGATGACCCTAAAAACACTCATGCGCGACAGTCAACATTCATCTGCAAAATAAATGATAACTTGACCTCCTAGCACAAAATACTAAAACTTGAAAGCTATCCCACCTAATCTGAGCTCTGGCTGGACAGTGCAAATACAGTTGCAAATATCTGTTAGGTATTTAGGCGCTTAGTTATGTTTGGGTTTATACACGAGCAAAATAACTTTAAAATCTATTCTGAAGGAGACCGGCAGCCAGTGTAGAGACTTAAGAACTGGAGAAATATGTTCTGACCTGACTTTCTAGTTTTGGTTAGAATTCGAGCCGCTGCATTCTGAACAAGCTGTAGCTGTTTAATGGTCTTTTTGGGAAGACCGGTGAGAAGAGCGTTACAGTAGTCCAGCGTGCTGGAGGTAATTTTCTTCTGGAAACAAAACATCTGATTCTTGCCGCGTTTCAAAGATGGTAATAAGCTGATTTGATCATTGCTTTGACGTGGCTATTTAAACTAAGATCAGAGTCCAAAATCACCCCAAGATTCCTGACCTGATTTATAGTTTCTAGGCCCTTGGCATTGAGATACGTGTTAACCTTAACAACCTCGCTTTTGCTTACGTATGCAATGACTTCAGTTTTGTCCTGGTTTAATTGAATAAAGTTGTTTTGCATCCAGTTTTTATATTTTGTATCATCAGCATAACTATGCTATGAAATCTGGTTCCTTCTCATAATTTGGCCCAGTGGAATCATGTACAGGTTAAGTACTAAAGGAGCAAGGATTGAGCCTTGAGGGACTCCACAAGACATAACAGTCCACTTCGACATGTAAACACCTATGTTTATGTAGAAACCTCTTCCTTTTAAGTATGATCTGAACCATTTTATCATAGTTTCTGAAAGACCAACATAGTTTTCTAATCTATCGAGAAGGATTTTGCGGTCAACTGCGTCGAAGGCAGTGCTCAGATCGAGTAGAACAAGGACAGTTTGAGTTGCTGTTCAGGAGTTAAGTGGTTTCACCTGCCCCAGCTTTTTAACTCCGGATTAGGCGCCATTGATAATGCCTTTTTTTCCTTTTGTTCCCATATTTGCTGCATTTGTTATTTTTTGCTGGTGTTATTGTTTTATCATTATAGAGTTTTCACGGTTCTTCATCAAACCGGAAGTTGGCCATGTTGGAGATATTGTATCAAAAAGCAGAGTACATATTCCTATTGTCAGTGTTGTCAAACAAATGAGGAAAATGTTATAAACTCACAAATTATACAGAGGAGGACTTGAAAAGTAAGAGAGGGTGCGGTATTTTGAAAAAACTAACTTCAATAGGTGGTAAAGATCTGTATGAGTTGCCGTCATCTGAGCCAACTTTTCTACCATCTGTGTCTTATCTGAAAATTGTAAAGTATATTTCACAAACCTGATACCTGACAAGAAATAATAACAACAAATTCTTAATATAATTGCCATAGAAATCCTGGCCAGCCACAAGCACCTCCGTTTTTCTGAGAGTTTTTTTTTTTTTTTTGCACTCATTGATATTTGTTTAACTCAACACATAATTAAGATTAATTATTACATTTGTTATTTTTAATAACAAGGCCTCTTACCTTGGCTACTGAAATACTTAAAAGTCATTTTATTTTGTAGATTTGTGACTGAACATCTGATAAGACTCGAATCTTGCCGTATCATTATTTAGCCATCCTCATCCTCCATATGCCTTTCTTTGAACGTCCAGATGAACTCGTCTCTCCATCTTTTGTGTGCTGAGAATAATAATGTCTTGGCCAAACTACAGAACCCTCGTGTGTTCCTCTGGAGGCCACCTTAATAATCTCATTTTCCATTTAATGAGCTGATTAGAATGCCGAGGGTGAGCTGAGAAGGAATGAGAGCTATACCTAGAAAACTTTGCTTGAGGAACCAAGGGTTATTTTGTTTGTCAATTTCTCCCTTTTATCAGTTTTTCACTTCTTGTGTGTTTAGTCGTGACTGGGTTGCAGTCTTCTTCCTGCAACACAGGAAACCAGAGGAAAGTGTGGGCATTTGCAGGCTGACGTTGCTATAGCAACAAGTCAGTGCAGCTAGCACTGTTTATACATTACAAAAAAAGAATACTGCTGGAGATTCCCGATCCACCACACTGGGACTGGCAAAACAGATTCGAATTTGATATAGAAGGTTGAAGCTACTTTATCCTTAAAATAGCCAACAGTGGGTGTTTTGATTTCTCTGGTTTCTTATGGAGAACTCTCTTTGCTTTCAGTTCCACTTTAAGATGCCAAAAGAGCTCTTATACATTTTTAACAATAACAATAATATGTACAAACACTGCAGATGTGGCTAGTGTGTCCAAAAGGCTTACTCAAGTACTTATGAAAATACTAAGAGTAACAGTAAAAGTGTACAGAAGTATCTAAATGTACTCAGGAATGTTAGTCTAGGAGAGCATCTACTTATCTCTCATTTAAACTAACTTTTCTCTGCTTTCTTAAGTAATAGTGATCTCAGTCTGTTAATGTACTTTATCACTTACTGTGATGTGTTATTTATGGTTGAAGATAGTTCACGAGTGTCTTGATCTCCATCTGTTTGGCTGCAAAAGCATACATTGCTTCAGAAAACGGCTTTATTTGCATCTTTGAGAGTAAATTATCTTTGAACTTGATGCTTGAGCATCTTTGAACTTCTGCCACCGATAGCTCAAAAATTCTTCCTCCTCAACAGCCTTCATCTTAACTAAAGGTGCGCTAAATGTTAGTGAGATGTGAGTAGGTGAAAAACTCACGCATCAGTCTCTTCAATGTCTCGCAATACTAGCTAACAGGTCAAACAAAGACATGCTTAAAAATTAACCTCATTTATTTGTTTATTTACATGTTATTAGTAATAGAGAAACACTGTCAAATGTATTTTCCTGTAAAATGTTCTTGTAATTAGTTTCTACTTACCGCTGAGCACTAGCTATTTCATACGGTTTGTGCAGCAGTAGAGTTTGTTCCTATTTAATAATTGTAGCTATTTGTAAAATAGTCTAAATGTTGCTTTTACTACATTTGTGGTTATGTTTCACATTTTAGTTAGAATTTTGACATTTTAATATTTCATTCACCTGTGCTTTTTGGACATAGTACACCCATCGAACTAAGAATGAATAGGTGTTTAAGAGGGGTAAGTTTGTTGTCGAGTCCTTGCTTTTCAAATTTTTCAAAACAAAATACTATTTCAATGACACACTACTAAAAACTTTTTGAAAACTTTACTCCTCAAAGAGGAAAACAATTGGGGCATAGTTTGTATTCAAGTTAGATATTTATACTTAGTTATGTATTCATTGTGTTCCGCTGCTACAGTCTTGTAAAATATATCAAGTAGTTTTATTGTTAGTTTGAGTCACCTATATGATATTTAAATGTGAAAAGATATATTTGAAGGAATGAAATATAAATATAAGGTTACAAACACAAATGAGTAAATTTATGGTTTAATTAACGTGTGTGATTTTGAAATTTGGACAACCTTTAATCTGTTTATAGTCTCTGATGCCCCAGTTCATTGTTCACACACAGATGTTCTACTTAGCTGGAATGCTCTTTTATTTTACTGTCGAGACACAGGTGGAAGAGCAGGTCAGGGACAGCAGTGGTGGAGGTATGGGACAGGCTTCCGTCCCATGGGTCACTGGGGAGAATGGAAGCATCTGCGGGCATTGATTACCTGTCAGCGGGTTCTGATAGGATCTGAGCAGGCCAGTGTCAGGGTATTAAGTGATCTGAAGTATTCAATAAATATTGATAATGAAGGTCTGATAGTGAGGCTCCAGGGTTTTTGTTTCAATCCCAAAAGGGGCATTAGTTGCTGCCATCCCACAAGGTGGTTTATGCAACAGAAATGGGTTGTTTCTTTCAATTGGTTTCAAAACCCTGGATTTCTGGAAGACCTTCAATTATTTCCAGGTTTTACTTCAGGGGGAAAATGCCCACAGTTCTTTTGGTTTTTAAAATGACATTCAGGCAATTAAAAAGAGGCATATTTAAAGTATAATGGAACAAATTGTTAAAACTGTATTTTTTTTGCATGGTTTCTTTCTCACAGATTCCAAGCTCATTGCCAAATGTAGTGACCAATGCTTTTTGAATACCAATGTTATCCAAACAAACTTTTCTCTTATGTGTAGTGTTATGGGTCACTCCAAGGACACCCAGTTACTGGCCCTGGAGATGGAAGCTCCGTGATTGGAGCAAGGCAATGGACTCTTAGCCACTAAACATCTGCCAGAACGAGGGGTGTTTTTATCCTGCCCAGACCCAGAGAGAGGGCGTGCTCAACTGAGAGATCCCTGTACTGATAATTCTTGCTTCGCTTATTCCCTAAAAATTAATTGTTCAATACTCAGTACTAGAAAGTCCTTGAGTTCCTTAGACAACCCTCATTACACCAAAATATAACTTTAATGTTTGATAAAGTGCTATGGGTTTTATATTCATTTAGTGGTTCTTTCATTCATAACAGGATAAACACAACATGGGAAGCTTTAAATATTATCTATTCTAGTCATTCCTCACTTTTGACTAGATAATAATTCCTATCATAGAATTATAAATTTAAATATACTGTCAAACTATAATTAATACTTATCAAAATACAATTATTTTAGAGAACGCAAAGCTCCGTGGATATGGATTCTACTGGTAGAGAAGTCAGTCTACTGACGTCACATAATATTGTCAATTATTTTTTGCTAGCTCTAATATAAGCAGTTGAAAAAGTTTAAAGTTTTGACCCTTTCGATATTGTTTTAATGTTGCATCGGCTCTTATGTGTTAAACTATAATGTAGACTTTTTTTTCTTATTTCATTACACCTATAGCTATTTATATATTAGACATTTTATAGTAGTTTACAATAATTTTTTCCCCTAACCTTTTTAATATTAACTAAGTATTTAAAGATTTTCTGTTAGTCATAGTTTAAATTGACATAAATGCTGATCAAACAGGACAGATAATTTAACATTTTTATGTTAGGACATAAAATATACTTACTTGGTAAAGAAACACTAGCCATGCAGCTTAAGAGAAACGTGCCCACAAACCACCATTTAACATCACAAGATGTCTAGACAAAGTGTCTACTTTTTTACATGACTGAATGTAAAATGAAACCAGTGAGCGTGAAGTCACCCATAGGGTGTATTTTTCATAAAACTTGGTTAATCATAAATAACAACAACCAAACATCTTGGTGAGTGACTCACATTTCAATACCCCTGCCATTAGTTACACAAAACTTTAAACTAATATTACTTAAACAAAAGTATAAAAAGTACACAGAATTGAAGGTAATGAACACAGAACATGAAGGTAAACTCAGCCAATATGCATCGAAGAACCAAATGAAATCAGGGAGATGAACATATGTTTTTTTCTCTACAAATAAAAAAAAATCTAGCTGCTCATTTGTGGAGCCAGCCTCAAGTGGTCAGTCAATGAACTGCAGCTTTGCCACTTAGCTGTTGGCGCCTCAGTTTTATATATATATATGTTGTACGCAAGAGAACACCTTGCATTTTTTTACTTGAATTTTCACTGCATTTTAACAGCAATGTATTCATATCACAAGTAACTGAATGAAGACATTGTGAAAACATTTTAGCAACCCTCAACTATGTTAACCAATGCATAACAAAATAGTTTCAAGAAATGCAAATCATATCACAGACCTCTGTTTCAGAGAAGATGAGACACACATTTAGTATCACTTATTGAAAACAGAAGCTAGAGAAAATGACATTTTTGGTCAAATTATTACCGCAGGCACATATTTTTCACAGAAGCGTAGTAATTTTCTATTCCATCTGCACTATATTAGTTACCAAACTTGACACAAACATCATAAACAGACCTTTACTTCTATTTTGGTATAATTTCTCCCACATTCGAAAGCTCTGTTCTGCTTTTTTTTTCTTCCGTCCTTGAGCATTGAATTGAGTTTAGTTGCTTTTAGGCTCCAGGCCTCTCTTTTCTCAATTTAATTTGTTGTCTTGAAAATGACCAAGTTTCTGTTTATTGCATTGCTGGGGCTGTGAGGTTCACTTAACTTTGGGCAGGGCATCAGAAACCTGCTGTTGTTTGATTCTGTGTGTTCCCTTATCACCTTGTTGCAAATAGTCTGTGTTAAATCATTAAACACCCTTTCTGTTTTCTCTCCCGGCAGAAACCTGTCCAGGAACCCTCTGACAACTCTCTCATGGCAGCTCTTTCAGAATCTTCAACTT
The DNA here is from genome assembly GCA_900490495.1 of Danionella dracula. Taxonomy (NCBI): domain Eukaryota; kingdom Metazoa; phylum Chordata; class Actinopteri; order Cypriniformes; family Danionidae; genus Danionella; species Danionella dracula. Next base: position 23,561,157 of record UELW01000111.1, read on the forward strand.
CTGGAGCTGTAAGTTGACTGTGTTTTCGTTTTTTTTTTTTTTTCATGCTGAAGTCTTCATTGATTTGTGCTGTGTTTGGTGCTGTCCAAACATCTTGAAGGGTGCACTTTAAACATGTAATCATGTATGGGTTATGTATTTGCACAGATACTTTTTCATTTTTACATGTTAACAATTTAAACACATTACATGTTTTTTTCTGGCATTTATTGTAAAAATGAACGACCTTCTGGTGGTCAGTGTTGAATGAATTTATGTTTATCGAATGTCATCCTGGAGGACAGACCTTATTATTTGAAAATGTCATGCACAGTTGATCTCATTGGGTTTTAATAATGAGGTAAATGAGTTGCTAATCAGAAAATTGGCTCATGATATGATTGTTGCATAAATTTTCCATTAAAACTGGAAACTGCATGTGATTTGCTCGGTTGGTTAGGATGTTGTCTGTCCATGAAACGTTTTATTATTAGATAGTTCTGTTCTGAAAAAGAAGTTTGTTTGAAGGATGATGATGAAGTGTTAAAATTTAAATAGATGATTATTCCAATTTTCACTGTGATCATTTAATGATGCTTCCTTTTTTTGAGATGGTCTGGATGTGTTATACTCAAATATACACTTTAAGATTCATTCATTCATCTTCATGTCGGCTTAATTCCCTTTCGGGGTCGCCACAGCGGAATGAACCGCCAACTCACTGGCATATGTTTTACGCAGCGGATGCCCTTCCCTGCCGCAACCCATCGCTGGGAAACATTCACACACACATTCACACTAACACTATGGGCAATCGTTCTTATTCAATTCACTTATTCCACATGTCTTTGGACTTGTGGGGAAACCGGAGCACCCGGAGAAAACCCACGCGACCACGGGGAGAACATGCAAACTCCACACAGAAATGCCACCTGCCCCAGCCGAGCCTAGAACCAGCGACCTTCTTGCTGTGAGGCGACCGTGCTACCCACTGCGCCACCGTGACGCCAGTACACTTTAAGATGACATGTGTAAATCAAACACAACTAATTTTCACAGGAAATTCCATTTTGACTTGGACTTCATTATGTCAGTTCTCTTATCCTTTAGGATTAACAGGAAAGTAAAACAATTAAAGAGGAAAAGTTCTGATTTACACATCCTGGGGCCATCTGAGATGTAGGTGACCTTTTTTTCTTTCATTACAGCTATAGTGAAGAAGCTGGTGTCCTTTGTGGTTCCCAATTTGTAAAATAATGCATTCCGGCACTTTGGGAGTAAAACAAGTATAGAAAATTTATAAAAACAATATTAAGCTCCTGCTAATTAATAGATTTTTTTTCAAAAGGGATCAGTTTTGTGAAGGGAAAAAAATTCAACTTGTATGGGAGTTCTGTTTTTACTGTCTTTTAAGAACTGATGAACTAATGAAACCAAGTAACTGCTACTAAACATTTCTTTTTATGTTGTTTTCGAGAAACAGTCCCTTTGTTCTTTTGTTTGGTTTGTCGACAATGCACACAGTACAAATATGGGACACATTTCCTGTCACATTCGGGTTGTGCTCGGATACAAATTATGCAGCAACTGTCAAGCCAATACAGAGCCTTTGTTTTTACGGCTTGAAAGTTGCTGCCACAGTAAGATCTTTGTAAACGATTTAGCTGGTGATTAAAGGATAGTTTAGATGTGTAATGGAACATAAAACTCTCTTCTGTAGAAAGGACCCCGGATGCAGGTTTTCAGAACAACAGCACAGCGGCAACTTTATTTAGCATTTCATATTTAAACAAACAAAACTAAAACTGAAGACCCTGCTCATGCGCATCAATAGAGAAAGTGAGAAAAGAGGATGGAAACTCCCCGTGCTGCTTTATGCCCTCCCAAAGGGAGGACATATCCTGACTCGGAAACTCCACCTTCTTCCTCTTCATTACTCGTCCCCTCATAGACAAGGCAAGGACTTGAACAAACCTTCAACATAATTAATGAAATACTAATTATGATACTCATTACCCATTGTTACTAATACCAAATGTAACGATTTAAAATTTCTCACCAATGGGAAAAAAGAAATTAGTTTTTTTTACAAATTCCACTAATTTTTGGATATCTGGTAGTGAAACATGGCCAAGTGTCTCTCCTCTTTAATGAACAAATTGACGTTCTACGTTTGACACCCCTGCTCTCTACACCAACATTTAACTTTTAAAGTCCTAGTTAAACGTTGCATTGGATTAAGGATCGGCAATATAACCAAAATCTTCTGCCACGGTAGAAGCTATTTTCTACCTTAATAACGACATATATCACAATATATCAATTTACATCTGAAAATACAGAAGGAACTGCTCTATATAATGTAATTTTCTTTAAGCTGTGAATTGGTGTGTAACTTTAAGAAAAAATCAACCATATTGATAACTGAAGTGTATTCTAAGTAAAAAAAAAATTTCTTCTCAGAACGAGTACTAACGTAGGGCCTGACAGTATACCAGAAAAAAAAGCTGAAGCAAACTTTTTCCCTTTTCCTTATCTTCATTTGTTTTGTATTTTAAGCTTGGTATTATGTATCTCGCATCCAAAGTTGTCACCAAAGCTGTAAACCAGTTCCATTTCAACTGTTTGAATAGTAGCCATGTCTTTGCAAATGTGCATTGAAAAAGCATGCCTTATGTCTAACCATCTTTGAGATTTTTTGTTGCAGGGAGTTGCAGTTGAAAAAGACGTTAAGAAAGTGTGTACAGGACTTTTTGGGTGTGCAAGTACTCTGTGATGATCTAGATTACTGGGCTGATGTTTGCCACAATTTTTCACTTTTGCCATACTCGATGTTTGAATTTGAGATGAAAGAACAATTTTGACATGTTTCCATCGCTTGCTAAAACTTGGATTCTAAGAGATGTCATACGTATCTCTTAAACTATACCCAAAGCAATTCCACACCTCAGACGATGCACCTTTATAACTTTTTACACCTCGTTGTTGCGTTCGTCACATGCTAGCGAACTCACCGCTGCTGCACTGTCTTATTCCATTGCTAAAGTTAATGTCTATTGCATAGTCACTGTCATGTGACCTCAATCGACATTAAGATGATAGACTAAAATCTCTATCATCGACAAATTTCTCACTGTAAGTTGTGTCTCCTGGTAAACCGCTCACCTCTACATTATTAATTAACAGTAGAGGTAACGAAATAATTAGCTGCTACTATTGAAACCTAATGTTGTAGTCATTTAAAACAATACAATTGCCAATTATGAACCCTGATCAAAATTGTACATTCCCAAATTGTAGTCTATAAAGTTCTGAGGATGTTATTTAAAGGTTAGGAGACACAACAAACCATGTGGGTACATCTTGTTAACATCTAAGAATAACCAATATAAGATGGTCTGGAAGTTTAAGAACTTATTTTTATAATGTCACAGAACATTTTAAAATTCATAAGATGCTGTCAGATAAAGAGGAACATATCTGAGGAAAGATCCTTATCTTTAATTCGATCATATAGTTTGCTGCATGGGGTAAAATGGTTGCACATTTTATTGTTGTTCGTGTAAAATATTCCTCGGATTCAGTTTAGCAGATGTTAAAACCTTGATGCTGTTTGTTTATTTCACAGTTCATTGGCTGGTTTGAGTCCCTTGGGCTCTGGTTTCAGGATTAATGTGAAATCATTTCAGAAATATGGCAGAGGTGTGACCGCAGTGCTGTCCAGTTTCTAATCAGCTGAGTGCACAGGATTTTATCCATATAGGCATCTGCGGTTCAGTGTGTTGCTGTATATATCTGTGTGTGCGCATGACTAAACTGGATATTTTAAGCCAGGGAAGCAGGACAGCTCCTTTGAGGTGGCCCATCTTCTCTGCAGGGTTAGCATGTCCTTTGGAGATCCTCGGAGGAGGAGTACTTTTGGATTTCCTGAGAGATGTCAAACATGTGTTGTCCTTAGAAAGGGAAAGCGCTAACAAAGCTTGTGTCCGTGTTCTTTGCTCTGTACTGTACTTGCGTAGATGGACATTTTTTTAGGATGTTAGGGTTGTTTGAAAAGTTAAATACTGTGATGGATCTTGTCACATGACTTTTTTATATTTTATTTCAGCTGGTTTCAATACTTTGAGTAACTTGTAACAGTTACTTCTTTTTTTAGTGGTGTATTTCATTTTCATATGTTAAATAATATCACTATTGTGAAATATTGTGATATTTGCAAGTACAATTTAAGTAAAGCAGAAAGTTAAAAGTTGCATTTGATAACTTTTAATGAAATAACAGCAACATATTTTAAAATGGTTTTATTGCATTCACACTTTATGATTTTGTTTAAGTCTGATTATATTTTACAATGTATGATAATGTATGTGTGGTGAATGGAGGGCCCCTTTGAGTTTTTTATTTAGAGTGTATTTGTTCCTTCTTTTGAAAGAGTAAAAATACTCAAATTGAGATAAAATATCTAAACATAAAGCCCTTTTTTGAAATTAATGTTTTTTTTTGTTTGTTTTACAGGCCTCATAATCGCTTTGTTTCTTTTCTCAATATAACAAAAACGTTAAACTTAATAATTCCCAATTTAACATAAAGAAGGAACAAGTAGAGCAGAGTAAATAAACCTTCAGGATTTTACTGTATAAGAAAGTAAAATGAATTTGTATAGCACATTTCACAGCTGCAGAAACTGCTCTGAAGTGCCGGACAGATAATAAATCACACTTATAAAAACACAGATAAAATGCATAAAAAGGGCAATATAAAAATAAAACACGTACTATAACAGCAGCTGGAAACCTGTTATCATATCATTACTGTCTTTGCCACATAAATATGCTTTTAAACATGCTTTAAAGAGTTTGTCTCAGGGTACCCTAGATTAAGAGTACACTTTGACCATTTATTGAGACAAACTAAATAAAAGCCACAGGAGACTACAAGGAGCAGGAGAAAAACAGAAGAGTGTAACCAACCAGAGCGTACAGAAAAAGATTTTCAATGGTATTACAATAGAAACACAGAAGTGAACACTAGGGTTAGAACTGAGGTAACAACAAGCAGAATTTAGGACATAAACAGGCTTTGACAGTTTGCGGTAATGCAAGGGGAAAAAAGGAAAGAGTGTTCCACATCCATGGGGCTGCAACTGCAGAAGCCCAGTCTCTTTTAGTTTTTTATATAATTCTGGGTACCACCAAAAAGGTTGGTGGGGACAATTAGAATTTATGATGGAAAGGAAAAGGATTTTCATTTAAAAAAACAGTCTTTTTAAATGAAAGCTACAGCCATATTGCACAGTGTGGTTACATAATAGTTGTATGAACACCATATGCATGTCTTATACAATTTGTGTAAGATATTGAGTTTCACACAGCCTTATTTGTCTGCCACATCATCACTGATGGTGGGATAAAATGTATTTCATCATCCAATAATAGGTCTATTGCTGTTTGGAATGTATACGTTTTGTTGTGTTTGACAGCTGGTTGTCATTGAATGACTTTACTTAGACACCTTGAGTTGTTGGCGAAAACAATCCTTCCTTTCCAGAGAAGGATATATCTTACTAGGCTTCTTGGTGTTCCCACGTTTTTAAAGTGTGTTTTTTAATTTTATTTTTAATAATTATTAATAGCCTTGCTTTGTTGTCAGTCTCTGTATTATTTGTATTATTTGTATATGATAGTGGCAGCTGTGCAACTTACTTTAAATATTTTATTTTATTATTAAAATGTCTGTGTTTAGTTTTATGGAGAGTTATATATTTTATTCACTGCATTTACAAAATCACTTTTCCATAAGGACGCGAGCAAGTTAAATATAAAGTAAACCCAGCTTTGTAAGGATAAATATTTTAAGATAACACACTAATCATTATTGTTCTTTCAAAAATGAAGGGAGAACAAATTCAGATTATTAGTTAAATTTGAATGGGAAATCATTTCAGAAGAGATAATGAATTAAACAATTATTTAGTTTGAGATAGGATGCGCCTTTATTTAACAACTTTCTTTATCAGGGTTTTCAATTGGTTTGAGTTTATGGTATGCATGTTGAAGGATCTTGTGGCCTAAGGGTTAATGAACATGACAAACGGTGCAGCTGTGCTTTGGCAACTCAAATTTTAAGCTTATGAGCCTTAAAATTATTGATTTTGTTTTTATTGAAGAAATTCTTAAATAGCACATCGCTCCATAAAACATATCACTACTTGATTAATTGGGCTGATTCAATAGTGAATTACGTATAAAAAAAAAAAAACTGAAAAAATAAAGGAAATGTTAATGCGTCTAATTTACAGAATTTACAGAAATATTACTATTGACCAAAATGGCTTGGTCTGCTTCTATTGATGTACTTTCAGGGTTATATTTTTGAGCGGAACGAGTGTGTCTTTTAGAACACCCCCAAACCCCAGAGACAAAATAAAATGGGGTTGACAGTCTCTCTAGCAGAGATTAGCATGGTGGGATTTCGTTAGAAGGTTTTCAATATATTGGCATATTTGTGTCTTTATTAAGAGTGAGCTAGGAGTGGCCAAGACACAATCAGCTCCCAACTCTCAGAGATTTTGACTGGGCTGATAAGTCAATAAACATAAAATTTGCCATTAAATTAGCTTCGCTGATTTTCATGAATCTAGCAAAAAACACCAAAAAATGTAAACCTGTAAAATGAAAAAATTCATACTCCTACGAGTTTTATTTTAAATCACACTTCAGTACACATACACTTAGCTTACCTTATTAACCCACTAACACCTTAGTTACGCACCCCTGGTGTGTTGCTTAAGATTGAAGTTAAACTACGTAAGCATACTCTCTAGCATATTTACAAATGACCACATATCTATTTCTGTATAGCTGTAATATAGTGATATTATTTAAAATTGTATGTTTGTAAAACTCTTATTATCACATTGTCAGGATGAGAGAGATGCAGGCTGGGGGATTCACACTGCAGACTGCATCTGCAGTCAGTTTCAATGCTGTCATTTCACAAAATTGATGTGAACACCTGCGAAACTGGCATAGCTCGAAAGCTTGTGTTTGTCTGCAAGTGTGCTCACACATGTAATTGCTGTCAGTTTGTATTCTGGACAGCTGAAGTGGTGTCTCTCTGTGTTTGTGTGTGTGTTGAGTGTGTATCTGGCTCACAACCAGGTGTAATTGCTGTGCAGTACGAACAGTTAAACCAGAAAAATAGATAAACCAGCCCACTGCGAAAGTTATAATCAGTGCGTTAGCATGAAGAACATCTGACAATCATTTGGGATAGAAGAGCTTCATGAAGGTTGAAATGCTGATTTGAGGAGAGGTGATGAGTCTGGAGTGAGGCAGTCTGTGCTTAGCTTCAAAAAAAAAAAAAAAACACAAAAAAAAAACCACTAAGTTCTGGGAGAACAAAGGCTGCACTGAAAAATACAGCACCTGAGCCACAGGACACATTAAAATATTACAACTTTACACAATTGGAATTCCACAAAATGTTACCCAAGTCTTATCAAGTTACCATTTAATGATTTTGGGACAACACACTGTTTTTAATACGTATAGCGCTTCATAATATTATAAAATTCTTTGTCAATCATTTAAAGGGGTCCAACATTGATTCTAACAACTTTGAAAACTGGGAGAATATGGCATTTAAAAACAGACTTCAGTGTATTATCTGATGTATGCATATATTCTGATTATTTGACACAAACAAAATGAAAGATGAACATGAAATATGATATACAGCAGCAATAAACTTCCCAAGGTTACAGATTTTGGCACTTTTTTCAGCTAGTGTATAACATTGTTTCACAACTTTACTGATGCTTCCAAAGAGCATTATTTTATGTTTGTGAACACTTACCAGCTGAGATCTGTATCTTGTCTTAACCAGCTTTGATAAGAACTCCACTTGCAGTAAACAATACTCATCTTGATCAATGTGCTGAGTTTTATCCACATGACCGAACATATTTCAAAACATTAAATACATAAATAAATAAAAATCTACAAGACATCTCAAGGACTTAAAAGGCTCAGTGCTTGTATTTAAAGTTAAAATCCTCTCAAGGACATGTTGACAAACACCCAGGCAAACTTCTCGCTTACCTTGAGATCAGAGAAGGAAAAATATTAATGCTGGTGATGAAATAGAGGGGTTAGGGTATACATGTGCAATTAAATGGAGAGGTTTTTTTTTTTACATGAAAGATTCCTTTAAAGTGTGCACCTCAAAAAAGGTGCAGATGGAAAGTGATGCCCACATTTAAGATAATTTATGAAGAATGCTTAATTGGATTTGGAGCAAATAAACATGGATGACACACTTGACCTGAATCTGCACCTCAGATTAAGATACTGCTTTGGCATCTGCGTGTTATCAAACAAAGCAGACTAATAATGCGGACTCTACACACTGAGCCTGTGAAAGAAATTAAATTCAATTCAGACCACACAATGTTCCTGCTGAGTGCATGTATTAGATAGACGTCCAAAAGTAATTCCCACTAAAGTTTGTAGAATACACAACTTTGGGTTCATGAGTGCAATAACAAATTGTCAGCAGTTTATGAATGATAACAAATATATCAAACCTAATGACTTCACACAATGAAATTTAAAAGAGTAATTGGTAAAACTCTTAGTTGATAACCACTTTTACTAAAAACTAAGCCCACATAATGTATAAAGTAACTATTAAATATGGTAACATAAATTTGCAGGATACACTTCAAGTTTATAGCTTAATCAGAATTACATATAGCCATCTGTAACACTCTTTCAAAACATGTTTTACATTAGCAACATTTCAACAGCCACTTATTAACCACCTACACATACAGCTTTAGTTGAGGAAAACATCACATTTAATGAAAAGTGAACAGACACATACACATACTAATTACATACTATGTCAACAAGCCATATCATGCTGTTAATGATGCAAACTCACTTATATCTCAAAATGCTTTTCCAAAATCAACCTAAGAGATCAACCTTAATGTGTATTACTATAACGTCACTGTTTAAATGTCACTATATATTTGCACTATTATTTTACTATTCATGCAAGAAATAAATACATAAAAAGAAAATAAAGTATACTAAACTGAAGAAAATAAAGTTTTGGGAGTATTTTCTCAAGCACTGACATGTTGTTTTGGGATTTCAAAGCAGTTCAGTGTCTGCTTGTTTTGTTTTGCAAGAAAGACCTCAGTGCCAATTGCTTAATTTGTGTTGAGACAAACAATTCTGAGGATTTTGTAAGTAGGATAGATTCAGAAGCACTGCTGTTCTGTTTTTGTAATAGTTTATTTAGGAAATTAGAGACATGTACATTATGCAAAATGAATACAAAATAAAAAATGAACATCCATCCTAGTTCATTATTTGACTCTAGAGCTCATAACTTAGAAAATACTATGCCATCGCTTTTGAAAAAAAAAATTGGTCAACTGTATCTACTGTTTAGCCATTAAATATTAATAGATTATCATTTAGACTTGATAAAAAAACATCAACAAAACAAATTAATTAGCTAGCCAAAAATTCTATAACCATTTACATTGGTAAGTTGATTTAACTTTTATTATTCTTTATTATGAAGATGAGTTATTCCTTGCATAATTTATTGATTTAAGTCTTTGCTCACAGTATGTATTAGGCTAGATACATTTATAAAATTGAGCTAAAACGTTTACTTGAAACATTTGTTTTAAATTGAGCTTAACAACAAGAATACAATCTTGCAGATAAATCTTTCCAGACATTAAGTTAAAACACTGTTATGTTATTACAAAATAAACCACAATATGTGTAAAGAACATCTGCTATTCCCTCATCATTATTTTTTCAGTTTGAAATGAAGATATAGCTGTGCAGCATTGCAGAACATAGCGCCATTAGCTAGCCCTCTTGTTCTTGAGTATTTTCAAGTGCATGCAAGGTGACAAATGGTAAATCTTCTATAGCCGCTTGGAGGATGATGATATGATACAAGCCTATTTACGGTTAAAGCACAAAAGCGCATTCGGCACAGTCCACAGACCACAGTCACTCAGTAGCTGCTTTCAGCCTCTCGGCTAGCAGCTGCGAGCGCCATCAATCCGTTTTATTCTGTTGACCTTTCTCTAATCTCTGTCTGTATAAAGCAGCTCCCACAGACACAAACTTCATGTCTGGCTCATCTCTGGAAGGATCATCACTGTTAAAAACAGCACTAAGAATAATAGTGACCGTAAACAAGCTACAGGGACAGTCTGTTTAGGGGCTTTATTTCCCTTATTTACAACTCTCTGTCTATGTGTGAAAAGTAAAAGAGCTGAAATCCACTGCAATTTGGTTTTCTGCCAGAAAGCAGGGGAAGCAATTCAGAATATTTAGCAAGTCGGGCTTTGTCAGTGTGCCAAGGTGGTGAACGGTAAAACTAATAAAGAATCAGTCCTCTACAATTTAGCTACAGCTATGAAATAGTTTTTGTGCAAGCTATATAGCTGTTGAGAAAATGGTAGCATTCACATGGAATATATTTGTACTTCTGGAAGTTTCAAAAACAACAACATCAACAACAAAAACAAGTATGGTTGCATTTTCATCAACTGTATATCCATGGATCTCCATGAGGTAGGCTGCACCCTTTAGTGGATCTCAGTTTACAATGGTTATTTTAGATCTTTGAACACTGATTGTGTTTTTAAATATACAATTTGACATTTTGATTTGGTACTGTCCGAGCTATAGACGACTATAATACTGTTAAAAATACAATTCTAATTCAGGTATATCATTAGTAGATTCTATGTAATCGAAAGCGTAACTCAAATTGTGGTTTAACTTTTCTTTTGAAAACATGCTAGTGTGATGAGTTGCAATGTAGCTGTCACAAAGATACCCAAAGAAGGATTATTCATTTACATTTCAAGATTATTTTAAAAGGCTTCATCTAACAAATCGTACAATCCTACATATAATCATTCATGCCTCTCAGAAGCATGCATTCAGAGATAGAGCCAGCATCTTGTGGTGCCATCTCATAAAGGTAGGACATCTGTCACCAGAACGCTCTCTCTCTCTCACTGCCCCTGGCAGGTGGAACAAGCTCCCTGATTCAGTCATAAAAGCAGGAACACTAACAACTTTCTACCTCTCTTCCGTCAGCACTTACGTTCTTAATAACAATGATTTTACTCCCATTAGTGTATCATGGTTTACTAATAGTTTAGCACTCCAACTACGAGTCTTTGTGCTTTTGGTCGGCTTAGAACCACTTGAGTTAGTCCTTGCATTCAAAATTAATTACATATTGTCTCTCCCCCTGTTGTAAGTCATGTTGGATAAAAGTATCTACCAAGTGCATGAATGTAAATTTAAAATGATTAGTCTTCAAAAAATATTTGAAATAAACTGATTGGGCTTTTTATCAATTTTTTTTCAGGAGATTACAGATGTAAAACTATACAATACAACAAAATGAAACACAAACATGCCGGATACAAACAGCGACAAAACCAAAACAAACCCGAAAACCTCACTCTACACAAATGTTTGTTTCTCTCTTGAATATCCTTAAACAAAAATAAAGTGGATTAAGAGCAAATTAAGACCTAGGAAGCAGATAACAATAAACAAGTGAAAGAGAACTATGATGTTATTATGTCCATTATTTCCAAACGTTGTTAACATGTTTTATTAATGAAACAAATTAGAGGTAGTGGGGGCAAAAATTTTATTTTTTGATACTGATTAGTCTACTGTTTTCACAGGGTTTTGTCAAATTTTACATTGGCAAATACCAAAGGGTTCAACAATACTTTACACATCACAGAATATTTGGTTTTATCTTACCTAGGTTTTGTTTTTTTTTTGGTAAAGATTTATGGCAATCCTCTGCTATGGGCAAGCTGTGAATGTGGAACCTAGAGCTCTATAAAGAGAGGTCACCTACATATTTTGTTCTGGCTTGTTTAAGGTTAAATGCACTCCTCTTAACCTCTCTCCTGTCTGGGTCAGTCTACATGCCTTTTTCTTAGTGAGAATTGAAAAAAAAAAAAAAAACTGTGATCTCTAACATCATTCACTAGAACCTCTTGAGTCCTGGAGCACGATCTAGCTGAGCTTGGTCATAATCACCCCATAATCTCTTCCAATTGGATGAATGCACAAAAAGTGACATGCCTATTCTCTATGTTGGCTCAAATGAAGGTTGAATTTAACACATTTGACAATAAAGCACATCAGAAGTTTCTCAAGTTTACTGAACTAATTAAATCAAATAACAATTGCTTTAAACCGATATTTTTTGTATCAACAGCACAGGATAATGTTCATAGGATAATGTTCAAGTATATATAGTTAATGGGTGAAGCTGACATTTCTATACTAGTCTGACTCTAAAGTCTATCAATGGAAAATACCCTTACACAACAGCTACTCTAACATATCTTGCTATCTGTTCGCCCCACCCCTAAAGGGGATCTCACACAGATTGACCAAAAAGGATGAAATGTGGTTTTGATGCCCCAAGCAGCTGGCATGAATCACACATGTAATTCTTGACAGAGGTGCCACTTGCAGCCATAAAACTGGACACTTCTTAGATTATTTTCTTATAACTCTTACTTCCATTTTGCACTCTGAAATAGTCAGGAAGATCCAGTGCTACAGTACACGCCCTGTTCTGAGCAGGGTTTCTCTCACAATAGAGACAAAAACGGTACCCACTGCTATTTTAATGTTATTAAAAGGGCCTTAATGAAAGTCTGAAATTTTGATAAGTTAAAACTAATTTATGACATTTATATAACGCTTTCCTAGACACTGAAAGTGCTTTACATTTTACATTTACATTTATGCATTTGGCAGATGCATTTGTCCAACGCAACTTACTTTAGGGGAGAGACAATATTCAATCTGTTACACCATCAAAGTCTATCTCAGCTTCTCATAATAGAAATTGAATCAACTGATCAATAAACCATAGCAGGAAGAAAATAAAGAAATAAGATAAAGACAGAGGAGGAAAAAAAAAATATATTTTTTTATATAGTAGGTGTTCCCTGAGGAGAAAAGTTTTCAGTTGCTTTTTGAAAACTCTTAATGTTGCTGCTTTCCTGACTGGATCAGGGAGTTTGTTCCACCAGCCAGGGACAGTGAAAGAGAAGGTTCTGCTGAGAGATCTTCTGCCTTTGTGGGATGGAACCATGAGTCGCTGTTCCTTCTCTGAGCGCAGGCTTCTGGAGGGCGTGTAGGAGTATATGAGCTTGTGGAGGTAAACAGCGGCTGATTTGGAGATAGTTTTGTACACCAGCATCAGCAATTTGAATTTAGCCCAAAATGCAATGGGGAGCCAGTGAAGAGTGATGAAGAGCGGAGTAAAATGAGTTTTCTTCGGTTCCTTGAAGATAAGACGAGCTGCAGAATTCTTGATTATCTGCAGAGGTTTGAGCGCGTTTACTGGAAGTCCTACTAGGAGAGCGTTGCAGTAGTCCAGACGTGAGGGGACCAGAGCCTGAACCAGGTGTTGAGTTGCATGCTCAGTTAATAAGGGCCTGATCTTTCGAATGTTGTGCAGTGCAAATCTACATGCTCGAGATGTCTTTGTGATGTGGTTTTTGAAGGACAGCTGTTCATCCAAAATCACTCCAAGATTCCTGACTGAAGGAGAAGAGGTTATTGCAGAGGATTCCAACTGAATGGTGAGGTTGTGACGCATAGAGGGATTGGCCGGGATTACCAGAAGTTCTGTCTTGGCCTTGTTGAGCTGTAGGTGATGGTTCTTCATCCAAGTACAGATGTTGTTCAGGCAGTCAGTTATGCGGGTAGTTACTGACAGGTCATCAGGGGGGAACGATAGATAGAGTTGAGTGTCATCAGCGTAGCAGTGGTAGGAAAATCCGTGTCTGAGGATGATGGGGCCCAGGGAGGTGGTGTTGTTGGAGAAAAGAAGGGGCCCAAGGACTGAACCCTGGAGAACCCCGTTGAGTAGTCTATGAGTGTTGGAGACCTCACCCCTCCACGCTTTACATCTTGAGGGGGCTGTCTCTGAATCCGCAACCAGTGTGTGGCATCTACTTGGATGACGTGACTGCTGCCATTCTGCCTCAGAACATAACCTCACCACACACCAGTTAATGCTGGAGAGGAAACTTGGAGGGCCAATGAGACGAAAGTAGCCAATTAGAAAACAGGGATTGTTTGGCAAGGGAAAGACTATGGTTCCACCCTTACACTTTTCAACAAAACATCCTGGAATTAATGACCACAGAGGTAAGACCTTGTTTTAACGTGTCATCAGAAGGACGGTGCTCCTTACAGTACTGTATCCCTGTCATAGCACTATGACCACAGAGACCATAGGGTGAGCTGGCCTCCATTCCACCGTAGCTTAATTTCAGTGGGGAGCCAGTAATGAGCTGCAGGGTGATATGGCCAGGGCAATAAAGTTGCTTTTCCCTGTAGGGATTAACTCTCATGACATTACTAGTGTAGTTGGTGCTGGTTTTAGAAGTGATTGCGCTGCAGGCCTTCTCAATCACCTGTGTCCAGATATACATTCCCAATTTAACCTTCAGGTAAGGATTCCAAAGTATTGGTACAATCAACAAATTTCAATTGCATAATGAAGTTATTATGAATGGAAGTAATATGACACAGCAATGCAGGTTGGTCACTTGACACAGACAAACACATTCACAGACCAAATGAGCTAATATAAGAAAGAATATAAGAAAGTTACTAAACACAGATGAAATTTGTTTGGTATTTGGGTAAGGTTGACCATAAAGATTTACATCCAGTAATATTTAAATGTTTGAGAGTGAAATATACTTCTGTCTCACTTAATAAGAATAAGAATTTCTCATTCTGTCTGTTTGAGATCTTTAGCGCTTTGAGTGAAATAATAGGGATGCTTCTTTCACATTGATTATTAGCCTGAGGTAATCTCTCAGAAGTTGAAGATAATAAGCTCTGCTGAGAACTGGAGAAAAATGAGTGATGTCTGGTAAAATGCCTTTCAGTGGTAATGATGTCCTCATGTATAGATTATGAATTCACTTACCCTAATGCTTTGAACAATTGATACAATAAAGGTTACAAAATAAAAGATGATTCAGACTTTTATGTAAGGTATTTATTTCAAAATTATTTTATTGTTTCTAAACTGTACCCATGCATGATTCTAAAGCTGAAAGTTAATTGAACATTGATACCTAAGGGGTTTTCAGAATAGGCTTTATACGAAGAGCCATGAGGATAAGTGCTAGAAGATTGTGTGCTTGAAAATGAATTCAAATATATCACTAGTGCATCACTAACACAACCTTATTCTTTTCTGGCCACTCAAGTTTATTCTAACATCATGCTTGACCCTGTCTCCAAGATTTCCCCGGCTCCATTTTCTGTTTTGCAAACACCGCTGATGCTTGACATGGAAGAACTGCATGTTTTGCTCACATTCAATCCTTGCTGACGTTTGTCATTTACAGCCGTGGTCTGAGATGAGTCTTTATCACTGCCGTCGCTCTTCCTGCTCTGCGACAGCTTCTTGTCTGGAGCTCATGAAAAATACTAAAGCTGCTTAATGGAAACTGCCTTCTGCCTGTGTAAATGGTAATAGAGTCAGTCCCAAGATGCGGCTGAGCAGTGCAGGTTGGGAAATGATACCTACTGTTTGGAGCACAGCCAGAAAATCCATATGGATTGAGACGAATCTGGATTTTCATACTTTGAAGCTGGCTGTGCAGACATATTGAGAGAGTAATGATGCAGAAGGTGTGAGAGCACTACAAACATGAGCTCACTTTTCGCCACAGTTTGTCTTGGCAGTAATATGCGATTTTAAAATGCAAATTGTCTTTGGACCTTTGTTTTTAACTCTAAGCAGGAGAAAATGCTGGCTTTAAATATATCGTTCATAACCTGTCTGAAGTACAACTCAAAGAAGCCTTCTCTCAGACAATATAAAAAGGTACTGCAAAAGGTCAATAAGGTCACCTGTTGCACTTAAGATAAAGACTCGCTGTATGAAAATGCTTTCCAATCAAGCATTGTATTGATTAATTTGTCCAATAAATCAAAGAAAACTGCTCACCAGATTCACCAGTAAAATATTCAATATTTTCATCTTTCTGAATTTTGATAGCTGATATTTTTTTCTCAGTAGTGTATAGGCTTACTCACAATGAAGGTCAATCTACAGTTGTGCGTGAAGCCTAGAAACTGCTCTCTGCAAAGGTGTTGCGCTAACCCATTTGTCAACAAATGCCTCTATAGTTCTACGTGCCGTCGCGCAATGTCTACGCACTAATCAATACTGGCTTGATTAGAATGCTAACAACTAGCTAACAAAAACACAAAACATATGCTAATAAGGGACATGTTTTATTTACTTCAATACATATCATATAATTTTAACTCCATACATATATCCGTTGCTGCTGTTGAAGCACCATCTGTGCACTGATCAATATTACAACGTTGTGTGATAACAATGCTAGCTTTTAGCTAACCAACAGAGAAAACAAAGGAAGGTTGTTTACTTCATTGTCAAAGTTTGACGTCATTCAGTGTTTAATATGGGGTGCAATACAAGAAAGTGAGTTAAAGCATTGCACCTGCACCCCATTGATCAACCAAGCCTTGACACACATGTATAGATTGTTCTTAAGCCTGGTTCCATTGAGCAATGTCTTAATGTCATTGCCCCTCCTCCCACTGCACCACAGGCTTGCAGTCAAACTTTCAGAATTGGATTGCTTTTACATTATAATATTAGCACAGAAAATAAACAATAATAAATGGCAGTTTTTTGCTGTATTTTAATTTTTTTCTAAAAAGAATGTACAATTCACCTCCGAAGCTGACCAAAGTTATCTCTAATTTCCATGAACAGCACTCTGTCCTGGCATGCTTATTGCAATTGGGCTGGGGCCGGTGAAACAGGCTGCGCTTGGATACAAAACTGAGCATTCAGAATCATCAAATCAACCACATATTTGGAATTAAACACATGCCTCTGACTGCCTAGTGTGAGAACACCCTAATACTAACTTATATCTGAGATAAACAACATTGTGAAACATTGTGAAATATATTGATTATATTTTTAGGAATAAAGAAGATAGATGAAATAAATATTTAGATTTTGCATTAATATGATTTTTGTATGTCATGGAACACCTGAAAAGCAACTGACCTTAGAGATCAAGGTCACAGTGAATCATGCTTATTTCCTCATCTCTCAGAGGAGGAAATTGAGTTCTAGCTGAGTTCTCTCTTTAGACCAGTTGAATGAGGCTTACTGACACAGATGACTTTCATTACCCTACCTGCATGGTCATGGCACCAGTTTTGCAAAACTGCCTCTACTGAAGTAACTTGGCCAGTGTGAACCCTGACCTTGATGATTGTTGCGAGTGCCATAGTCATTGCAGAGAACATGTTTCAAAAAAACTATCATGTTTTCACTCCCCACTATAAACAGCAGTCCTGTCTGGGTCACGGCACCAGAATTGCAGGGTTGAGACACTTAAGCTCTAAAAAATCGTACAAAATAAAATATAATAATAATGCATTAATTGTCTTGATTGAGAATCTTTGAACATTTGTTTCATTACATTTTAATAAAGTACTTTCAATGAGACTTTGACTTGATTAATATCTGTTTTAATGACTTGAAGGAGTTTAATTATAACATGATTAAACAATCCTCCATCACGGGACATGGGATCAGGCGAAGGATGCAGTAAAGTGAATTTAATCACAGTAAGAATGACTCTGAGTATCACAGAAACCACGTTGAGAGCATGCAGAGACAAACCTAATATCCGCTGCATGGGGCTTAATCCCGTGTAGAGACACAAGGTCCTATTTGTCATCATCTACACACCTGCAAGTTTTACAAGGTAACTCACCCATTCATTATTTCACTTAATTAAGCCTTCTTCGTTTATTTATTGCTGTAATCTATTTACCTGTAGTGAGATGTCATGCACTTATTTTAATCTCATGCATGTGGGTTCCTACTCCAAATGTATTAGAAGCCACAGCTTAAATTGATATCCATTGTGCTTTGTCACATTGCATGATCCCAATTGCTTGAAACTATACATCACCACATTAGAACCGCATCCAATAGCTTAACCTTTCACTGCACTCTATACCGAATCAGAATTAGTCTGTCTGTCTACATCCAGAACTAATGCTCTTGCCAGACTCTGTCAAGCCTTTTTAACCCAAAGCAAAGTGCTTTGCAACATTACAGGTGAATCCATCTGCCCTCTCAATGTTACTCACTGGTTTTACCTGGTGTTCACTGCATTACCGCACTTTGCTTTAAACAAAGGTTTGAAAACAAGATAAATCACCCCAATTCTTGGAACTCAACGTGTTTAGGCTTTCCGTTGTCAAGAAAGTACTGTAAAAACTGATTCAGAATGCTGTTACCTTGCTAATTTTGCATCGAAATTATTGACTTTGTGGTGCCTAAACAACAGAGATGGTTTAAATTCTAAATGTAAAGAAATAAGGTTAAAGAACAATATATATATATATATATATATATATATATATATATATATATATATGACTTGGCTATTTTAATATATTTTGAGTATTTTAACATAAAATGTATTGATTCGATGAAAAGACAATGGGTCCACCAGACCTGCAAATACTGTCAAAGTAACATTAATAGCAGAATTACATTTATGTTTATGCATTTGGCAGATGCTTTTGTCCAAAGCGACTTACAGGGGAGAGAGAATGCAATTTGTTACACCGTCAAAGTCTATCTCAACTTGCTCATAATAGAAGTTGTATCAACTGATAAATAAACCAAAGCAGGAAGAAAATAAAGACAGAGGAGGAAAAAATATTTTTTTATAGTTTTTATATTTTTTATAGTAGGTGTTTCCTGAAGAGAAGAGTTTTCAGTTGCTTTTTGAAAGCTCTTAGGGTTGCTGCTTTCCTGACTGGATCAGGGAGTTTGTTCCACCAGCCAGGGACAGTGAGTGAGAAGGTTCTGCTAAGCGGTTTTCTGCCTTTACAGGACAGAACCACAAGTCGTTGTTCCTTCTCTGAGCGCAGGCTTCTGGAGGGCATGTAGGAGTATATGAGCTTGTGGAGGTAAACAGGGGCTGATTTGGAGATAGTTTTGGACACCAGCATCAGCTATTTGAATTTAACACGAGCTGCAATGGGGAGACAGTGAACAGTGACGAAGAAGGGAGTAACATGAGCTCGCTTCAGTTCCTTGAAGATAAGAGCAGTTGCAGAGTTCTGGACCATCTGCAGAGGTTTGAGCGCATTTGCTGAAAGTCCTGCTAGGAGAGTGTTGCAGTAGTCCAGACATGAGAGGACCAGAGCCTGAACCAGGAGACCAACCATGTCCAGTGAAGATTGGAGAGCAAAAGTAGGGATGAAGTCTGCCTTGTTGACAGCAGACTGACAGTTCCAAAGTCCCACAGAGAGACTGCAGCTGAGTGATCACTACGGTCTCGTCTCAGCACACTCTACTGAAACCTGTCTAAGTCACACAACATCTTATGTAATGCTTTCAAACACTGTCACGGAATAATAGAAAAACTAATGAATGTACTAAACCAACAATACAATGAAAAGGCAGTGGAAAATTCTTTCTACCTGTCTGACGTGTCCACTGGCTGATGTTCGCGATGTACAATCTCTGTAGAGATTTCTGGACAGACTTCCTGTGATGTTAACTCATTGCAAAATTCTCTATATACTCTATTCTATAATGAGAATATCACAACTGCTGGATAGAAGACAAACCAAAGTATTCACTTGGATGTATCAGTGACCAATGGAGACAATTGGTCAGACTGCCAGGGATACACCCCTTATTCTTGTAAAAATACTATCTTGGAATTCAGCTTTACAGTAGTGATTAAAACTTTGGTTTACCATCTCATTTTAAGGATGCTAATCCGTATACCAATCAAGTAGCTGTGTTCGTAAACTGCCTATTTATATATACTATATATCATTTATTTAAAACCTTTTTTCCAGTGCGGAGCATTAGTTGAGGTCGTATGTTTTTGCAAACTCATTTACAATGCATAGCTGACATTTACCCAGCAGGTCTTGAGAGCTCCCTGAACATACGCTAACACAGTCTTCGGATTATTATTGTATAAATTCTGCTCATTTTGCTTGCCACTGTATGTGGAGGAGCGTTTTAGAAGACAAAGAATAGATACAGCGGGTTAAGAGTTTAAATTGGTTGATATCATAAAAACTCAATTATTCTGTGTTTTAGCAAGGACACAACCCCTCATTTATCACTTGAACATGTGATGTGTGCATATTTCCATTTATTTAGCATGTTCATACTCAGCTACTCAATGCTCCAGTGGATTTATTCAATAGTGCCCTCTCATTTGACTGTCGATGGGAACTGAAATGCATGCATAATGTATGCCTGATATGCACACGGTTATTAAACCATGTTATTTGGGTTCTGTTTTAGGATTAGATACAGCAAAGTCCCCTATGTTCAGCCTTTGTCATGGCATACAACAACAGTCCCCTTGACCTTTTTAATGGTTAACTTTGTATTTTAATCAACTTTGCAAGGTTTGAATAATGTTTAGATGCTCAAATCACTCTATCCATGTTTGCTTTTTAAAAGAAAAATAAAGTCCCATCCCAGCCCTATGGTTTCTCAGCCTTCTAAAGCTCAGTTTTGGAAAATCTGAAATATATGGGATAAGCTCAGTACAACCTGCCTGTGTTTGTAACAGGGATCATATAGACCTTTCATTAATGGGTTTAACATTTAAAAATGTATTTAGCGTAGTATGTTGTATTGTTCTTGGCAAAGCATCATTTCTGGCTCATTTCTGACCCAACCCAGGCTTGAACCACCAACCTTCTTGCTGTGAGATGACTGTGCTACCCACTGCACCACCATGACACTCAACTCCATAATTCCATAAATTGAATATTAAAGCAATTTCAGGAAAATTCACAAACTGAGAAATATAAAATCTATGATCGGGTTAAAGTTACCTAGAGCTAGAGCCACACAGTATGTTTTTGCAACCTAGCTGAAGTTTCCAATCTTTCAATCCTGCAACAAATTCCATGGACTTGATGTCTGCAACAGTTCTAGTTTATGGAATTTAATGAGTAGTTTTAAGACGATAATCACTGGCCTATGGCTGTCACTCAATTCTATGCACCCTATAGGGAAAGAGTGTTTTTAGAACCATATTCTTAAATGTGAAAGTTCCTTAAAAATAATTTATGAGGGCACAATATGGTACAGATCAAGATTTTATTTAATTGCAGATTAAAAGGGGAATCCAGAGTGCTCACATACACAGTGGAGAAAAAAATTGTAGCCTATATAAAAAGTTTAATACAATCCACTTTTGAACGAACAAACATACACTTTCTAAAAATTGTTCTAAAAATGTATTAACCCACACCAACGACAAAGTCGTCACGAATGTCAAAATGAGTGCACTTTGTACATGAGGGCACTTTTAAGTGCACTATCAAAAGCATCTGAAGTGATACTATTGAGATAAGCTACTAAATCCCTTTTTAGAAACATTTTGAGTAAATTAAAACATAATACATCACTTCTTTGTTGTTTTGGGTGTGAGACAAACAATAATGGAAATGATTCTATAAAGCACAGTCTTCAAATTAAGTATGTTGTGTGTGTGTTCTTCCCCATTATTAACTGTACTTTTCATGGTACCGCTTTGCAACAAAGGAAACATGCACACTTCTCATTAGACATGTTAATTAAGTTTTAAAGAGTGGAGGAACTACTCAGCCTATCCTTTGATCATATTCATCAAAGCTTGGAAATGCACAAGCAGGTTTCTCTCGTCCTTGTACGGAACGTGCTGACAAAATTGTTTAAAGATTCACATGAAAAATGTCCCCCTCGTTTGTGCAAATGAGCTACAATGCCGCTTCCCCAAGTCTACAGTTTGATTCATTTCTTATGCATGGGATTCAGCTCATACGCCTCTATCTCCTGCCCTATCTCGCAAATGAGAAAGGTTATCAGGCTTGCACCAATTGAATGAATGAGCATGAGAGGTTTATATCGTCATGTGCCTCCAGGCTGCAGGCCAGGTGAGACGTACCCTGCAGGCTTAATATTTCATACTCTTAAAGGGAAGAGACTCCCACTGAGATCAGATCCAGAATCTTCCAGTGCGCAGCAGGAACCTGACGGCTGGAAGCCCTTTGAGTGAGGAGCAGGCGTAAAATGGAACAAAGACGATTACACTCTGTTCTTTAGCTCTCAGTGACTACAGTAGATAAAAGGTGGCTATGGTAGATACAATTATAATAGGAGATGTGCAGAGTTTGGCTAGAAGCCAGTTTCTCTGTGCATTCTTCTGACAAAAAAAAGGTTTACTAAGGGAACTAAGGGAAATTTTATCCATGTCATAATATTTTAATTAACATTTTTTCTTTAAATTACTAAACTTTTACTTTTTTGACTCTAAAATTTGCTTAATTACATTTCAAGCTTTGGTGATAAGGGTGTTAATTTGTAGCAATGAATTATTTACAGCAATTAAATTGTTTATCAATACAGATTTTAATAACTATTAATTATTGATCAATAATCATTTGAATTAAAATGATATAGTTTTTTTTACACGAAACACCATGCATTTCAAAACCAGATGAATCACCCTTTATTAGTTAAGCATTCATCGATTTGTTAGCATCTTAAAAATATGCCTTAATTTCATGGTATTTTTTTGCACTCAATGACTTTAATCCTTTAAAAAAGCTTTTGCTTTAAAATGTTTATTCCTCCATATTATGTGTAAAAAGCATCTTTTGAAAATTCAATCTTTGTTAGTTGTTTGGACATAAATGTGGGCATGAACGACATGTGAAAACACTCATGTTAGAGTGGTTTAAATTAATTAAATTGTTTGTGAAATTGCATCAAAATTCTGAGCTGTTTTCTGACCAAGTAGTTTAGAACACAAACTGCTCTACCCCGCTGGGCCTTCTCCCCAATAATGATTTACAGATGCATGAGTTGTTCAAGCAATCGCCCAATAATATAAATTACATGCCCAAAGCAAGTACAAAAACCAGTTTTAGCATGTTAAAACATAATTCAGTAACCACTTTATCCAATTTATTCGAGTAGTTTTTAAATCATGGAGTTTAACTCGGCACGAAACATGCAGTTCAGAGCTTAAGATAGCATTTCCTGTACTTTTCTGGAATGTTATACTTCTTCCAGTTTTCTAAAGAAAGACAACATGATTCACTCTGTTTCCATGTGAGGAACGTGTCCTGTTAAAACTGGGGGAAGCAGACTCTCCCCCAGGTAGACATTTTAAAACAACTGAATATATGTATTGTGTATTTTGAATTGAAAGTTAACTTGTAGACTACCCCAAATGAAGTCTGGAGTAAACATACAACAGTTTACAAAATAAAGCAATATCGTGGCCAAAACTATGTGACATAATTTATGATAATAAAAAAGTATAATGATTTTAGACTTTTTTGTATTGTACAATCCTACTTTCTGTTGGTGGAAACTGCTGTTCTTAACAGTACGAACAGTGCAAGTAGTCAAGGACAGTTTTCTTTAAAAGTATAAAGTTAGCTGGCTTGTAAGGATCACAATTATTATTTTAAAACATTTTGAATGAGGTTAATCATTCAATTAACACAGGTTTGGGAAGAACTCGGCTGATAATTGACCTTCTAATCATGATCCCTCTTATCAATTATTTACAGTATATAAGTCACAACCCACGAGACCACATCTGAGTTTGGGCTATCCCTCCTTCCACCCCTTCACCACTTTCTGTGAAGCACTTATCCAGGCCAGCCCTCCTGGTCCCTGACTCCCCACTTGGACGGCTCGCCTAGTATGCTCTTTACTGCTCGCCGCTTACGCTTGCGATACTAGGCAATTATGTGCAAAGGGAACTTTGTACCATACAATTTCAATACAATAAATCGCTAAAAAATCTCAAATTACCAATACAAAAACGAATCATGGTGTTTGTGAAGAAAATGTAATGATGTAGCTTGGGTACAAGACGTGTGAGTGATATATTGGCTGACCAATGAAAGAGCGTTACAATATATGTAGGGTGATTGTCAACAAGGACGAATGAGAGATTTAGCAGGTAGACAGAGAATTGCTTTAAAGGTCCAATGTTAAGCCCTTGTTATAGCTCTTAAAATAGATATTTGAGCCCTCTATTCTAGCGCAGCACTGATAATAATGTTCAAAATGCAATATTTTTCATAAACAACATCTTTGAATCACCTTGTATTTTTTGGCCTGTCAAAAGCTCCCACAGACCAGTCCCTCCCACAGACGTGTTTTCGGCACGCCCCTACTGACTCTCTCATGTTATTCCGTTTTGAGCAAAAACAGACACAACTAGCGACGATTTTAACGTGTGTTATTGTTTGTATTGTGAGTGTTCTAATGTTCTAATAAATAAGTGCAAGAAAAAAAGACTTCTTTCAAGTAAATATTTATTTGACAGTCTACCACTGAAATATACAGGGTGAGCAAATGTGCATGCATAAGTCTGATTAGTCTGTGCATAAAACTACACCTAAAACTGTGTGTCTGCAGCCAGACCCTTCTAGTTACCTTGGCATGTCCTGACCCTTTGTGATGATGTAGGCCTACTTCCTATTCTTGCCTCATCATTCCTTGTACTGATCAATACCTTGTGTAAAACAGAATATTGTGTTTTGTGTGCAAATTGTGTATTTGAAATAATGACACAAATGTATTATACCTGATTTGTACTTGTTTTTAATGTGCAAATTTGTACCTGAGAGTTGAGCAGATGTAGTGTAACCTGATTGGTCACTCAGGATTAGTGTTTTCAGGATCAGATATTGTTTTCTGTTGAAATGCAAGTTCTTTGAAGTTCAATGTGGTGTTCTATGATGGTGCTGGATGGATGCCAAGTGTATGAGTTTTATTGAATATTGTAATGCATCGATGATTTTGTGCTACATTTATGTTAATTTGTTTGCAGCCTGCGTCACGGTGGCGCAGTGGGTAGCACGGTCGTCTCACAGCAAGAAGGTCGCTGGTTCTAGGCTCGTCTGGGGCAGGTGGCATTTCTATGTGGAGTTCTCATGTTCTCCCCGTGATCGCGTGGGTTTTCTCCTGGTGCTCCGGTTTCCCCAAAAGTCCAAAGACATGCAGTATAAGTGAATTGAGTAAGAACAATTGTCCATAGTGTTAAAGTGTGAATGTGTGTGTAACTGTTTCCCAGCGATGGGTTGCGGCTGGAAGGGCATCCGCTGCGTAAAACATATGCTGCTGTAAAAAATTCATTCCGCTGTGGCGACCCCGAAAGGGAAGAAAGCCGACATGAAGATGAATTAATGAATGAATGTTTCCAGCCCTTTGTTGATGTAACCCCCATAATTGGATTCATCCAATCACATTGAGAAGTCAAGACTTGCCTAAAATGGCTTCCATGAGACTCTCAAGGAGAGAACATCGTGTGGCCATGCAAGAGTGCTTCAATAAGACTGAAAGAGGGAGTCACCCTTTGGAAGTTTTTAGACTGATATCTCTCCTTGAAAACTGTGCTTATGGACAATGATAAGGCTGAGTATTGAATACACCCGCTCAGCTATTAGTTAGTTGGGGCTGCTTTATTCCTCAAATAAGTTAAGTGAGGTTTTTGCAATGTTGCATTTTAATTTTGTTTTTGTAAGGCCAGTGTCTGTTTCATTAGTTTAGTTTTGATTGGTTTTTGAGTGCTTTGTTTTTTTGTGTGTGTGGCTAACAATAAAAGGTTTTTGCCCTCAAGCTTCTGTCTCCAAGTGTGTAAGTTCCATCTTAAGACCCTCAGAAAATGTTACACATTATGACACCCATAAGATTCATATTGCATTATGAAAAAACTTTATTGTGTCTGTTTTGTTTTGTTTATGCAATCTGGGTTTTTCTACTTACCATTAGCTCACAATGGAAGATTTTGTATAAATAAAAGTTTAAAACCATTGCTTTACATAAACCTTCAACTGTCCTGCAAACCCGCCGCCACTGGAGTGTCTGACATTAGCAGAGAAAATGGCAGTTTCATGCGTAGTAACTATACCCCTGCCTCAACGCTCTCTGGAAGTCAAAGACCTTCTAAACTCTCGATGGAACCTTCATAATAGCACTGAGATATGTCAGAGCTGACATTCAAACATTTTTGTGAGGATGATGTCGAGGGTCTGTGTTTTAAGGTGCAGGAGAGAGGATGGTTGAGCTCAAAGGTTGTTTGAAAGAACATGAAATGTGATACCGAGAGGGCTGGAGGTGCTTGTTGTTTCCTGGGTTATAACAGCTTTGGGAATCGGGGTTGGAGTCTGATGGTGATAACTGCAATTGGAAGCCCCTGCTTGAAAAGGTGAAAAGGGTGGGTGCAGGTGTGATCTAAAGGCAGTATTGTGGGTTTCACCTTGCTTCCAACTGTGAAGTGAAGTATAAAATAAATCTAATATTTCTAAAAGACATTGTATTTTGGGAACATATGTATTGTAGCATGTTTAATTAACAAGCAGCTCTTGTATATGAAATTGAAATAAATTTGTTAGCCAAGAAAGTTTAAAGTCAAAGACTGTTTAAAAATGTAGATTTTTTTGCAGTTCCAAGCATGTTCACAGTAACGATCAGGCCATTCATTTTTGTGAGTTGGGGCAGGGCTGTGAGATTAACTGACCTATAACGATTAAGAGTGTTGTCTAGAGAAATTTTTTTTGTTTCAACTTCTGACATGTAACTGTTTATGGTGAGTAAGTTGTAGTTGCAAACTAAATCATTATTCTGTAAAATTACTAGTTTTACATTTGCTTCCAGTTGTGTCACTTAAAAATTTGCCTTTTTTTAGTTTTATTTTAAGCCTACTTATTAGGATTTTGCAGGTATTGTAGTACTAATCTAAATCCTGGTAACGTTATCTGGCTAGACATTTATTTAAACCTCATTTAAAGATGATGTAAGTGAAAGGTCAGATATGTAGGGGAAAAATAAAAAAGTTAAGGACATCTGAGAGACTGACTAATAGACAGAGGGCTGGGTAGTTAATCTATTGAGTTAACCATGAACTCTGCATACTTTGAACATGCATGGACAGAAGTAGAAGCTAATAAACTCTTGAGTTCAGACTGTGTGGTAAACATTATAAACGATGAAGATACTGAGTTTGCATTAAGATGAGGGGAAATGCAGCAGCTCGTCCTGGTGCTGGAGTTGCCAGCTGAAGAAGGACGAAAAGAACTTTGAGCAGAGGAAAGACTCTTGCTCTGAATACCAACAACAAACTTTATTTTAGTTGTTTTACTCTAAGCAGTTAATTATAAGAAATGGAATACTTTCCAATTACCGAAAATGGAGTTTCGAGTTTATGATTTCAAATATTTTAAGACTTTGAAATACAAAAGCTTAGAGATGACAAACCACAATGATTACTTAGGTCTTAGGTCAGATTCGGCTTACTTAACCTAACCTAAGCATAATCAATAAAAAGGGTGTAACAAATTAATTTAAATTCAGTTTTAAAATGTTGATAGCCAAAGATAAGTTCTTCATCTATCTTTTGATACGTATACACCCTTTGAGCACAAAGAATATTTTGATATTTTTGATAAATGAGGGTTGAAAAGGTCTGTGATGATTTTTTAAGTTTAAGGATTTTTTTTAAACCGATGCTTCACAAATCCAAGTTTAGCATCAAAATCAAAAAGATGTTTATTGCTAAGAGTGAGTGTGCACACACACACTAGGAATTTGTTGTGATTCAGGGGTACTCTCCAGTGTTGGTACATTAAATGACACTTTATATTAAATGACACAATAATGTTGACAATTTGACAACTAGAATAGGGTTTATGATGAGTGGAGGTAGTAAAATTATAAAGTAATTGAGCTATAACTATTTAGAGTTTTGTTACATTCCTTATTATGACACATGCGTATATCCAACCATCCAATTTTTTAACTTTTCACCTTTGTGAGTAAATCTTCGACTGTTCCAAATTGCTAGAATGGTCCAGAAGCTCATGTTTTGTTTGACTTCATTTGAGCGAACTCTCATCGCCCTGAGCACCAGTGGTGAATTTGGCTCTGTGAATAGCTGGACAGACGTGGCCAGGAAAGGGCTTCGGTCCAAAAAGCATTCGCACACAAAGCTCTGGGCACGAAACTCACTCTGGCTGCAAAATGGACCTAGGCCAACAGCTCTTTGGGCCACGCATGACTGATGGATGCTGAAAAAGTTGATGTTTTGTTGAATAATGGTGTCCTTCACCTAGTTTGCTGCTGTGTGCTCTTGGCAATGTGTTCATGAGTAAGTGTCTATTCTAAGAGTTCTTTTGTGTTGTGGCAGGAAACTGGAAGGAGTGGTGTTTAACTGCAGCTGCAATATTCGATGGATCCAGTTGTGGCAGCAGCGAGGTGAAGCCGGACTCAATGGACAGCAGCTGTTCTGCTACAATGGATATGCTAAGATCCCTCTGCAGCTCATGAACATCACCCACTGTGGTATGAGATGCAGTTTGCATATCTATCTGTAATTAAATATATTTTTCAAGTTTAAACCGTTTTCAAAGCTTAAAACTGATTAGAGAAAATTGATGATTATGTGTTGGATACAATTGTATCGAATACTAGTTTACATTCGTTTAACCTTAAGGGAATTTACAAAAAAATATTTAGATGTTTTCTTACAGCGACACTGTGTGAAAATTGTCACATTGTTTCCGGTCACTCATGGGGTTTTTTTTTTCCAATCTTTTTTTTTTTTTTTTTTACTGTTTTAGTTTTTATTCACTTCTTTGGGGAATTGTATGCTTTAGACATCTGACAACAACTATTTAGGTAAGACAGTGGAAGCTGACTCAAACTCCAGTCACTGTCTAATAATGTGACTTCTTTTTTGTGTGTTTTATTTCAAACATAGATTTCCCTGAAATCAACGTGAGTCACAGTAACCTGACTGTTACGGAAGGCGACAGGGTCATGATCACTTGTAATGGTTCAGGTGTGCCTGTCCCAGAAGTGGACTGGACAGTTGGTGGACTGAACTCTATTAACACACATCAAGTAAGACATGACTAATTCATATAATGTATACAAACAAGGTCCACTATGCTGTACTACCTTTTAAAGTGGCAATGTTTTTTTATAAAAAACCCTGTCTTGGGTCTAATAAATGATTGATGTACCCCATAGACCATTCGTTGACTGCTTGCTAGCTTTTTGTGTGTTTTCGAAAGATCTCTTTCTCTTCCAGGCTACTCAATATCCCCCGAATGTTCACTCCATCAACCTAACTCTGGTCAACGTTAGCCGGGACGATAACAGCTTCATGCTGACCTGCATTGCTGAGAATATTGTTGGGATGACTAATGCCTCAATTCAGCTTTCAGTGCAGTGTAAGTGCCTCTTTTTCTTGCTGTCTGCCTGTTGAATGACTTCAGATTCAGACTTGCTGATTTCAATGGGTCTGTGTTGTATCATACACTTTTATCACAGCTAAATGATAACAGCCTTGTCTGCATCTTTAGCTTCTTCCTGTTCCTTTAAACATTGTTATGCGGTTAATACTTTTGTAATTTATATTGCCTTTTACTTTAAAAGTAGGTGTTTAATTGTTTAATTCGGAAGTTAAACAGAATTCTTTGTATAATTGATGAAGAGGATCTATGATGATAACAGAAACAGAAGTGAATTACTATATAATATAGTAATTATATAAATATATAATGCTATTCTTCCTGTAAAAATAAAAATTGTGTTACTAATTTACAGAAAAAGGAACATTGTGTAAAACAATTTAAATGTACAATATCCCATTTTCAAGCAAGCCAAACAAACAACCCAATGAATGATGTTAATGTTAAAGCAGTTTCTGTAAGCAGGATAGAGTTACAATGTAATATGATGTTCTCTGTGTTGGATATCTGTTTACATTAAAACTGAACAGTGTTGGTCAACAACAATGTAACACAACTCTTCCCAAACTCAATAACTATTGACCTATGATATTTGCTTAGAGCAGCATATTCTGAAGGAACAAGAGACCTCTCTCTCTCTCTCTCTCTCTCTCTCTCTCTCTCAACCGCATTCTCGCTCTTTATCTCTCTCACATAGATTTTCATTTTTGGAGGAGTAGCTATCATCATTGATTCGTAAAACCTGCAAAAGCTATCATATTTCCGTGGAATACATTTGGCTCACTGCCTTCATCCCTTGAATTGTCTACTGATCTAAATGCTCGATGACCAGCCAGGCAGTTAAACTGGCTTTTTAGCAGTTAGCTGATCAATTCAGTGCCCGGTCAACTCACCTGTGTCATTTCTCTCATACATAAATCCAATTTATGATAGGGATTGTGTCTTTTGTTGCAGTTCCCCCAGCCATCATTAAGTTTGAGGAGCCTCAGAAGTGGCACGACACATGCATGGTGTTCACAGTCCGTGCTAATCCGCTACCGACCCTGCACTGGTACTTCAAGGGAGAGGAGATCAAGCCCACGGAATACGTCTATCCAGAGATGGAGGTCTATCAGGACAATCTAGAGGGTTGCCTCATGTTCCAAACTCCCACTCATCACAATAATGGCAACTACACTCTGGAAGCCAGAAACTTTCTGGGTGTGGCTGTCAAAACAGTTTATGCCCACTTCCTCCACCCACCCCCATTAGGTATGTGTATATTTGTATAGTCTTTTTACAACAATAGCAGGGATATGCTTGAAATATGAAAGATTACATAGGCTTGTTAAAATATTGTTTAAACATACAATTTATTTATTTGAAGTCACACTTCAAGGTAAAGGGCACGATAAAAGTGTAGGCATGGATCTGCACTCAGGGACTAACAAGCAAGACCCTTTGAGTATAAATCTTATGCCGGTGAAGAGAAAATAAAAGACTGTTTCTAATTACTGGAAATGCTGTCTGACTTGATTCACACACAACTCCTACAGAAACATCAACATCTTTAAAACAGATATTAGACTTTTTGACCAGTTACTCACAGTCACCAGTGGAATTTAGCAAATTAGGGGCAAGAATATTCTTTGGGACTTTTAGTTCATTTTAGTCATTTAACTACCAGTTAGCAAATGTTTTATAACTAGCTGAATTAATCATGATTTACAGAAGATGTATGTGTTATTAAAGCATTGTTATCAAGTTGAGTAGCTATTGCTGTATTCACTTATTTATCCGAATAATGAGATCAATGAGTGTGCTGTCAATTAGTTGATTCATTATTTATTATCTGGTTATACACATTCTAATGAATTACTTACCACTAATAAATAACAGTTTTTTAAATGGTTGAAAGTTTAATTTATAAATGATTACCTGATTCACGGTAACACATATGAATATTTCTGTAGCTTAAAAAACAAGAATAAAGCACTTAAATTGTATTTTTAAAATGCTTACAAATGTGTACTAAGGAAAGAAACAGTAATTTATAAATGATTAATTAACTATTTTCTTAATGCTTAAGTAATGGCTCGTAGAGTGTAGTTATTGTAAAGTGCTACCACTTTTTTAGCATAAGTCTTTCGGGTTAAGATTTAGGATTTTTAATAAACTAAAAAATAAGATTATATATAAAAGGATTTAGAGCTTTGCCTACAGCATAATGTTAAAGAAGAAATGGAAACATAATTAAAAAGCTTTGAATCTATGAGCCCATAAAAATAACTAAAGTGCACGTTTTACTTCTTCTTCAAAAGCCTGTTTCAACTCATAAAAGCAAGGATTCGCCAAAGTTATACCAGCAAACGTGACTATAAATGCTGCCATTACACCTTTGCAGAAGCTCAAACCAGAACCTTCTACTTGTGTATAGAATGTTCTTTATATAGAGAGCACGAGGGAAGTTTCTATGATTAGAGTTGCTAGGTCACATAGTCAGTGTTGAGGAACTGAATAAACGGGACATCAGTGAAAGGCCTCATCTGAATAACTTAACACCCAAGGTGAGATTCCAGTAGGTCTAAGGATAAATATAGAAACATTTACATTCTAAAAGTTCACACAGCATATTCTTCACCAGAAAGAGACACGCGAGCAGTTGTTTTTGCTTTGGAATGAATAAATGTTAACTGACACCACAATTATTCCACATCAGTATCTAGTTTAATAGCACGTTGTGGATTTTGTGCCTCGTATATTGCCAAAACTCCCTAGGATTAAATCTGATTCAAGAATAATAACTGTTGCAACAGTTTTTCTTAAAGCTGATATCTGCAATTTCACATTTGTAATTATATACCACATTGTGTTTATGTTTTTTCTTTTTCTTTCCAGACTACCAAGACTACAGTGAGTTCCTCTCTCTAATTGTTTCCTGCATGAAGTTATTCATTAGTTTGTTTATCTCAAAACAGTAAATTGATGGAGTAAGAAGTAATTTAGTTTATGAAAAACAAACCCATAACTTTAAAAGGCTACTAATGTGGCATTGTATATTTTGAGGTAGAGTGACCAATATTATTTTATTGATACCCATAGTTTAACAAAATTATTAAAGTCACTGCTGGGAAACCATGCCAAAGATGGATTGCTGCTGTCGAATCTCTGATGTTAAATGTCGTAAGTGTGAAGTATATGTTCATGTACGTGACTCCATTGTAGAGTTAAAACAAGAGGGAAATAAGAACAGCCTAAGGCCTTTGCTCAATACTACATGAATTATAGCAGCGGCTAAATCTCATTCTCCTTGTCGAAACGGCAATAACCATAACGGGTCTAATCAAACATCTTTGCCCCAAGACATATTTAGCCAATTATGCCCAATAGTTCTCCATCAGAATGGTCTACAGCTATTCCTAGAGGCTCACAATCCTATAGTCTTTGATTGAATAGACCTTAAAGCTGCTTATCAAAGCTTATCAACACCATATTTTTGCAGTATGGTGGTAGCTAAAATTAGGATTATTACTGGTTAACTCCAGTATGTTTTTTTGTTTTGTTTTTAATTGTAATAATGAGTGAGCGCAATGCCTATGCTTTGTTTTTTGTTAATACACCACAACTGCTATCAGTTCAGTTTATGTATTAATAAAGTATGTTAAAAGTAATGGTTATATTCTTAATCATCAATATAGTAAATTTTCTAACTCTATGGTCCCTAACACTCATCATGAGTGCCCAAAATTACTTTGATTATAAATGGATAAATTGATTATGCATTCCTTGAAACTGAAACTCTTGTTGTTGGTGCTATAATAGACGTTTAAGTACCACATTTCCAACATTACTAAGACTGCCTTCTTTCACCTCATGAACATTGCTAAAGTATGGAACATGCTGTCTGTTGTAGATGCAGAAAAATTAGCTCATGCTTTCATGACCTCCAGAATGGATTATTGTAATGCTCTGTTAGCCGGATAAATTACAGTTAGTCCAGAACGCAACAGCTAGAGTTCTCACAAGAACAAAGAAATATGACCACATTACACCGGTTCTGTGCTCTTTTCATTGGCTTCCTGTAAAATATCGCTTTAAGATACCGCTTTAAGATACTGCTCCTGGCCTTTAAGGCGCTGAATGGCTTGGCTCCGTCCTATCTGAGCAGTCTCCTATCACCATATATTCCAGCTCGCTCTCTTCAATCACAAGAAGCAGGACTATTGATTTTTCCGTAGATTAGTAAGTCCACCAGAGGGCGAAGAGCGTTCTCATATAGAGCCCCGAAGCTCTGGAATAAACTCTCGGATGTTGTCCGGAGCTTAGCTACCCTCACAGAGTTCAAAACTACATAAACTCTTGTGTCACATTAGGCTTTTATTAAGCTGTTTGAAGCAACTACTAAACAAAAGCTATATAAAAACATTTTAATTGATTGATTCATTCATTCATTAACATATTTTGGATGAGCTGTGCATGTAAATAACAGGTGTTAGTTCTTCGTAAAATGATAATTAAAATGTAAGAATCAGAATCACAAAAGATCTTTATTGCCAAGTGTGCAGCACACACACAAGAAATTTTTATATAGTATATAGTAATACAAATATTAAACTGAATAAAACGCAACCAGGAATAGACAATAATATAGATTCATTGAAACAACGAAATAAAACCATGTTACAAATAAACCCAACTCAAACATACAGCAATGAGAAAAAATTACTCTCAAGATGAGCTTTAAAAGCTGTAATTGATCAGTCTTAATAATTCAGTGTGATTTGCTCCTAAGAATAACACAGATGGATGTTTAGTTGGGACCTGTTTTTATGTATTTGTGTTCTTTTTACCCATACAAGTGTGTAAATGTTGTAAATGATTAGATATTTTGAGAGGTGCGGCAATGGAGTTTGTTTCATAAATGTTTCCAAATGGAGGTATTAAGCCTAATTTCTAACATTGTTAAGAACAACTTGGGACAAGTCTCAGAACCAGCAGACATTTGGAAAAATGGTTTGGGATTAAAGAGAAAAATGACACACCAAAAATAAATGTTGTGACTATCAAAATTACAAATACAACTAATATTATTAAATTGACGGTGAATCAATTTAAAAGCAAATAAATTAATTTACTTGGAAGTACTTTATCATATTGTTATGAGATGAACAACATAAAAATGCTTTTTTTGTTTAATATTTTGAGGAATTTGCATGCAATGGTAAACCTTCTCACAGAGGAACTACATGCCGATGTGTTAAAATTCCCTTCTTTCCTGATCTCCATTATCTGTTTAGCAGTAAGCCCCACGCCAACTGCTATTCCAACCATGACACACCGACCTCAAGAGGACACATTTGGGGTGAGTGTTTTCTTTAATCGGATCTATAAAGAGCTTTAACATGTGGTTTCCAATAAAAAAAACAACTATTCGAAAGCAAATCTTTTTTTTTTTTGCCCTCTAGTGGCTTCTGAGTTTTATTTCTAAGCAAATTTCAATATATGTTTGTTCATCTCTGTTCTGTAATTGACTTCATTGAGCTCATTTAAAGGTTGTTCCAGAGTTTACAGTAGATAGAACATTCTGTAATTGTGCTGAATGTGTTTTTTGCTACAGATTGCTACAGAATTAATTGGTTATTCTCGGTATTATGTGTTTATTTAAATTGTTCACTTCAGGTTTCCTTTAAGAGAGGTTGTCTTGGTGATGGCGGTATCTCTCTTAACAACCTCTTATCGGATTTATTATCGTCATAATCATTGTTTTCTTTTATAAGCTGTGCCCTTTCATTTTCATGCAATTTATCAAATGCTGGTTTGGCCATATGCAACTTGTGACTCCAATTATATAAACCCACCATGATTACTGCATCAACATCAATACAAATCATGCAAGCAAGTCAGGACACGCTTCATAGGATTGCAACAGAATTGCTTTTTCCAGACCTAGTCACACGAGATTAGATTGAGATATTTATTTCATGTTATTATAGCAGCTGGTTGTCATTCCTGTAATGCATTTTTCTTATTAAAAAGGTTTTAATGCTTGGTAGGTGTAGCTGTAAGTGTGATGAAGAAAAATTACCTCTCAAGAACCAGTTTGTTGAAAAGTAGATGATTAATATTCCAAAAAAAAAAAACTGTAAAAATGTACAACCATTTAGAAGTCAATCTTAATACACAAAAATCAAGTAACCTATGTGAGAAGGGTCAGCAATACAACTTTTTGTAAATGAAGTTTTATTAATTTAATAATAATAAATGAAAATAAAACAAACTATTAAAACACATAAGCTGCTAATAATTGTAAACTGGTAACAATGAAAAAAAAAAAAGTTTTTTGAAACTATATTTCAAACTGAATGTTAGAGCTGCAAATATTTACAAGGTACTTTTGTCAATAATTAAAATATTATCTTTTTCCAATCTAACATGCTTAGATTTAAGACTTTTTAGAGTTAAGTTTTTTTAATTACATTTTTATACAGTTTGCTGTGCAAAGTCAGCTTCAGCTTTTCAGTTGTTTGTTTATAAATAAGGAGGCTACATTTTTATTTTTGTGATTTGAAATGTCTGTAAAGACTCCCAGAAATTGTATTCTGCATGTTTTGTTTTAATGCTACCTTTTATGGCCTTCTGCCCATGCGCAGTTAAGTGTATATTTAAAATACACATCAGGCATTTTATTATAATGTTTTATGAATTCTAATTTTGTTCTGTTTCAACACAGTCTGTTTCAATGCATCTTCAAGTCTTCAAAGATTGTATTTTTGTTATGTTGAATTACTTCATAATACTTGCTTTATAAGGGTGGTAATGTAATAATTACATTGTGTAGGTAGATTATTTCCAACTGAAATTGTCTCTACAATGATGACAGTATGCCCAGTATGGTCCAAACGTATTTACAAAATGATCATTACAAAATAAAAAAATCAACTGCATTCACAGGTACTATAATGAAAATAAAGAAATAAATAAGAATAGGAATAGCTATTGTGTCTCCTGACTTCCTGGTGCAATGCCCCAAGCTGCAGTCCAGCACCTTATTAAGATAAGATAAGATAAGATATTTCTTTATTAATCCCGAAGGAAATTATTTTTCCAGTGACTGCTTATTTAAAAAATATAAATATACAAATACAAAGAAGAAATAAAAAAAAAATGAAATATAAATAAATACAATGTACTATAAAACTAGGATGTACTATAAAGATAGACATACAATAGAATAAAAATATATAGAAAATCTATGATTTAAAACTCCTCTAATAAATGGGGATTTTATGAGAAAGTTGTTTACTTATTTATTTGTTGTATTGACATGCTAAAATGGTTATTTAAATAGAGTCTGCCTGTTTTGAGCATTTATTCAAATTAATTGACCATTTATTGGAGACCAATTTAGCTGTCAATCATTAGGGATGGAAAGTCCTGCCAGATGAGAGCAGTTTGTGAGCTTATAAACTGCACGGTCTTTTCATAATAACGTGGAATTTGGAAGACGTTTTACTTTTACTACGAATACTATGAATTTACCCATTCATAAATTCATAAATATGATTCAAAGGTTGAGTTTTCCGGTGTCTTTTAAGATAGTGTTCTGTATAGTGTTCTATACCGTTCAGGGATGAGGGAAATAAACCGTTTATTTTGTACCTTGCTTCCCCAGGTATCGATTGCGGTGTGCTTGGCTGGCCTCGCTTGTGTTCTTCTGGTTGTGATGTTTGTGCTAATCAACAAATATGGCAGACGCTCAAAGTTTGGCATGAAAGGTAAGCAACTGCAAAGTTTTTAGCGGTAAAGCTGGGATATTGCATTATTAGTGAATACGTGTGATATAAGCAGACTCATTAAACCAGTTTCTCTCTCATGAAGGATTTAGGAATATAATAGACCAGGCTTTGGTCTTGCCTTCAAAATAACATCAGGAAATATTATTATTTTTGGAGGAGATTGTTATTGAGAAGCAAATACATTTTTCTGTATATTGCCTGTCATTGCTGGCATGTACGGTTTTGTTTTGTTTTCGTTAAGATGTGATAAAATATGAATAATGAGATAAAGAGTTTAGTCTATTTGTTATTGTAAGGTTAAGTCTTTGTTGTGTGGAAGATATTCTTTTTACTTAAATGTAAGGAACGACTTGTTTACTGACATCAAGCAATAAGGCGCCTGACAGCTTTTGTTTTTGCTCCCTAAAAAGTTGCTACATTTTACTAGTCTGGGTGGACTAAAGCATTTTCCAGAAGTCCAAAGCTTATAAATGTATATAAACAAAATATGTCAATAAGGCAGCGTGGTTAAGCAAATCTGGGATGCCTGATTTTCAAATTCTGAAAAAAATTCTGGAAAAAATTCTAAATTCTGTTTCCAGCTCAGAGTCTTGTTTGCAAAAACTTATTTAATACAAGACTTATTATAATGTTTGGTTTATATTAATTACATATAGGAAATGTGCATCATTGGTTATCTTACAATCAACACAGATGCTCATGAGTCTAAGGAGTATTAACATTTTGTTTTCAAAGTCTCTAGCAATGATTTATTTTTTCAATCAACATCTGCTACAATGGTATCAGTTGATCACCCTGCTAGTAGTGATGTCAAGGCGCCTATAACCTCCGCTACAGAGCCATCAGAGCCACTAATGGATGTGTGCTGTCTTGGCTAGCAGTGTTCTGGCTTGGCACAATGCCTTGTTCACTTTCTTCAAGTCTCTCCGGTTCCCACGGGGACTGTACCTTACCCCCACCCCCGCTTTCCATCATGTTTTATATTTTACAACCACTCGCCTTGTTTCGTTTCTCAACCAACCCCTTTATACTTCCCTCGCCCTGGCTCTTGTGAGAACTCACAATCCCTGTTTTAAAATAGCTATTTAATTGGAGATTAGGTTGATTACATGAACGGATGTGGAGTGAAGAAAGAGAATGGAGAAGAGTGCGGTTGTCCGGCTGCCGGTTCCGGCTAAATCTAACTTTTTTTGTAGAAGTCCAGGAGGTTGATTTTTGTGTTAATTTAACATTTGATTTAATTGATTGCATTGTACATATAAGAACTTCAAAGTGTTGATTGATGGAATGATGTTATCATTGAGAACATTAGTATTATTTTGCAGGTAAAAATTACTAAAACTTTGCTTTATTTTAATTTTATTTTTTTAAATGTTAGTTAATTGAAACCACCAAAATGTTTACTTAAGCATTTATTAAGAGTAGTGGTTACTATATATCTGAATAAAAAGATTTATGGATGTGCTTTCAAATAGTTTAATATTCAGCTATTAACGCGATCTAAATTATCTCGCTAATTGCTTACAAATAAAAATTTTTAAATAGTGACATATTACATAGATGCTTACAAAAAGTATTTAAACCAACATTTATAAACGGCTGACAAATGTGTATAAACACAGAAACAATGCTTCATAAATTATTCATTAGCTACTTGCTAATGCTTAAGTAATCGTTCACAGTTTTTTTTCATAAGGTGTTACCGCAAAATTCTATTCACCATGCAAGTATTTAAATATCATTAAATATCATAAGATTAAAATATCACTAATCAATATTAATAAGTGAACACTATTCTAAACGATTGGGTTCTAAAAAAACAGGATTAACAATAGGAGCAAACTGCTAGTTCTCCTAAATGATCAGCCTTAACTCTTTGGCCTTGCTCCCTCTTTGACTCTTCTTGACCTTCTATGGCAAGCGCCTGGGGACTAAAAGTGGCCCACTGTCTCTCTATTCAGCCATTTTATTACTCTTTCTTCCAAACCAAACAGTGGTTCTTTCTCTATGACTCTCTGGCTGAGAGCTGTTTGCGCTCCTTCCTTGAGACTTTACATTTTTCCTCTGGTTCTCATCCAGCGTCATGAATGAGAGCCGTTCTTATGCACTGAAGCATAAATAATCGTAATCTACTCCTGGGGTGAGAGAAAGGGATTCTGTCCAGGGAACATCCAAACAAATAATTCAACAAACACAGTGCTTGTGAAGCACTTCCGCCATTTTGTAGTTTTGAGAGATTGTATTCAAGTTTTTGTTGTTATTACAATATACCAAAACAGACACATTAAAAGAGCTTTTCTATTACAGACATTTATGGTGTGATGTATGACACATCACCTTCTGATCAAAGCTATCTGCTTATTGCACTCCCTTTCAAAGTGGTAATCATGTAATAAAGGGTTTAATTTCAGCAGTAGTGGTTGATAAAAAATGCACGGTTGACACATTATACTGAGACATTCATAAACTCATCAATTCATCAACATAATAGAGTAAAGCTGCAAACATCTTCTCTTGAATCTTCTCAGATGACAAACATGTTTTGTTTGTTTTTCCTTCTGGGACAATATTTTATGAGTGAAGTCTTTTTGTAAAAGCACCAATTTTTATTTTTTTTTTAAAGTTTTTAAGTCTTCAGATTTGTTTTTTTTTTTTGTGAGAAAAATCAATCTTCGACAAGGCTCTAACCTGAAAAGCTCACCTGGCAACTGCAATAAGGTAGTGAGGGATGTTTTTGAATCCATGTCTTGAAGAATCCAAGCAGTTATTATTATGTCAGAGTTGGTGCAATAAAATACTGGTTTTTGTTTGCTTTTTTATTTTGATTAAAAAAAGAACGTTATTTTAAACTTGAAAACCATACCAACAAAGTAAGTTTGTTAAGTAAACCATCTTAGACTAAAGTAACACAAACACAGATACCACTTGATTAATTGCTGTCAAATTAAATGAATGAAAATGAACAGGTGCAGTGAGATGTCTTAGTCCAAGTCAGTCATGTCGACAGGTTAAACCTTGTCAATGCCGTTTCAAAGGATGATTAATTGTTGATTTTATTCATCTATTTACTGTAATACATTTTAAAATTCAAGTGAAATTAGTTTTGATAAATTATTGGTTTTGTTTTTTATTTACTAACCAATATCCAGATGCATTTTGTGATTAGAACTCAATCTTTTGTGTGCTTGGAATATGTCAAAGTATCCAATAACCGATTGGAACTTATTTCAGGTTGAAATTATCGAAATTCCAGCTCATCTTGCTATTGTCTTGACCCCCTCACACTCATGTGAACTGGGATTCTATAGTGCCAGTGTTTGTTTGATAATTCGCACACAATGGAAGTCCCACTAGAAACTTAAAACTAGTACTTGTTGAACTGTGATCTTTATTGGTGAATAAATAGTAAGGCAGTTATCAGGAATCTGCTATTTTTAATATTATATTTTTAATATGTTTTAGCTCAACAAATCAATGGTTCTCATTCAGTTTTAAAACAAGTATTTTAGAACATTAAAACATTTTATCATTTTAGAAGAAATCAAATTAGTTAACTGGAATTAAGGGATAGTTGGCTGTTGTCACTACTAAACCCGTCTCTGTAGCTTGGATGCTGTTTTATAGAGCGGCCTCCGACAATCCTCGCTATCTCTGCTATTCTTATTCCACTCTGCGTCGCCCGTCTGAGTTAAACCTTCTCTGAGGGCTTGCGGTGAGATCCCATTATTACCACCTTAAATCTGACAGCAGGGCTCTCACACAAATGGAAAAAGCTGTTTTTTTCTCTCTCTTAGAACTCTTTACTTTAAAGAAATGTGTGAAAAAAATATGGAAACATGTGAGCCTTGTAGTTACTCTGTAGAAATACACAAATACAGCTTTAAGCGTCCAGATGGTATTTCTGCAGATCTCAAAATTGTTTGTTTCAAGGTTTAATTTGGGTTGCCTACCTAATTTGACTAATTCATACTAAAACAAGTGATCTGAAAGGATCAATAGCTTATCACACACTATGAGGTTTATTAACGTCTGCTTGATTTCCACTTTCTGTGTCCGTATATTAAAAGTGCATTCCAAATGGACCTCTTAGTGACGAATGATTTAATTGACCTTACCAAAGAGCCCTTAAAGTTAAGGGTATGAATTTATGAGCCTTAAATGATTATCTCTCTAATGAAGGATTTGTTACTTTATCCATGAAAGGCTTTGCCAAAGTTGTTTTTTGTTTTGCTTTGGTTTTACTTTAGTTTTGTTTGTTTTTATCTTTTGCTTAGTTTGCTTTTGTTTGATTTGCTTTGCACTCTTTGATTTGCCTTATTTTATTTTACTTCTGTTTATTTTCATTTGCTCATTATGTTGTATTGGTCTGCCTTACTTTGGTTTTGTTGTCTTTAGTTTTTAATTTAGTTTTGCTAATCCACGTTGTTTTTTGTTTAGTTTTTTGTTGACTTTTTTCTTTTTCTTTTTTTTTTTTACTTAAATTAAATTTTCTTTGGTTTTCATGCCTTTATTTTGCTTTGCTCAACCATTGATATAACCTTCTGTAGTACTTTTCTCATCCTCCTCTGCTTCTTTCTTGAGTTAACAGAATCCTGATCACAATCCAGCTGGTGAAAAGCACTTAAGACTGCTTCTATTGTTTTACTTCATTCAACATCTGACACATAATTCAGCTTTAACTCATTGTTATGTTTGAGTCTGGATGTGTGGAAACTGATCTTTCATAATGTGGAAGACAAGAGGAAAGAAGACCCTTGTGTGCACTCATTTGTTCTCATCGTCAGAATGTGCAATCTTTTATTGATTTTAGATGCCTGAACTGCTCTCTCTCTCTCTCTCTCTCTCTCTCCTCTCTCTCTCTCTCTCTCTCTCTCTCTCTCTCTCTCTCTCTCTCTTTCTCTCTCTCTCTCTTTTGCTCTCTTTGCCTCCCTCCCTCCCTCGTACTCAGCAGGTGCAGTCTGCTGAGTTCACTTCACTGTGAAATCTGCTATATAAAGCATTTTTGTGTCGTTTCCGCTTTTGTGTAAGGAATGACCCATTTTACAGCATCATCAAGCAAGTGTCTTTCCCGAGGACCTTATTTTTCTTAAAATCTGTCATCCATCAATAATTTTTTTCCAACTTAATAAAGTTGATCCTGCCTACTAAGCCAAATTTACATGTTTTCCGTTTTATTTTTCCATTCTCTTCACATTCACTCTCATTCTCCTCTGTCATTTATACATTTGTTTTTTATTTTGTATCAACACGACCCACTCCATTTATTCTATTTTCATCCTGTCTTTTATCTAGCTTGGCTTGCCCGGTCCTTCCCATTTACTTGTCTCTTGTCAAGTCCATTTCATCTTTCACATTACCACCTCACCTTTTTTTCCTTTATCTCCACAATACTTCCTGTCAATGTTGTTTTTTTATTTTTCACATTCTTTTTTCATTGCTTGATTATAATTTCATATGATCATAGCTGTGTTTTTTCAACAGTGCCCCGCTTTTTCCTTTCATCTGTATTATGAATTCATAATGAATGTCTCCCTTAGTTAATTAATTTAACTCTTTGCTATGCCTTCCCAGCCTCTCAAAAAATAAAAATAAAAGCAAACTAACAAGAGAGACATACAATCAAACAGCTATTTATTTGACTACAGTCCTATTTCTGCTTTAGCTCAAGCTCATGCAGCAGATGATTTATGGCCGCACCATGTAGTCCACACAGTTTCGAGCTCTCATCCATGTGTTAGTGATTCTTGGTGGGTTTTGAACCACATTCATATTTTACCATCGTCCATTTTTATCTGATGCAACGATTCCAACTGGCTGTTCTATTTCAGAGTTCAGCACCTTCCTTTAGGGAAACTCTGAGATTCATCTGCTGATAAAACATCTGCGAAACAATGGAGGAAAAAGAGGCTTTTAGAACAAAAAGAACAGGACAAGAGAACAAATGATTCTATTACGCATCCTCTACTTGTCGTCCTTCAACCATAGATTCCCTGCCAAAGGAGTGACTAAAACAAAACTGGTTTTCCTCCTCCTCCTCACTTAACGGTGGCCTTGTATCTAAATAATATATCTTACTATGGCCTAAAAGCTTTGGGTGATGTGTAGCATTGAAGCAGGAAGGCAGAATGATATTAGCTTTATGTAATTAGTAGAAAAATGTATTATATAATTCTGTCTTTCCAGAGCACTGTGGATGGCATGCTTTGCCTTCAATTAGAATCCGGGTTATACATCTGTTGTACTTCTCAGAAGATGGAATGCTTAGGATATATCTACCTGTGTGCTTGTGCTTCTTATTTTTTTAATCCATGATTACTGCAAAAAAAAAAGCCAATTTAAAGCTGCATTTGTTTTCAAAAACTGGTACTTTCACTAAGAAAAAAAACTGTCAACCATGGTATCTGCTTCTTCCTCTTCTTAATAGGCAGGTTCCCATAATAAAATTATTCTATGTCCTATATAACAAGTGATGACGTTGACACAATAATGTTTTTTATCTATTATGCACACTCATGCTTAATTTGTGAACGTTTCACAAGTAGTTATGTACAGTGGCAAAAGCGTTAAGGCAGTCAGTAGTCATTAAGATGCATTCAGAAATAACATTGTCAATCAATCGCATAGCTCAACCAAAACCTAATCAAATCTTTAATTGTCTAATTGAAGCAAGCTTTCTAAGACAAAGTGACTCAAATGAAGACATAAATGAATAAA
Source organism: Danionella dracula (assembly GCA_900490495.1). Classification (NCBI taxonomy): domain Eukaryota; kingdom Metazoa; phylum Chordata; class Actinopteri; order Cypriniformes; family Danionidae; genus Danionella; species Danionella dracula. The sequence continues at coordinate 23,605,078 of UELW01000111.1, forward strand.
TGTATGTTTGAGTTTGCATGATGTTAATCATTAGGACAAAATTCTGCTTTCAAGTTAGAAAAGGGGTGTTTAGCCTTAATTAGAAATGTGTTTACTTCAGCATGAGTTTTGATTTTCCTTCAACCATCAAAATAATGACAATTTCTTTCTCAATCATCTATATTCACATCCTTTGTTTTATACTTCAAGTCATCATGAAAGTTTTTCATAAAGACGTTTTCACAGTGTTGTTCACAGTGTGTGTAGTGGTGACCAGATTAATGTTTAAGTGAGGGGAGACCTGAAAAGAGGAAAGACACGTCGAAACACAAAATGCAAACATACACAAAAGCTTTGTGTGTTCCATTTTAAATAAAATGATTCTCTTCATACCAATATGTTCAGTAAAATTAGTACTTGAACTGATCATAAAACCTTAAGTAGGAATTCTGACAATTCTCTTGGCATTTCTCTGACTTGTGGTTCGTTTCTTATATACTGTATCTTTCGGTTTTCAAATTCCTATGGTTATATGCTGTGTTCATCTAGATCCTAAAGACATTTTCATACACAATAATAATCCAATGAGCCCTGATTAAAAAAAAAAAGTGTTAATCTATTGATGTTGACTATAATATTCTCCCTATTGATCTTATTGCCATACACGGCCTACCTAAAATGAAGTCTTAACAAAAAATTTACTACATGTGGGTGTAATCATTGAAACAAGTATATTCTGGTGGAAAATCTTAAATAATAATGGTGGAAATGTCCATCAATTTCTACATCATGCACCAGCTCTGAATATTTATAAAATTGTAGGTTTTAATTAAATAAATAAATTTAAAAATTCCCAGGAACACAGATTCTAACAACTTTATTTTACATATGCAGCTCTTGATATACCATGGAATTCCAAAAAATCTCGGAAACATGTTGGAATGTTATTGACATGATGTGGTAGGTTTTTATTATTGTAATTAACACAAATGACACAAGAAATCACTCTCACACAAACAATGATTTCAAGCCTGTCTTCCAAATAGAGCTCACTGTAACAAAATCAAAGTGAATTAGTTTAAAAGAGCAAAATCAGATCCATCCATAAGCTTTAATTTAATAACATAGCAGATTTAAATGCAAACAGCTTTAAACCTGATCATTAAGTATCAATTCCTATAAACTTCCAACACAATGTAACTACACAAATATTCATGTTGCTGTTCAAAATGTTGGTCATTTTTTACTTCCTCCATTTTGCATCATCCCTAGAAGCAGTTCATCTCCATCATTATTAGACTGCACTGAGCTATTGAGTTTCAAACAGCGTGGCTGGTTTTCAGTACCTGGGTGCCAATATTTAGTCCATTTTCTATCAGCGGTGGTTTGTTTAGACTTTACACATTTGCTTTGATGGCTGCGTTATGGGACCAATTATATCAGCGTACTTAAAAATCAAGATCAATAGCAAACAATGTTTAATCCAATGCCATCTCTACCTGCTGTGAGCTCGCAAACGCACAGAGAGGATCCTCACACTCTCTCTGCAGTTGATTGCAGTTACCAGTGATGGGCCGAACCGCACTGTCATTTGTCACTGTCCATTTTTCAGCAGTGTCTACCTCAACCTCCCATGACCCTTGCCGCATGAGAGCGTTCACCTGTGGCCCACAGCAAGCTCCGATTGTCAAACACTTTTCTGGAGCTCCTGACAGATACAGAATTACTCTTTGAAGCTCTGCAGATTTTGAGTTTGCTTTAATCCAAGTTTTAGCTAATCTGTTACTCAAAGTTCTACTCCACTTTATCTTGATCCTGGCTCCCTTTTCTTTGAACCCTTTTCTGCATGTTCCTGATGCTGGGTGCAGTCTGTTCCCTCTCTCCTGTATCCCCTGTTCCAGACGTCTGTCACAGGGTTTCCTTTCCTTCGTGCACCATTACCTGTGTAGCACTGAAGAGCGATTAGCACACGCTAGCAAAAAGAGCGCCTCGCACCTGACTGGCTCTCAGCCACGGCACCCTGATCCAGACGATAGATGAAAGTGCCGGTGAAAGTCCAAAGCAGCACAAGATATTAATTCTAGTAAGCTGAAGGGATGTTTTGTGTTATAGAAAATGAACAATATATGGAAATTATGTCTCAAAACCTCACAAAGCCAAACACTTTTTAGACAAGTTTTGGAGCACAGCTTTAGAACCTTCATACAAGACAAATGTTTACAAAAATTAATTTAATGCATAAAACTTTTTTTTTTCTAAGAAAGCACTGTAATTCTACTTCTATCTTTTTTTTAATTTTGAGTTCTGATGTTTGTGTATTTATCATTGCATTACTTATGCTGGAAATGATGATTGTGGTTACTGGAATGAAACAGAACAGCTTGTCCTTTTTATGCTTGATGTTCGAAATGCAAATTATTTCGATGTGCGACTTGATCTTTTAAAATCTGTTTCTTATTCAATATCTGTCATTTTGAAATGTGAGGTTAAGGCTTTAGCTGTTTGTCATTTACTTCATGGCTGTAGAAATCTGTGGCAAGTCTGAATTTGTAAAAAGACTACAAGAGGTCTAAAGAACAATAAAGCTTATTGTTATGAAATATGGGGAAGATATATTAGGGGGAATTAGAGACAGGATGATTTTTGTTGGTAGATTTCACATATTATAGAAATTAATCAAATTGTGTTTACAAATAACAAGTATATATTGTGGAAAATACATGCTACTTTGGGTAAGTTGTCCCTTATTTACGGTTTCACTGAACGATTTTTGCTTTTTTAATAGGCCTTTTATTGTTAATGAAATATAAATAATAATTGTTTCCATTGTTCCCAAATGGATGTTTGTTTGAAAAACTTATTACCAAGAAATAACACAGTAAATAAGGTAGTCATTGTGTTTTTGCATTACCTTAAACAGCAGTTGATTAAATAATTAAAAATGCATTTTAAAATAGTGTCACACATAGAATTGTACTGATTAAATGACCATGTCAAGATTTTCATTTGTATGTGAACAATTCCTTTAAGACTAGAACATGACAGGATTTTCCATCGCCCACAGGCCTCATTCCCATCTGCCATCATTGCTTTGCTCTGAAACAAAACAAGAGACCCTTCAAACCCTTTTATTTATTTACTGTATAGCTGTTAAAGATAGATGAGAAAAGCCCTGGAGAATCTGGCTCCCTGCACTGTCACTGTCCTAGAAATGAAGGGCCACTGCCTCCATAATCGCCCCAGAATCAAAGACATGGCCCCGATTAAGGGAGGGCGAGCGAGAAGGCTGCTGGGACTCCTCGGGCAAGATGCTCCATCTGAGCTTCTACCAGGGCATCTTGGGAATGTGTTGACACTGTTTGCACAGGCCTTAACTGCTTGTTATATCTTATTACCGCCTCAACAAAACCAAAAAGAACCCTTCGATTTGAGTAGCTGACGAATAGAGACATGGCATTGTTGTTTTTTTGAGTCCATGAGGAGCCAGTTAGCAACTTCGTCAAGACTCCTCTCAGTGTTTAGGCCTAGTAAAGAAAAAAACTGTTACATTTGATAGTTTCTGGATTGTTTTCGAAGATTAAAATAGTTTAAATTAATTTACAGCAGTTTTCAGCTAAAGCGAACTTATATATGAACCATTGATTTTAATGAAGCAAATATGTATGGGGAAAGGTGAAGGACTGTATTTATTGAATTTGATACAATTTAGACTCTAGTAAATGAGTAAAAAACATGTCTAATAACGGTTATTATTACTTTTTAATTAAGGAAGACCAACTTTTAATATATGCCACTAATGCTATTGCTAATGATGCTAAAAATAAAAATGCATATTGCCTTGCAAATTAATAACTCTGCATTAACAATAAAACAATACTTAATCTTCAACTATTTATGCTGATATATTTTTCATACATACTTTTTGGGTAAAAAAAAGTCCAAATTAATTCCATAACAGAGCAATAATTTAACTTTAGCATTGCTGCTGATTAGCTTTCAGCTTAGTGTCCTACACATTAAAAGTAGCTTCCTCTGGGCTTGATTATTTAGTTGAACTTTGTATTCATTCGCTAATTCAAAACTAAATTGTGTTTTGAAAAACCAAGGCCAAAGGGTGGCTAAAGATTAGCTTTAATTTGCTAATGGTCAAATAGTCATGTGTTAACCAGTTTAACCTAAATCCTCACTTCCGGAGTTAGAAGGCACTTCTTTCTGCTCACTTCCCTAAGGAAAGTAGACTTCACCAAAAGTTAATTTGCATTTTAATTGGATGCTTAAAGATATACATAATTATGAGTTTACTTACTGAAAAGTGAATGTGTAAGTATTGTGTTACAGCGCTAAGCAGCTAGACTGGCTTGTGCGGTGGTGATCAGTGTTGTCTTTCGCTGACTGTAAAAATAAAGCTGAGCCAGGAACAGGGACACATTTGGAGAGATAAGTAGTGTAAGTCAGCACTTACAACATCTTTACAAGGTCCAGGCAATGATGCGCTTCAGCTTACAATTCTTTGGGTTTGATTTTAAGGATTTTTTTCTTTCTTGTTTGCCTGGTAAAATTTAAGATAAATGTCTTACTGACATGCGAGAAATATTTCAGCATCTTCTGAGATAAGGCTAGTACAATGTGTGTTTGGTGGGTTCAATTCATTATTTACTTTTTTAAATATAAATACTTACACACTTGCATATTGTGGGCCACATAAAGTCTATGGGAAACCAATTGTTTGCCAGTAGCTACCAGATGACTTTTTACTTCAAGACTTTTAATTTAAAGCAAAACTGTGTAGTTTCTTAGCTTTCAAACTATGTTTTAAATATATTTTAGTGATATAATAATTCACAATTGCCACAAGTCCGTCATCATTTGGGAGCGCCTGTATTGTGGGTAACCCCTACACAAATGTTTCACTAAAATCCACTGCTTTATGCTATTCATCACATCACATCCTCAAAGAACAAGGTAAATAAAGTTATGAGTGAAGGACAGAGACAAACTGGCAACTCAAGCAGAGAGGGTAAAGGTGCTCTCCAACAAGACACAGCAAATAAAGCACAAACGGATAAAATGAGATGTCAAATTTATCAAGTCTGTTGCTAACATGCTGGATTAGTTGTAAAAATAAGTGCGAATGAATACAAATGTTTGTTAAAAAGTGCACTATTGCTTGAATTGTAAAAAAAATTGCTATACTATTACCGAGATACAGATTTTACAACAAATTGTTACACAATACTGTCTCTTGCCTTTAAGTGGACCAAAAAAATCCATGGTGTTGCTTAAAATCGGGTGATTAATTCTGAAGATTTATCAGTTTTTGTTTTGAGCCACAAAAAGATATGTAACACGGATTTTATTAAATTTTTCAAATACAACATGTAATAAAAGTTGACATATGGTTCCACAGAAAAGATGAGGAATAAAACTTTCAAAGTCAGCGCGGTCAAATTGGTAGATGTTTAGACAAGGGCATTTCTTGTTGTCAGAACTGGCATCAACTATAGAAGCCAACCTCAAAAATCTCCAAACCAATCTAGTCTGCAGCTTTCAAGAATAATTGGAAAATATAGCCAGTAAAGCTAATGTCTGTTGTTTTAAAAAGGAGTAGGGTTGGGATTTCCCTGGTATGAAGTTCAATAGCTGCTTTGATGCAAGGTTTTTTCTAGCTCTCCAAAGACCACTCAGTTTCATGTACACTGAGTCCATTTGCAGCAGACCAGTTTTGAAGAGACCATTGGGAAATTCAACTGAAATGTCTGATGGAACTAATTACACTACATTAAAAGGAACTTCAGCACATTTGCATTTTTTCTACAGTTATGATGGAACATTTCCGATAGCTTCTTTTGGCTGAAGCTAATGCTGTTTCATCATGTGGAGCTCTAAATATGAGGGTCTGGAAGTTTTGCTGAAACCGATTTCTTCACTAATTATTGGTGGATAATTAAAGTAGAATATGTTATTTTCACATTACCTTAAGCAAAATATCAAAGGCTTATCCAAGAGAGTAACACGGGGGACATCATTACTGTTTCTAACTCAGAGTTAAGTAATGTTTTATTCCTTCTGTTTCATAAGACATTGAAATCCGTGATAAACATAGCCTATGCGTTGTTTAATAGAAATAAACGACTTACTGAATCAATGAGAGAGGGTTTTAACAATAAATATCTGCTTTTGAACTCAGAGATACAATGGCTTGATGCATCACTATCTGTATTTGTCACTACACAACATTTAAAGGCACAAGGTTGTAGTACAACATTAAAATCATACATTTTGTGCACAGACTGCTCTGGATTCAAGAAAATAAAGTAAAGTTTTTTTTTTTTAAGATTTGATGTATAGCTCTAACTGAATCACACGATATTTCATCTGTACTCTATAATATTGAGCTGTGAATGTATAAAGCTTGAGCAAGGACATACTAATTCAAGACTTGCTCCATTGCACAACTGAAAACCTGTTTGTTAAAAGCTGATGTACTGACAATGAAAGGGCTCTTTTCATCTGGTTCTGCTAGTCGTTGTTACCCTACTTTAAGAAGCAGATCTTGACCTCAGTTTAAGACCCAATTAGTAAACATCATGCGCACTCGGCTGGAGTTGCCACTTTTACCCCAGAGATAGCTTAGCGTCCCATAAAGACTGGGAATGAATCGTTGTTCATTGACGACCTGCAGTGTCAAGCTTTAATGAGAAATCCAATAACTGAAAGGTCCATAATTCCTAGCCAGGTTTAGAAATACAGCAGAAAAAGAGTTAACGTCCCTTGGCTGGCTGGGGGCTATTAAAGGCTGAAATGTGAGGGGGCTCTTCATGGAATCATTTCCAATTCATCAAGTCTAAATTGTTGTTTTTGTCATGCTTTTTTCTTTTTTTTCTTGCCCTTTTCTTGTTATTTTCATTCTCGCCTGGTTCCCTTGTACCATCTTTACAAATGAATTATTTAGAAATGCGGCTTACACAATAATTATTCTCAGCTACTTAAAAATTGAAAGTTCCCCTTATGAAACATTAAGAAGTCTGAGTTCTCATTTAAGAAGAGCCTGAGGGTTAGAACTATCTAGAGACCTTTTCACCCTGAGTTTGGGTCAAATAGAGACAAAAACGGAATTAGCTGATAAAGGCAAAAGTTCTCGTCAAAACTATTATTACATATACGTTAGATTTACATTTTTGCATTTGACAGACACTTTTGTTCAAAGCGACTTACAGAAGGAGAGAAAGAATATGCAATTTGTTACACAGTCAAAGTCTATCTCAGCTTCTCATAATAGAAGTTGTAGCAACTTCCAGATGTTTTTTGTGTTTTTGTTAAAGAAAAAATATATACATCACGTTGCTTAGCAAAATATTTGTAACATGTTTGTGCATTTTTAAACAATCATAAATGGTTAATAGTAAAGACGGGCTCCTTTATTTCCATTCATTTAGATTTTATTTTACATAAAAATAACAAATTGTTTGATTAAAATATTTTAAGCCCATTAATTTAACATGTAAATCAGTCGTTATATTTGTCTCCCATTTTTCGATGTAAACGTATATAAATGTACGTTTACACCGGACAATCTATCCTAAATTTCATGATAACATAATGTTTTTATGTTTAGCATATATATATATATATATATATTTGTTGTATTAGTTGATTTCAATGAACGCAATTTCATTATGTACATTAATTAGCATAACATCAATTAGCAAACAATCAACAGGTAATTCCAATCCTTTTTATTCACTCCCTTAAATTTAAAAAAGTAGCCACTTCACTCCCAACTGAGGATTAATTGCAAAATTATGTTTTTTTGTGTGATAACTCTATAATAGTAAAATGATTGATTTAATGTTAATGTTTTGTGTCTATTGCCAGTGGGAGTAGTATTTTACTTTGACATTAGTTATTACCATGGACTATATATACACACACACACAGATATATATATATATATATATATATATATATATATATATATATATATATATATATATATATATATATATATATATATATATATATATATATATATATATATATATATATTATACTCCATATTTCTTTTTGAGAACAACAGGCTTGATCTGCTAGTGCTAGTTACATCTTCAGTATCTTGCCTACTTCCCAGTTAGGAAACACCCAATCTGGGCTTTGTGTGGAAGAACACCTGTACTTTAATCTATTGCTAATGCTCTAGCTGAGACCCGTTTGAGGGACCTAGTCTCTCCTCACCAAATACACACCTGTGAAGTTCTGCATAGGCATGCAGAGGATAACATGCTGCGCAGATGTACCATTTAGCTCATTTTGCATGAGATCTTTAGAACGGGACATTCTGTGGCTTCCGTACAAGAGGTCACATATGCTTCATGCCTTCAGGGAGCGCTAGCTTGAGCACTCTATAGATATCAGAGATAGTGCAGCATCACCACCAATGAAAAACTTGTATTTGCAATGATGACGGCATTTATAGAGTTCCCTAAAGTAAACAATTCACAAATCATAAACACAGTTTTGACTCTGCTACCTTCATTATATCTGTTTCAGTAGCATTATTTGTTTGGTTGCTAATGCTAAACGTCTAAAATAATCTTCCTACTTCACAGTAGTCGCAACTGTTACTCTCTAATTGAAGCAGATACACTCAAACAACAAAATTACTAAATTTACATTTCAGATAGTATGTTTTAAATGTAATTACACAAATTGTACCTTTTTAAGTATATTTTAATTATACTAGCATCACACTTTTTAACACACTTTGAAACTATTGTACTACATTACACCTTACAAAACTATATTAGACTAAAACATACCTTAGGGTTAGTGAAAGACTTTATAAATTGTACTTGTTTCATAATTAGTTTACTTATTTTGATATATTTTAAATTGTATGTTCAAAATTGTCACTAACAATTTTTAATAGTGCACATTTTAGAATTTTAGTGCTGATAAATTTGAGTGTATTTCAAATTACATTTGAGTCTAATTATGTAGTGAGATTAGTCATGATCATTTTAAGCCATGTACTTTCATTTATATTACTTAATTATGTGTGTTAGGATATCACTTTAAGTATCGTATACAGGTATATTAAGTTTTATTTAAACTTTATTTACTTAGTACAAAATTAGGCTAAAATACCATGCTTTAAATTAACTATTCATGAATACCCTTGAAATATAAAGATGATTAATGTAGCTTCAAGTACTCAAAAACATGTTATATTTAATTACACTTTGTACATTTATTTTTCATTTGGGCAGATGAACCTGGAGTCAGTTCATCAAATCGGTTTGTATTTTACCTCTGGACTTTTCAAAGGCCTAATTGCTTCTCCACAGCAACTATAGTGAAGACGTTGCTTTCTTTTTAAGTGGATAATGCCTTAACTAAAAGCCCTTTCAACTGAGTCGGTGTAATAAGGTGCTTTTGTTCGAGACTTGTTTGTTGCATTTATTGCATGCTGTCAGTGTGTGCCTTTCTAATTTCTGTGCATGAAGAGCTTTCAGGAAAATGCAAGTGACACGCACCATGCATTAGTGGGCAAACTCTTTACACTACTTTGGTGTGCATGTTGAATTTGATTTGATCTCTACTTAACAGTATTGCCATCTTTCTTTCAATTCATTTGTTAAATATCTGCTTTGCTTGTAAATTATATCTTGTTATTACACCAATAGTTATTTGTCCATCTATCCACCGAGTGTTTACGTTGTTAAAACATCTTAATTTTTCCAATACATTTTTCCATCTCTGGCACCTTTCTCTCATCCCATCGCTCCTTTCTTGCTATAACGTTCACATACATCCCATCAGTTTGCGGCAGCCCCAAGTGACATGATGTGTGTGAAAAATTCACGTATTGATTTTGGAATGGTCAAAGATGGAAGGTCGCCAATCATCTTTAGCTGTGACAAGCGAATCTGTCCAACTGTATTCGGTGAAAGAGATAGAGACCTCAGGCTCAATGTACACAGAGTAGCTATACCCAAAACAATGCTCCACCTGGGAGAAAACAACCCCTTTAACTTTAACTTTGAGCTAACTGAATACATTTCTGAATTTATTTACATTACTTTAAAAAATAATTCGAAACATTTAGAGCCATTTTGTAGTTTTTGGGACTGACAAACTATTTAAAATATACTAAAAGGTAATTTTACATGTTTTACTTTTTCCTATAGCTATCATTGATTCAAGTTTATAAGATGAATCTCAGTTGTTGTTGTTGTCTTTATTTTCTTTTTATAGAGAATGCTTCATAAACAAGGGCAGATGTGTACAGAGAATGCTCCATTAAAACACTTGAAAAAAAAAACAGTTTTTTCTTGTGGTTAGCGGTAGAAATAAAGCCATAGAAAATGCAATGAAGCGGAAAAATGCAAATATTACATTTAATATATTGAAAGTGCAGCATGTAAAAAATAAAGATTTTTATTTATGTTTTTTGTAATATTTATTTGTGTAAATGTTTATGTATGTTTAATGTCAAGAAACATTAACAAACCAGGTTCAGTTCAAGCACTCATGTTGCTGAAAGTATCTGTCCATCAGAAGTTACCACCCTGACATTTTTTTTTTTATGTTCTTATATTCATGTTTTGGCCTGATGCAGTACCTCTCACTTTAAGTCAAGCGAGTCGTATTGCACTCTTTACTCATTTTTAAACCTTTAGTCTGAAAGGGAGGGGCTGAATCATTGCTCCAAAGCATTTCTTATTTATTTCAGTACCAGTTTTGGCCATAAACTTACATACTGGACCATTCATTTAAATGGTTGTAACACAATGTGTTTTACTGAGTTAGTTTTTTTCTCCTGGCAAATTTAAAGACAAGCACATCACTAAGATCAATTAATGAAGGGACTTATATGTGCATACATTCAGATACCAGGAAATAAAATTACTAGTTTAATAACATACTTTTGAAATACTTACAAGACAAAGAAACAATGTTTATAAAATGCACAATAGTTGTGTTTAACATTTATTTTCATTAAATTATAAACCAATTAAAAGTCTTACTATCTTAAAAGGGTTATACGCCTAGTTACAATTTTGATGCATTCAAATCATCCGCTTCTGAAAGCTTGAATATTGAGTCAACCTTAAAAACATTTTTTGAGGCAGAGATGCTAAGCAAACTAAACTTTAGGGAACTGAAAAAATAAAAAAGCACAGGCCTGGTGGCCTTTCTAGCCTGAGGAGACAAAAGATCAGGAGCTCAGAGGCTAATGCTCACCAGAAGATAAAAGAGAAGACTAAGATAAGAAAGAGAAATCTGGCCTGTGTCTGGATTTTTGAGCCTGGAGCCAGGCCTGTCCCTCAGGTTTGAACTGTCCAATGAGGTTACAGGTCATCCTCCAGAGGGACTTGTTCTCAAAGCGAATAAAAGAAGCACAGCTACGAGGAAGTTTCATCCACTACAAATCTTAACATCTGCATTCATACTTTTACATTCTATATATCATTATTACAGCAACAAAAAACAATGTTAAATTTATGTTTTGTCAAACCAGAAAATGAAATTCTGATTTACGATATTAAACAAAGATTAAGCATCAGAGTTCAGGAATATTTTTCTGACTCCGTTAACCAAGTTGCCTACTCTAGAATCCCAGCTCAGCTCACAGGAGTCCACGCAGCCAATGCACTGTAAGGAGGGGACACTGTGCCACTTCAGTGTGGCTGGCTTCTTCATGTTCTCTCAACGAGCATCAGGTTCCCACTCCAGCCGTTCTTCAGTCCCTCCAGCCGCAACTCCCTTCCAGCCGGTCTCCATGAGACACACACACACACACACACGCACACGCATGCACACACGCAAACACACCCGCACACACACATACTCATGTCATGGCCAATAATCTGCAAAACAGCAGACGAATCTGTGCACAATAAACACACACAGGCAACACACAGGCCGTCCCAGTATGGATTTAAAGTTTGATTCTTTTTTAGAAATTTTATTTTGATTGAAATTATTTAAACAGAAAATAAATTATTATAAAGATTCTCCATTGGGCCCAGGAATACAATACACTATTGTCATGGAAATATTAAACTCATGAGACATGATTTATGAACACAATCGCAAACAGCAATTTATTACTTATTCCAAACATGAATTAAGCTCATACCTTGACATCAATAAAGAATGCGATCACATTGCAAGCATCATGGAGGGAGGAAGGGAGAAAGAAGAGAAAAAAGCAAAGAGATGAGCAACGCACGTCCACTCGCTAGCAGAGAGAGAGAGCGAGAGAGAGAGAGAGAGAGAGAGAGAGTGGGAGAGAGAGAGAGAGAGAGAGAGAGCGAAAAGCCCCTAAACCCTTGAGGTTCCCTTCAGTATAAATCCCGCCCCTCTACGTCACTTCCTGTTCCATCCCGAGTAAGCATACAAATTCAATCTTATTTGAGAATTTTGATTAAATATTCTATTACACTAAGTTTGCACCAGCAGTGCAATTTTATTAAAAACAACTGTTTGTTAAAGAGCGGCCATTAGAGTGTCTGCCTCTCTGACTGGGGAAATGTTCTGGTGGTTTTGAGCATAGTGTCATTAGGACAGTGACCTGAAATATTTTTGTAACCCGGTGTGTTTTTTTTATATGCTAATAAGAGTTCAAAGCTATTTATTATATGCACTGTATGATGACCGACTCCCCGTGTGAGAGAGAACACCCACAAACACACTCCATTTACTTTTAGCTAAATCAATAGCTTTCAACTAGTCTCATTCGTACTCTTTGTCTACTAAAATCCAGACAAACTGATGCCTCTCCTCCATCTCCCAGGGCTATTTACCTACTTACCCGGGGAAAATATCCTGCCTAATTCCCCCTATAGTCTCTTGAGTCATCAAGGTCTGCAGATTGGCAAAACAAGTCCATCATTCTTTCAGGCAAATCACGTTCTATAAATAAATGGACTGCAATTAGAATGAAAAATGTCTGCACGTGCCTCCTCTGAGACGCCTGTCACTTTCTGGTCCACTTACATCGTTTTGAAAGTAAATTTGTAGTTTTAGGAGATTTGGATGAGACGTTGTTTTCCAGGTGGCATGAGATAATTAAGCGAGGAGGCTGTCTGTGACATAGCCAAGATAAATTAAATGAAATAACTTTTAAGAGAGATAATTGGCTGTCAATCTTGTTTTACAGAGAATTGGGTCATTTCAAATTTGGGTTTGTAATCTAGGGACTTTAGTTTTGGGTCAGAATAATTTTAATTCTGTTGTTTTTTATAGTTCGATACTTGCAACTCGAAAGGCAGTTCTTGATCAAATGTTGGAACACCATTCATGAAATGCTCAATTGTACTCTAAATGGATAAAATCTAGTGAGAGTCAGATTGATTCGCAAGTTCCCTCTTTTTATTTGGGATGAAAGCTAAATCATCATTTTAATGCAAAAGGGCACTTTTTGAATCAGAATCTACAGACTTAATCTGAACATCTGTACTATACCAAAATTATATTTAAAAATGCATACAAACTGTCACACAGCTCTAAAGATTCAGAATGTTTCTATCCTTTATGACAACACAGCAGAAGAACTGAATGATATGGAATGGAAGAGGCAGCGTTCTCTACCAAGATATATATCACACAAAATTTCAACATGCTTTTTAACACAACCTTCATTTAATTTGGCCCTTTAAATGCAGGACTGGTATTCTTTGCCCAATAAAACAATCTAGTTTAGAAGATACTGAGAGACAAAATGCAAAATTGCTGTTCAAATGCTCTTTAAAATAAAATGAGGGTTTTTCTGCATTTGATGGTGTGTGTCAAATAGTTTCACATAATGTTAGTTAGTTAGTTAGTTAGTTACTTAGTTAGTTAGTTAGCTATTCAGATGAAATAATTGTTTTCAGTTTGCATTGCTAAATTATCTGTAAGCTGCCTTTTGAATTAAACAAGTGTTTATGTGGTGTTTGAAATGTATTCATTATGTGACCCATATTGAAACAATTAGAAATTTCCCAAAATGAATAAAAGAAAAGACATTTAATGTGATCAACTTCACATAAACATGATACAACTAAATAGTCTGCAACTAACCTAAGATTTCTTGCATTTGCACCAATCCCATGAGAGAAACTACTTTAAAACATCTTTTATAACAAGTGGATATTTATTGTTTTACTGGAAATAAATGTTCACTATATATTACATAGATTCCTCTTAATATCACTTTTCTGGTAAACATGTCATCGTGATAATGCTGTTCAGAGATGTGGCTGTGGAATAATGAGGTTAATGGGGTGAAACATATATATATAGGTTAGCAGAGGTTTTCTTTTCTCTGCTTGTGTGTGTGGGGTTTTTTTTAAATCTGGGTTCTAAGTTTTTTTTTTCCACATCAATAAAAAATAAGTGTCTTGGTTGCTTTATTTCAATACAAATTTGGTTTAAACTGAGCTTTAATAATAAATCAAAGATTACTGGTCTGTTTTAATCAACGATTTTCATATATTAAGATAGCATCATATGGTAGCTCTATTTAGACCACAGCGAATTATCCCATAGGAATTCCTATGCAACTCTTACTCAATCTTAGCTCTTTGTGAATCTGCATTGAAGCAACTGCTATTAAAGCACTATATAAAACATTTTGATAAAGATCACTTGATATCTATTTGTTTGTTGTGCAGGTTATTGTTTTGTATTTAACAAAGAAAATTCATATAATGACCAATATGTCTGCTAGGATGCATGCTGTTCAACATGCAATAAAAGTCTTTCTAACAGTTTAACTGCGTAATTTAGTTATTTTTATTTCATGCTTTTGGAAACATACTCGAAGGCGTAATAGAAACTTGACACTTTATTTGTGCATTTTCTGAATCTTAGTTTTACGGTTTACTCATCAAATTATGTATAACACAGATAAAATCACATAAACACAAAATTAAATCTATAAGGCCTACAGTTAAAAAAATCTATAAAAAAAAAACTTTTTCCATTGTTATTTTATTTTTATCCAGTGTTATTTTATTGTTTTCTAATTTTTAAGATAGACATTTCAGTATATTGAAAAGAAATGTATTTTCATAATTGTACAGAACATGTATTAATTTACCATGTATTTTGTAGATCTAAGATGCTATCCCAGAACACAATTTTAAAATTAGCTAAAATATGATTTTTAAAATGCAGATAAACCCCTGTAAACGATACATTTAATGGTGCATTTGCCCTGTATACCTGTAGTATTTTCTTTTTTTTTTACGATGTAGATGTGTTTTATGTATGTGATAAGTCAATGACTGATGTGAAAGTTTCAACAAATTAAGTCCACAAGGATGGCAAATAAGTAGAGATCATTTCATAGGGTACATATTAATTTAGCTGGCTTTCAATAATCTAAACACCTTATCTGGACAACACTGATCGATGTTTGATATGAAAGACAAACGTACACTATATGCTGAATCAAAAAGAAAAATGGTTTCATACGGTACTTTATCTTACCTGAGTGGCAACATTAATTGTGCAGAAAATTATATAAATTGTTCAAACAAACCATCTGTTTCTCAGGTTTTAGAAGAAATATGAAAGACGGTGCATGTTCTTGACAGACAGCATGAAATTCACACCTCAATTTATCTCAGTTCATCAATCTCCATCACTGTCAGCATCTGTATCCTCCTCTGCACTCTCTCTCTCTCTCTCTCTCTCTCTCTCTCTCTCTCTCTCTCTCTCTCTCTCTCTCTCTCTCTCTCTCTCGCGCTCACTGTCTCTCTGTGTGTCTTTCTCTCTCTGTGTTTCTCCATCTATGAGAGGTCAGTAGTGTAGCAGATGATGTGTGTGTGATGTAGGATTGGAGTAATGAGGCTTTGTAGAGTCCACCATTGCAACGCAGACTTTCATTAGAACTCTGAAAAGGTCAGAGAGAATCAGTGACAGAAGCCTCTCTGATTTAAGACAGCTGACAAGTTCTTCTCCTGTGAGTCTGGCCTGTGATGTCATGTGCATGTCCTGTATGCCATATACTGTTATAAGAACAATGTTGATCCTTTATAGTTTGGGATGGTTTGGAAAAGGCAAAAACAATTCTTTATACTATTATAATAAACATACCATTCCGCTATTCTTGACAGTTAACTATATATATATATATATATATATATATATATATATATATATATATATATATATATATATATTATATATAAATGTTTGTTATGCATGTATTAGATTTAGTGTCTCTTTTATAAGATTGGATGTCTTTTTATTAGATGCCTTTTTATAAATCTGCCTCCATTGTCACTAAATGTGG
This sequence comes from Danionella dracula, assembly GCA_900490495.1. NCBI lineage: Eukaryota > Metazoa > Chordata > Actinopteri > Cypriniformes > Danionidae > Danionella > Danionella dracula. The sequence goes on from UELW01000111.1 coordinate 23,621,345, forward strand.
TTTTAAATAGTAATGTTTGATAATAGCAATGAATTATTTAAGAAAAAAAGTTAATATTTATAAATATCAAAAGAATCTGAATGGCAGGTCCATACTCTTGATGAGTTCTTGATTGATTCAGCATCTCTCATGAGTAGCATCACTGTTTCTGACCTCTATTTTTGAGTGACTGACGTCATTGAGACCGGTCACCAAGACCTTCTTGATAAGCTCTCATTGCTAATAATGTTAATTCAATCCAAGAATGATTCTTCATATCGAAGCCTTTCAATCTAATCCATGCCATTATTGGAATCTAATTTAGTAGCAGTTTGATCAAATCTAATCTCTCAAAATGAATCTAGCTGCTTTTGTGTTATTTTATAGCCGGTAAATCTAAATGGGCCTCTATTCTTACTGAGTGGTCTTAATGATTGTCTTATTTTTTAGTAAAGCTTTTTTCCCTTTGTTTCTATTTGGTGTGTGATTAGATCTTATAGCACTCCCTCTCCAAACATTGTCAAATCAGTAAACCAGATTAACAATGTACTACAGCATTCACTAGTGTGTGCAAAGTGTAGAGCATGCCAAATTCACAGCGTTTCTCTCTACAAGATATTGATTTGCTTGCTTTCTTTAATAGGCTCTTTGCTTTTGACTGCACTGTTTGCATATCACCCACCAGATGTGAAACATGAACATCTGCTAGAAAGATTTGACTTCAAAAATGCTGAGGTAAAACTAATCTTTTATTAGCGCATCGATTTCAGAGCAATCATCTGCTGCTGAATCTGAAGATCACAAAAGCACCATTTGCTCTTTTCATTCCAGACAAATTTCCATCGAATTGATTTTTTTTGTAACCTAAGGAGGAAATATAAATAAGCATTACTGTTTTCCATCAACTTGTTGATGTAGTTGTTCACTTTGGTTCTGTAAAGAATCTTTGGAACTTCAGCAGTCACTGAGTTATTGGGAGAATGAGATAATAGAAACGATAAAAGAAGGGCTACAGAAGCATCCGCCAAGGGCAAGAGCAGTATCGGTTGTATTTTTTTCAAGAGTTTCTGACAGCTCCAGCACTCCATCTTTTAAAGTTAGCTTTACGGTGTCATGGCCGTTTTTCAGATGACGGCCACAGTCCAGAGATAGTGAAGCAGCAGGAGAGAATGACAGCGAGGGAAAAACTGATGTGATTTCTTAGAGGAGTCCTGGAGTTTTTTGTTTTTTTTTCTTGGATGGAAGGGTCACAGTAGGTGGACAGGAGACATAATGACCACTGGAAACACTATTCTAGTGACATATCTGCAACTGATTGTTCCTTAGAAAAATAGAGTTTTTTGTTTTTTTTCCCCCAAAGGAATTGCAGAGTAATTTACAATGAAGCACCTAATTTGGTGTTTACCAATGAGGTAGAAATAATTGTTCTATAAGGCTTAATTTTAACATTTAATTGATTGGAACTTATCAATTGATGCTGGTATGGTGCAAATTGCTATTTTAAGTTTTGCAGTTTGTAAAGATTGACAAACTTCTAATGCCACTAGTAATGTCTGTGTAATAATATGACTTTGTTCTTCAATTAGATTCCATTGTCTCTGAATCAACTGCTTCATCTATTGTTCTTTTTTGAGTGAGAATTAGAGGAAGACTTTATCTGTGTGATTATTAATAGCGCATCCCTAACCATAACCATCAGTGTACAATGCATGAAAATTGAAAATAAAAAATGTCTCAAAATTCATTTTATTGTGTTGGTGAGTGCAACAATCTCAAAATTTCCTGTATTTTCTCTCTCTATTCACACCAAAAAGAGAAAACAAAGTTTTTATGTGTCATGTTTTTTTTATGTTTTCTCCAAATTGTTTAATCATAATCTGTGCAGTATTCAAAATTCATGATATTTAATAAAAGACTGTAAAGTTCGCTATTTTTTTTTTTGTCCTTGGGAGACTATACTGGAAGTAGCTTAGCCATCTATTCCTGTGGAAAACCTTCACATTTAACCTTTCTTGGACTTTAAAATAGCAGACTAAAACTTTTATCATCAGAACAGTTTCACACCATCCCGTAACATCTAAATCAGGTTTCTCTTGGCTTTTACATGTTAGTTAAACCGTTAAGAAATCCCTCATACTAAAAATAATTAGAACCGTTCTTCCATTTCATCTCCGCTCAGATATGATCAGTCATCTGAGCATTCATCTGCATGCCAGAAATAAAAAAAATGCTGAATGAGTTTAACATTTAAAGAACTTGTAACCTCAAGCGCCTCTCTATTCACTGCCAAAAGCTTGTCAAAACTTATCAAACTAATTTTATTAAACTAAATACTCTCTTTTTCATCATCAGTCGGTGTACACCGCCAACAAAACACTTTTATGCCATTAACTTATTAATTAAAATGTGGATCACTTAACTTTATAGGCATCGCAGATTGCATTCCAATTGAAATGTTCAACTCAACTCAAAATTATAAAATAGCAAGAAAAAAGCTAAGTATTTAGAAAATTCAATTTATTAGCGAATAAATGCTTCTAATAAACACAGCTACTTTGTGATTTCACTTTAATTTTTATAACAATTTAGAATAAAACCCGAAGATTCCCCACACTAACCAAACTTTAGTAGAGAGCTGATATTAGATGTGTTTTCTGTAAAAGCTTTTGAAATGACCCCTTGGAGCAAACAAAACCCATAATCACAGGTTCAAAAGTTACAGAGGAAATGTTCCAAATATCGCTTCAATAGATGAGTGGAAATTCTGATCGCTGCTTCATGACATTTCATCACATTTTTCAATAATTCCCATTCCAGCCATCTTCTTTCAGAAAAAAATACATTTTGTTGTGTTATTGAAAAAAAAAAAGTATTTCACTTTATTGTACTATTTTGTGTTGCACCAAATATCATATCTCAGAACAGTGCACAACTACCATCAGTCCAGAGCAAACAAATAAGATACAATGAGAGTGTTGAACCTGTCAGAGCGGAGACAAAGGACACTACACTAGCTGCCTCTCAATGAGCCATGAGGCAGATGCTGGATGTACACTGGAGCATCAGATCTGATCCAGCAGCTCTGGGGCTTCTCTGCTCTATAGCTTGAGTTATTTCCAGCAGAGGGTTCCATTATCATTCATTTATAGGCTGCACAATGCCAGGAATATAGATTTCTCCATCTGCTTGCTCATTACATCTTGATTTTAGGAATATTGGAAAGCTTCAGGATCCAGTGTTTGGCAGGATGTTTGGGATAACACTATCATTTTGTTCTGTTTCAAAAACTAATTTAAATGCTATCCATATCTTCAATAGACTCAAAGGAGCACTCACAGATGGCTTCATGGATGGATGGATATGTACTTATGGATAGACATGTAGTTCATATGTGAGTATATTTTGTAGTGTTTCTATGTGGCAGAGCCAGTGTCTCTCGGTGCATCTGTATTCTGGAGAGCAACTCGGCTCATATCACTGCTAGCTTTAATTTTCAGCAGCATCCTCAGGTGGAAGCGCAAACATGCAGCCGCTTCATTTCCTGTCGTCTCGCCGGAAAGCCTCACAGGCTAATGATGGCGCTGGAGGAGGAAGCTGGTTGGGAGTGTGCGTGTTTCCATGTGTGTTTGCCGCAGTGTCCAGCCCTGGCTACAAGCAGACATGTCCAGGAGACGAATTACTTTTGAGAATGTTAAGACAAAACGTTGCATGTTGATATGTGCAAACAAAAACTCAGAGATATGAAAAATTCCATATGCAGGTTCATGTATGCCTAATGTTTCAAACCAGCATACCTCCACATGGACAATCTCCACCTAGTTGTCCCACATTGTTTTTTGTATACACACACTTCATTAATACATGATGCCAAATAAGAACAGACTTTCTGAAGATCAATGACATCACAGAGTTCTCGTCCAATCATGACTCCAAATGGCACACCTGGTCTCTTCAGTATCTCTAAAAGTAATTCAAGCAAAGAATGATGCAAAACCAATAAACATTTGCTCAAAGTTGTTTATAGCATAAAGCATCAGGACGTTCAGTGTTGTCTTCCAGATGTTGCAATAGCACCCTTAGCGCAGCTTAGCATTGATTATACTGATAGTGTTGCAGTTTAACTGAACCTCACTGAAAGATTGCAGAGAATAATTGCATTATTCTTCCTATTTACAGTTGCACTTAAAATGTGTTGCAGATGAATATCATTAGGAAATAAACTTTCATTATGCCAGAAAACTAGCCTTTAAAATGTCCTGGTCTGATTGGCACTTTCATATGTGGACTGTTGTTTGAATATAAAAAAGCTGTTCAGAAAATGTTTTTAAAGATGTTACTAAACATTTTGGAGATTTATGTTGAGCTAACATTTATACTTATATAGATTCACATGATTTACGTGATTCAAAATTGAGCAAACAAACATACTACAAAAGTCATTAGATCTGTATGACCAGCCTCAAACATTTTCTCTGAAATTAGAAAGTGCACATATTCAGTTTGTTTTGTGTATGTGCTTTTCATTCTATGGATGTACACATAGTCCTATACTCTTTGTGTCCACTTTGACAGTTCCCTGAAACATTATTTTAGTGGTTTGAGAGCAGGGAATAAACGTCCATTTGAAGAGATCCGTTTGTCTATTTGGTGTCTCCTCAACACCTTGCTCTTTCATAGTCTTGACATCACTCTGTCACGCTTCCAAGTAAACCAATTACGAGCAAGAGAGAGGCCAGAGGCGGGCGATGGAGAGCCACGGCAAAGGTCGTGTCAGTCTCAATACCCTGATGGCTCTGAAATGAAAAACCTTGACCTGTCGAAATGGTTTAGTGTCTGCTTTTGACTGTTCTGTCCACCCATTATGGATTGGTGTGAATCAGAAAATAGAGCTTTTTTTGTTGTTGTTTGTTTGTTTGCTTGTTTTGAAAATGCACATTTTTAAAAGTTTTCATCAAGTCTTGTGCAAAGTCACCTTGGTGCTTTTCCAAAGAAAGAGTGACCAGCGTTTTCTATTCTTATTACAGTATAACGTTACTCACAAATGTACACAGATTAAACTGTGTAGTTGCAATATATTTTAGTTTTGTAAATTTTTTAAATAATTGACTTTTATTATTTGATGCGTATTGAAAAGCATGTATCTGTTTTTGTTTCCTTAACGCTTAGAAAAGCACATCTAAAGAAAAAGGGTTAATAGTTGGGTATTGAGCGTTTTGAGGGAGTGGATGAGAATGAGTTTGGTGCTGATTGTGAATAATTTATTTGTGTTTGATCTGTCTTCATTGCTTTTTAATCAAGACACACTTTGGAAGATGGATGCTGATATTGGTTAGCCGCTGTGGCCTGTAGTGTGGTGATGATCTTATAGATATAAGATGTTGCAGTGTGCTAATTTTGGTCCTTCAGAACTACCCTACAACTTTCTAATACAGAAAATAACATATGTAATAGTAATTACAACAAAATGTATTGCACACAGACTAGTGTTGCTCTATTCAACTCTATTTGAAGCATGCAAAATGTTTTATTCTAGTGGGTCAGTTGTTTTTGCAAAGTACAGTACTTTCAGCGCCCACCAAAACAGTGCCCCCCAAAAAACAATGTGTTTCTGTTTAAGGACGGTTGACAAAAAAGTCATTTTTAGATGCATCAAAATCTGACCCAGACAATCTGATGTCTCTGAATTGTTCCAATGCTGCTTGCAGTGAATTGAGCTCTCTGTTTAATGAAAGATGAACTGCAAAATCATCTCCTCCAAGACCCATGCATGTTTATGTTGTTTGTTTATTACAAATGTGATGAACATGATGTGAGGGGACATGTAGTGAAATCATAGACTGTATACAACATGGACGTAGCAAGCGCAACATTTAGTATGATCAGTGAAACAAGCTAAAAATGGGCGTAGCCAACCATCACCTTCGTGGAAGCACATCACTTCCCGTTAACCAAATATGGGCCCAATGAGAGAAATAGGCGTAACACAGATTGGCTGAATTTTTATTTTTTATCCTAAACAAACAGGATTAAAATCAATGCAATTGTTCATGAAGGTCAAAACTATCGATCTAAAAAAAACTAAAAACATTAAAACACCAGGGGTGTAAACAAGTTTTTGAGTTCCGAAGTTGGGAATTTTAACATTGGAGCGAATGGGAACTTGCTCACGTCTAACCTTTTTGCAGCCAGTCGAGATATTACAGTCAGTCACTTCCTTTTGCACTGGAACAGGGAGAGCGGGGGTTGCACTTTGAATAAAATTGAAGCTAAATTATGTGATCGCTTCTTCTTTTGGTGATATGGCATTGTGAGGCCGACTTTAAGGTCCATACCGCCACCTACTGTAGTGGGTGGTGATGGATAATGTATTTTCTTATTTACTTAAATACTTAAATTGATTTTACTTTTTGAATTTGTTATTACAAACTGATTTCAATGTAATCAAGACCCTCCTACATCTTAAGCAGACATCACCACATCGTCTACGTGTAAGATTATCACCGCACTACAGGAAGCAGAGAGAACCGTCTTAAAATATATAGTTCTCAAGTTTCTAGTGAGGATTGCAATGTTGCATTTTTAATTACTGGAATCTGTGAACTACTAAAAAGCTAAAGGTTAAATGCTGATCTAATCTGATTCTATTTTAGATGTATTTTTAATTTCATATGTGTGATTAATATTTTCATTCGCCTTTATTTTACTGTTCAGTTGGGATTCCCAGTATATATTAACTGCGATTTCTTTCATTGGGTGCATCAGAAAAGCATGATCAGCAAAGTACATTTTAAGAGAACTACCCGGGGTTCTGGATAGCACTCTCTTTTCTTTGAAAAGTGCTAAAACTGTAGATGGGATAATTAAAGTATGTCCTTTATGTAATTGTTTAATCTATAACACTAAAAGTTAAAAGTTAGTGGCAACTTTGTTTATTTTTTATTCACTTTTACACAATAGTTTTGCCCTGGTCTTTCTTTATGATAAGCCTTTTATAGCACTGGAACCTGCTAGTGTTATTGTTTGCGAGTAAAAGATTTTTGTCATTGGGCATTATGTCCATGAGATGCACTGCAGATCCATATGAGTGAGAATGGAGCAACGAGTGTCCTCTTTCTTTTATCACTGGGCACTTTCTGTTTCCTGAATTGATGGAGGAATGATCATTTACCTGGCTTCTTTTGGGTTTGGTTTCTTCAGTCTTCCTATGTGATGTGAAGATAGAGGTGTTTGGGATGACAGAGGGAGCTTGGGAGGTCGAAATGAGCAGCATTTATGAGTGTTCATCCTGCCGTCATGCTGAGACACCCAGAGAATCTGTATTCATTTGGTCATGCTCCTGCCATCTAAAGGAAAGTGGGGAAGAGCTTTGAAAAGCTGAATAAAATGACACGGTGGAGTGGAAATAGGGGTTGGGTTGGGGTGTAAATATAAATGAGACCAAGATCGTAGCCTTAAAAAAGTAGATGAAAATCCCTTTTTACAAATCAAACAGTACAACATGAGTGAATAACGTTAATCACCAATTTAGCTTTGAACATTTTTTGTAAAATAAAAAAAATCTAGATTACACAAACAAAATTTTTATCTAAAGATGCTTTTCACACCTTTCCTGTATTTAAAAACCAAAGGAGAACATAAAGCTTGTTAGTCAAATTATCATGCCATGACTTTTATCATATGAATGTGGATGGATTTTTTCATCTTTAAATAAGTTTTAATTAAGAAATCTCCTGCCAAGATTTCTTGTTTTCTAATACATTGTTAATAACCAGATCATGTTATATTGTATAACTTTTATAATTCCAGTTGGTTAATGTCTCCAAAATGGCTAGACGACATATAGTGATAAAATATTACATAAGGTAACAATTATTTTACCTTATATTATACCTTAACTAATCAACATTGACAAACGCATCCATGTAATTGTTAATAATCCACAATTATTGCTCGCCTTACAATACAGCATGTGTTGTTTTAATCATAGTTTTCTCATGAGTTTTTCACATTTCTCTTAACTCCATTTGCATATTGTGAACCACTTTTTCTCAAACAGTGATAATTATTAAGCAAATGAGTAGTCAGAATCACAGCTGAGTACGTTTGATGGGGTGGGTGGTTCTGAAACAGGAACAGGAAGAATACTGGGTATCACAGTGAGAACAGAATGCATTGAGTGACAGTGGAGACTTGTCAGAAATAGGCTCTGTTCTATAAAAGCACAGCAAGAGCCTCGTCTGCATGGGTGGCAAACAAACGAGGGCTCTGGCCCCTGTGGCCCCTGCTGGCTCTTAGCTCTCCTCTGTCTGAAAGGTTATCTGCTTTATGTCTGTTTCTCATAGGTCTTGCTTCCTGCTTGTCTATCTCTGTCTGTTTCCCAGCATGCTTTTCCAGTCTTCTCAGTGTGTTCACTTATCAGCCCTTTTACCTCTTGGTGAGAAGGCTTATGGATTTTAAATATAAATGTAGGTTTTAAAATGGTGGACGTTGTTTCTTTTTTTTTAATGGTGATTTGCATTCTATAATCTTTAACACGGTATGAATGCCACTTAGTATATTGAAATAATTTCTTGCAATTTCCCAGGCTCAAATCAAGGTTATGTGAATCACATACCTTAGGTTCTTCACTGAAATATTTGCGTAGCATTTTTTAACGATTTGAATAATGCCGCTGAATTAACTTTTGGTGTTGACGAACTTGAACATTTCAAACAAACTGCTAATGCTAATACAACCAATCAAAGACCCGTAAAGTTTACAGAAAGTGCAGTACCATTTAATATGATTTCTGTCGGAAATGGGTGGATTGCCTGTGTGCCAACAAGAAAAGCCCAGCAGGGGGAGTGACAGAGCATGACAGTGGGAGGAATAGTAGGTACACAGCTCAAACATTTTTTGTGATTTAGAGACAATAATTATGATAAATACTGCCTTTTGAAATTGATTATGGGTGTAGCGATTATCTAGAGGGGCAAATTGATTTAAAATTGGCATTGTCATCTTCAACAAGCTCAACTCTTGCCCCTTTAATCTTCTTGGGGACAGTGAAGAATAAAAAGCATCCATGTCTCTATGGACATGGCTTTGTCCATTGGTTCACACCCATGTTGGAAGAGAAAGGGGCCACCTCCAAACAGTCCCCACAAGGCTGGGAGCATGAAATTGCCTAAAATGCCATGGTATGCTGAAGCATTCACAATTTCTTTCTTGAGAAATAAGAGGTCAATCTATCTCCTAAAAAACAACTCCACACCATAATTCCCCCTCAACCAAACTTTACAATCGACAAAATGCACTCAGAGAAGTACTGTTCACCTGGAAACCACCAAACTCAATCTAATCTAACAGACTGCCAGATGAAAAAGTGTATTTGATACCCCAGAAAACACATCTCCATTTCTCTAGAGTAGCGAAGCGGCATGCCTCTGTATTGGACGCTTTGCATTGCACTTTGCACTTAAAATATACTTGACACAACATACAGTTGTTGAACAGTTTCATAGAAATTTTATGTTGACTGAAATTGGTCATCACAAAATTGACACAGCTGATCTATATATCTATACTAAATTAGAAAATATGAATTCAGTTAACAATTCTTCAACAAAAATTGAGCCAACTAAAAATAACCAAATTACATCTTTAGGAATAATTGAGTCAACAAACTTAGATTGGTTATATTTGTTTTACAGTGTAGCTTAGAAGCAACTGCTTTGTCATGAAATCTCTACGAATCTCCATCTGCTCGCTGATCTTCAGCTATTCTGAGGGTCACATGACGTTTGGAAGTCTGCAGCAATTTACTGCAGAAAGTTGAAACCTCTTTATACGTTATACATACAATTGAACTTGTAAATGTACAATTTTGTTTTCACAGACATAATACAGTTCATGACCACTTGTACTTTAGTACAATTGGTAAAGTTCATTAAAACCTTTCAGCACAAATGAAACTTTAACACTCATGCCATCAAAGCCTCCACATCATAAAATCACCAGTCTTTTGTGCAACGTTTATTATTTAATCTCTCTCAAGTCAGATCTCAGCTTCAGCACTTCCCTTCATTTTTGATTGAAATATCAGGTTCATTAGCATTCAGTGAGAATCAAATGTGAAGTTTCCCTGCACTCTGAACAATCAGCCAAATGTTTTCCTTGTGCGATGAATGTTTGTGGCTGTCACCATTAAGGTGATGGATGTCTACTCTGCTCTTTCTTTCCAGTTTTTGCTCTCAATCCCTTCATTCCTCTTAGGTTTTCCAGAGGAGGTCTGAGGGGGGTAAAATGATACATGGAGGCTTTGAGAAAACCTGAGTGATATCACAGTGATTTACTGATATGGATCTTATGGCACTTTACAAAATGTCTGAGAGTTTCTCAAATATTGACTGCTTAGTCACGTGACCATCTTTCTGTTTTCCTTTGAAAAGCTGGAGGCTTGCATGTGAAGATTTGCTGAAAGTGTCATAAGATCAGCCAGATGTTAAAGCAATGCTGACTTGCATGACAAACAATGATTGTTTTGCCATATTCATAATTTTATTTATATATTTTTTTAATTACTGTGAAAATAACCCATAACTGTATATAACATGAACGGAGTGTCCAAGATGTCACCCATAGGTTTTTGACAGTTTTTTAGTTAAAAGAGGCTCAAAGTGGGCATAGCCAGTACTCGAAAAAAAGTCCACAGAGGCGGGACATGATCGTTGTGAAGCCGCCTGATTGGCTGGAGGTTTCCATTTTATATGTCTTATACAAACAAATTTTTAAATAATTCACCCCCCTCAGAGTGTTCATAAAGCGATCATACCTAGCGATCTGATTCAACAAACCTAATGGAGCCAGGAGTAAAAACATGTTGTTTTTTTCTCTAAAGTTGGTCATTTTTAACTTAAGAGTGAATGAGAACCCAGCTCCCTTCTGGAGTCAGTCTCAAGCGGCCGCTTGGGGTACTGAACTTCAGTCACTTTCTAATACACGTCGAGAGGAAAAGCAGGAGGTTGTCCTTTGATATAAAATTAAGAGGAGCTTGCTGAGAAAGTAAGGGAGAAAGTGACTCAGCTATGACTCAGCTCAACCAACAAACTGCTGCATGCATACTTCATATTTATCACATTTGTTACAATTTATTCTTTTTCTGTATGGTATCTATTTAGACACTTATTTAGGGGCATTAGAAAGGAGTATGTGGTGGAGGATATCTGTCATTGTTTTATCATTGTTTTAGGGATAACGATATAGTGAAAAACATAGTTTAGCTCTCCCTCGCAAAAAATAAATGCAGAGCGTGGAATAACTCAACAGTGCAGGTGTTGGACTTTTGCATACAGTTGTGAGTCACGCATTCAAAGCCTTCTTGGTCTGTAATGACTGCTCACACTATAAGAGTGCTAGCACTGTGTTAACATGAGCAGGGTTGATTCCTTGTCATCCTCCATTTCCTTTTCACATTGTGTTATATTCAGAAGACCTTCAGAGAAAGGAAGAGCGCCTGCAAATGTTAGTGAGATTTAATAAAAAACAAACAAAGAACACATTTTTTGACATAAACAACATCAGCATGACCATGAAGAAGAGAAAATAAAGTGCACTCCTTTTTCAATTTCCATCCACCAGCTAAACCCTGAAAATGCGCCTTTTCAGAGGTTTTCTTTTTAGTAAAGAATTCCTGAAAGATTTAGAAAAGGTGAATTTACACGTATCTGATTCACAGGTGCATTTATTTTCAGAATAGTGAGCTCTTCATATAAGAAGGTTTGGCGATGTGTTAGTGCTCTTTATCTTTAGCTTATTTCTTCATATTTGAGTTTGCAGAAATGTGCCCTTGATTGATTTAATTCTCCAGAGATATGTTACATCCGGTTCTTTATTTGTTGTTTAAAGCAGCATCTGCACTGGTCTTCCCCTTTGGGTTACTTTGAAGGTCTACAGCTATAAACTAAATGCACACTGAATGTTTTGCTTTTGGCCTACTTTTTAGGCACCATAAAGATGACGAAGAGCCTTTATACTCCTGCAGGTTATTCATTGTGCAGCCCCAACAGAGAGGTGAAGGATATTAATGATTCTTGCCTCGAAACTCTGCTTTGATTACAAGCATAAGAGCGAACATTGTTTTATGGTATAGAAAGCAAATCATATTGTGTGTGATTTGTGTATTGAGAATGCTTTTGAGAAAAAAAAACACAGAAAAGAAAAAAGTTACATGATTTTTATTTTTTTTGCGATTTAGTTTTGATTGTTGTCGTCTTTGCTTTTACTGCATTTAGGCCAATACCATACTTTTCTGCACATTTTCTGTTAAAATTATTTGGAATGCTTGACATTCAGCAAAGACAATGGGGTGAAAAAAACATCAATGATAATAAGCTTTGCAGGTAGCACTCTGAGAGCAGTGAATCCATTCAGCAGATATTTTAAGGTTGTTTTGTTGTCGATGTTGTTGAAGCAAACACAAAAAGCTAAGATAATAGCTACATAATAAACGTTTAGAATTGCTTCAAAGCTGTTGTCTGGTGGTTTGAGGTCATTAGGTTGGTAATCTTAAGTGCTGATGTTGTAAAATACACTTTATCATTGTTATCTTGAAAAAGGAAAATAAAAAATTGCTTCAGACATTAGTTGTATGTTACATTCAAGATTATAGGAAATTGACTGGCATATGTGTTGTGGCTAGAGATGCCACAAAGGATTTATTTTGAAGGAAAATAATGTGATTGGATGTTAGATAATGTTCACATGTACAAGATTAAAAATGCTTGTTTATTTTATAGTGAACATTATATTAATCATAATATTATCTCTATATAATATATTATCTTCATTATTAAAATAACAGTTTTTTTGCTATGGTTTACAAAGAGCGGCATCTCAATCAGGACACCATGCACTTCAAAATCTGTCTTTACATGTGTGAATCCCTGAAGATTTTGTTTTGTTTTTCATTTTATCTTAACTTGTTTAGAGTTTGACCATTTCATATCACTCACAATAAACATATAAAAGTACATTAAACCGTAACATGCTTATTAAATATAAACCCAGTGGATTTAATGCTTCAACCTATATGTTTTTCACATTATGTTATTCACAAATGTAGAGCTTGTGCCCCAAAAATATTACAATCTTAATCTTAATAATTTATGTGACTGAGCTCTTCTTGTTGATATATTTTATGTATTCATATTCAATAAGAAAACAGATCATCATTCATTACTGGTGTGGAGAATGTTGAAAAAGGCCCACCAGCATTGTGCAGTAGTTTATTAATGAAATAGTCCACTAGTCCACTGTAGTACGACTTCCGATCAGTGTGGCATCATGACACCACACATTAGGACTCTGATGCAATTGTAGCTAATTGATTTTTTGTATTATATTAAATGGAATAATTTCAGTCAATGATATTCTCAGAGAGCAACAGAGTTTTTGCTCTGGAAAATTGTGTAGTTTTCTGTTCCGAGAAACAGATATGGGAAATTTAGCTAGGACTAACATCTTAAAAACTGATATTTACTAATGCTCCCCTTGAAAAAACTATTTCTGTTCAAATAGATATCAGTGTTACATATTACACCCCTGAGAACCTTTCAATTTACCTGGTAAATTGAAAAAAAAAACTAGTTTTAAGTTACAATTTGTGTTGTGAGCCATCTTTAAAAACACCAAGGCTTATTATGATCTCAATGTAGTACATGAAAATTGAGATTTTGGTTAAGAAATAAGCAATGCTAATGTTTGTGAAGAGGTCTGAGTTTCCCAGAGACTCCAGGTGCTGCTCTAATATTAATTCATTTCACTCTAATCAAATTGTAAGGACTGGTAAGCTGCTGTTTTCTGGCTATTTGCACATTTCCATGTCTTGTACAGACACAGAATAAGCTTTTCTATTATTGAGCAGAAATTTTCAAAGTTTTGTGTTATTGCTTTTCACTGTAAACTTTCTGAAAAAGTAATCCATCTGAAAAGGCACAATCTGACACATTGTACACTTGAAGCTGCATTTAAGTGGACAGCAACTTTATTGCTCTCATCTGCTTGTCACTTATCTTAGACATTTCCTGAATTTACTGCATTTCATGAAATAAGTTTCGTTAGTCAAACATAAAAGCCTTATGTGAGCTCTTACAAAAAATACAATCCATTTATTTAAAGTGCAAGAGTGAATAATTATAGATATACAATATAAACTTTAACTAAAAGAAGGTTACATATACAAATACATTTTTGCATGTATATGTTAATGTGTTTTTAAAGGCGTGCTTAAAGTGCTTCATTTAAATGAGTGAGATTGCCCAGTTTTGTTGCTCTTTTTTTGTTCGAAATAATGTAGCACGATCACCTCAAAGCAAGGTTGGCTGGGTAAGCTGGCATTTCTGTGTAGAGTTTGCATGTTCTCCTTGTGTTTGCGTGAGTTTCCTCTGGGTGATCCATGGAAGTTAGAAGCCGCATCCGTGGCATAAAACAGCTACTTCAGATTAATAAGGGAACTAAGCCTAAAAGAAAAAGAATAAATGAATGAATGTTTGAGTACTGGCATTGTAATCCAAGTAAAGTTTTGAGGAGAGTTTTTAGATGACACTTAAGTTGTTCTTCAGCACCACACAGGGAAATAGAGCACCAGGAAGCTCATCTAAATGCTCATACCACAAAAGATTTCTCTCATTGCAGCTGACACCTATCCCACCCAACACTGATGCATCAGAGTCAATCGTAATTCAACCAAAGCAAAGAATCAAGCTACTTGAGTCTATTACAGCGGTTTGCACTGGAATGAGCAGTAGAGACAGTACAATTACCACCCTGAGTGTTTTCCCTGGCTGACTTTCAACCTCTACCACTTCCAATCAGGCTCACAGGCTCTGAAAAATTATGAATCGCCCACTTTTGCTCATATCTATCTCTTGTACATGCTGGTTTGATGTCAAGGAGACTCTTGAGTGCACATTGGCGAGATCAGAGGAAGTAATGGATGTAATTTATTCGTGCAGGTCTCCTTCCATGGCTGCTTTGCATTGCAATCAGAGTATAACTGGCATTGGAGAGAAGTGGAACTGGATTAGGCCTGTTTTATCTTTTAGGATGACCTGAGAAACAGAAAGGAGCTCACAATGCTTTCAACATCAAAGCAAAACGTGTCAGCTCCAGGTAGAGTAAAAAGCCTTTTCAGATGCAGGGTTCAGATGCCTTTATAAAGAGAAGCAATCGGCCAAGTCACCTTTGCTCAGATTCAACCTCAGTGGGTTTAAGTGAGCGAGAGACTATGTGTGTTCTTGGTAATGCTATATTACGAGGACCGGATTACTTCTCAAGAAGCAATTTGGTTGTAGGGACCAAATGTTCTCAATGTAATGTCAGTAATATTGAGACGGGTGATACTTTGGGTCTCCTAGATGGGAATAGGTCATGAATCATGCAGAATTGAGTCATTAAAAATGCTGTGTTGTTGGTTTTGGTTGAAACCCAAAGCAAGTAAAAGCATTAGGCCACCTATTTTGTCTTCCTTTACTTTTTATTCTGAATGGGTTAAGCTTTTTTGTGTAATGGTATTTAAAATTGGTTTGAATTTCTATCATAAAGGACAATCTCTTTTATATTTCTACTCCTATTCTGTTATTTTCTTTTAATTGTGTTGCTTTTACATTTCTTCTTCTACATCACATTCCTGCTCGCATTTAATTCCACTTATAAAATAGTCCCCTTAGTACGGTTCCCAATCAGAGTGGTATCCTGGGTCGACCCATTAAGGCCATCTGATACGGTTTTATTGATTCATTCATCTTCATGTCGGCTTTCTTCCCTTTTGGGGTTGCCACAGCGGAATGAACCGGCAACTCTCTGGCATATGTTTTTACGCGGCGGATGGCCTTCCAGCCGCATGACACTGTTTTAGCTAAAGGAAATTGAAAAAAGGGTTATTTAGTTAGATTTTTTTTTGTACTGTAATTCACTGCATTTTTCTCATGCTTTAAATCCTGCAGCTTAAAATATGAAGTGGTTTATTTATGACACTTTACGGACGGTAGAGTTTGTCCCACTGTCATACGCAGCTTCAGTATTAAAATGTACTGATCCCCAGAACGTGGACCAGTGCCATGCCACCAAAGAAATTAATTATTATATGTGTCTGAACAAACTTTTATTTTGATAAATCTTTTATTTTAGGACATTACCAGACTATCGTAGTTACATCTCAGTCACATACTCGAGATAGGATTTTGGATATAAGTTGCTTCTCCAAATGCTGCTCTCACACATGAGCACAGCTTGAATGGGTAGAGAGAACGAGGTACACTGACTAGTCAAGTACAACTTTTCAGGCTAAACCGTGCCCCGGATCAAATGCAACCTTTCTCAACCCAAAATTGTGAAGTTATGTGCAACTTTAGCAGTGAAAAAAAATTTCATAAGGAACCATCGGCCCCTCCACTTTGTAAAAATTTGCCCTTCTTTGCAGAGTTTGGACACCACTGCTTTACAGGCTAAGTTTATTGGAGCAATCTCTCAACAAAAGAGGATGAACGATTTAGTTTAATTTTACATTCTTTTTGTGTGTGAATATCTAAAGATTCAACATGCACACTTGGCTCACAGACAGTGGTGAATATATATATATATATATATATATATATATATATATATATATATATATATATATATATATATATATATATATATATATATATATATATATATATATATATATATATATATTCTTTTTTTTTTTTTTTTTTGGTCAGAGGGGCCATTGAAACAGGAATGCGGGTCAAAGGATAACAATTTTTTTTTTTATGTACTCTGTGCGCTCTACAGTCCGACAATGTACTTTACATACCATTTCATTCATTTCTATTTTACATGTGCCGACAGCTCCTTTGGATTCCAGATCATATTTAATCTAAAAAGCATACAACAGCAGATTAGGGTGAGATCTCACATACACCTCAATTACAGGAGATCATCAGCGTGAAGCTGCTGATTTGCATTTCCAGTACAGTACACGACTTCACGTGTGATTTTTCATGTGTAATGAGAGGCTTCTCTTGGGATTATGGTTATTTCGAGCACTAATTAACAAAGGTGTGAGAACTTTCTGTAAGTGTGAGTCTAGATGGAAATCAATGCATTGTCTGTGTTAAAACTGACAAAATTATTTTTATTTAAAGTTAATTCAGGAGTTTTACTGAAGTCACGATAATTCCTAGACACTCTTTTTACCTGAATCCAAAAATGAAACTCTCAAGAGAATATTCAGTCTGTTTACGTCCTTTTGCGTGCATATATTCATTTGGGTGTTTTTGTTAATGTCAGTTGTCTAAGAGATAAATGGGGAAGTGACAGCTCATTGCAGATATCTGTTTGGTTGCTCATAGAAACCCTTCCTCTTTTATTGATGCCATTTGTGACTCAGAATGCCACGAGGCATCAGTGAGTGGTTGTGAATGGCATCTTCAGTTCACTCTGCCAGCTGGGTAATAGGATTGTAAAAGCCCCATTTATTATGCTTTCTCTGCTCATTTTCAAGCATATTAAAAGCTGTGGATGATCAGGTATTACACGTTTTCTGAAAAAAGGTTTCATTTATATTCCTTATTTTCATGATACATGAAGTAAAACATATTTTATTTATGCATTTCTTCTTGTCTTTATTACTGAGCCAGTTTGTGTGATCCGTATTCATTATCTAAATTATCACACAGGTAACCGATTAGATTTGATTGTACTTTTGTTTGCATTTTGATTACAGAATATATCAAGTTTAAAATAAGATAAAGTAATTGTGGGTGAAAAGAAGCTGTTAAACTGTTAAATTAATGCCTTCGAAAATTGGTTTAAAGGGTCTTAAAATTATAATTTGTGGAAATTAATCTAATTATTATATTGTTCAGTATCTGAAACAGAATAATTACACTGAATGCCTTTGAAGATGTACAATTATCCAAATTGTCTTCATTTTCATTGTTCTTTTTTTTTTTTAGAAAAAATTGTCCCTCCATTTATGAAATTAAAATCGTAACATTATAGACCTGTGTCTTTCCTGCATGTCCCATTTACAAGACCCTAGAATTAGTGGATTATCCCAACCCCAGAAACTAACTAGAAAAAAAAGATGTTTGGAATAGATAGTAGCAAGTACAACTGTTGACTAGCTGCACCTGTGCAGAGATTTAATTTGTACTTCTCTTCGTTATTTTGAAAATTGATTTCTGGGTTATTTTTTTGCTTACGGTGTCTGTCATTGACAAGTTCAGAGTAAGGGGTGGAGCTTTATGCATTTCATCTCACTACCGGAGGATGTTGAAAATCTGTCTGGCTCTTATGAAAGCTCTTTTATGAATATTTTATACATATAAAATATTCTATAACTTTCAGTGTTTTTGTTGTGTTGTTTAATCAGTTTGAATGGTAAACATTTCGGTTGATCACTTGTTTATTAATTTAGTTTATTATAAACATCAACCAGTCATGACTACAATTAAGTAGGTCTTAAGTTAGAGATTGTTTAAAAAAATGTGTTAATCATGTTTAAGCATTCGCATTGGTTTATTTTAAATAGAGAAATAATGGCATTTAATAAGCTTTATCAAGGTTTTAGATTTCCAATTATAGCAAAGAAAGGAATTTTAATGATCCGGTTCTTACTGCAGCAAGAATATTTGACACATCTCCTCTGGTCATAAAGGCTAAAACTAATTATGACTTTTCCTCAAGATTTCCACTTAAAAATGTCGCTGCAAATCAGGGTTATTGTCTCAGGGTTAAAAGTGGTGAAAGTAATTGCCTCTGCTTGTTACATTTGAATTTAGCATTGAAGTTCACAAAAAGCAGCAGGACATCAGATAAAAGTCCTGTTCATTTGGCAAAATAATTAAAAGATTTTTCTGTGAACAACCTGTTTAAAGAACCGTTTAATTCTTCATTGTTCCTCTGTGCAGGGCCTGTAGCTGTGATCAGTGGTGAGGAAGACTCTGCCAGCCCCCTTCACCACGTCAACCACGGCATAATCACACCATGCACCCTGGATGCTGGTCCGGACGCAGTGGTAATCGGCATGACCCGCATCCCGGTCATTGAGAACCCACAGTACTTCCGTCACGGACACAACTGTAACAAGCCCACCACCTGTGAGTACATTTAACATTTCAGTAGAGATTGAGCTGATTCATTTCCAGGAAATATAAGCCAGCTGTAAGCAGTTAAACTCTGTATATTATCCTACTGCAGTTAATCATGACTTAAAAATCCTTTTCTGTGAGTTACATCTCTGGGTTTTTTTTACATTCTGGACTACATAAATTATGAATATTGAATGATATTGGGGTTTCTTTCATATATAAATCTAAATACGTCACCTTGAGGTACTTCACATTTCAAGAATGAGTATCAACACGTGTTTTTGTTGGTATGTGTGGGTCTTGCTTGTGTATCACTAGAATTTAAAATGTTATTCACCAGCAAGAACATAGATTTTCTATGAAATTTTAAATTTCAGTGTTTTGCTGTAGAGCCAATGAACTTCAGAATCAGAAAGATCTTTATGGCCAAGTGTGCAAAACACACACACACACACAAGGAATTTGCTGTGGCACAGGAGTACTCTAAAATGTTGATACAAAAAAAACGACACCATAACATTGCATAGTAAAACAGGTTATATAAATAAATTGTTTATTTTAAAAGTAAATAGAATATAGTAATATTCTAGAAATAGAGGTAGTAAAAAGTATCAAGGTGCTTAAGAAATGTTCCATTGCTGTACTTTACGCTTTCGTCTGCCCAGTACCTCCAAAGCGCAACTGGAAACGTGCAAAGAGTCCACATTAGAGTATTGTAGCTTAGTGCAATATTTAAGGGAAATATTTAATAGTGTTGGTGGGGAAGTTATGAATGGCCTGAGGGAAGAAGCTGTGTTTGTGCGGGCTGTCCCGGTGTTTGGGGCTCTGAAGCGCCGGCTGGAGGGAAGGAGCTGGTAGAGGTGGCTGCCTTGGTGAGGAGCATCCAGAGTTATTTTAAGAGTCCTCTTTTTCATTCTGGAGGTGTATATTTCTTTAGGGGGGTAGAGGAGCTTCATTGATCTTTTCAGCAGTCAGAAGTGTCCTCTGGAGTCTCCGGATGTCTGATTAAGATGCTGAGCTAAACCAAAAAGTGATGGAGGCGCACAGAACAGACTCGATGACCTCTGAGTAGAACTGGGTCAGTAGCATCTGTGGGAGGTTGGAAAAAGTCTATTTATTTTAGAAATTCCATTGAAAAAGTGAAAGTTATGTATTAATATAATATTATAATATTTACATAGAAAATATTACTTATAAAAAAATATATATATAATATTTTTAAAAGATCCCCCTCACCCCATCATGGACTCTTCTCCTGGCTGGCCTCGGGGGAAGGTTTCGCAGCCTCAGGTGCGAGGTTCTGCAAACGCTTTTATCCCCACTCCATCAGACTATTGAACTCTAAATAACTGTGCTGCCTCAAATCATGCTGCTCTATAAATGTTTAATAATCCCAGAATATTTTTCTTTTTTTAGAAATGATTTTTATATTTTTAATATAAATATTTTTTTGTGTTTGTATGTATTATTTTCTTGTTGAGCCCTGCAACGAAATTTCATCCTTATACATTGCTGTACTGGACTGACAATAAAGTCGGTCTGTCTATCTCTATCTATCCATCTTATAGTAATTCATTACGTGCAGCCTTATATATTTTAAGTTTTTATTTAACCATACAACTAATGAAAATCCTAAACACAGCAAATGAGAAAATTAGAATAGTTAGAATGTGTAAAGGTTTAATGTTGAAGACACTCTATTCTGCTATTGTTGTAAGTAGTCTCAGCCCCAGATCTCCCGCTCACCAAGCATTGGCTGATGGTTTTGGTGCTTTTTTATGAAAGGCACTTCAAAAATACTGAAGTCATGATTTGTTTGGTCGAAAATTTATGAATTTTTATGAATTTGTTTTTGTTCTGCTCGAAAAGCCACACGACCGAGAAAAGATGATTATGATGACTAGCTGTGTGCTCCTCGATTTGATTATAGATAGTGTTATTCTATTCTTGAAACTTTGTTATCTCTCGTCTTCTGTGACTTTTTTCCATGGCTAACTTGTTACATGTCTGTCAGTTGATGTGAAATTTTCACTCTCTGAAACATGAAGCTATTCGAAAAGGGATTGGTTGTTTGTCATGTCCGTCAAATGGCCCCATTGCCAGGTCTTGACCAAATAAAGCAGACAGAACCCTTATACTTTTCTTGAAGGCTTCATTAGACTATCTTGTAAGTAATTTATATAAATCAGAATGATTGTGGCATAATATTAATTTAAATGTGAAGCAGTTAAAAAGAGTCATTGTATTTAGTTTTAGTGAATGGGCTTCAAAGTAAATAGACAGTTATTTCTTCAATATGGTTTATGAAAATATTTGACAAGGTAGTCAAAATGTTTCCTGTGATTTTAACCTGTCCTTAAATGTTTTTTTTGTAACAAAACTGATTCGATTAAACTCTGCTGCAATTTTTAAAAAGCTGATCAAAGTGCATTTAATACAGTCGAGGGCTGTGGCATTGGATGTGATTTGCGGGTATTCCATCCTCGCCTATTTTACAGTGTGCTCAGGGAGTGTGTAAATCTGCTGCCCATGACTCGTCATATTTTATTCCGCTTATTGAACTGTCGTATTTCCAGAGTAAATTGATCTTGGGTTAAATTTAAGTTGGCTGCAAGCTTTTTCTTGCCTCACAAATTGAATACCAGACAAAGCATTTGTACTGCTCGAAAAAGAGAAGGTGGAATAAAGTTAAAGTAGAGTTCTTTAACTTAATAGTTGTAGGATGTCTGTTGTGCTCATAAAGTGCTCTTTTGCTTATTTTTTTTATATTTTGGTTAATTTTATTGTAAAAAAAAACTATAATTTAAAGAAAAACACAACAAATAAATGTGTATAATATTTATTATTATTATTGTTGTTATTATTATTTCAAATGGCTCTATAGTCATACTTTTTAAATGTTTTTTGGCCAAACTGATTTCCACCTGAGACCGGCAGCCTTGATCCAGAATAAGTAGGGATTTATCGGTCTTCAGGATTTAACAATAGTCCTGAATTGAAAGAGTAGCGTTTCTGTTTATCCTATTCTATCACCCCTATTAGCTCTTCCTTCAGTTCCAAACTGAGCAAAGACACATCTCTCTTTGGCATTTGGAGTGAAACACACAATTCTTGTCTCGTGTGTGTTTTGGTGTTGTTTGTGTCTCCTGTGTGGAATAGACCCCCAAACTAAGCATGCTTAGTGAAATCGGCTTAATGTGGCTGGCCTCAGAAGAGTCGACTCAGATTCTCCGGCCCCGTTTGAAGCTCAGAATGCAGCATACTGTCATCAGCCTTTTACAGCTTTGATGGCTTATAATGAAATAAAAGAGATTATACGAGGTCAGAAAGGTACAGCTGAATCAGAAGATTGCTTCTCAGCACTTGCAGGTGACTCACAAAAATGTATTTAATTCATATAATCAATCAAATTGTGGTTGGCAAGTGGTACTTTGACCAAGAATTATAAAATGTACAGTAGGAAGATGATATTATTTTTGTTTTTGATGTTTATAGTGAAATCTCAATTTAAGATATACCTAAAATCTCAATAATTTTATTGGAACATAGCCTACCTTGTATCTGACAGAGGGGCCAAATTTACCTCTAACCTACGCAACCAAGTTTGCAAGCAATGAATCATCCAAAAACTCACAAATTCCTATTATCCCCAAACGAACACATGAACAGAACACTGAAGACAATGATTTCCTCATATGTGGAATTTCATAAACACTGAAAAGAATGGTTGGCTGAGTTCTGTTTTTCAATAAATACTGCCTGGCAGGAAAGCACAGGATTTACACTTGCCCAAATTGCTTTGCAGCGAAATTTAATTGGTCCAGTTGAAAGACCCATACAATGGCACCAGTTACTTGACCCTAATTGCCCCTACACCGGATAGGCATCAGAACCTTGTACAATGTGCACAGGAAATCGTAACAAAAATAGGCTCAAGACAAGCAAGATATATTACAAGAGAGTATAATAGAGTACAACCTTAGACACAGGCAAGCCAAGTTTGAAGTTAAAGATGCAGTCTGTTCGTGCTCATGCTTTGTGAAAAAGCTAAAAAAGGAGTGAAGTCTGTAATGTGGAAGGGGCCAGGAAAAGTAACAAATATTTAAGGGCCTGTTGATTAATCTGTCTCAGTGTTTGTTGCTGTTTCTAAGAATATAGACACCTAGCATGTTCAGAATTTAAAGCCCTTCCTTGAATATGACAACAGGCAGAGACGTGTTGAGATATTTTTTTACTTTTTTCTTTTTGTTAGTTGTACTTTCTACCGCTAGTAGCACTATAGGATTAAACTGTATGAAATGGATCTGGGTTTTCCAAATTGTAAGTCAAGCAGCATGGTATGAAGAGAAATAGATTGTTCTGATTCTCAATCTAAATAAGGGCTCTCCTATCTGGGCCTGCATTTTGGCTGTGAGGCACGTCATATGAAACGGTTCATGAACAGAATAACATTAAAAATTACAAAAATATCCTCACGGATATCATCAACAAACATCTGCTACATCTGTCTACAGTATTAGGATCAGCACCAAGGGACAAGCTCTATCTGAAAAAAAACTCACTCTTTTTGTGTTTTTGATGGTGATGATGGTTGAATATATTTAATGGCAATTTCAACTGGAAGACTCTACTTTATTCTGTTGATTCCAAATCTTTGTTGACAGAATGTATATGATCAACAGCTTTCTAGATAACTGTGAGGTGTTTATATAACCAGTCTGTCAAACCAGAGAGAATGTGTCCAGCTTTGACAGGACAGAAACTACTAGGGACACAGGGCCAATCAAGAATTCAACAGCCAGTTTCAGTGCTTAAACCCCACTTCATCTAAGCTTCCTGTTGAGGCCAACGTGCAGCTTTTACAGCCCACGGTAACACTTTGTCCTAAGCGGGCCACTCTGCGCCAAATGAGTGGTGAAGACTTGAGACAGAGTTTACAGAGACTGGAGATGCTCCGAGCTGTGACTCATTCCTTATATTTCATAAGCAGGATTACTTTAAAACTCAGCCAGATATCTTGAGAAACTTGGCAGTTTTGGGAATTGGTTAGTTACTCTGTGAAATTAAAATCCCAATATCACAACTTTATCAGTTGTTGCTAAAGCAAGCGAATGTTACCATCTGCTGATTTTAGAGTCTGTACCATTTCACCCCAATTCTTTAATTAATAACACTGATAATGCCCTTCATGAGAGGTGTAAGAGATCTTATTCATAATTCTCCTAATGATTGCTTCCTATGAAAAGCGTTTGGCAGTTGTCTGGCATTCATTTGGCACTGGCAAACAGTATTTGGGACAATCATAGTTCAAGTCTGGAGGTAGTAGTATTGTATATAGTGAGGCATAAAATAAATGGGTCAGAGATTAAATTAAATGTTACTTGGCTAAATCTAGAGACAGTCCTGCTTAAAGTCTGGCACATACATGGCCCTTGTCTAGTACTTGATCCAGTCATGCATCGTAATTCATAGTCATTTTTGAGCCAAGCAAAATAGCTTGAGTATGCCAGAGCGGTACCAAATAAAACTTGCTATAGACTATATCAGTCAACAACAGTTACTAAAGGGGCACAAAGCTTTGTGATCTGTCAATAATCTTATAACATTGGATTTTGTGTTCAATGTTTTCCATTAAGATGATACAGCTTTTTCAAGGTGCCCTGCTGACAAAAATTAAGAAAATGTTTTTTAACACAAGAAAATTAGGTTTATTAACCAAGATGTAGCTCAGATGTAACATGTAAAAGTACAGATATTTCACAAAACATTTACATTAGTAAAAGTACGCATTTTTTAAAAGTTGTCAAAAAGTACTAGTTACCCTAAAATGTACTGAAGTAAATGTAACTAAGTAAATGTAGCTAGTCACTACACACCTCTGTTGCTAGGTAATAATTAATGTTACTCAAGCAAGGAGGCAGGTTTTTGATTAATGCTGTGAGTAAACTAGGTTTACAAATTTGATGAGCCATTACATAATCAGCCATTACATCATGCTGGAATAAAAGTGTAATTGCAGCAAATGAACCTATGAAATCCTGGATTCAAAATAACATGCCAATAACAAAGGACAGGAAGTCCAGGAACTACAGAGTCCATACTTGCCATATCAGATTTCAACATAATATGGAACAAATAGGTTTGTGTTTATCTTCTGGAAATCACTTGAACATCTAGAGTAAGAAAAATGTCTTGCTTTGTCTGTATTTTTAAGGAAAATTGCTTAAGACTTGGTATTAAAACTGTGTATTCAGTATTTGTGTATTTGAAGGACAGATGGACAGACAGTGGAATGGATTAGTTTGAGGATTTTTGGATTGTTGTTTGCAGTCTTTCCACTTTGGGCAGTGGCAGTTTGTCAGTATTGTTTATTAGCCTTTCTTTAGATTCTAATTGTTCACATTTGAGCGAACCCAGATAGCAGAAGGGAAAAAAATGAAGGGAGCGGATGAAAAACGACAGAGCCCTAGGCAAACAAAGCCAATATCCGCTGCTCCATGAAGCTGATACACAATCAAACAGAGCCTGGTGGGGTTGGAGAAGCTCAGCCATGCCTTGTAAAGCGCCTGATTTCTCATTTTGTACTTGGAGAATGGAGGACGTGGAGAGAATGGGAGATCAGCGTTGGAGAAATTTGTGTAGCTTAGCTGCTGAAGCTTGAAACGTTTAATTGAATTAGAATCGCAGCCTGCGCGGGATGTTCCGTTAGGGTGGCGTAGTGGTTCAGAAGGAAGGGTTATAAGGAAATCTTTTCGAATTCTTAAATTGAAGAGGAAAGTGACTCGCACATCTCTTAGGCATGTGTTCTTGTGTTAGCAGACGATTCTCTCAGCATCCTCAAACATACTTCAGTCCACAGACACAAGGGAACACTGTTCACGCTACAAATCGTGTTAACCATGGCGAAGTTTACTGATGAATATTGAGAAACAGAATTATTTGTATGGTCTGCATGAATCTTTAATGGGGCCATGAGTGATTTGTAATCTGCCATGCTAGTGTTAGCGGGTGTTTACAGTTTTGAGAATGTGAACACTATTAGATTAATAACCCCAGAGTTGTTGTTTTTCTCTCTCTCTTTCCTTCTATCGCTCTCTCAGCACCTCTTTGGCTTCACACACTTCAGAAACGGAAATGAGCCGTGACTCAAAAGAAAAGTTGCCTGATGCTTAGATTAGCTGGATCTAATGGCGTCATACTAGGGAGAGGGCTTCTAGTTACAGTTAAAGTTGCGGGATGCGAGTTGAGGGATGCAATCATGGGAAAACAATTTCACCAGAACAAACCCAAGACCAAGAATACCCTGTGATATTCCAGCTCCTGCTAATTGGCTACATGTGTGTTGTGATATTTGTCCTGACTGGCCAAACCAGGTCTATTTTTTTTAAACCACATACCTAAAAAAGATTTCATTTTGTAGTAAAATAAGATTTTTTTTTGCCATAATTCATGTAATTTGTCATGATAATAAATACAATCCAAGATTCACTGAATAATTGCCCACTGAATTTTTTTTTGCTGAAAATGTGCTGTTTTTGGATTTCGGCTAAAACAGCTTTATCACAGTAACAACTTGACCAAAACAGCAAGTTCTGATTACTCTAACAAAAAGATGTGGTCTGCAAGTGCTTTTCTGAGTCTGGGAGCTCACATTTCACAGAGATGTATTTTGATCTACACTTCTGGCACTAGATCCGCATTATAAAGGTCATTTTTGGTTTTGGCAAATGTTATTCATTCTGCATCCCTACATACTGTACAATATTTTATTGTAAAATGGTTGTGATTTAAAAATAATGTGAAACTTAATATATAGTCTCTTAAAATTAAAGTTGCATTATCTAAGTTGTTGATATTGCATTAACATAAAATTGTGGAGCATTACAATAATGTTCTGACTGTACCCTTAGTTGTTTCGAGGTAAGTATTGGAATTGTGTGGTCTCCTCTAATGTGTAATTGGGGTGGAATAAGTTCGCTTGTGCCAGGAGGCTCACGGTTAACTCCAGAGAGAGAAGATTAGCGAGAAAAGCTTTGCTTAACTGACAGCCAGTGGCCAGAGAGTTTGTCTAGGGCTCACTGTGGATAGAATGCATCTGCACCTTTTCAGATGTCTCCATTACTGAGAGTCTCATTGCTTCCATGCTCTCGAGTCTGCATCTCAAAAACCATGCGCTGTAGTGGGAGCTTGACCAGTACAGTTGGGATTAGATCATGGCTGTTTGAAAGCTTACTTTAATGAAACCTCTGTGATTAAGTTATAAAGAACACTACAAGGACGATTTGTAAAAACCACTTTGTCTGTCAGTTTTTATTCTCATCCAGACATTTACTCCTTCATTAAAGAAACCATCGAAGCAACCCTCTCTCCAACCAAATGACGGATGACCCAGAAACCACCATTCTACCAACAGGCCAATGAAACATTCATTGTCTAACCAAAATTTCAGCCGACAAACAAACTAGACAGGAACACCAGCAGTCTGACCAACCATCCATTTATCCATCCAGCTAAAGCAATATCCAAAGCGATTGTCTGTTCAACCTATTGTCAAACAAACTCACAGTTTAGTTTGACAATACTTAGTATATGTTTCCAAATATAAGATCTTGAATATTGAGGCAGTGTTAAAAATGTTCTTTTGCTGATGCTGCTCTTAGTGGCCAAGACATGAAGCAACCTAACTATAGTAAAAATAACAAAAAGACAAATCTTGCGTCCTGGGCTTGCTTTAAGGTAGAGCAGCCGTTAATCCTTAAAAGACAAAGGAACAAATTAAGAAGGAAAACAAAGAGGATGTGGCTATTGATTGTTATACTTCAGTGAAGATATTATAGATGAACTGCCTCTTTATGTTTTTTGAGTCAGAGGGGTATGCTGGGAAAGTGAGGCAAATTGGGCCCAGCTATAGAGGAAGTGTTGAAGCATGACATCTGATTGTCTTCACATGCTTTTACATTCAAAATATGAGATACACCAAGCAATGACCAAAGCCATCCATTCAAACAATGTTAATGCCACCACAAGTCAATCCACTTTATATGTTTTTCCAGGGTGACTTTCTATAATTCTATAAAGAAAATTATGATTTTCGGGTGAGATCAGAAAGTTTTATGAAACTGCCAAGTAGTTTCTTTCACTCAATTTATCATCTATGATCAGACTGATTTAGTTTTTTTTATCATTAGCTCATTTTTACCTAGATTTTATTTACAGTCTGAGTCTCAGTCAGTGGTTCTCTAACAACCTTTGCTTCCTTGTCAAGGTATCGTGTGTTTACGTACACTGTTATCATTTATCTATTGTTTGGCAAGAGGCACATTTAACTACATGCTTATAAGTAATAGTAAGAAAAGCAAGAGTAAACTACTCTCCCATTAAGTTGGCTTTGAAATTTTCCTCTTGGGATAGCTGGAGAAATGATCAGAAAACAGAACATTTAGGTAAAACTAATTTAATTGAACCCGTCAAAAAAAAAACAGTTTCACATTTGAGCTCTGCAAAAAGGTGGAAAACTGTTAAACCATCATTGCTATGATATTACTGTCAAACTGACAAAAGTGAAGTAACTGTTCACATTTCTTCCATTTGTTTCCATGGCACAAGTTTTGAAAGTGTGGGCACAAGTCACATTTAGCCATCAGAAACTCCTGGTGCACACGTCTTTCAGGCATCTCCCCTGAGAACTCTTTAGAAACAAAGTTACTGCAGTAAATGGCATTATAAACACAATGTATTGAAGGATGCTTCTCATTTTATAAGCTTTGTGCTTCAAACAGAAAAAAACATGACACCTTTTCGCCTAGCTCATCCTTGAAGAAGAATGTTTTAATAGAATTATACATGGCAGAGGACAAAGAAAGTGTCTGGTTTGGAGGCTATCCAGTGCTTATGATTTGAAAATGGTTTTACAATAGACCATTAGAGTTTTTCTTTTTTGACACCACCTGTTCTGTTGTTAGGAGTACTAATATAATGATTACAGGCTCAAATAAAACTGAAAATGGAATGTTAAAATGTATTATAATTTTGCATTACATTTTTAACTTGCTCTGGGGTGCAAGTACCACCGAGTTCTCTGCTAAAAAAAAATCAAAAACATGTAAACCATTTTTTTTGCAACTTGATATTTAACTGTGTATCATTTAGTCTTGTTTCTTGTTTAGTTTTAAAAAAAAGTTATTCACATGTAACTGAGAGTTCATTATAATGACTTCAGCATATACCCAAGTGTTAAGTCCATAGCCTAGAAACTAAATATTGTTAAATAATTGAAATAAATTCCAGCTAAATCGTACTCTGATACAGACAGAAATATAATTTTTTTCAAGTTAGGTGTTGTGTCTTTAAAGAAAATCTGCATACATCTACACATTTACATGTCAATATCTCAGGCTGTGCTTGAAATATTTGTTAGAACCTCATGTTTCAGGTTGATTAGTATACTAATAATTCTAAAGAAATAAATAATATGTCACACATGACAGCCAATAGAGTTATATGCTGTAATTGGAGCATATATTCTGTAATATTTATATTTATAATATTTAAGCGACATGTGAAAATAGTAGAAGGTGAATGTGTAATTTCTGGAAACAATACAATCACGTTCTAATACATTCGCTTTTATATATTACCTGGTCTTAAACGTTTATGTACAATTTCTCACTCGTAAAAAAAAAGAAAAAAGAAATTAACCAGACACCTAGTGATTATATTTTAGATTTCTGATTTTTGTATTTAACTTTAACATCATAGATTCATTGATAGGTTGTAATGTTTGATTGAGTACTGTTTTGATTATTTTGTATAAATGTATTGTTGCATGTTGACAAAGACCAGTGTTTGCTTTAATTTCTGGTGGTAGTACAACCTTGAGCATTACTAGCAATGTGTAACACTATTTTGCTTCCAAATATGTTATTGTATGCACACTAATATATATTTATCTAATTATTTATTTTTATTTATTTATTTATTTATTGTCAGGAACACATAGAACAGCACTGATGCCAAAAAAAAATCATAAAATAGGCGCTTACATGAACTTTAGAATGATGGCCGTTGAGCATTTTGCATTTAGAGAATTAACACAATGAAGGTAGACTTAATTGTTTATTTTATTATTAGTGGCATATTTCATGTACACAACTGTATTTCTTTGTGGGCATATAATGGCAGCACAAGGACTGTACAATTGTAGAGAGATTTTAAAAATCATTATGCACAATTCTGATAGGCTACCAACTATTTCTCGTGTTCTTGTTCAACAAGTGTCCATTTTGAGGGAAAAAACTTTCTTATAGACAGACGCTGAAACTTGAGTGGAGAGGATGTGTCTCTAAATCTCCAAAGAAAACCATGTTCATGTCAAATGGCATTTAAATCAGCTCACACCATTAATATATTCCCTCTGAAGCCCTCGTCTGAGATGAATCTGAGCTGTCTAAAAGACGGATGGATTTCTCTGTGGAGCCGCTGGCGGTTTTTGGCTGACAGCGGGCACACCTTCTGCTCGGCCTTGTCCCATTAGCTACAGGTGGAACCGCTGCAAGAAATTAATCCTTATTAGGCTACACTGAAGGGGGCGACTCGGGACGCTTCTACTGGCCTGATGACGAATATTCTGATCGTTCCCCCCAGGCCTGGGCGCTGGCTTCTGGCATTTTTATGAATTTGTGTTTTTATCATCTGTCAGTTTGTATTAGAGGGGAGCTTTAGATTTCTTGCAGGACATTAACCGATGGCCTGTTTTAGTAATGGTACAGAGGGAATGATGTAGCGCCAGCAGTGAAGGAAAAGATTTCCTGAGTGCTCTGCTCTTATATTTGAGTCGAGGGTAATCATTTTGTATGATGTTCTGAGAAGATGCAATGTTTATCTTCTTAACTGCTTCCCTGGGCGGTTTTCATAGACACTGCTGGAGTTATGGCTGGTCAGAATCATCCATATTGTGTTTCCTGTCCCACTGTTTATGTCTGGAGCCCATCATCACAGCTTCATGTGTAATTAACTGTTCAATAAATTATTTTCAGAAAATCTACTTGAGCTGAAGATAACTGTGAAACATTTTGAAGAAAAAGCAGATAGGGTGTAGTGTGACATATTTACTGAAGTTAAATTAAAGATGTCATATAATGCCTCTTTTAAATAATTTATATAAAAAATGTTTGACCCCTCTGCACCCTTAATAACCCTCAAAAGGCATTTTTTTATTGCAAATGTCTTTGAATCTCCTCAAATTATTGTGCTCAACACACTCCCTGTTCCTCCCACTGCACGTGCTTCTGGCCATCCTCCTGTTGGGTTTTTCTTGTTGACAGAAAGAAAATTCACCCATTTCCCACAAATACATTCATCATTTGTGCGGTTCAAACTCTTTTATCAATCATTTCAGAACTTGTTGATGCTCATCTATCTCAAGGTATGCTCAAGAGAATAACATTTGTTGAAAATTTTAAAATTTTTTTGGGGGAAAACTGAAAAGTAACTTTGAAATGTAAGTGGGCTCATATTGGAAAACTCTCTTTCCAATGTTGGTTTCTGTTTCTAAAATATCTTATCAATAACTGCAAAAATATATAATTTTATTATTAAATGACTGGAAAAGTATTTTTTGCCCCTCGCTCTTATTTCCGCAGATCTAAGTTATTTAGAAAGGTGATGCAGATAGATATTTTGTAACGATTGACATTAAAGTAGCAGCATTTTGAATACAATCACATTTTTATATTTGGAATTAAAAAAATCAATGGAGAAAATTACGTTTTAGATTATATTGTGAAATGTAACTGAGAAATTGTAGTTATATGGAAAATGCACTATTACATTTAACTTTTATCTTTTATTTTTGATGCAATGAAATGTGAAATCCCTACAATTGATTAAGAAGATAAGATTTAAACAAATAATTTGACTTAAATCAGTGAAATTGGCAACACTCTTTTTAAATATGAAAATACATGTACATAACAGGTACACTATATACCTTTACTGCTTTAGGTTTTTATTTTTTACTTTACCTTTTATTATTTATGGTTAAGTACACAATTGTTATTTTGTGTTGAATTGTGGAAAGTGAAGTGGAAACTTGCCATCTTCCTACCTTTCTTCAAAATATTTCAAAATCTTTTCTGGTAGCCATAGCAATCTTCAATCCAAAGCAAACACCAAATGATCAAAGTAAAAATGCAATGACTCTGGCTCTCCAGGGCATCTCATGCAGCATCATATTCTCTGTTTAAAAGCCCCTCACTGCAGGGTAATTGATGGGACGGTCCCACATCCCACCGCTTCTTGCTCTCTCATCATGAGCTGGAAATGATTTTGCCCCAGATGCAATCAAAATCAAAAGATTGACTCAAATCAGAACTCTCCAGCCCATCTCCAGATGTCATGGCCCTTTCCTCTCAGCCATCTATGTCTTAATCTCTTCTCTTCGGTTCCTGGTGTGCTAGCGTATGCTAGAACCTCACGCGGTCGATCGGCAGAGTTTGAGGATTTTAGATCCTGTGTACAGTTGTTTCAGTAAGGTTTCCACTAGGCTGAATTTAAAATCATCAAACATGAGGAATGATGAGTTCATTTGTACGCGTATTTTGATGATTCAGCAATCCCGTTTCTGGATGAGTCCTGTCGAATAGGCCTAATTCCATCATTCTTAATGGCTTTCAAGTCAAAACAGTGCTAACAGTAATAAGATGTATCTTGCATTTTGAGGCTACTTTTTATTTTTATGTTTTACATTGATAGTTAGTATAATATCTTAGCAGAAACTATTTTCTTTGACTATATATATATATATATATATATATATATATATATATATATATATATATATATACACTTTTTGCGTTACTATTTTGAAGATGAAGAAATACAAATAATTTTTTCATTGTTGTGACTCACTTTTTATCCTAAAAATTAAGTGACCTACATCTGGGAGCATTAGAGGTGGATATTCTTTCAATTACAAGTTTCTGTAATATTGTCCAAAATAATACATTCAAATGTGGAATGCTTAGTGTTTTAGTAATGCTTAGTAAACAAAAAAAAGTTGTATTTCAGTTATATTGTCAATACAAAACATTATAATTGACAACCCAGCAACGTTTCCTTTGCATTCGATTTAGGTTTTATAGTTTTTTTATTTTTCAAAAACCTAAAAATAACATTGCAACAACATCGTAATAACCCTCCAGCACACAGGCAGAGAAATATATATATATATATATATATATATATATATATATATATATATATATATATATATATATATATATATATATATATATATATATATACACATACATATATGTATTCCAAACATTCCATTTTCCATGATTCAATAGGTTTTTAGATCGAAGGCAACTTATGGAAATGTTCCACAAGTCTAAATCAGAGTTTGCTTTTAGATTATTAATTATATAGCAATCTAACTACATTAACTGTCATGAATGATTTTTAAGTAGGCAGTCATATACAGACTCTAGTTTCAGACCAGAGGTATATATACCAATAAACAAATAAAGGCATCAATCAAAGCTAAAATAGGTTGTTTGGACAACAGCAGAACGTTATCTTCTGTTGTGATTGAAATATAACAATTCCCCAATTCTCTTAGCATCTAATGTCAGTTTTATGGGTACCCCATGCACATCATTTTACCAATATCAGAGCAAAAACTATGGTTACATTTGATAATAATACATCCACACTATCAATCTCTGCCTGTTTAAACAACAAACAGCATTTATATTGAAATCGTTCCCTTTAATACCATAAAACTACTTGCCTGTTCACGCTTAATCAAATCTGAATCTGACCATTAATATTTTTATTTGCACCTTAAAACTTCCAAAATAAACAAGTTTACCATTAATTCTCCCTCTCTAATACCGCTTGCCCTGTTGCTACTCTGTTGATGACCATAAATGCTAATGCTTCTCCTGCCATCTCATTAAAAGCCTCTAATTGCAACACAGAAGCGTAACGGTCACTCGCCAACAATATATAACCTTCATCACTTCTCCTCTCATCATCCTATTCTCTCCTCCTCTGTTCTGCCACAATATGCAGCATAACAAAATCATTAGCCGGCTGCCGATGCATCCTAATGAATTAACCCAATAAAGCAGTAAATAAAGGTCGGGGGCGATTCTGACGTGGCTCTTGTGACACTGTAACTTTTCTCCAATGACCAGCGCCATCTGTCGTCCCCGAGACGATGTACTAAATCACAATTACCTGCAGTCAAACATCGAGCAGTGCACTGGATTAGCCTTGTTTGCTTCACAGATTGGTTTGCGTATGATTCTGGTTGAATTAAGTTTGTTGACTTCTGGCCTCGGTGTGTTTCCAGTAGTAATGCATTCATTATTTCTGGAAATACGGCTCAAGCTTTTTCATCTCTCAAGAGCATGAAGAAAAAAAAGCTCATAACAGACCCTGAACGCAAATGCACTTTCTGCTACAGGATAATTGAGAGTGCTGGGTCTAAATGACACAGATGTGTGTTGACTTGTTCAGGCATACACAAGGAGCGATGCATGAAATAAAAATAAATACAGAACATAAGGTATGATTGGATGTTTTTAAACTGTTTGTTACCGTTTTTTTATTCAAGGACAGCAGAGATGTTTTGCATTATGGTTTGATTGCAAGCACAGTGAAATAGTTTGCTACAGCTATATGCTAATTTGCTTGAGGACACTGTGGGTGGCTCTTCAAGATCACAATTTTCTTTTGAACACTCTGATCTGAGTAAAAAGCATCAATATTCAAAATCGACCAGTTGTGAACAGTTTTCTTAAGTCATTCCTGTTTTCTTTATTTTGATATTCTGATTTGTTTTTTTCATGAAGCCTATCTGTAGTGGAAAATTGCATTTTGCAGCTTCATATTCTTGTGTATAATTTATAACCTTAAAAATGAAGTACTTGGTTAATTCATGTAATTTGTTTAAAACCTTAAATTTAATCTTTACTAAATGACTCACTGATTTAAATAGTTTAGTCTCCACTAAACAACTTCCTCAGTGAAATCTTTCCATAAAATTTGATTACTTACACTTACATTACATTTATGCATTTAGCAGGCACTTTTGTCCAAAGTGACTTACAGCTCAGGTCGCTTGTAGAAGAAGTTGTATCGGCTGATCTATCAACCATAAAAGGAAGAAAATAAAGAGGAAAAAAAGGATTTTCTTGTAATAATGTATTCTCTGTTCCCATCATGTTTTAATGATGTAAATAATCTTGAAACCTGCATTGCATTCTGGGAAAGTCTGCTGATTAAACAGGAGTCATTAAATCCTGAACACCTACTGGCTATTGTTGCTTTTTTTCAGTTGAAAAAGTAAAGTTTGTGCTTACTTACAAAAAAAAAACACGGAGGAATGACATTTCCTGTCAAAATAATGTCTGAGTTACTAAAGTGAGTTTTGATGAGCTGCATTCACTTGAAACGTTAAAATCAAATGACACTCGCAACAATCCTGTGCTGTAGTTGTAATTGCTTAGGAATTTAAATATGAGTTGAAATTCAAAGAAATTAGTTTTGGTGGATTTGTAAAAAGGAGTTAAAATGGATTTATATTGGTAATGCTATATAAAACAGAACTATCTGTTAAATTATTAAATATTACAATAAATGAGTAAAACCACAGAGATGAAAATGTTTACCTAACAATTTATACAAGTATGGTAACTTTCTGACAGTATTTCGCTGTATGGTCCACAATTGAAGATATGTTGACAATGGGTATTGTTAAAGAATATTTAAAATAAAACCAGAAATAATAAAATAGTAACCATTATAAAATATTTTCCACAAAGACTTGAAAAATCAGCCACACTGATGGTGTTATGCATAATTGTCTCTTCTGGCAGTTTTTAAATGTTCTGGTCGAAGACTACTGATCTGTGGAGCATTTTCTCACTCGTTTCATTTCCTCTCAGATCTTGTTGAGATCACATAAAATGTGTGATCGAGGTGTCGTTCAGAGAATGAGCTGAACATTTTCCCATTTTCCTGTAATACGAGAGCGTTTAACCCAATCTTTCTGTTCCACTTCCCATCACAAGCCTGTTATTGATTGCTTTCTGCCATCATGAGAAAGCATCAAAATAACCATTTTCTGTTTTGCGATTGTCAAACAGACAGCCCACTGCTCAGTGTAAGATCATAGCAGCTCTTATTGCACCATAGTCGTTTATTTCTCTCAGCAGCCATCTTGATTCCCTCTTCTTTAGCTTGAAAGCTTCAATGAATCCCATTCAAACTATGTGTAATGACAAATCTAGCTTTATTAACACTATTACGTAGAATCCCACTGCAATACCACTCAATGCTTCATCTAATCTAGCTTCTAGACTAATTATACTTTATTTGTTCCCGTGAAACAGCACCTCCTGAAGTGAGTACTGGAGCTGCTGTTGGTGAGCACTAATGCGTATTCTCCAGGGCTGTGTGCAAGGCAAGCAGTGGGCGTTTAAGTGCTCTGCAGACTGTGTTCTGATGGACAGGACGGCAGAGGAGTGTGTGTGCCGTGAGAGACAGGAACAGGTCCCTGGTTTCCTGTGACAGTCCTAGCGGGGCTGATTCTGACAGCATGTCCTGATAGTAAGCAGAGAGTGTAAACAGCCATGCAGGGATGCTAGCGACAGGCCTGCATTAACCTCTCCTGCAAATATCTGCCAGCTTTATTAATAGAGTCTGGAGGACGCTTGTGTTGCAGGCGATTAATAGAGAGCACGATAACAACACTTGGGCATCTCTGCAAACATAACGTGTGGCCATGACATATAACGTTTTGCTTAGCGTGGGAGATTTACTCTACTGGTTAATTTTCATGCTGTCAATCAACCTTTTCTGCAATGAATAAATACATAGTTTTGAAACAGTCATCTTTTAGTGTACAAGAATAAAAATAATAAACATCACATACAAATGTAGATACGTAATGCAAATTATTTTTCAACACTACAGCATTGTAAAAAAACATTTTAAATTTCAACTGTAAAAGAAATTTTCAAATAATATAAAGTGCATATTTTATAGATTATGAAAGTGAAAAGTGAAGTGAAATTGACCAGTTGGCCCATATCCAGAATTTGGGCTCTTTATTTAACCCATCCCAGTGTACACACACAGCAGTGAACAAACACACCGTGAACACACACCCGGAGCAGTGGGCAGCCATGGCTGCGGCGCCCGGGGAGCAGTCAGGAAACTGGTGTCTTGCTCAAGGACATCACAGCTCTGGTTGTTGAAGATGGAAAGCAAGTGTTTCATCACTCACACCACCTTCAACTTGGTGGATCTGGAGATCAAACCAGCGACCTTCCGATCAAAAATAGATCTCCTTTTCCACCAGACCACAACTGCCCTAAATGTGTAATGACTAAAGTATTTATTTAAAATAAGTTATGACAAAGGTACTGTGACCTTAACTTCAGAAACTAGAAAATAGTTATGTAATGTTTGGTTACTTCTTGGGTAGATAACGTCTAGTTCTCTAACTAGAGCAAAGTTCATGTTTCTAGACATAATTGATAATATTTTAGATAAATTCTTATTTATTTATTTTAGTTTATTTGAATATATGTATATATACAAAAGATAAACGGTTGCTTATCTGATATTTCTCAAGGGTTAAAAGGTCAGCAACACATTCTTTTGGATTCCGTTTGTGATTTGTTGTTTTCGATAATAAAGATAACTATAAAATAAACATCCCCTTACCCTGGTTCAAATAGGAGACTTAAAAATTGCAGTTAAAGGTGAGCCACAGCGTTATTACAGATTGTTAATTCTGAGTGAAATGAAATGCTTGATCGTAATGTCAAACCTCACTCATAATGCTATAATATGCTTGCTTTACACAAGATTCTTTCAAGAGTTTTTTTCGAACAGACACAAAGGCACTTAAAGTTAATAAACAATTGAACTTGCATAATGTCCATAGTTTTTAGGAAGTGTTATGAAAGGGCCCTCTAATTATTCCGTATTCAGCCAGTTACAAATCCAACTAGCATTAAACTAACAGGGCTAACACTGAATACAAAACCAAATGAATTTGTGAAACCTAACCATGTAAACCAACCTATTTAGCGTCAAAAGTAGTTTTATAGAAAAAAAACTTGACTCCGTCGGAGTGGGGCTAGTTACACACAATCACGTTTACTGCAGCCCAGAGAATGGGTTCAAACCTGTAACCCACTGGTTGGTTGATGCCAGTAACAAAGCTCTTGAATTTAAATCAGTTGCAAAGCTATTGGGTTAAAAATGCCCAACACGAAAACAATTACCTAGAAATATAACCCAACATACTCAACCCAGCCATTGGTTTAAAAAAATAGAATAGTTCTTTTAGAGTGCACATTAAAATGTTCTGCATTAAAATGAAATGTGTTGTTGCTTGATGTTTGATTTCACATTTGAATCAAAAACAATCCTTAAACCCCCATGCGTGCATTAGGTCATCAGCCAGAAGGACATGACTCTGGAGTGCACTGAAAATAAAATGTGCTCTTTCATATCCATTTTGTGTTGTTTTCAATGTGAGCAAAGAAGTAAATTGCTTTAGGGAGAGCTGAGTCTAGTCCTTTATTTTCTTTCGGTCATTTACATATTTTTGAGCCTGAATCAACTCAGGGCTGTTGTCATTTCCAACACGAGCTGGTAAACATCTGCATGAGTATGCGAGGGGGGAAAACAGCCTCATTAGGATGAAGTCGATGTCCTGTATTCCCAGCTGTTCAATGTGTTTTGAAAGACAATGACTGGCTTGCTAACCCCATCTTGTGAGTGTTCATTCGAAACCCACGAGGTTACCTGCAAAGCTAAAAAAAAAAAAAACAAGAAAAGAAAACCTACTGCCAGATTTCTATTTGAGAAACAATTTTGATCATTTTTGGCATCTGTCAATGGATAGGAATTACTTTTACCCAACTTTGTTTGTACCCCTTTTCATATTTTAGATACTTTGAAAAATGAAATTACATGTTGCAGATTTTTCTGTATTTACATGAATTTTTCTTTACATTATATTATTTACAGATTGTCTCAAAATTACTAATAATATCCTGTTAGCGTCTGAGTCTGGTCTTTTCTATTTACTCATCATAGTCTTTCAGCTGCATATAACACTGTAGCCCACCATAATCTTCTTTCTCGATTACATTTGTTCTGCATTTGTATTGTCACGTCTGGTGTGCCCCAGGGGTCTGTTCTTGGGTCTCTAATATATCTCATCTACATTCTTCAGCTCGATAATACATTTATAAAATACAGCATTAAACTTCACTGCAATGCTGATGACACCCAACTCAATATTTCCACCAAACCATCTACTTGACTAGTTTTTATAGTCCTTCTGCCTATCTCACTGAGCTGACATCCTGGCTCACATCCAATCTGTTAAAACTTAACAGCTTCAAAGCTGAGATAAACTTATTTGACTTCTGCAACTTATTATTTCATTGCCTGCCAGTCAAGACTCGAAACAAGTTAGAACTAGTGCAAAATCCCACTGTTACACTAATAACACGCACGACCTGCTCTGATCACACCACCCCGGTCCTCCAACAGCTCCACTGGCTCCCTTTAAAATTTTGATCTCAATTCAAAATGCTTCTCCTCACTTACTAGGCACTGCACGGTTCCCTCCTATATTAAAGAACTTTTCTCTGTCCGCTCTCATTCACGTGCACTGCACTCTAGCACCACCCTCTCTTAGTAAATAAGCATTCTGCTGTGCTGCTCCTGCTCTTTGGAACCACTTGCTAAGTGCGATCCACACTAGATAGGATCTGTAAACATTCAAATCCAGGCTGAACACAGTTTGTCAGAGAGGCTTTTAACTTTTAGTATGTTATTTTATTATTTGTGTGTCTCTTATCTGCTTTTATTGTTCTTTGTTGTTTTTCTGATGTGTGATCTATCTGTGTGTTCCCTGAAAGTAAATAAAATATATTATTATTATTATTATTATTATTATTAATCTATTGTATTGTTTTCATTTAATGTTGTCCAACATGAGTTCACTTTTAAGGTTATTTTAAAAACAAACTGCTCTTGCACAGCTTCTCTTTCTTGTTTTTCATTTCCCCTGCTGAGCCTCAATATGTTGTTCTATCGATCAAATTTCTTCATAACGGCCTGAGATTATCTGTTCATCTGAGTCGGTCAGGAGCTGATGATGTGTTGATGATCACTGACTGTAATGTGGTGGCAGCTTTTATTAGGCTGTTTGAGCTTGTGCTCCTCACTCAAGGGCAAAGGCGCAGTAAAGCTCAGTGGACACTGGATGTTTCTGCTCCATTACTCTGAGCATTGGAGAGTGTGTGACTTCATTCATCTCCCTTTCAGAAGCAAGCCCCCCCCCCCCGATCGCTTGTGTTTAGATCCTTTTAAACCACACCCCCAATCTGAACTCACACAGGGGTTCAGAAGTGAAACCATGCAAGTGTGCATGTTTCTTCAAGATATGGTGTACCAGGAAATTATTTCAGATATGCTCTGATGAAAGTGAAAAGTAAATGAAAGACTGAAACTGCGACTGAAAGGAATGCTAAAATGTGTCATGTTTTATAGAGGCTATGCTACCCGAAGCCTTTTGCATACAGAAAGATTCTGCTTGTACGCCCTGTCAGACTTTTTAAAGGACTTTGGCATCTATTTTTCTATTTTCAGCGCCATCAGCTTTTTTTTTTATTCTTCTAACATGTGAAATTTACTGTTTTCTTGTCAACAGGTTCAACATATTTACATGATAAAAAAACAAGTCTTCTTTCGCTTGTCGAATTGCAGAAAATAGTAAAATTTATAACGAAGGAAATAATGTTTCTTAAATAAATCAACCATTTTATAATAACAAACAAATGTTTCTTGTGGTTAAACAATTCAACTTAACTTATTTTTATTTCTACAGTATTTTTAGGAAGTTCTACATACACTAATCTATTAAAATCAACTAATATTCCTTTAATGTTCAAAACTACTATACTTCTCCAAACTATTTTCATCAGTTTTACTCTGTCTGAGAGGCTTAACATTGTGAATATTGTAAAATGTATTCTCCTTGGAATTATAAGGTTCTATCTGACATTTTGGTAAAAAAAAAAGTATATATTCGGTAGATATACGGAATCTTTGACATCGTATTTATATTATGTGACACATTATTTATATGTTTTTACTTTTTATAAACAAAAAGAAAAAAAGATTATGTCTGTGTTTGCTATATGAAATCTAAAAACTGTGAAGCTCAATATCTCAAAACCCCTCTGAGTGAATATAGAACCTTATTTATTAACTTGTCAAATGCAAGTTATATTATATTAATGTTAGCTGCTTGCACTCATTTCAATATGCTATAAAAACTGAATGAGGAACTTTCACACACAGATTCGGTTTATACAGTCTTATTTATAGCATAAATGTTTCTTTTACTTTTCTTTTAAAACAAAAAAAATTATTAAACTGTAAAATATGAAAATTGTTGTTGATGTTACTCGTTAAAGGTGGGTATGGTGTACATTGAGCATAATCCACCAACTGATACTGTAAATCTAATTAATTATTCCATTTAACTCAACATTTAGTGAACAGAATGGTGCTTCCTCAAATAAGAAAAAGTTTTTTTCCCCAATAAAATATTCCGAACTATATTAACTTATTGCTTTCTCACATATATAATACATTTGTTAGTTTATTGTATTTATTTTATTTTCTGGTTAGTATTTATTCATTTTGCTCGGATTGTTAATTGTGTAATGGTTAACAATACATTTTTATTTTGGGGTATTTTTGTTAGTGGTTGTCATTTATTTCCAGTTCAATATAATATATAATTTAATTTAATACATATATTAAAATTTCCCAATTAAGAATAAATAGTCCAACTAATCTTCTGTTGATTAAGTGTTTTGGCTCCCTCTCCCCCTTTACCAAATATAAAGTAAACCCAAAATATGGTGATATTTTTGGTACAACTTAAGCATATTTAAACCAAATAATTGTATCAGTAAAAAATAGATTTTAGTAATAATACATGAATAAGGGAATACTACAATTAGCTAAATAACTTATGCTTAAAGTGTGTACTTTTGTGGGTCTTTACGGTGATAGTTGATGTTTACAAGTTAGATTTTTTTATTGGATTTGAATTGAAATTACTAATCTAAAAGAAAAGTGAAATCCAAACAAGAAATCACAGTTGATTAAATTAAAATGTTCCTTATCCCTACATCCGTACTCCGTAGTTTTAACATCCAAAATGTTAAAGAATCATAAAGAAGTAATCACTTCAGTCAGTATTAAAACAAGTCAGTTCTCTGTTGGTTTAGCTCTCCAGATCAGCATGACTGACAGGACGCAGATTTTCTCAAATCTCTGCTGCTGTGCCTGAAGTAAGGCATTCTCTCTCTTTCTCTTTCTCCTCCTCCAGATGTACAGCACATTAAGCGCAGAGACATCGTGCTCAAGAGGGAACTGGGCGAAGGGGCCTTTGGGAAGGTGTTCCTGGCAGAGTGCTACAACCTAAGCCCCACTAAGGACAAGATGTTGGTGGCTGTCAAGGTAAGAAATGATCCCTCCATTCCAGCAGAGCCACAGTGCTCTCCAGTTACACAGGACTCATTCCAAAGGTCAGGTCCCTTTTTCCAGCCCCCCCTCAAATGACATATAAAGTTGATCCCCTTGAGTCACCAGAGAAGGTTTTCTTTCGGGGAACGATCGCTAGATGTCTTGGTGGTGGAGGATTTGTTGACTAAGATCAATGATGGAAAGAGCTCTGCTGTGCTCTGAGGAGAGATCAGCAACAGTGGCGGGTAATATTTGGCATTGATGTAAGGTTTTGGGAGGGTATTAGGATATTGCAGCGCTGTGCTTTAGTTTTTATGACACAGATAGAGAGGAATGAGTCACTGCTGCACTCGAACTGGTCCTGGATTATTCTTTTAGTTGTTTTTTATCACTTTGGACTGTTCGCCAAGGTCGTTGTCTGCTGAAGATGAAGTCTGGTGAAGATGGATCTTGATAGGAACATCAGTAAAGTTTTTAAGGTGTAGTTTCTACTTCATTAGTGTACTACCACCTGCCTCTCCTGAATCAGTAAAAAGACTTTGGGAGGGGGAGAGAGAGAGAGAGAGAATTAGTACATTTACTAATGCTAGGACCTTCAAGCAAAAGGACTCTTTGAGGAGCTCAAACATTGAGTTTGTACAATAAACACATTCCATGTTTATTGTATCCTGCGCCATTCCCAACTGTGTCCTCTATTTTTATTTATTTTCAGGAGTTGTAGTCAAGCATCTGTTCTGAGGCTTCACTAACACTTAAATGAATCCAAAAGGAGTCTCTTCAGCTTTGAAAGAGCAAAGCTTGAGCAATAAAACGTTCCTTGGGGAACATAATTGGCATCACAGAGCTCCATTACAGCTGCTGCTGTTTGAAAGCTGTCCAACTCCGATTCAGAGAGGTCAAGAATTAGCTTGTATGTTAGCCAAAGTACTGCCAGAATCCCTCACGTACCTTCACTCTCCCCAGTCTCCAGATGATGCCCAAGACCTTGAGACCCTTATTACGAGTGACAGCCCCCCAGGTGGTGCTGGATCCATCCCCTTTGCTCTCTCCAGCCTGTGCAGGTGGCCAATTTTTCAACACAGTGGCCATGAAGCATTATGTATTGGGATAGATACTTCACCATCTGCAGATTGGTTTCATCATCCATCTACAAAGCATGAATCTCTTAACAATTCCTGATATGGATGAACCCACGGTAGCTCTAATTAAAATTAAATTGCCAGCTCTGAGGGTGAAATGCAATTACAATATAATTGAAGAAGTGATTTCTCACAAACACATCAGAATGCTATGCTTGGCCCTGAGTGGGGGACCAATTGACAGATCATGGTCAAGGCCAAGAGGGGGTTATTTTCATGATGAGAGATGACAAGGATGGATGCGTGTTGGCAAATATTTAATATTTTATTAAGGACACCATGCTGGTCAGTTTTACTTCCTCCGGTACCCACGGTTCAGTGGCTCTTCACTAAATGATGTGTTTAAAGATGTGCTTTGTTTAACTAAACTGTGTTTTATGTAAAAAATGCAATGCAAAAAACTGATCCTCTATATGTTTTAACTATATGCATGTGCAATGTATATGTACACTAAATTATAATTTATATATGATATATAAAAGCATCCCCCAAAGTTTAGTTTAGTACTACAGTTCTATTCACTGTTCAGATAATGCATCAGGTCTATTTACATGTCACTTAATGAAGATGTGTTAAAACATAGTTGTTACATTATTATTGCCTTTTTATATAATTAGTGTACAAAAAAAAACTGTTTTATAATGATAGCTCTTGAAAGAACAAACAATGTGAAACACAATGGTCTGAATACTTAGCCTTGTGGTATCCCTTAATGAAAAAAGGTTCGTTTTATTTCTATACTAAGTAAAGATTTGTCTTTTAATGTTAAGATACATTTCAAATAATTTCAAATCGAATGAATCGGCTATAATTAGTGCACAAAAAAGAATTTGAGGGAGCAAACTGCACAAGATCAGGGTAAGCTTAATACACAGCCAGCGTTATTATTTTGGAACACCTTGTAACCTACTGTATAACTGCAGAATCCATAAACCAATAGAGACAGATCAATTTAGATTGCAATTAGTTGAAGCGGTTAACGTCATTAACCTGATTAATTGCTCAC
The DNA here is from genome assembly GCA_900490495.1 of Danionella dracula. Lineage (NCBI taxonomy): Eukaryota > Metazoa > Chordata > Actinopteri > Cypriniformes > Danionidae > Danionella > Danionella dracula. The sequence goes on from UELW01000111.1 coordinate 23,666,176, forward strand.
CCCAATTATTTATCACTGTGTGACTCATTAATGTTCCTTTAATTAATGCACTTATACCTTTGAGTATGAAGAAAACAGCAAATGGGCTTTTCATTACAGTATGCTTCAATTTTTTTGTACATTTTTAAATTTTCAGTTTTAGAGCAAAAAGATTTTGATTTAGTGAATGTTTAATTGATGATAATAATAAACGCTACAAGTAATTCTGTATTTAACATTCATTCTATTATATTTTTTCTGCGTAGACCCTGAAGGATCCCACTCTAGCAGCCAGGAAAGATTTCCAGCGGGAAGCCGAATTGTTGACCAATCTTCAACATGAGCACATAGTGAAGTTCTACGGTGTGTGCGTGGACGGTGATCCTCTCATAATGGTGTTCGAATACATGAAACATGGAGACCTAAACAAGTTCCTCAGGTGTGTGAAAAAAGCAGCAATCTTTAGCTGTCAGAACAAAGTTATTAGTATTCATACTTCTAAGTCTAAAGTGTATAGTGAAACTTATAGGTGGATACATTTGTTCTGATGTGATTGTTGGTTGATAAGAAATAGACGTCAAATCAGCATCATGGATTAATTAATTCAACATTTTTTTTACTCATTAAGAGATTCATAAAAAGTGGCTGTAGGTCTATGTTCATATTTTGCAGTAGGATTTATCTAATAAATATAGCCCTTGCAGACTATCTAACTTACATAGTGTCATCATTAAATGTTTAAATGTTTTGTGCCTCTTGATTTTGCAGTAAATACACGCATGACCATTAAATATAAACCATTTAGGCTACAATAAAAACATAAAAAAGTTGCTTTATGGTAGCTAAAATTTGAAAGTCAAATTGTGATTTAAAATTATTGTATACCTCACCAATGGATTTTAAAAAGACATACATACTTTCCCCCTAAATGTGTTACAGTGTAGTGTCTTACCATTTGCTAAAACCAAAGTGAAAGAACTAACATTTCCAATCTCACAGAGCTCATGGTCCAGATGCAACGATCCTGGTAGATGGACAGCCACTGCAGACCAACGGGGAGCTGGGTTTGTCTCAGATGCTACACATTGCAAGTCAGATTGCCTCGGGTATGGTTTATCTGGCCTCGCAGCACTTTGTTCACCGTGACCTGGCAACACGAAACTGTCTGGTGGGAAATGGGCTGCTCGTCAAGATTGGAGACTTTGGAATGTCAAGAGACATCTACAGCACTGACTACTATAGGGTAAGACAGCTTTGAATGTCTAAATGCATTAACAGAAAGTGTCCTGCTGAGGAAAAATAAATAATTGTACACAAGAATACAGAGTATTCATATAGCCAATTTAGCCAAGGAACAGACAAGGAAAGATTTTTTTTAGATTCAAGACAGATATTTAGTGGTGAAGCCTTTGTACAAAACATATATTAGAAGTACAAGTTTAGGATGACTAGTATAGCTCATAAAAATTGATGTTTCCCATATGATTAGAAAATTTAAAAAGGCGGGATTTTCATATTAGGCCTGTCATTCTAATCTTTGGTAGCCTTAAGGAAGTTCACCTGGATATTGTCTACATGTTTGAACAATTTGGATCAGCAACTCTCTCATACTGATTAATACAATCAGACAAGATAATTTAGATATTTGTTTCAGTAAATGTGTTGATGTTCAGAGAGGTAATTCTGTAGCATTGAATAGATCTGAGTGTGGGCTTAAATAATTAGTCATCTATCACAAAAAAGAATGCACCTCCTGTCAATAATGGTGTACAGTGATTCCATGATGGCATGCGTAATCAATCATCTGTAATGAGTTTTGAAAAGTTGTTCCATTGATCATCAAAATGTGTCTGTGCTTTGAAAGTTCGTTTAATCAGTGTGCTTATTTATAACCAGTGTATTACATACAGCAAGTGTTAATGAAGAGAGATTAAGATTTGTTGATTCTTTTAAAAATATATTAAGTATTCATTAGCATTTCTCTTTGTGAGAGACTCCAACAGCAATCACTCATGAATTTAAACTTTCCAAAGCTTTTTTCACATTCAAATGGAGCAACTAACTAATCGAGGAAGTGGCATTAATGTTTCACCATTTGTCTCTGTAACCATGAATTGACCATATTACTGTCATACTTAGCAATTCATTAGCATTTTACTAGCATGATTAGCAAATCGCTAGCTCGCTCCTATAGTTTCATAGACTTTTCGGTGATCATCTACTCTTCCCTGGAGATGAATTGAAAGAATATTGAAATTTTTCATCTTGAAAACTCGAAACCTTTTTTACACATGTATTTTTACATAAACTGGATATCTGCTAAATAAAATTCTTATAGATATTTATGCCTTTTTCAATCCCTTTGTTTAAATTTCAAAAGGTTCAAAATTAAAATTAAAATTTGGGATTTCACATACAAAATCTGTTTAATGGCATACAATTTTCAGATTTGTTAAATTACTATTTAACAATAATTAAAATCAACACAGTTTAAATTCAGATACTCACTCTATACTTGTATACCACATAGCTTCTACTATATACCTTTCTATATACTTTACAGCCTCTTTCTCCATGGCTCACCATTCTTTCTAACCTGATTTGAGTAGCAATATAGAATTGTCAGTTAATTGTTTTGCATCTGTCACAAATTAATGCTAATCAATAACAACCTTCACAAATAATGCAGATATTTCATCATAATGATGAACTAAAGTTGCTGAACCTAATTCAATATTTGTTGACCAACCAATGACATCTTTCCATCCAAATCCTTTGGGGAACATTGGCTGTTACTGCAACCCAGAGCACGAGTCGTTACTGTAATGGAGGAAATATGTTACATTAACAATAAATGTCAACCACTCCTCATCTCATAATATATGCCATACCTTATGCTCACGTAATGGCACAGTGAAATGCTCAATTGCTCTTTCAAGCACAAAAGCAATAGTCATAATTTTGTTCAACAAACAAACAGGAAGTGACCCAGACTAGCTCAGATATATAGTTGAATTCTTCTCAGTAAATACACATCCACTTCAAAATTCTGGCGTATTTATCCTTCAGAAAGAAGAGCCAAGATTCGTCAACAGCTCCAGTTCCTCATGCATGTAATGACTGCAGTGTATCATTTAAACAGAAGTAGATGCAGTCCATTTAAACTCGCAAAGGTTTTCTCTGTCAGTGTAAATGTGCTCTAGGTGCTGTAATTTACTGTACAAAACACTGCCAAGGTAATCTAGGGTATATAACTCAAGGTAACTTGCTTCTAATTCATTCATGTCTCAAGCTAAACGATTGATCAGAGAGTCAAGGGTGAATAGACTGAATTATCCTCAAAATTCCTGTTTAAAGCAAAGTGAAATACTTTCAGCTCCTAGAAGTTTCATCTCAAAATATTCTAATGGTTCTAATGACAGGCAGAAGGTTCAAAGCCTTCAAAAACATGTTCAAAATCAGTTTACCTTTAAATCCTTCTTGAATCATGCTTTTGTGCTTGGCAATTTCCCCAGTCCTCAATAACCTCTGACAAGCACTCGTTTAATGACATCATCGTTCATCAGTTTTTCATTAAAACAAACATGCTATTGATTTTAATATGCATTAATTACCGCTACATGATTTCCATGTCTACGCTTCCTTGCCTCTCTAGCCGCTAATTGCGTTGCCTTTCATTGCTGCCCTTTCAGATTGCCTTGGCATTTTTGTCACCACCCTGCCAGTTCTCATTGGCATCCCAGTGAAGCCCCGCAGACTGATTTACATGCATCTGCTGTTCACCTCACAAAAGATAGCGCAAAGCAATCCCAGAGAAGCCATTCAGATGAATGGAAGCTCAATCAATGCAATCGATTCAATTTCCCATACACTCAAGCACAAATAGTTTTGCTGAAGAAAAACACTGGGTACGGGAGTGCTTAGATTAGCTTACTAACGTGCTTCATAAATAACAAGCGCTAGCTGACTCTGTGTTCTTTCCTCCTGGAATCCTTTCCACTGTACAAGGACACACACTCCCACAAAGCCACGCATTTCACTTGACCCATCATTTCCAGATTAACAAATGAACAAAAATAAAAACGTAAAACCTTTTTTCATATAAGGGCACTAATGAATTAAATACATATTAGCTTTCAAGTCATTTAAAACAGAAATGTTTGCTTCAAATGTCTTATTTGTTTGTTAGTAATAATCTAAAAGAATAATAATCTATTTAATTTACAAAAAAAACACTTCAAACCAATTTGATATTAAGTAAATATTAATTAAAAAGAGTGATAAATGTGTTTGGTTATTTTACAATTTTATAACAACAAAAAATATCAACAAACAAACAAACATCAGCCAAAACAGAACAAAAATCAACAAATTGTATAAATACAATGAGCTGCTTTGTGTCATATTTTTCCAAAGATTTAAATAAGCTATTTTTACTTGAAGCATTCTGTAATTTCTAGTCTAATTCTAATTGAATTTTGCAGAATAAAAATAATCAAGACTATATTAGCTTTTCTTAGCATTTTGTTATTAGCAGTCTCGCACTTTATTTGAGTTTTTGATTAAATATAAAACCAAACTATTTTTTGTTACCATAACGCTTGTTTGGTTTGAGACGATATAGCACTAAGTCTCTCACAGTGTTTATTAAGTAATCACACAAACACATTACACATTTGTTTAAAAAAAACTGTGAATATTGCATAGTGCAACTATTAGGAGAAAAAAGTGTACAGCAAATCCACGGCATTCGCAGGGTTTACATCTTTATCCAGTCTTCCAACCAGGAGGGTCGGACACATTTTTGGTTTAACTATCATGAAACACAACTGTTGGACTCCGATTTTTTATTTCTCTCTTGTTTTGTAGTTGCATCCATTCTTTTCGACTTCAAAGTCCACAAATGCATACTTGAATGGTTCAAACCCTAAACACACCCTTTGAGGTGTGACTTGTCAAGTACCAAAAAGAGTATTATTGGGCTACATGTGTGTATGTTTTTGGGAAATCAATGGTCAAAACCAGGCCTCAGAGATTGTACATAGCAATTACCAATAATTTCATATATTTACTAAGAAAAACTTTTGTTTTGTCATCAGAAATCCAAAATGGCAGTCCAAACTTCAGTCTGAGAACTCATTCTAATGTTGATATCTTTATGTCGCTTTCATGGAAACTTGTGGCATGTTCTTGTTTTAATTGATGCCATACTCTGGTCATTATTCCCATAATGCTAAATCTAAATCTAGCATCTTGGCTATCCCATGAAACATTCTTCAGTTCTAGAGGTGGGTAGTAAGAAGTTACATTTATTTGAGTAAATGTTTAGGGTAACTCATACTTTTTGAGTCCTTTTGAAGTGTGTACTCTTACTTTTACTTAAGGAATATGTAAAAAAAATATTTACTTTTACTTAATTCTATTTTAAAAACATCTGCTAGTGGCAGTGCCTTTGAGCACTGACTGTCTTTGTGCAAGTAGATGTAAACACACAACAAAACAAAAAAAAATTATGTATTTTATAAAACTACAGTTTTATAAATAATTGTTAATATGACTTGCCAATTAACCACATGAGTATGATGTGAACAGATTAAGTAAAGAGTTAATTGTAAGAAAAACTCTTCTAGTTTGACAATCAGAGTTTTATCTTTGTATCATTCAGATCACCTGAGTACAATTTTATTTTGATATTGTTTACTCTTTCTCAAGCAATTGATTTGGTAGTAACTTTTACTCTTAATTGAGTAAATATTTTCTTAAATATTAAGTACTTAACTTTTCCTTGAGTACATGCATAAATACCTCTGTTCGATTCCTATCTCACTCAAGGAAAGTTGTGCAAACTGGTTTTAAATTTAGAGTGACTTTAAAAAGGTTTTAATAATGGAAAACAAGCACAGTGGTTTCTCAGCATATACACAATAAAATAGAGAGTTGCATTGACTCTGTCAATCTCTACATAGTCCATCTCTTTGTAGAATTAAAACCTGTTGTCACATTGAAAACAAAAGCAAAATACAAATATGTATTCCAAAGTTGTCCAAATTGTCTGTTAGATATTTTACCTTAATCGGATTATTGGATACACTCCGAATATAGTACGTGTTGCTCTCAAGGTTTTGCTGCAGCTGCCTCTAGCTCTGCATTTCCCTGTGGTCTGAGGATTAGTCAGGTTCCCATGAAAAATCTGTAGATGCTAAACCACAATCTAAACATCTAAAAAGTTGTCGATTTCAGTTTGAAACATTAGTGTGTATCTCATTGCTAACTTTACTCATTAAGGCTATCATTACCTTCATCCCTGGCTGACTTGTGCTCTAAAGTGGGCAGAGTTAGCAGAGCGAGCAGCTCAGTGTGGCCACAGGGAGCAGTTTCTGTATGCGCATGGGGAGCGTTAGCTCTGAGCTCCATCTTGCCGAACAAGAGGAGTGTTGTTTGACCGCAGCAGGGCTGGGATATCGCTAACACCTCCTAAAGGGCAGAGGCGGGAGGGAAGGGGTGAGCCAACAAGCGTAGGGATATTTGGCACACATCACTGGAGCCTTTGGGACAACTTCCTCCTCTGCGAGTAACCGGCTGCAAATGAGGATCACAGAAGCGTAGCTGATTAACATACACAGCCTGAAACTGCAGTATCATGCTCTACATTACAGACTGGAGGGGAAGAAACGATCAGACCTTTAATTATAGTACGTCTCAGTACTTTAGTTACCTAATCAGAAAGGTGTTTGCATTCTCAAAGTATGGAGACTCAAGTTAGCGGAGAGCTTCAGCGTTCGAGACAAACCGTGATTAAATCATCATCAAACGTTTAACCACCACTTTCCTCATTCTTAATTTCTTCATGAGCTCACTGCTGTCCTGTTACCAAGGATACGCCAAAGGATCGGACGTGAGGAAATTAACAATTCATCCCAATGTGTTTTATAGCTCTTTTACGTGTGAAACAACAGCACAACATGTATGGGAAGAAATCGAAAGGCGGAAGTCTAAGGACACGCAGTGGAGTGTAGCCTGCTTTGTATTCCTGTATGCAGTCGATATCCTGACCCCCGTGTGAGCAAACCACTAATGAGCCTTGTAATTAATACGCAGTCCCCACTTACGAGTTGAAAGCCGCAATAACCACACGACCGCCATTGAAACGTCACTCTCAGTTGTCCTGCCACTACTGTAATTAACACAAGCCTGCAGACACCGAGAGGAAATGGATTCCAAACCAATCCTGTCCTTTTTGGCCCAGGGCAGGGATGATTAATGTCTTGTTGCTGTAATCGATTAATATCTCGCTTAACATGAAGAGGGCCAGAAGGGAGACTTTATTTATGGCCTCTGATGATTTGGAGCTGTCATAAGTCTTTAATGGTTATATTTTCTTTTCGTGTATTGCTTGGTTTCGCTGGTTTAGATACAAAAAAAGTTCAACACTTCAAATATGGAAATGCATTATTCATATCGCCACACATTGTGATGTAAAGCCAGGCCCGCTCAATGGAGTCCCCTGCTAAGCCTAAAAATGTAGTCAAAATAGTTGAACATCTTTCAGGGATAACCAATACGATTTGCATCTAGATAAACATGTTATGAATATTAGAAACTACATCTTTTTGTTATAGACTGATTCGATTACAGTTTTTTCGACTACGAAGACAGTTTTTTCAATACATTTAACAAGTTTGCTTAACTCTTAACGCACCAAATCAGTTAAAACACACATCTAGCAAAACAGTTAATTTAATTCTCAAAACTCTCTATTGTAAACAAAACTCCAAAACTCATTTTCAAAATACAATAATACAGTTTTCAAAACACATACAAAAAAATCATAACACATACAGAAAAATTTGGCTTTAAAATGTCATAGTTTTGGTGTTGGTGGAGCTCGAGTGTAAAAGAAGTTCAAGCATTTGAAATTTGTGTTAACTGGATGCTTCAAAGCAACAAAAATGTAACTTGTTAAATGTATTGAAAAAAACTGCCTTAGCAATGTGAAAAACTTTACAATAAATTTGATTCAAAAGCCTTTTGATTAGTAGTTAGAATAATTAATATTAATAAGATATTTTGCAAAATAAGATAGGATGTGAGCAATTTAACAATCCATCCCAATCTGTTTTATAGTTCTTTTACGTGTGTGAAACATCATGTATGGTGGAAGTCAAATAAAAATCTTATGGCATTTAATATTAAATTTCCATTTAATATTTTTGGTGACCACAGTCAAAAAGAGGTTTTGGCAGAAGAAATAAAAGCTGAACAAAAAATGTGGCAGGACAAAACAAATATCTGAACATTGAGAAGAGTTTTATGAGAGAAAACAATATATATAAAAGAAACCAGAAAGCAAAAAGAACTGTTTCAAGGTTTTTTTTTTTTTTCTTTCACAAACGTCCTTTAAAAGAGCTCACTGGAACTCGAATCAGCAAACATCGAATCTCTGACTCGTCGATTGACACATGATTGTAACTTCAGGACCACAGTTTTTAGTAAAATACAGTATATATTTAAATATTTGGTGGTATTATTGAATGGCATTAAGATTACAGAGGACTTCAGTAGTATTTAATTCTTTATATAGTACTACTAACAAAGATCGATAGATAGTATTGAAATATTAATCCTGTTCAGAAAAAAAAAAACATTGAAAGGTATAATCCACCCTAAAATGAACATTTAATCATTATTCACTTACCCAACCCAGAACACAAATTCAGAATAGAATTTCAGGATTAAATCAAATGTTAGATACTAATTTAATGCCAAAATTCTGTTCATAAACAAAATTTTAATATAGACTTAAATCCACATTCTTTTAATCATCTTGATGGACAAGAAGCACACGGACAGTTTTTGGCACGGTGATTTTTAGACTGCGCTTACATCTGAGAGCACTTTGCTTACAGAGAACCACACAGCTTAGAGTAGCACTTTAAGTCCGCATTTTTCTTTAATAATAGGTTTATTAATATTCTATTAATTTATGTTGACCTAGCAGAGAGTTTTTTTTTTTACATTTAAAGGCATACTTAGGAATTGATTGGACAATAATCTATTATTTTGAATTTAACATATCCTTTAGGCAGTAAAACATAAAAAATCTAATTGGGCATCACGGTGGTGCAGTGGGTACAACTGGATAAGTTCTGTGTGAAGTTTGCATGGAGTCCTTTCCGTGATCTCGTGGGTTAAGTCCAAAGACATGCGGTACAGGTGAATTGGGTAAAAACGATTGTTCATAGTGTTTGAGTGTGAATGAGTGTGTGTGCGTGTGTGTGTGAATGTTTCCCAGCAATGGGTTGCAGCTGGAAGGGCATTCGTTGCATAAAACATATGGCAGAAGAGTTGGCGGTTCATTCCGCTGTGGCGACCCCGAAAGAGAAGAAAGCCGACAAGATAATGGAGGGATGAATCAAATGAAGCAAAAGTAAACATACTTCTAAAACAGTGGCACAAATTAAATAAAATAGTTATTTGTTCAAAAGTCCACTGAAAACACAAAAAATGCCACTGAGGTGTATATATTTTAAAATTCTGTGCGAATATCTTTGCAGAAAAACATAGCCACTTTTATGCCATTTATGACATTTTATGTATTTAAAAATACATTTAACATTTAAAAAAATACATTTAAACACATTCCACGAGAGCACACACTGTATATACCTCTTTTTTTGCTTGTGTTGCCATGTTGACTCATGTTGAATGATGTCTTTTTTATAAAGGTTATCCATGTTCTGATAATAACAATCTGTCTCCTGACAGGTGGGAGGACACACCATGCTGCCCATTCGCTGGATGCCACCTGAAAGCATCATGTACAGAAAGTTCACCACCGAGAGTGATGTGTGGAGCTTTGGCGTCATTCTTTGGGAAATTTTCACCTACGGCAAGCAGCCATGGTTTCAGCTGGCAAATAATGAGGTGTGTTCAATTTTGCTATTTCTAATCCATTTAACTGGAAAAGCGATGTCAGTTTAAGCCTTCCAGGCTCTTTTTCTCATGCTTCGTTAGTAAAGCACTGTAGAGGAAAGCAAGGTGTAAAGAATCATTAGCTAGATAAAAAAAGGATCAATTTCAACAGTGATCATTATGAAGACCTTTTTTAAGAAAGTGATTTGATTGTTTCGTAGTGTAGTTTTATGTAGTGATATCAGCAAGCTCAAATTTAAAATAGACCAAAAAGGCTAAAAAAAGGCTATTGAGCAACAATTAATGCTGATTTAGGTGTAGTGAGTTTTTTTATTGGCTTGTGAAAAACATTGCTGAACGTGCTGAACACGTGCTAGGGATCTTTTAATTAACACAACGTTAAAATGATATGTTGGGTTTTAAAAAAAATGTGTGTGTTTACTTAATGTGTGTGTTGCCTTAATGAGAAACATTTAGCTAATTTCCAGCTATTGTTTTTCTCTCGCTTTCATTTCATATTAATGAAAGTCACACAGACACACTTCTCTCCATACTATTACTTCAGAAAGCGAAGATTATTTTATAAATTTTAATTAAAATGGTGCATTTAATGCTGTTCAACAAAGGTAATTAATGAAAAACATCTTTAATGCACTCCTAACAAATGATGTCAAGAATGCTAACTTGTAATAAATCTTCATAGGGTTTGAACAATTTATAATATTTTTTTTTTACAAAGAGCCTTACTAATCCAGTCTTTTCATTATCAAGGAATCATATCCAACCGAATTATATACTTTTCTTTTTCTCGATTTTTTAATAAAATATATATTTTTATAACACCCCTTTACAGTGTCATCGGGACGGTTTAAAATGATATTTTTTGATTACCAATTCAGTTTAAACTTAATAAAGCTTATTATTTTCATGAGTTATTAAACATAAACTAACCAATCAGATTGATCCAGTTGTTGCCTGATGCCTACTGATCTTTACGTAAACTTTTTAAATAGAAATGACAGAGAAGAGATTTAAAGCCTTTTTCATGAACATTTTTCAGAATTCTGGCTCTAACTAACATCTAGAGATCATCGTCTCCCCTGAGCCAAACGTAAGGAGATGGCCCCTGATTTGTGAACCTAGTCAGTTTATACTGTCTGATCCTTAATATTCAGAGTGGGGAGGAGTTTCTGGCCCCGCCCCCAATCGGGTCGGGCCCTTCTGTGTCGAATGTAGCCGCGGGTTGCAAGATTCAAATGTTATACATTTATTAAATTAATTAAATAAAATGACTAATGAAGTGAGCAAAATGAAATAGTGTTAAAATAATTAAAAATAACTCATCATATCCCACAGTTGGACTATTCCTTTTTAGTGGTAAACTCTGGACTAGAATTCCTAATATATGTATTACTGGTATGCCACTTTTTAAAGCCAAACTTAATATTTATCATGCAAGAGTGAGTTTTGCTATGTATTTTGGTTATTGTTTTCATTATTTACAGAACTTCTTTGTATTAATCTCCTCCTAATACGACTTTGCATTGGAATTCTGCACAACACTCAATTTGTTGTGTTATGATCTGTTCAAATATTGACAACCAAATTGCTGAAATAAAAAAAAAAACGTTAAATTTAAAAGAGTTAAATTGTAAAGATGAACTTAATCACCAGCTTAAACTCAATTGTTATAATCACAAGAGCATTCAAATTGTTATATTTAATGGATTCCACAAGACGAAATAAAATCTTAAAGTAAAATTAAATTTAGGTGCAACAGTTGAGTTTGTTTACTGTTGGAGTTTGTTTTGCCAGCAAGTCAAGAATTTCTGAGACAGATAAACAGTTCCCAGTGAGCCCTGGTGCATGCCTCTTCACCTGTACATATCCAATCAGGGATCGCTAAAGTTAGGAGCACTTGAGGTGGAAATAGCATCACTGATCAAATGTGATCAAATAATGGTGTGTAGAGTTTGCTCTTTTTTCTATGGTTATAATCATATACCATAGAATTACTTACCGACCAGAAGTGAAAAAAGTCCAAACATAAGATTGGTAAAAAGTAAGGAATATAAACTCCTTTTTTAAACCATGAGAAACACATTGGATTTAAATCACAACACATTGTTGCATCTTTGCTATAAATGACCGTGTTTGCTACTAAACGCTCTTGAAGCTTGAAGTCACAGCTGGTTTGAGTACTTCTCACACTGAGATTATCAATAACACTGCAAACTACAATCTATAGATGCTGAGCCATTAATGAAAGATAGATGTGTGTTTTTGTGTAAAATGGAGAAGGGTTCTTCAGTATCAGTCTTGAGAACTCTCTTATTCTGCAGCCAGATGCCTGGGGGCTACAGACGCATAAGAAACTATGGTGTCATTTCAGCCGGTGGAAGAAAACTAAATCAAACTTTCAGTCAATACAACACAGACATGCAGTAGCTGCAGTGACCGCGGTAAACCCAAGAGACCACCAACAATCATCTGTCTTTTCTAAAAAGTCGATACCAAGCTTTCCACAGACACAACGGTCTAGAATTTCATGAGATGGTTTAATGTTGTGTATCATAACACAGACATCAAATGGCTTCTTTACACAAGCAGCAACTGTTAAATGAGTTGAACAAACAAAACCCACACAGAAGTGAGTTCTCGTGTTTCACTAGAGTTACATTTGACAACATTCTTGTATGTCTTGTATCTCTCTGACCTAAGGCTGACATTGCAAGGTAGAGGTTGATATGTCTGTTCTTCTGCTTAAAAAAACCCTTGGTTTGATTTCCAAGTTGAATTTTTTTTTTAGAAAACACTAGTTTCTAAATTGTTCTCAGAAGTGAGGGTAAAAAAAGTGAATGTGGTACGTTATCTGAAATCCAGAAACGGCTCTTCTGCTTTTGGAATAAAATGGGCTGGAGACAAAAGTGGTACTTGATATATTGTGCAAAATTAAGTAAGGTGTAATTTAGCAAAAATTCCAAGAAGAATTTTGATAAAGCTACATGCAATAAAATGTTGCATTTATTCTCTGTCATAATAACACAATAACACACTTACACAGTGGCACAAAATATATGTGTTTAAAAGAGGCTGTGTTTAATCTGAGACTTGCAAGAAATTGACTTGGGTGGAAGTGAGATTGTCACATAGAAATCAATTTCCATGCTGATAAACCCATAGCCTTTTGCAAGACATTTAAAATGCAAGACAAGTCTTTAAAGGTGCTGTATCATATAAAATTTTTTCAGACATTTATTGCATGCTGTACTATTGTGCTCTCATCATGCATGTTCATGAATGTTTGTGTAAACCTATTTTATTTTTCTGAAATCCGCGTCCAGTAAAACATGAAAGTAAGAAAGCATGTTTTTTGGATGTCACAGGTCATTGTGACATCTTAAACTAAATACTGACTTTTGAAGGTGATTAAGGATGCAAGAATAAAAAAAATTATTAAAAAAGGATGCAAGGATAGTCTAGAGTTCAAATTTGTATTATAAATTATTTTAAAAAGGCATGATAAGACACCTTTAATCTTTATTAAACACGCTAAATATTCAAATGTAACTGAGAACAGTTTTTTTTTTACTATATTAAGCATAGAAGTAATAGTTTAAGTGTTTACTGAAGTACAACTAATTAGTTGCTACCTATTTAGGTAATACTACAAACCTGCCAGTTATAAATTACCAATTTTTAGTTGGTCAGTGAAGAAGGTCTGCGTTTATTAAATAAAATACACGGTTGTAAACAAGGCAAATTACATTTTTCTGTCTTAATAGCATCTTGGGTTGAGATAATAAACCGCCTTATGCAGATCTGATGCGCTGTATTCACGTAGTGATGTGAAAACTGAGTGGTGACAGGTGACATTGAGTAGTGTGCAGGACTAAAAAACGCAGGTGCTCTTCGGTTCAGAGATCGAATCCAACCCAAAAGAATGATTCTGCTGTATACAGATATATTGGTGAATCTATTATATTTTCTGTTTAAACAGTTGTCAAATTAATGAAACTTCTTATTAAAAAAGAGAGAAAAAGAACACTATTTAGTACAGTTTCTTAATTGTGTCTAGTGATTTAGAATTATAATTAAAAACAATATATATAAAAACTTCTTCTAAACATTTATTTCTAGCTGAGCTTTCGCTCTCCTCTGATTAGCTGCTAAAGGAGTACGGCTCTGTAGATTTGTATTAGAATTAGTACTGATAAGGGAATACTGGTTTAAAGCCAAGAACTATAAAAGCACAAACAGAAAGTTCAAATCCCATCTGGCAAAACACATATTTAACAACACACCTGGCCATATTTCGGGATTCAGTCCAAGAGCTGGGGGTTAGTGGACTATTGTGGCTGTTTAAATGTATTCGACTTGGCTCTGAAAGCAATCTGATGCTATCCTTGACCTGAAAAAGCTGAAGCCGCTGCAATGGAATATTTATCCACGAGTAATTCCATTTTCCTTCTCGACTGTCTTCACAGGTAATCGAATGCATCACACAAGGACGAGTGCTAGAGAGGCCACGGGTCTGTCCAAAAGAAGTGTACGATATTATGCTTGGATGCTGGCAGAGGGAACCACAACAGAGGCTGAACATCAAAGACATCCAGAAAATTCTATTTGCCCTGGGTAAAGCCACACCGGTCTACCTGGATATCCTGGGATAGTTTTGCTGGAAATACATTTGGATGTCTGAACAACCTGGGACTAACCCCAAAACAACATGTACCTTACTACGTCACTGTCAGACAACTACAAATGGGGATGGACTTAAGTGCCTGCTACTCCTTTCGATACACTGGATAACAGTCTTTGAAAGCACTTTTACATTTTGTTTACCTGCATAAAGATGTACAGCGAAAAGAGGAGTCTCCTTTTACAATTTCTTTCCTTTTGATTTCATGAACACAGCCTACTTCTAAACTATAAAAAGGAAACCCCACGCTCCCTCTAAAACTGAAAAAAGAAAAAAAAAGAATTCCTGACAGCTTGACAGCCCTCTCCGCGGTTATTTTGTTTTTCCATTTTTCAGATATATATTTTTATTTATTCTTTCTTTCTCCTAGTGTGGATGTATTGTATGCTGAGTTCCTTGCTAAGGGGCACAATGCCTTTTGGGTATGACAGCTTACCAATGTCAGATGATTGACAAGGACTTCTTTTTTTCTGAAAGAAAAGCATCACTGGTTTCTGAAAGTCGGATCTTCTCTTGGACCTAGTTGGAAGTATCCAATGGGATTTTAAATATTTGGAGGAGCTCTTTGGTCAATGGATTACCTTGGAGGAACCACTGCTCAATATAGAGGAATTTATTTAAAAAGGAATGTATATAATGTAAATTTCTGTGTCACAAGCGACGGTATGTTAACTTATTTCATTTCCGGATTAGATTATTTTAGTTTTTTGACGTACTGTTATGGTGAGTAACTTCTATAAATATTTTGATAATATTTTAACTTTTTTTTTTTGCAAGTCCATAGAATGTATGTTGATCTTTTTAAAAGATTTTCAAGTTGCCCCACTTTTTGTTTAAGCTCAAGAAAATATAGGTTTTAAGATGGAATGTTACTATTTTGCCTCACTCCTTGTATTCCAGAGACCATTTGCTTCTTAAATGAATGTAAGAAGAAAATTTTATCCCATATTTGCTATCAACAAACCACAGAAGTCAGTTAGTTAAACCTTGATCGGATTTAGTAATTGTAGCCACAATTTTTTTCCCAAATACATTACACTTTTGTTTCCTAAAAATGAAGTCGAACACAGAAGGTCAGTAAGCTAACTGAAAGAACTGTTCCTTTTATGCTTTTCTCAGCCACTGCTAAAGCCATCAGTGTATTGCAGAATAGGCAAGAGTTCTGTCAGGTGACTTGTATTGTTTTCTACCTAGTGTAATACAGCACTGTAAAGACAACAGTACAAAAACAGTTGTGTATACACAAGCTCCTGAAACACAAGGGCTTCTTGAAACATTTTTCATTAATTCTTAAGTGACATTTGGATATTATAGTAATGTCTACTCTATCTCAACAGTTTTCACACTCAGTCTAGTTCAAAAAGGTACACAGCTCAATATTTGTCTAATAATTATACACAGAGTACTTCAGCTGCCAATCTGCAAATGCTTTTTAAGCACAGACAAGGTGACATTTTGCAACTACATTCTGAACTCATCCCTTACATATAATTACAGAGTGACTTTTGATAAAAAAATGTTTGCTCACATCCTTAATCTCTATCCAACATTTACAAGTTAAAACAGTAAAAAAACAGTTCTGGTTTACTTTGTTGTCTATCAAAAACTTTTCATTTAAATTGAGCGAGGTACCCAGCCCATCATAGTTTGACATCACAATTGTACACAGCAAACATCTCAACCTTCAGATCAAGGAAAAGTTTGTAGCATATAGGAAGTGGCTTAATAATATGCTGATCTTATTTGTCACATCCCACAGCACTGGAGATATTTTCCCCAAATCTTTGACAAGAAGGAAATTGCAAAAGTCTCTCAGTAACACAGGGAGTCATGTGCTAACCTCTGATAACATGTTTCGCATTTCGATGTTCTTCCAGACTCGAGGGCTTTGCTGAAACACCTTTCTGACTTTAAAATTCTGTTTAAGATGTGCACAAAGCTTCCTTGTGGAAAAGGGATGAGATTTAGCATGAATGATTAGATGCAGCCTTGAAAGGTTACAGTAGAGGTAAACTGTTCTTCTAACTGTTAAGATGCATCACCAGACGAGCCCCCAGTTGAGACATTTATAATAAAACGGCTGTTTGTAATAGATGGGAATCATTCATTTATATCTCATGAGATTGTTGTTATGTTGGATTAGAAGGAAACTGATAAAATACTACTTTGGACGCCAAGTCATGCAAAAGAAGCTTAAGAATGCTTTTTTTTTATTTCTGTTTCACCTTTTTCCTGCAAAATAATCTATAATAACCATTAGAAGGCTTTTTATCAGTTCACTGATTTATGTCATTCAACCTGATTTTTTCAAACTATAAGCTATGTCATGTGTCCTTTCAAATAATGTTTTTAGTTGTTTGCACTTCATACTATTGGAGGAAAAACTGCTTAGGTTTACCCCTCTAAATCCTAGTGGTGTTGGTACCTGGGAATTACTCGAGTCATTGGGTAGATAACTGTGACTAACAGGGTTAAAAGAGCAAAACCATACTCTATAGTTTACTCTGTGAGACTGATCGTTGCTCAATGACCTGTGGCAACCACAGCAAGAAGGGGTCTAACAGCATTAGCCTGGGGATGGAATTTATCACCCAGGGACATTAGAGAACTGAAAAAGTAGTTGCTGTAAAGGAAAAAATTCAAGGATTTGAACGAACACTGGTTCGTAGAGCTGGAGGAGTAGTGTGTGAGACAGGAAGGTGGTGCTTTGGCAACTTTAGGATTTTCTGCATGCGTCTCTAATGGCGTCACCTTGCAGAAATGGGTGGAAATTACCAATGAAACTAGTTTTTGGCCAGAGCTTTTAGATATCCCTTAAATATGATAGCCAATCTTTCAGTAATCCCCCTGTGGCTGAAGAGAGTGATGTGTGGTTGTGTCATTGTGCGTGAGAAAATGAGAGGTAGTAGACATGAATCATTGAAGGTCACTCTCTAACACAGGTTGGAAGAGCCACAGCGCTGTCTGTTGGCAGGCAAACAGACTTAAGCATTCAGAGAGCTGTGAGGCAGCAGAATCTCACTCTCCTCCTCTCCACAGCTGTAGCAGAGAAAAAGGAATAGAGCGATTGATGAAAGGTTTAAGACCTTAATCATGAGGAGAAGAAGCGAGTCAGGAAGCTGGAACATTACATCTGGAATGAGCTCTCTTTCAGCACTTCATAACACTGTAGAGGAGCTGCAGATTTCTAGACACAGTCATGCTTCAGTGCTGATCTCAGATCAGCTCCCTCCTCATCCATTTATCCTAGCTTCTGTGAGCCTGATTTACCAAAGCATTAGGGCATGCAAGACTGCTTAGTGGGAAAAACTGAAAAAATCTATATTTAGCCAATTGATGCGGTGTTGTTAAATTAAGGATAGTCATACTTTTCAACTGAATCAAAATCATGTTTTACTTTTTTATATCAGAAGCATTTGCAGAACCAACTGTTGCTTCTTTCTATACCAGTAAAGTTCTAACAATCTCATTAGCTTTTCGATCTCAACACCTTGACACTGGCACGCAAATCTCCAAGAGATGCAATCAGGCTGAATATCTTAGAGATTAAAACTGTCTCTAAAGATCTTCTATCATCCCAAGCACACATACAACATGGATATGTTTCATGATGGATTAAACTCCTTTTTAATCCTTTAAACTAATCAATTCAAAGATATCTATCTGATTGAAAATCCTCCTGTATGAGAAATCAGACTATCATAACAGGTTCTTATCTACCTTGTGTGGTTTACTAATTAAGAACACTAAATGTAGTGTTTTGGAGTGTAGCATATTAATTAGTTCTCTAAATTTAGCCCATCATTATAAACACATGCAGTATGGAACAAACACATGCTGCATCATGCTGCAGCATTCAAGAAACAAAGAAGAAATTTGTTCCCTATCTCAAGGGCACCAAAGGTGGTTGTTGAAAATGAGAGAGGGAGTATTTTTATGACTCTTCCTACCTTCAACTCCATGTGGAAATTGTAATTGAACAACTGACCTGCTGATCAGTAGCCAATCTCCTTATTCACCAGACAACACTTCCTTGCATCCTCAGAGCATCAGCCACATTCTAAAAGCCTGACTCAGCTCACTGGGCCAGTCTTCCACAAGCTCAGCCAATTGAATCTTGTTACTTAGAAGCTAAATTGATCTATAGTTTAGGCCAGCAGATTTCTTGGGCTGTGGGAAAGCTGGACAGTTTTGCATTTCACTCAGAAATCTTGGCCAAATGCAATTCTGCTGCTTCATAGAACACATAGTCAAATGTACTACAACAAACTACAGATGGAAATATAATAGTGAAGATAATGTACTGCAGCATCAGCAGAATTTCTATGTTGACCAACTACGAGTAACGACTGATTTGCTGAATATTGAGGCCAATGCACTGGTGTTAATGCACCAAAGCCCATAAAGTTCTGTTCTATGTGGCCGCAACTTTTATCAATATCTCCCAAATGCTAGGAAGCAGTCTAAAACGGAGTTTTAAACAGAGTTGAAGTTTAAAGAAGATAAACATACAGATGGACGTTGCTGGTTTAAAGAGGCGCATCGCAAGCCTCCCTTAAGGCTCCGTTCAAGTCAATGCAGAGGGCACCCCACAGGCTACGTGCAGCCTCAACATTGGATTACAAATAAGGCTTAAAACGCATCTCAGATCATACAAACCAAGTCCCAGCTGCAACTATTCTTGAAACCAGAAAGTATTAACCAGCACTTGCACTTATGTAATGATTCGATGTTTCATATGAGTGTTGGAGGGTTTGTTAAATTGAAGTGTTGAATTAATAGTGATCCTCTCAAGCTTTGCTACCAGTCTTGCAAAAGATATGCGAGGCATAGGTAGACATCTTAAGTGTCTCTCAGGAGAGAGTGTTTTCTACAGAGCTTTTTATTTCCAAATAGAGACTTCGGCTCTTTGTTCCAGAGAAGAATGTGTGTCAATCAGAACAAAAGGCGAGTGGGATCCTTTGAGCTCTAGCTGAGACTCTTAAATGTATTATTCAACCTTGTTCCACTCTCTGGTCAAACTGTGGAGAAAGTTGTACTACAGAGGTGATTACGACAAGTCAGTTCCGACTTTTAGTGAAAACGTATTATTTCAGCAGCAATTTCTTTCTTTTTAGCAGTGCAAGATAATGGCCGAGACACAGTTGGTTCAGACTTAGTATCTAAACAGCAAGACGATTAAGCTCCACTACTTTTCCCTGCCAAGCTTTCAAATGTAAATTGCCAGTTTTCAACTCAAAGCTTTCAAATTCTAATTTTCAGCTATAATTTTTTGATCAATTTTTTTCAGATTTACCTGCTTAAGTTCTGTTAGAAAACAAATCCGTTTAATCAGAAAACCACATTCTGTTTTAAAGGCATGACTGTAATTGTTAACGCATCATTTAAATCATGGTCTTCAACTTTTAATTTGCCTACTCTAACCTCACCTAATGATCTGAGGCTTAAGAGAAAAAATGGCTCAACCGCTCTGGGCTCTCTGAGTCGAGGACCAACTGCTGAGAACCCACTTTAAATGTCTTCATTAGTGGCATTCTAACAGTAGAACACCCCTGCAGTGTTAAGAGGGTGCTAGCAGGAACCTACCCATACAATAAACCAGCTAAAAATAACCCTGAATAGAGAGGGAGTTGTGACTCAATCCATGCTGCCTACGTTTGCCTGTGAGCTTGGGTGACATTTCAGATCACAGCTCATCTGCACTTAAGCTGCCTCCCACAACAAGCATTTAATTCAGACAACGGCAAAATAGCCTCAGAATGTGGTGTAATAACATGTTGCGAAACTACATCTGGCCTTTGGTTTTAAATGAAATCAATCATGAATGAGCTGATGTTACAGTTCACGACATCTTACGTGTATTAAGAATACAGGTTGTTAATAGACTTTATGGGGTCAAGACATAAAGGAAAGGTGGTAAATCAGTGTTAATATCTTCTTTTAACGATTTACTAGCGTTGATTGTCTTGAGAGTAAAAAGACTGCTCGATTCAGAAGGAGAGTGAGCAACAGCAAGAGAGAAGGTTAGAAATAATTAATTGGCCTCAAGTCACAGTAGAAGCAAATTAGGACACATATGCTTATTAGCGGTGTAACAATCATTTATCAAAGACAGGGATGTTTTAGAAATTAGACACTTTTGTACAGTATATTGATTGGGTATTAGGACTGATCTATTCCCAAAACTTGACTAGCTTGTTCAGATTGTACTCACTACCTAAGACACCAAGGGTTCGTTGAATAATTAATTCTATTGAAGCTTATTGAAGCTGAGTGAAGCTAAGATGTTTGTGTTACATTTTTACACTGTTTCTTTTGAGAAGGTCCTGGATGGATAAATCAAGAAGCATTTAGTGAAAATGTATAGTTGTATAGTTTGTGCTGTTTGTTTAACAAGGATACTCAGGCATATTTCAATTAATTTACAAATCCATTAAACTATAAAGCTTATTGCAGCATGGGTCATCTGTCTGAGGCACAATCCATCATAATATATTTCTGATTTAACAATGTCTTCAGATCTGGAATACGAAGACAAAGTGGACAAAATTATTTATATTTTAGTGATGGATGTTTACCTTTTGGTAAGACAGTAATTCAATTGATTCAGTATATACATATTTTTATGAAAGCCATGGATCCTTTTTTGTATTTAAAGCCATACTAAGAAAATTGTTAGAAATCATATGCACTCATGTTGGTGGCATTTACAAAAAGGGAAACTTTTTGCATTTTGCACATTTATTTACATGAAAAAATTTAAGGTTTTGAAACTTCTCATTCTTTAAACCAGGAACCTTGTCAGGCTAAACCACCAAAACAGCACCATAAGCAAATATGCCAGGCAGGTGTTTTTATATACATGTATCAAGTAACTGGAAATAGTCAGATGGTCTGACATTGCACCCTCTTTAGTTCTCTAGCACAGTTCTTGTGCTTTAAAAACTAAGCTAAAATGTCTTCTTTATTCACTTGGTACAAAGCATGAATATTTAAAACACAGTATCCCCAAAACATATTTATTCAGCATTTATTTTCCTCATGTCTAAACCCTGAAACCTCTTCTAACGCTGAACACAAGAGGTGATCATTCCAAGAAGTTTCTGCAACCTATCTCAAAAATTTTATGTTACCTTTGTGTGTTGTATGTTATTTAAAATAATATGGAACAAGAGTCGGATGAGCTATGCCCCTAAAACGTGTTTCCGTCTCACAGCTTAGCTGCCTGTAAAGCAAGAAAGCAGGAAATCATGCAAATCTCCAACCACTGCATTAGACAGAAAGACTGTTCCAGTTATTCTCAAAGGGTTAAATCTACTCAAATCCTATAAAGCCTCAGTTTGAAACGACATGTTCTAGCCAGCTTCTGCTAAAGAATATTAAATTCTGCAGGGAACAGGATTCCCAAACAAACTTTCCAGTGCACAGTTTCATCTTCAGTACATCTTTCATCTCTCAAACATCCAGCTAGTGGTCCTTCACTCCACAATGGGAACCTGGTCTTTAGTGAAGAACTGGAGGAGGATCTGGAATGCAGGGAGAGGAGATAGAATTCTCCTCATGTATGTTTCCAGTAAACACATAATGGCTTGGAGCAGAAGAGAAATATATTGTAAGGATGGCATCACAGCATTCTCAAACTCATGCTAAATGTTATCATTACTCATGTCATTAAGGCAGAACATACAATTTAACAATGTTAAAAGGATTGCTTACAGTATTAGCTACAGTGTCTGTTAATGTCCTTGTTATTCATCTTTCAATCAAATATATTTCTCTTCCTGTGAACAGTGTGTGGGAAACTCTATTGCAATATGGGAAACATTTAAGAAGCTCATCTGTTTATACATGTAGTCTTTTTTCATATGGGCTAATGTGAGAATAGCTTTCGGGAGGTGTGGAGTTCATGCATCTGAATATTTATGTGTGAGCAGATATTTTGTGTTTTCACTGCCATCGAGTTGTGTATGGTTTCAAATAATAACTGTGACACCCTCTGGCATCTGCAGTTATGTGTATTCAATCTGAAAAGTTCCACCTGAAGTGCTGACTTCGGTTTCTCATTAATATTTCTAGCATTCTGTCCAAACCCTCGCTACAATGATGATGAAACGAGGTGTGGGGAAAAAAATAGTGTTCTCCTATTTGTAACTCATCTTTAATCCACCCATGTTCAGTTTACTTATCCATTTCTGAACTAAAAACAGCTGTAACTAACTATGTATCCTATGATGATTTATGTAGACTTATTCTATAAATAAAAAAGAAAAACTATACTGGGATTTGTGTGATTTTTCAACCTCAATTATGTTTAGATCACCTAGCTAAAGTGATAATATTCCTGCCTTCAGTTTTTTTTTGTAGAAACCTTGGTAATTGAAGAAGCGTGTCACTACATTTTAACACCAACTTGGCACTAAATGTTACAAAACTTGTTAGGATAAACGTAAAAATCATTATTTTTAAAGCCTTGGCAGTTTCTGTGGCTATCATAATGACAAGATTAGATTAAAAGTAGTACAAATGTAAAACTGTTTCATTTACTTGATTAGAAATATGCTGATAAAAATAACCTATTGCTCACTTTCTCCTGAGACAGCATTGATAAGTTCATTTTTAAAAATGTCTGTGCCCTTTTGAGATTTCAATCGTATACTTGTACTGAACATAGAAAGTGAAGTTTCTGTTCAAACATTTCAGATATTTCATAATTACTTGTTAAAAATTGTCACATGGAATATGTGATGAAAGGTACTGTTTAATAGATAAAAAAATTAAAATGTGAAAGCTATGTGCTATTGCATTCAGCTTCTGATACAGGCAAAGCCAATAAATCAAGCCATTTTAATATAAAAAAATTGACCTGCTTACTCATAAATATTTGCAAAGATATATAGAGAAATCAGTATAACAATAACACATTATTTCAGTTGTTGTCGATTTTTATTTGTAACATTTTTATTTATGTTACAATTTTTTGTTTTCTTTTTTGTATCTTTAATATGTAAAAAACATATTGATCACAAAAACCACGTTTGCATTTCAAAAAACACTTTTACGTGTATTAATGTAAATTAACTCATGTCTCCATAGGTCAAAGGCCTAAAAGGCAAACCAATCAGAAACAAGATGTGGCAGAACTTCCGCTATTCAATCTTTGCTGCAGATATGTCATATCAATCCATTAACAGGAAGTCTACACAGTGATGAAAAGTATAGAAAACTGGGAAAAAAGTATAGCGGCTTCAGCCTCGAAGCAAGAATAGTGCCGCTGTTTTTATCCCACATGGCTCTGAAGTCCATCTTAACACAGAATTTGAAAGATACTGTTCAAATATTATAAAAGCTCTATATTTTTTTAATTATTATTATCAAGCTCTTTATATCATATTACAGACAACATTTATTTTTCATGATGATTATCTCCCAGCCCTATCTCTAAATATATTTTAGAAAGATTTACCGAGTATTAAATAGCTGACCATACAGACAGTAACATTATTCAACCAAACATGAAGACAGAGACAAGGACCCAGCACGAGTTAAAAACTAAAAGTTTAAAACTTCTTAAAATAAAAGAAAATAACAGATTGTTAGATAAGGTCTCCATCCTTCAACAACATTCTTTTAACAAATCCTGCACTAGATTGTCAGCAGTGAGATGTAAATGCAAACAAACACAGTTTTTTTCAACCACTTGGCCTTCAACATCAAAACTCAACCACTTTTATCCTTCATTCGCTCATTCACTGGTAAGCGATGAAGGGTCTTATGTAAAGAAACACATACTGCAACAGGGCAGCACTGTGTGTACTTTTCTTCTATTCACTTGTAAACAATAATAACATGACATGAAATAGAAAAGGAGAAGGACCGTTTGCGTTCTAACCTGATTGCAAAACATCCGCTTGGCCTGTAAACATCCTAGATTTTTTGATGTTCTCTATGAATGGTCTAACAAACCTTTCATGCTCAAATGTACGTCCAAACACCTGCCACCATTTGATTTGGCTTGAAAAGATATCCTTTAAAGCCATACAATATCTGAATTACAGCCCAGTTACCTCTGGATCCTCAAACGCCTTCAGCTGCTTTGCCATGTAACCTTCAGAGAAAATAATGTGCTTCTCATTCACACAGAGACCCGGAAAACATGATCTAGCCACTGCTCCCATCAAAGCCATATTTTATGTTCACCCAAATCACTCTCCATCCATGACAGTCTGTCTCCAGGGAAGGGAGGAGGAGGAGGCAGTTAGCACCTCTATACCTGCAGTGGGTTGATAACCTCTTTAGTTCTGACCTTTCTGAAGAATGCACAGTAAAGCTCTATCCTCTTTAACCCCAAATTGTAGCGCTAGCTGTAGAGATGATGGTTAATTAGACCTCATTTGATGCCCTTGGTAATTCATACAATTGATAGACCTATTTTTCAAATCATTTGCCTGTAGGTGGAATAGGAAAATACTGTTAATTGGTTTTGGACAAGCGTGCACTAGAACACTTTAAAGGTCTTAATCTGGGGAAAAAATTATATTACTTGCACATATATATATATATATATATATATATATATATATATATATATATATATATATATATATATATATATGAAGAAACTAAAGATGAAAGAGAAAATCCCTAAAAGCTTCCCACCGCGTTCAGCCAGGAAAATGTACAACAGCACTAAAAACATTGTGAATATCTTTCTAAACCTCTGTAAATACTAAAAACTCTGTGAGACGTGCAAGTGTACTTGTTATCAATCTCATTAAACAATTTATTTTATGAAGTTCAGCATCTATCAGGCATTTAAAATAGTAACAGTATCCCCCACCGACAAGTACCCTGGCAATCTATAAAAACACCCCAATGATCTTGCAGGGAACAGTTTATACCTTGGATTCCTTCCAAAAGTTCTAAAGCACAAAACTTGTATATAGCAAGCATTTAGAAAACCCTATAGAAAATTTGGTAATTTCCAGATAATTGTGCCTGTTAGCAACCACTTGCTAATACGCTAAAATACTTAAACACTCACGTGCGGTGAGGTTCTTGTCTGGTGAGGCACTGACTTCACAGTAAGCTTATATAAACCTGTATGGCTTAGTCATCATTTGATTGGAAGCATTAAACATTTTTCGTTTTTTGTTCCGGTATTAGTCATCCTTTCATGAGTATCAATTAAAAGTCCAGTTTCAGTTGTGATTTTTAGGGGAGGCCAAGCAATGGTAAAAAAAATACTGGATGGCTGCTCTTGGGTTGCTAACTGTTTATACTGTAAACTGATAATCATTAAATCTATTGTTTGGCAGAGCAAGAGGATTCCTTGGATCCATATCACCCTCTGGTAGCAGTTTTATGACATGTTACACAGATACAGTTGTTGATAACAAAAACAGACACTTCTACATTGCAAACACCAGCTTAACTAATTAAATGTAATTCATAAGGTAAAAATGTTGGAATGTTTTAACGTTTGCAACAATGAAGAGGGATAGTAAGAAGGTGTCACTGCATAGCAAGCTAGCAGGGCATTGTAATTGTGAAATCCATGGTGAGGCTCAAGTGCTGAACGCCTTGTAGTATTTGAACAGTAAATGTGAAAATTAGTACATTTTGAATAACAATTCCAAAAATTGTGAATTGAAATGAAAAGAAAGTTATCACTGCATAAATATAACCGTTTTTTTAATTTTTTTATATATATATAATTATATGATGGCAGATAAGATTGTGCATCCCATGTCTCTGATGGGAACTTGTTTAAAAACAACATAAGTAGTATATTGATTTAAAAAACTATACTGAATTAGTTATCACTAACTATCAGCTAGAGCCTTTTAAGGTATAACAATGCATCTCTCCGGGAACCCAATCAAACGAACTAAAAACGATAGAAAAAGCACAAAATCATAATTACAAATATGTAGAATCTGGTTTTAACAACACACTGTTGGCAACAAACCAACTATAGAACCCATATAATATAAAAGTACAAATATTGATGCTTTTGATTCCATTCAGAAAACATTGAGAAGAGCAGATTAAAAGATAGCGCAGTTTTACAGACAATGTAGCTTATTTAAAGAAACTTGAGGACACAAATATGCTCCCGTGTTCCAAAAGTGTCTAGCACTAATTATATACGCATTTCACCTCTTGACATCAGTCTGGATCAAGGAACTTGACTTTATGTAATAAAAAAAAGAAAAGAAAAAAGAAAAGCCTTCGATAAAAAGACTGTTCCAGACTCTATGTGAAAGAAAACATTATAACCAAAGACTAATAGAGCAGGGGCTGACAAACAAAACACAACAACAGACATCTCTTTGCTGTAAGTGAAAGATGAACAACTAATCTTTTACATTTGAAACACATTTTGGTCCTGTTAATAAGACAACTTACTTGAACATGCATTTTCAGTGAATGTTTTTTTTTAACTCTTCATTCCAACCCTATCCCTTATTCACAACAAGACTTCAGCTAGTTCCTCTCACCAATGCAATGAAGGTAACTGCGAATCAGACCAGACCTGCCTCTGCACAATTTACAGATCAGACATTACAAACAACATGTAAGGCAGACTGCTAATGAATTATGCAGACCGGATGAATTGACAAGCCTTTGAAGGTTAGAAAAGAGGGTGAAATATGGCTTCCTCCTGGGCCCAGAATACAGAATACAGACAGAAGTGTTTCATGCAAACAACAGGGGAGGCTTACACCAAGCGTCATTGATGGTTTAATATGGAGCGATATTCCCCCAGTGATAACACTTCCATTATTCTATTACCTCAGCAGGTTATAGTTTTGTTTACAGTGTGAAAACTGTGTGTTTATTGTGTGAAAACCTTTAGAAGGCTGATTTACATGGCCCTTAACATTCAGAAATGTTTACTTTATATTGGAGCACAGAAGATAATTTGTTACATTTTTGATTAATCTTTGGGGGAAAGACAATATAGATGCAATTTACATGCATTTTGGTAAAGGAAGAGATCACCAGGCTAGAGATAAAGCGATTAATTGGCTGAGCCGATATATCGGGTTATTTCAACATTAGTTGATCAAGTGAAAAAAAAATCAGTGATAAAAAAAAAAAATGATCATGGCAACCCAAGCTATAGAATTGTTTTCAATAATGAATTGTAAAAAATGCTTTCTCTATAATGAATATGCCATTCATTGATCTTCATATCTAGCAAATAATTAGATTTTCAAAAAAAATGCAATCGCTTGACAGCATAGCGTGGTGGTATTTAAATGTCAAAATTGTAAATGATCCCATAAAGGCCAGACCAGAAACATATTCTGTAACACTTTCTGTTATGGAACTTTAAGCTCGGGTTCTCTCTTTCTATGCGTGTCTTGCAAGTAGCTTATTTTAAATAACTCATTGTTTTTCATCCTCTTTCTCTCCTGATAATGAAATAGCAGCATCAAAGCGTTAACTTAATATTACACGGACAGCCTTTCAGTAATTAAATTGGCCCCTTGTCAATACTTAAAATGTATTTAAAGCCAATAATAGCTGCTTTAAAATTAACAGACATTATGTAACCTGAGGTTCGGAACTTTTAAAATCTGATTTATGTTCTCTACTTCTTTAATGTACTTTTTAATGCAACAGATTAATCAATGAACATACCAGACACAGCTCCTTAAACTTTAAAAATGAAGGGTAGTTTGCAAATTCCTTTGATCAGACAATAAGATCACAAAGAATGGCAACTCAGATTTGCACAAGATAAAATGAAAAAGTTTTGTGTCAGTGGAAGGATAATGCTATTGAATCATTTTCTTTTCTCAGACATTTTAGCACGTCGCCATTTCTCGCCATTAATCTGGCATGGAAAACTGACTATAATTGAATGGAGGCCACTGTGGCGCTTTGCATTGTGATATTGAATTGATTTGGCTCCTTTTGAGGGTAGCTCAAGCATTCTTTCTTTGTGCTCTAAACAGAAACTTTTACCCTGAAATCTGTAAGAGCGTTCTTAATTCAAGAGCACTGTCAACAAATCTTTAAGATGATCTCATTCATCTTTAATGCGCTAGAGTATAATTAGATGTCTTCTTTTTCCATTAAATGTTTAAATTGCAGTTTCACATACCATTTGTGTTTAAAGAGGTAATTAACTTTAAAAAGTGTCGTTTTTAATAATATCATCATGAGTCCGGTGTTTGTCCTGTATTAACCAGCGTTTTCGAAATTCTATGAAGCGAACAACGCATCCACACGAATGTCAACAAAAACAAAGACAATATCCACACGCCATAAAGGCATGGCCTCTTTCAATTACTAATGTTTATGTAGTGTGCTATACAAATGAATTGCAATACCTTGTCATAAGTCGCGTATGAGTATGAGAAAGAGGAGGTGCAGCATCATTTACAGTGGACTGCTACAGTAGTGCATAAGCATGTAAAAAAGTCTTGTTTCAATGTTTTATTGTTCTGATAAAAAGCTGGATTCAGCTAACTAAAATGAAGAAAAACAATAATTCTTTAATTGTTTTTATTTTATACAGTACAGTAATCCATATATTTATATATTGATTTTTTATATTTATTACATTGTTTTATTTATTATAATAATTCAGTATTTATTTATTTAATACATTGGTTTAGAAAACACATATATTTATTAATATATTGATTTATTTAAACAATTACAACTTTTTTTATTTGTTCAAGCATTCCATTCTTTATTTTTTATAATAAAGTAATTATAGAGTAATAGAGTAATTTTTTCATCATTTTCCTTTATCAATACCAATGCCCTTTTATATACATTATAAAAAGGGACCTGAGTTTCAGTTTGACTGTTGTTTAACCACCATTAGTATCGAAATTTTCTAATTATGAGGATTTTAATATTGATTTAGACATAAAAAAAAATTATTCCCCCAATTAAAGTAATATAAAGTTTTGTCACATCCAGTCCTGAGAGAACAATGTTCTAGGTGTTATAAAAAAGTTCTGTAAGTAACATGGTAAAGAATCAGATATTGTTTGGTTTCCATCAATTCCATCAACAGCGTGCTCTATTTCTAAAATGATTGGCTTTGTAAACAAAAAGGGGAATTAATTAAGAACCTCATAATTATGTTTGACTCATTAAAGTGGTCACTTGAGGTTTATAATAAGGTATGTTAGGACATGATTACAGTATATTGATTCACCAGTGCTCTCGCCACCAATAGGATCTTTGGTTTCACATTAAAACAGCTCCTGATCTACTCCATTTATTGATAATTGCATCCAACACAAAAAATGGGGCATATAACTGTATCATTTTAAACAGTGCTGTTGTGTTTCTTGAGTTTCTTGTGTTTCACAAGAGTGAGAGCACCTTCTCCAATATCAGAAGTGGGGAGAATTGGAGACGGTGGACTTTCCCAGAGGGAACAGCAGGCTTGTCTGAGAGCCATGATCGATATGGGTCCTCCTCGCTTTTCTATCTGGAGAAATACTACAGTGGCACCAAAACGCATTTAGTTATGACCCTCCAGCATACGCTTAGGGAGGCTGCCATTTCTCATTTACCATAAAGCAGTTGCTTTTCAGCAAATCCCTTGAGGGCTAGTGGCACATGCTATCAATAAGAAAATAAAGCACTTTTCTCTCTAAGTGATGATGACATCAAGCTTGCACAAAGAAGATAACTTTGCCATGTTGCATTGTCTAACAGTTTAAGAAATTATATTGGCCACAAAATTCTATTGTATAATCATATAAAAAAAATGCAACCATAATTTTTGAAAACCCTTCAATCTAACCTTTTAAATCCCAGGAGGCAACTTCAAATGCTGTACAACATGGTTCTACTTCATGGGTAACATACAATATCGGCTAAATGTTTTAGCCAAACCTGTATGGTGTTGGAGCACAATAAACAAATACAAATTGCTAAATAATTAATACAAATTGCTGAAACAACAACATGGTTCAATTTATCTGCCAAGACAGAACTTCTTGCAATCCCTGTCAACCCCACTGTGCAACTCGAGAGTGTAGGTTTGCGCTGCACAACATATACATACACATGTCACAGGTGATCGATCACACCGGGAGAGTGGACATAATCATATGTGTCATATTTCAATCTGATCTCGAAGGAGAAACACAGATGGATTAAGTAATTGAGTGTTACGGGACAGGAGACCTAAACTTCAAGCATCAAGCAGCGACCCAACAGCCCGGTGTCTTGTCTAACCTTCTGTGTCCCAAGTGAAATGTGTGTTCTGCCTCAAGCCAGGCCCCATAAATGGTCAGGAGCTACCCAGAGATTCAGCCCGCCCCCCCCCACAGAACGACAAGTTTAAGGGCCCAGACCCCGGAGCAAAGCCCGCCCCACCTCCCCGGAGCCCGGGGGCCGCCGCAGCAGGAGGGCAAACAGCCCAAAGATAGCCGGGCTATTTAATGTAGGTATGTGTGGATATGTTGGAGAGATAAAATGTATTAAAAGTGGGAATGGTGTCCTGGAGTGTCACCGTCAAATGTAGTGTGTCCTTGCAGGTGTTGTAAGGGGCCCAGGGGTTGCCCAGCCCTAGAAGCGAGGCAGTGGCTGGTGGGATTGGCCCATTGTCCACTCCAGGAGGAAGGCCAACCCGTGCTCTGGAGATGGTCAGTGTCTAATGTGATTAAAACTGAGGGACTCCATCTAAGGGATGGAGGGCGGGATCACTGATAGGTCACCCCGCCCACTTAATCCCCAATGGCAACAAGGACCCTCATTATCCTATTTGTGTGAGTGAAGAGAATGTATAATGGGAGCTGATGCTGTGTGTGGGAGGAGCCGTCTGGCCGCGCCCTCCATCCCCCTAGGGGCAGTACTGCCCCCCACCACGGGGGCCACAGGAGACCCACCAATGATAATGCGGGCAGCTGGGAGATACGCCCTTCTTAACTGAGTATGCAACTCTACTCCTAGTTCAGGCTCTGGTCCTATCTTAACTGGACTACTGCAACACTCTTCTACTAGGACTTCCAGCAAACGTGCTTAAAGCTCTACAGATGATCGCAGCGCGTCTTATCTTCAAGGAATTGAAACGAGCTCATGTTACTCCCTCTTCATCTTTCTTCACTGGCTCCCCATCGCAGCTTGTGTTAAGTTCAAATAACTAATGCTGGCTTACAAAACCATCTCCAGATCAGCCTTTGCTTACCTCCACAAGCTAATATACTCCTATATGCAGAGAAGTAACAGCATCTTGTGGTTTCTTCCCACAAAGACAGAAAATCCAGAATCTTCTCTTTCACTGTCCTTGGCTAGTGGAACAAACTCTCTACAAACTCTCAACACTAACAATTTTCAAAAAGTAACTAACTTCTTTTTTTATTTCCTTCCTGCAGTGGTTGACTAAACAGCTGATAGAACTTCTACGAGTGACCCAAGTTAGACTTTGGCTGTGTAATAAATTGCCCCTACTGTAAGTTGTTTTGGACAAAAGCGTCTGCTAAAGGCATAAATGTAAATGTATTTATTGAACAAATCCCTATCGTTTATCATGTATCCTACAGCTGGTAGACACCTGTTTAATTTTTGTGTTCCATTGTTCTAACCACTTTTTGTTTTTTCAGGAGCAGCCTGGTGATTGTTCTTTGATGGATAGTAATTTCAAATAGTCTTTATGCTAGAGAGGTGATTAGCACCAAACCCAGTTAAAGGGGAAACACGTTGAACAAAGAATAACTGAAACTAACTGATACACAAAACTGAAAATAAACAGTGCTCATCAGCAAAAACCTAAACAATATAAACTTTTGCCAGTTCTGGCTCTCCACAAGCACATTATTGTGGTCTAGCATGGTCCCTACGTAGGCTTCTCAATGTTCACTTCCACCCCGTTAAATATGCCGTTGATTTAATTGCCATGATTGGGTGCAGCCAATCACAGTGTAAGCTCAATCGGTGTGCGCCGCCCAATGCAAAATAAAAGGCAATGAACAACTTATATTATCTGGGGACAAGGGCTCAAATGAACATCACCACCGTAAACGTGTGTGGGATTTTATAGCCAAGTTTCTTTTTGGTTACTTTATTTCACCCCAAAATGTGTTTAAACAGGACTGTTATCATAGGTTTGTTCAGTTTAAATCAACACTTTCTTCATACAATTACACTTTATAATACTGACAAAACTGATATAATTATACTTCCTGATCTAGACGGGAACTTTACAATCCCAAAGGTAGCAGTAAATAGT
Source organism: Danionella dracula (assembly GCA_900490495.1). Lineage (NCBI taxonomy): Eukaryota > Metazoa > Chordata > Actinopteri > Cypriniformes > Danionidae > Danionella > Danionella dracula. Next base: position 23,698,983 of record UELW01000111.1, read on the forward strand.
AGTTGTATTTCAACCCAATATAATTATTTTATAGGAATTTATTTCTGTTTAACCACTAAGCCTTTTTTTAAAGTTGCTTTGAAGCAACTGCAGAAAAAAATCAATTTAAAAACATTTTCATTGATTGATTGATCGATTATGCACTGACTGACTGAAACTGTCTGACTATGACTGTCTCTGACTGACTGACTGACTGATTGATTGACTGACTGACTGCTGTTACTGACTGTGACTGACTGTGACTGACTGTGACTGACTGACTGCTGTGACTGACTGACTGACTGACTGTGACTGACTGACTGACTGCTGTTACTGACTGTGACTGACTGACTGCTGTTACTGACTGTGACTGACTGACTGACTGCTGTTACTGACTGTGACTGACTGACTGACTGCTGTTACTGACTGACTGACTGACTGCTGTTACTGACTGACTGACTGCTGTTACTGACTGACTGACTGCTGTGACTGACTGACTGCTGTTACTGACTGACTGACTGCTGTTACTGACTGACTGACTGCTGTTACTGACTGTGACTGACTGACTGCTGTGACTGACTGCTGTGACTGACTGTGACTGACTGACTGCTGTTACTGACTGACTGACTGCTGTTACTGACTGTGACTGACTGACTGACTGACTGCTGTTACTGACTGCTGTGACTGACTGCTGTTACTGACTGTGACTGACTTACTGACTGACTGCTGATTGTGACTGACTGACTGACTGCTGTTACTGACTGTGACTGACTGACTGACTGCTGTTACTGACTGTGACTGACTGACTGACTGCTGTTACTGACTGGCCGACTGACTGACTGACTGCTGTTACTGACTGACTGACTGCTGTGACTGACTGACCGACTGCGGTGACTGACTGCTGTTACTGACTGTGACTGACTGACTGCTGTTACTGACTGACTGACTGCTGTTACTGACTGTGACTGACTGACTGCTGTGACTGACTGCTGTTACTGACTGTGACTGACTGCTGTTACTGACTGACTGACTGCTGTTACTGACTGTGACTGACTGACTGACTGCTGTGACTGACTGACTGCTGTGACTGACTGACTGACTGACTTACTTTGACTGACTGCTGTTACTGACTGTGACTGACTGACTGACTGCTGTTACTGACTGTGACTGACTGCTGTTACTGACTGACTGACTGACTGACTGACTGTGACTGACTGACTGACTGCTGTTACTGACTGACTGACTGCTGTGACTGACTGACTGACTGCTGTTACTGACTGACTGACTGCTGTTACTGACTGTGACTGACTGACTGCTGTGACTGACTGCTGTGACTGACTGCTGTTACTGACTGCTGTTACTGACTGACTGCTGTTACTGACTGTGACTGACTGACTGCTGTTACTGACTGTGACTGACTGACTGCTGTTACTGACTGTGACTGACTTACTGACTGACTGCTGTTACTGACTGTGACTGACTGACTGCTGTTACTGACTGACTGACTGACTGCTGTTACTGACTGTGACTGACTGACTGCTGTTACTGACTGTGACTGACTGACTGCTGTTACTGACTCTGACTGACTGACTGACTGCTGTTACTGACTGTGACTGACTGACTGCTGTGACTGACTGACTGACTGCTGTTACTGACTGATTGACTGACTGACTGCTGTTACTGACTGTGACTGACTGACTGACTGCTGTTACTGACTGTGACTGACTGACTGACTGACTGCTGTTACTGACTGTGACTGACTGACTGACTGCTGTGACTGACTGACTGCTGTTACTGACTGTGACTGACTGACTGACTGCTGTGACTGACTGACTGACTGCTGTTACTGACTGTGACTGACTGACTGACTGCTGTTACTGACTGTGACTGACTGACTGACTGCTGTGACTGACTGACTGACTGCTGTGACTTACTGTGACTGCCTCCTGTGACTAACGGACTGCTGTGACTGACTGATGGAAAATGAATTAATCAATAAAGATAAACAAATATTTGCAGAGAGCAGCTTTATCAAATGATCTAGCAGGAAATCACAATGGCATAATTAAACATGTGAGCTCAGTTGTTTACTTGGTCCATAGATGTCACCTCTCCTCAATGAACAGAACATAAAAGATCACTATTGAGGTCCATGGACCATCACGATAACACTGGCCCCTCAGCAGAACCAGCAATTGCCTGAAACAACCCAGAGGATGGTTTGATTCAGACAAGACCTCTCATCTCAGACCTTTTTCTTTGATCTGAATGACTCTTGAAGGTGTGTGTCCTTATGTTCTCTTCCATATCTTTCAGTTCCTATGTTTTACCTTGTCTCTCTAGTTATTTAAATGAGCTCTTTTGACAAAATGGAGATAAATCAAGGTGGAACTAGTACATATACGCAGTTAATAAGAGATCAGCCTTGATCACCCTAATACCAAGTAACAACACAAAGAAACTACAGCAACAGCTTGTTAATCCTGAATCTGTTGAACACAGCATTATTTTATCCTCCTGACAATGTAGGCAATTTCAAAATCTCTTTTTTCATATTTACTGTTTTCCAATTGTAATACAAGGTTTTTATATTTGAGCTCCCTTGTAAACAGGTGTGAAGGACTCATTTGCTAATAACCAGTAAGCCCTTCAGCAAAACAATGCAAAATAATGAGAGCCATAATGATAAATCTGACATTTTCTCATATAAACACTGATCTTCTTAATCCTTGCTCGAAATACATGCTGTTTACTCTCCTTGAGCTGCTGATGCCTCGCACCTGAATATACCAAGCTTTGATTAAGTCTCTCAGCCAGACTTCCGCACCTCTCTCCAAAGATCTACTGTATGAATGTTCCAACCGCTTCTCCCCATTTCTGCATAATAATACCCGAAGACTTTTATCATGAAGGAACAATATTGCAAAAGTTCTAAATCAGTTTATTTCTATTAATTCTAAAAACTTCAACTTTCATAATCATTAACTTTTTGGTAGAGTTAATTCTGTAACAACAACATTTGCACCGAGATTTGCACCCCACTTTATTTTTTTGAACAGGGAATGAGACTGTTAGCAAAGACACATTTGTTCATCATTCGCATGTAAAACTGCATCAGAGTAACTTTATTGCCATCATACAAGAATGTACACAATGTCCATCCAAATTCTTTGTTAGCTTGTTCCAACTTCTAAAAAGACTAGTGATTAACTATTTATTAATGTTTTTTGCCCATGTCTAACAAAACTATATGCTGCTGTCTGACCAGAAAGTCTAAAGTTTGGAAATATTCCCTCCAAACCGGTTAAAAACTCTATGCATACTGACTCTGGGAGTGTAGACATCACTGCCACGAGCAGTGAGAACAAAGCATTGGCAAGTAAAAGTTACATTATTTTGGGTAGCACTATGTAATAACTACACTACTAATCTTTTATTAATTAAATAAATAGTTAGCAAGTAATTTATAAACCCTTATTTCTATGTTATTACACATTTACAAGCAGTTTAAAGTATTTTTTACTAGTTTTTAAGCACCTATATTTTTGCTTAATAACTTTAATTTCATGCTTTATTAAGGATAAGTTAATAATTTATAAATTAAACTTTTCACTATTTAAAAACAGTTCGTTTTTAGTTGTCAGTGATTTGTGAGATCATTGAGAACATCCTAATAAATGATTACTAAACTTGTTAAAAGCACGTTAATTCATCTTGTTATTCAGACGTATTGTAACTGTTACTAAGTGCGATAATAAATGCTTTATTAACACATATACCTACTCTAACTCATGATTAGTTCAGATAGTTATAAAGCATTAACTAGCTGCTAGTTTGTGTGAGCTCATCTAAATTCTTACATTATAAAGCTGTTTTGGTGAGCTTTTCTAAAGCAAAGACTATTTATGACTTATAAAGCATTAAGAAATGAGATTTCAAATTTTAAAAAATTTAAAATGCTTAGTTTTAGTCTAAAAAAAAGCGCACAGTGCAGAGGGAACCAAACCATTGAAATATTTTGTCTCGTTTGTTAATGCTTTACAAACTATATATGGTCCTTACTTTAGATGAGCTTACACGAACAGTTAACTAGCAGCTAGTAAATGCTTTATAACTACCTGATTATATGTTTTTTTTTTATAATAATTTATTAACATGATATAAATGATTGTATGAATCACTAACAAATAATATCTACCTGGTTTTTAAATAGTGAAAAAAAATATTTATAAATGTTTAACTGATCCTCAATTAATCAATGTTCCTCTCTAACCTATCCTCATCATTTATCTCTCCTCCTGCAGCTGATGCTGATCACTTGTTTGTTGTCTGTGTTACAGTTTACTAACCGTTTTCTCCATTTGTTAGTTCCTGTTTTGTCTTTGTTTTTTTCAGGTCCTGTCCGGCGAACCGTTCATCGATGGATTTTAAGTTTGTATATTCTTTATGCTGGGGAGGTGATTAGCACCTGCCTCAGTCAGCGAGAGTCCCCTCACAGAGGGAACTCCTATTTACTCTACCTGATCCTCACGAGGACTTTGTGAAGCTGCTTTGAAAGCAATTGCTAAAGAAGCGCTATATAAAAACTGATTGATTGATTGATTGATTGAATTAAGCATGAATTTAGTGTTATTAATTATATTATATAGACATTTATAAACCAGAAGTAAAGTCTTTAAACTTATATTTATAAATGGCTTACAAATATGTAATAGCACAGAAAAAAATACTTTATAAATTACTTAATAACTATTAGTTATTGCTTAATAAATGATTAGTAGTGTGTAGTTATTATAAAGTGCTACCTTATTTTGTAAAAAAAATTTGAGTGAAAAAAGTATTTGACCGATATACAGCAAATGAAAGAGCAAAAGATTTTTAGTGTGCACGCTGATCGTGAACAGGTTATCCCTCGACTGCTCAGAGTTTAAGAATTTCACTGTCGTGGTCAGGTTTAAAATAGAGTTGTTAATATATAATTTTTATCTATTAAGCTATAACAATTCTATAAAACTATTCAACATAAATTCCTAATTGAATGACATACAGTAAAATCTAGCCAACAACTCACACAAACATTAGCTGATTCTACCACACAAAAGTTGGTTTTCACGCAACTACTCACCAACCAACTAATAATTTATTCAAGATCACTAACCTTGGTTTAAAATCCATTCATTTGACAAGTTGACCAAAAATAGTTAAAGCATAATATGTAAAATTATTGAAATGTTTTTCACTACCCAAGTTCAGTGTGTGAAATGGTTATATATAACACCTGTAGCTTGGCTTATAAGATTTTTTTATTACTTTTTTTTGTGTCATCATTCTTTAAGATCACAGGGACACGTCGTGACTGTGAAAAAATATGGGAGAAATTGGAATAGCAAATGAGAATGTGATTTCCTTCATGGGAGATTATTACATAAACTACAGCATAGCAGCACAAATTCATAATTTCTCCCCACAAAAACACTGGAGACATTAGTTTTTCTCTGATAGAGTCAACCAAGGACAAGTAGTGAATGTAAACCTCCCTGTGCTTCAGTTACAAGCTCTCCAAGTGAGATGGTAAGTCAGGATTATGTGAGGTGGAGCTCTCATTTATGATAAGTGACTTTGAATAATTGGAAAAACTGCCTCAATAAAATTGTGATTGATCTAGCTTGCTTCAAATTCAGTTCAGGTCATTTAATTTATTTGCCCATTCTTCCATTTGTAAGATAACAGAGACGTGAACGTTGTGTGAAATGTCAAGTTGCCATTCAGATTTCTGATTAAAGATTTTTTGTCTTCCATTAATTAATTCCTCTTTCTTTTCTATTTGTTTACTTCTTTTCAACTTTTAAGTTGGCTTAAATTTTTGTATTCGTTTTTCAAACTATCCACATACGAGGGTGGTTACACCCTCTTTAACCCTTTAAATGCCACACCAAGAAAAAGGCCACTGAAAATTATTTGTTTTTTATTTCTTAGCCCCTAATATTACTAATACCTTTTTTCCCCACATCCCATGATGTTTTAAAAAAAACTGAACTTTATTACCAAGTTATTTAGAAAGACTATTTTAAAATTTGAATCTTTATGAATCGAGGTATCACTGAAATATTTCAGCTTTCAGCGAAAACATTCAGCGAAATTAAATTCAGCAACTCAACATATGCGCAACCATATGGTTTAGTGGGCAGTTTAAGAATTCTCACATCACTCACCACATTTCACCAGAAGTTGTTCAATTACCTGTTCCTCCAGCTGCAAACAAATACCACAAACAAATTTAAATCTGACAAAACTACAGCCATTTTCTTGAAGCGTGGTAATCCCTCTAAACATAAACTCATAAACTCCATATCAAAAGACTTGCACCAGCATAATTTTTCCAAAATGTCTGTATTTCCAGATCATATGACCATCATGAAGATATTCTAATAGATATAGATAAACTACGCTAAAATGTTTCTTGTTAAATATCTTGTTCCAGCTAAAACCTGGTTCTTTAACATACATTTTTTTACCCTAAGCTCAAACCTTATGATAAGAGTTCCTGCTAATAGGCTTTAAAACATTATCACTCTTTTTCACTTCAGGCAATTTCTCTATAACGTGATATGGTCGAAAAGGAGGCTTGATGCTTTTCAAAAAAGTATATTGGATATTATTAGCACATTATAAGTTACATTAAAAGTTGACTGAGATGACATGAAGAATTTATAAAGAGAAACCTCACTTACATTTTCCAGAAAAGGAAGCAAGGTGATCTGTAGCAGTGTTTGCCACACTGGACTCAAATCGGCTTCTATGAAGGGCTGACTTTCTACGGAAAGGAAAAAGACCTTATAATTAGAACCCAGTCTCAAACTCAATTCCTGGAGGGACGATTCTGTTCCAACTCTGTTTCAAGAGTAGCTTCACACAAGCCAAGCGGCGCTTAATTAGTTGAATCAGGTTTGTTCATTTAAGGCTGGAGCAATACTTTGCAGAGCTGTGGCAGTTTGAGACCCATGATTTAGAGAAATAAGAAATAAAATGCAACGGACATCTTGATTGAACACTGAACATTTTAGATCGGCTGTGCATTGGCACATTTTACAACTGTAATTATTTTTTATACCATTCAAACCATTTGCAATCAAAAATAAAATTATTTCTTCATCTGACACAATAGATTATATTTATGGCAGTTTGATGTCTTCTGTTATCAAATCTGTTGATGTCTCTAGGAAAGATGTTTTCACGAAGAGAGCTAAATGTGTATTCTCAATTGTTTGCTGGTTTGTCTGTTTGTTAAATTGTTTAAAGTCTGTGCAAGTCTGGCATGGCTACACACAGTCAATTGTAAAAATAAAAAATAAATAAAAAAAGCTATTCAGAAAAGGCTGCAAAACTGTAATAATAATAATAAAACTAATATATATATAAAAATGTGAAAAATACTAATAATAAATCATTCAGTATTTAAAACATTCTAGCAAAACAAAAATTCTCCATTTTAAGAAAATGTACAAACTCTCAAATCTAAACAATTCTGTGTTTTATGGCCTTAATTAAGAAGATAGCACATTGTGTTTCCAAATTACAGAAAGCCTCAAGGACCTCAGGTCTTAAAGGATTAAAATAATTTGAGTAGAGAAAATTCTGTGAATCCCTCAAGGCTAAGCTGTCACTTTGAGAAGAGCATCCAAACACACTGCAATCAGCCGCACCTTTTGTTTAAACACAATATAAATATATCTGAAATAAACCTCGATAACATAAACGCCTGGTAAAATTGCTAGTTTCAACTTAAGAGAGTTTCAATCAACACAGTGCAGGCAATTAAAGTGGGAACTATTTCCAACAAGAAGCCGGACACAACCAATGGAGTCACTTCCAATATTCCAGCATGGCAATTAGCTACTTGCAACAATATATACCTAGCACACTGTGACTTCCTTCTGTTAATTCAAAGCAGACGGAGGTACGGACATGACACCTTTGCAATTCTGAACAGTTCTCATTACTGCTTGGTTTTCTAAGAAACGGTGTTTTATGAATCAACAGTGAACTCTCTTTTTCCTTTAGGTTTATGGAAGAAGCAGATCAAGTCGATTAAATCAATTCAGCAGAGTCGTCTAACTTTGCTTCATTGCATCTGAAGATTCTCAAACAAATGCAGTTCACTGGAACTGCGACATGTGATGACAGTACTGGTGTGGTAATCAGAGTGCAATGTCGTACATCTGATCCATCCTAGGGCCGGTCGAGCAGCTGGCGGAGGTTATGGGCTCTTCTAAACTGTCAGGCTTATCAGAAATGGTGGTACATTGGGGACAGAGACACTGATAAGGCATCAATTATGCATGAAAATAGGTACTCAACATAACTCTCAGGGTTGTCACTGGCATTCATCTCCAACAATTTTTATTCAGGAGCATACTGAATGCATGGGCACTGCATGTGATATTAATCCTCTAACCTTTATTCCTCGCAGATACTCAATTTCTATTCGTGGCATCACTTGGACATTATTTTAGAGTTTAAAACTCAGAAGGTTTTATAAGAACGAATTGGACCCCATTGTTTTCGAAGACCTATGTCATGATGTCATCGCTCAGCTGCACATATAAACCTGATACCTCCAAAAGATACGACAGGGGTGGGGGGCTACTTGGAGCCTTTAATCGTCTACATCAGACCTTCTCTTATTTCGATATTTTTTTCAGGTCTTAGGGTATCATAGCAGCATGATATTGCTAGAGTGAAGGGACCTGAAAGGGTAACCTTCTGTAACTCCCAGCTGCAATACTATCCTTATTTATTTCGCAATGCTTGAAACTGTTACTGGACCTTGAAGAGTTTACTCTTGGCAGACTATGAAAATAACCTTGATGTTGAAAAGGGAGCTATAAATGCTCTCTGAAGCTCTTTGAGGCTTTTAGTTCATAAAATAAATTTTTGTGAGGAAAATATATATTTTTGGAGGCAAAACTCTCATAAGAACCATACATTTTTCTTTGATAAAATTGGGCCTTGAGTATAAATTAACCTGATGAGAAATAGACATGCCAGTCAAAAAAATAATCCCCCCAGGGCTTCTAATGATTATGGGAAGAAACCCACAGGTGCAGCATCTGTCTGCTCTTTTCAGCATCTGTAATTGCAGGCACACAGCATTACTGCGCTTTGAAGAGTAGCGAGAAATTCTCTGTTTTTTTAAAGGGCTTATTAGCCCATATGGCATGGATGTGTGCAAAAAACTTTAATTTTGAGTTTGGAATAGTAGAAAAATAAATGGTAACTTATGGCAGAGATTAAACTTTGCTAAATCTTTCACAGACTTTTTAGGATTCTTGCTAATTAACCGAGATAATTTTGGCGCTTTTAACGGTGATCCCCCCCCCCCAAAAAAAAACAATACAGATAAAATAGTTTTTCACATTCTCTCACAAAGATTGCGTTACCCCTAAAAAAATTTTCTTATTCTCTTATTGATTTTGTCACATATATGTTCACAGATATCCTTATCTCACTAAAAATAGAAATAAAACAATTTTTTTTGCAAACATCAAAAATTGAGACAAAATTTTTTTTTACCTAAGACCTTTTTTGAGCAAATTTCAATTGCGTCAAATCTCTGCTTTTCACTTTACATTTACGCTGCTAAGTTATGATCAAGAGAGCAGTCATTTGTTTTAAGTCCATGTTCTTTTCTCATGTATTTGTTAATGTATGGTTTTCGTTCTCATACAGAGCAACAGCTATTTCAATACATATTTTATAAAGAAGACATTTTTATCCTGATTTTTACACAAAATAATATTCATTATTATAATTAAACAGCTTCTAACCTGTGATAAATTATTATATTTATCCGTATGTCGCTTGTAGTTCTAGGTTTAAATGATAATTAAATGATGTTTAAATGATAAAACACCTATTTTTTTATTTTATATTAAAGCAATTAGAATGAAAATATTTGACCCCTCTACATTTTTACTGCAGCCTTATAAACCTTCAAAAGGCAGTATTTAGGGTGAACAATGTCTTTGATCACCCCAACTCCTTTTATTCTGTAAAGCGTGCTATTTACCCCAGCTCCTCCCACTGCCACTCCTCATCAGAACAGTTGGAAAGCATCAATTTTCAGAACCAGCCTATAAAGTTAAGGCACCTACAAATACAAGTAATGTTTCTGAGGTTTTGCTTGTTGGTGTACACAAAATCTAAGCATTTCCAAAATGAATACCAAAATGTTTTCCTCTGCTACTCTTATTGCATTGAGATGAGCTGCATTAGCAGTTCATCTGACTGGTCAGTGGGTCAGCTCTATAAATTGAATTGCATAAACATAAAATAACAAATCTGAAAACAACTTGGATCAGGTTTTTGACGAGAACTAGAAATGTCAGAAATGTAGAGTTAATGATTTGACACCTTTTTAATTAATTTACTTTTTTTAACACTCTGTTTTAGCTTTCTGAACAAAAAAATAAAATAAAGAAATAAAATACATATTTGTTTTGACTCATTTAAATATTCTGAAAGCATTCAATTAAAAATAAGTAAATATAATATTCCATAAATATTCAATTAAAAACTTCTTTTCACTTTGCTGTGAGCAAAAACTGACAATTATTGCCTCCACAGTCGATGCATCTACTTTTTATAATTAGTCATTTAAAAGTGGCTGCATTTAACAAAATGTATAAACTTTGACCAGAGGGGCAAGTGAATCAGAGAATTATTTATGGTTCGTTTAAGTTCTCAAAAATGAATCAACTTCCCAGGGCAACATATTATTACTGTGACGCAGATCTGTTTTTTTTAATGGCCAAATACTGTTTCACACATACACACGCATGCTCTGCTGCAATTCACTGCATTAAACTTCAGCATTGGGAACAGATTTACAATAGGATGATTACAGTGAATGTTATTCAATCAATGATTCATAATCAAAGTTAACTTGATGTTAATCAATAGTACTAATTAAGGATTTGAGCAATTAATGATTAATGATAATCAATGTAACCATTGTTGACAATGTTAAGCTAATAGAACTGAATGTAACAGGTTACCAGATGATCACAGAAGAAGAGATGAGGAACAAACATCAACGAGACTTGTTGATTGGTTGTTTTTGTGTGAACTTGGACCCATTTGACTGCTTGCTTTCATTTGACTATGAGTTTGCTTTGCCATATCTTGCAACTGACTGTAAATATTCCTGTGAGATAGAGTCTGACACAGTTGTCTTTTCTTCCTTTTCTTTTGTTTTTTCCCCTTCATGCTGTATGTTCTGTATTGTTTTCATTATTGTACTTACATGTATTAGTGGAAAATTAATTTTGCTCGGTTTGCTTGTTCAAGCTCTACTGACCCTAGACCAGGTGTAACAAAGTAGTCGCAGAACCCAGCCATGATGAAAGAGATGCACAACATCAGAAAGCTGATACTCCTAAACTGAGCAGATGTGTCTGTTACGAGTCAAGCCTTTATCTGATCATTTAGATCAATTACATATTAGATAATAACAAATAATAGTAAAGAGATATCTGGTTCACATATTTTTTTAAATTTATAATTTAATTTAATTATTATATTGGATAAAGTATATAAAACATAGTCTGAAAATTAATATTCTCTTTGTTACATCCCTAAGTGTCTTTGTTTGTGTTATCAGCTTTATATAGAACTGAAGAGTGTGTTTTAAAATGTATTCTATACGCATGTGCACCAGTGTCTCAGTGGCATTCACTGCGCAGTCTTCAACCCTGGTGGATATGCGTTCCGGCTGACTGAAATCTGGAGTCGAGAGTAAAAGCTGGACGAGCGATTCCGTTGGAGCTGCGGTCGTGTGCGTGCTTGCGTGTGTGTGCGTGCGTGCGTGCGTGGTGAAAACTCCAGTTAAATCCCACTTAGCTACTTAAGCGAAGCCATTGTTAACACAACTCCTGCCCCAGCTTGAGCTAGAGTGCCAGTGAACTGCTGTGAGTTGTGAAAGAAAATGCCTTTTCTGTGTTTAATATTTGTTTTCTCCTGGTTTTGTTAGCCCACGAGTTAGGGAAGTTTTATAATATATTTGCTAGATAATATATTACATTTTAAATTGATTTATTTATCTGTGATTTATTGCTGTGTGAACAAAAAGAAAACAAAAGGAAACATTTATAAAATTTGTAATCTTGTGTCAATTTCCGTTAATAAATACGATTGAATTTATTATTATTTCAAAGCCAAATTTTATTTTGTCTTGGCCAAACTTAGACTGATCAAACACAACACCTTACTTAATATATAAATTTTTGTATATTGTATTTAATTAAAAAGTTATATTTGTATTGAGGATTCATTGTGCTTTTTCAGTTTATTTGCAATGTTGTAATTGAACAAAATATATGTAACCCATTCAAACCGAAAATATTTTAAAAGCTTCGGAAATATTTTTTTTTTTGCATTTGTAAAGTTTGCTTTAACGGATATTTAAAAATAACAATACAGTCACATTTTTGCCATTTTCAACAGATATCAAACAACAATAAATATAACTCCACTTCTTGTCTTTTTATCTACAGTTTAAATGCCAACATATCAATATGCATAAACACAACCCCAGCATAATGTGGCTTACATGTGGCCTGCACAATTCTAGAACTTTCTAATTGTTTGACTAAATTATATATGTCTGAAATCTCAAAATAAACTGCCCCGAAATTCTCCAGAAATGTCAGATAAATGCGTTAAAGTGCCATATCAGCGATAATGAACGCTGGGTCTGAAGGGATTGAGTGGCATCTTGGTAGATTTTTTGAAATGTATTTCTTTTTAACCAGCATGTCAATTTTTTCAAATTTTTTTCTGCATCTGCATTAGGCAAAGACACATTAACACCCTAGATCTGAAAAAGAGTGAAAAGTGAAATCATTGTATGACAAGAGGTGTGGCTGAGAGGTCTGTGTTTTCCCATCCAGTGATTGGTACGCTTGATGTGATGTCATACCATCACACATCACATGAAAAAGTGAATGACATTTGTTTTCATCTATCTTGATTCCATAAATATGAGTCTGAGGCCAATTTTTTACTCCACTGAGACTGAAGATCAGCACACGGTGCTAACAGCAGAGAAAAATGAACACATCCACCCCTTGTCATCAGTGACAAACCTCTTCTGGAAAACTCTACCGCCGTCCACAAGAATAGTAAATCAAGATGCTATCTCTGAGATTTGCATGAAAAATCTGTATAATCTATCACATTCCTTATTTCAACTATGTGTCTATCTAAATCATTTTAGTTGAGAAACAGGAGGCCATTCAATTATTTGCAAAGGTTTTTATCGGTGTCATAGCATCACAGCCAGAAGAAGCTTCAGTCTGCTGTTCGAAGCAGTTCAATCATCTGTGAATAACGCAATCGCTCCCACAGCTCAGGTTAGAGATGTTATGAAAGCCAATGAGAACTCATAAAGAGGGCGGCCATGAATCACTTGAGTATCTTAGTATGGATCCGAAACCTAACAGATTTCAAAGCTCAATTCAGCTCAGGGTTCAGAGTCAGCTAAACAATTCTGAATGGTTTATATATCTTTGAATATGTGTTTTGCTTTTAAAGCTGCCAAGAAAAAAACAATCGCATTTATTAATCTGGATATAATGAAAACGTCAGTCTAAAACACAGGTGTCAAACTCAATTCCCTTGAGGACCACAGCCCTGCATAGGTTTGAGCTAACCTTAACTGAACACACCTGACTACTTTAATAAACTCGTCTTGCCTTATTTAATGCTACTCATGTCTTTCTTGAACTATGGTTGGAACAAAATCCAGCAGTGGCTCTCCAGGAATGAGTTTGACACCCCTGGTCTAAAACACTTTGGAAGAAAAACACTTGCTTGGGTTGAACAGCTATAAAAGGACTAAAATGTATGAATCTAGCAGCAAGTGTCAAAAATCATAATGAAGTTGATAGATTAATTTGGCAATGGGAGATATTGTTGATAAGTAACATTGACAATATCTCAGTTTTCAAAAGTCATGTATACTTTGCAGGGCTTTGAATGACAGTGACTTTCTGGTTCATGTACTCTCATGTGAAAATCCATGAATTATGAGCGTTTTAGTTTTGTGATATATTATTTATTTTCATCTGTAATGTTGCACAAATTGTAGAGAGTGAATTAACTGTCAGGATTTCATGGTTACATCGTTATTTAACTACCTAGTTGTCTAGAAAGCTGTTGGTTATTTAAATTTGGTCAAAAAGATTTGGAATCAACAGAATAAAGAATAGTTTGCGAACTGAATTGGTCGTTGAATGACCACTTTAATCCAATTTAAGTGCAATCCCTTTCTTTATCTTGAATGTCGACAATCCTCACCACCAAAAGAGTCTTCTGAGAGGGAGAGAGAGTCTTCTTCTTCTTCTCCGGTTTATTGGCAATTTGCAAGATTAATTTACTGGTGCATTACTGCCACCAACTGGGAAGTGATTTGAGCTGTATATGAAAAAAGAAAAAAAATCATTGCCTCACTAGTTTTCCTTACTCATATTTTTATTTTATTGTTGGCTTTATATACTATACTCCCTTTAAATCTACATAAAAAAATAAATGATTTGGATTTTTTTTGTCTTTTTAAGAAATGTGATTGTTGATTTATATGTTCTTGAATCTCTTAATATTGTAATTAAATTAATTGGTTCTGTTACCTTTTCTCTAATCTCTTCCAGCATTACCTTTATTTCTTTCTCATAGGTTTTAGATCTAAGTATTACATGTTTAATTGTTTCATTCATTCTACAACACTTCACACTTTCCATCCTGAAGATATTTTGTTGATGAAAATTTAGTCTGGTATGCCAGACTCTTAGTCTAAACCCTGTTCTTCTACAAACCAGATTCTTGTATAGTTTCATTCTATAGTGTCCATAGTGGCAGAAAGCACAACTAAATAAAAAAACTCATGTTGACAGGTTTCTGGCTGTTACAGTTTGACCATTTAACGGGCCAGTAAATATTTAATTAAAATTTGGTATAAATAGTATCTACCTTCTAATACATTTGTTTAGTTTGTTTGCAGCAATGTCATTTTGATAATTATTTATTTCATGTCAAACTTTTTTTGTCACTGCCCTGGTATATTTTGAGAACATTTTGAAGTAAAACAAAGAAATTGGGCTGCTAGAAATTCCGAAAGTTTGTTGTATTTTTTGCTTTTAGTGTTTTTGTTTTTCCAACCTTGTTTTTTTCAGCGAACGGTGAACAGCGAACCATTCAACTTTCCATTTATGGAAAACGCTTGTCACAGTTTGTCAGTCGAGATAGAAAATGAATAGAAATCTATATTTATAGAAATATATCGCTACAATTAAACAAGTTGAGGCAAAACAAGAGGGGGCAGGGCTTTTTATGCTGCTGGACTAAAACTGTCCAATACACTATCTTCCCTTGTTAAAATAGTTAAAATGACTCATTGTCACTCATTTCAAACCTTTAGATATTAACTCCAAGTCTGTGGTCCTTTATTTGTTTCATTGCTGTTTGTATTATATTCTTGACATATTTTATGGCTTTTAAAAGTGTTTTAAGAGTTTACATTTTTCTCATTCAAATCCTGTCTTGTTCAGCAATTTAGAAACTCTCAATTCGTAAACTGTGCTACATAAATAACATGGATTGGAAATTGCAGTGTTTAGTGTTTGTTCGTTCCAATAGAAACACTGGTTTATTTCTTTGCTATTTTGACTTCAGGGTGCAAAGGCAAATTTTAGTTGCTGTGACCTCACTTTAAAATTGTTTTGTCCATATTAAGTGCAGTTCTCTAATCCTATAAAAAGACATGTTTGTCTGCGGGAAACACTTTCAAAGAAACTCTATTCATCCAAGATTTTCCTCATCTCCACTTATTTCCCTGCATTGCTAATTATGTCCATATTAAGTGCCTTTAAAAAAAATCATGCTCTGTATCAAATGATTGTCTAATTAGAGTCGTTTGTTGTCGTCAGAGTGAACTGGTCTAATTCATGCTCAAACAATTCATAACCGTGGTGCTGTAAAGTGTCCTGCCTTGAAATCCTGAAAAAAAGAAAGTTATTAGGGTTTGATGAGATGCTTCGGTTAATTTATTAACGAAAAAAGACTCACTCTATCAAACTGTCATTGATCCAGATTTTTTTCACAATACAGACATCCCATATATTGTGCAGATCTATCTTGGCATTACAACAAAATAATCATTAAAGGTATTGAATCATGTTATTTGCACTATTCAAACATTTCTTGCATGTTTTAGGATTGTGCCAAAACTTGCCACAAATCATATTCAGTTTAGTTCATGCATGTATGTATAGTCTTATTTTCTTAGCACGTCCCACTAACCAATCAGATGAACTGCTAATGCATGGATTTCCCTGATCTGAAATTTTCTGGATGTTTATATCTATTGTTTATTATTATGCATTCATCGGAAATTGGTAGATGTTCTGTGTGCCAACAAGCAAAATGCAACAGAGGCTGCGATACATGCATGGCAATGTGCACAACTATTATTATTGTTTTCTAATTATTATTGTTTTTAAATTTTAAGTACCATGCACAATTTGATATACTATATAAAGAGAGATGCATGCTGGTGTGAGAGGGCCCTGTGAGCATATGCTTAGGGTCCTAAGAGTATGTATAATTACATATCTGTGCACACAGATATGTGTTTAAGACCCTATTTCTCATGAGACCCTCACACAGAGAGCAAACTTACCAAAATGCATTTGACTATAATAACATTAACTAGTTGAAGAATAATAAACATTTTTTTTAAACAATAACACATTACCTGTTTCATATAAATGTCCTCCAGGATGTAATTTGTTTCGTTGTTCCGACACTGAGGTCCCCGGCAAGTGTTGGCAGACGATGGATTAAATAAAAAAACACGTTGAACATCTTATTCAAGGTGAAACCGTTAACTGTGGGTAACCAGCGCTGCAGCAGTTCTGTGTTCACTGTTTCAGGGTCAACTGGAGCAGACTGGGGAACTAGCAAAGGTCTTTGTTCTTGTAATGTAAGCAGATTGTAACTGTAGACCACATAAAAAACATTGTTCACCTGCTGTTTGCTGAGGACACACATATTTACATGAGCTGGCATCATGTTTAGAAAATCATAAAAAAGTGGATTTATTTCAGTAATTCCTTTCAAAAAGTAAACTTGTTTATTCTATTCATTTATTTTACTTAGACTGATATATTTAAAACATTTATTTATTTTCATTTCGATGATTTTTACTGCCTAATGAAACCAATCTAAGTTTCTCAGAAAATTATGAAAAGGGGCAAATTGTGAAAATGTAAGAATCCTGGTGGCACACCAATTAGCTAATGAAATCAAAACACCTGCACAGAATTTGAATGACATTCAGTCTAATTCTTTAGGCTACACCACAATGGGGAAGATTATGATTCCCCACTATTATATAATTATTTAGTACAATAGAGCGATTGTATTTTAGTTTTAATGAAACACAAAATTAAATGCAAAAACTGCGATGAAGGTACTCAGAAGTCGTAGAGAGTGGTGGGCAGTAACACTTTACTAATAACGCGTTTCTATAACGTTGCAGCTTTTTGCAGTAACTAATATTTTAAAGTATAACTTTGGAAATAAAATAACTCCGTTACCATTACCACTGTCTGCATTTTTCAGTTACTGTTTACATTAAATGCTGGACGTCGATGTATGTAACAAAGAAGAAAACGCTGCACAAGTTTGGTGAAAGGCACTCAAAGTACAGAATAAGAAGAAAACACATTTTCAGATTCGTGAAGGCCAACTTTATAATTGTAAGCACATCTCCATCATCTCACGAGAGCAAAACCAGTTTTTCTGAATGGAAATATGTGTATTATTTCATGTTAGTTTAGCGTAAAGTAAACAACATTTCATTGAAATGCAACCTGTGTCCCCGTTCTGCTTCAAACGTCCTGTCAACAGTGACAAACTTCAGATAATACATCTGTCAATGGAACACAGCAAATGTGACATAAAACTTTCTCAAAATACTTGGATAAAGAAATACATTTTAAAATGGAAAATGAGCTAAAGATTACATTAGGGGCTAGATGGCAAATAACTTAATGTTTTGATTATACTGATCAACCTATTTTGTGTTATTATTTATCGTTTCAGTTTCTCCATCCATCCACCTTCTTGTCGGCTTTGTCCATTTTGAGGTCACCACAGTGGAATAAACTGTCAACTCATCTGACTAATGTTTTACGCAGCGGATGTCCTTCCAGCTGCAACCCATCGCTGGGAAACATTCACACACACACACACACCCATTCACACTTTTAACACTATGAACAATTGTTTTCACCCTATTCACTTATTCCGCACGTCTTTGGACTTGTGGGGAAACCGGAGCACCCGGAGTAAACCCACGAGATCACGGGGAGAACATGCAAACTCCACACAGAAATGCCAGCGAAACAGCGACCTTCTTGTGAGACGACTGTGCTAACCACTGCACCACCATGACGCCTGTTTCAGTTTCTGATGGTCTGCTGAATTTAAAAACCTTAACATTCATAATTATATAATGTGCTTGTCAGTTTATATTGACCATAATGCTTAGCATAATAAAAAATTATAAAGATAGTGAAGTTGATCATTAAATTCATTATTTTACATGAAATTAAATAATAACGGTATTAATCAAAACATGTTCTTTAAAAGTAACTCATTAATTTTTAGTGTAAGTAATAAGTAAAGTAATTGAGTATACTTTAAATGAAGTTACTAGTTACTATTTTCTCTGCAACTAGCACAACACTGGTCATAGCCAATACAAAGATTTAATTAAAGTGTCTAGATGCATAGAACCGAGGAAAACAATTGATTTAGGTGAGAACAAATGTTAAAACCTCTTCTTAATAAAAAAATCTATATGAAATCATAGAATATATCAAAAACTGCAAGATGAAGGGGGGGGGGGTCATCAGCTACATTTCATTTTTAACCAGAATTTGAACTTTCAACCCTCTTAAATTGATTGAATCAATTATTTTAACAGTGATGAGTGCCTAGAAGAAGCAGCGTAAAATCACCATCAATTCACCCAGACAACATAGATATGAAAAAGCTTGATATTCTCCGGCTCTGGTTTAATAGCAGCAAGGTCTCAGAGTATGGCTCAACACACCAGGCTCTGCTCTTTGCTCTCTGGCAGCCCCCCACTGCCTGCGGTCCCCAGGTTCCCTTTAATCATTTTAATGGACAATTCTGGGATTGCAGGAGATCTGGCAGCTTTTAATGAGATGGGCTTTTTACCTCATATACCTGCTGTGGTGTTTTATAGTTGTGCTATAAGGCCGTCTTTGTTGTGACCGGTTTGTTTTGTTTAGCAGCCACCGCTCACGGAGGAATCTTTTGAAACATGGGTTTAATCCTGTTGGGGAGAAAAATGACAATCATGTTTGCAGTGTGCACAACACAAACAAACCCACTATTGTATCTACTGTGTGCTTTAAAAGTCTAATAAAACAACATTGTGTGACCTTATTTATCTTGATTTTTAATGTGACATTTTGAGTCTGTATGTACAGTAGATGGCGGTGATACATGACTGGTTACCAGCAAAGAAGTTCCTCGTTTGATTTTAGTCTAGGTCATCTTTTGTCTGAGGACACTCTGGGTTGTTCCCATAATTCAAAACATGCTATTTCAATCATGGACTGTACATGTCCTTTTGTACAGAAAATGTTGAACGAGTGTGCTCTACCTGGTGCAGTGATAGTATGTACACTTTCTTTTATGGGGTTATTTTCATTATTTGTACTTCTGTATTCTGATTGGCTGGTTTGTAAACCAGACTTCTCTCTGATTGGCTGGAATAGTGGAAGTTTGTAACAGTGGTTTGTTTCAAACAAAACCATCTGTGCTCATGCACAAGCAAATTTTACTCTCAAAATGTATTTTTGCTCACTCAAAATAAGAATTTTCAAGCTCACTTCCTCGACCAGCCACTTGAGGCTTACTCCAGAAGTGAGCAGGTTCTCATTCACTCCAATATTAAAAATTTGAAGCTAAAAAAAAAACATGTTTCCATCTCTAGATCATTAGGCTTGTTGATTCAGATCATTAGTTTTGACCTTCATGAACAGTCTGAGGGGAGTGAATTATTTTTAAATGTGTCAAGATATATTAAAATTTAAACCTTAAGCCAGTCAGACATTAATTACAGCTATGTCCCCCTCTGTGGATGCATTTACAATTACTGGCTACGCTCACTCTAACTCACTTTTTTTAACGTTGCCAGAAACCTATGGGTGATGTCACAGACACAACTTCCATGTTATACTGCCAATGGTACAATGTGTACCTCTAAAGCTATTACAACTAACTAAATGTCATTAATTAGTTTGTTTATTCATTCATTCACATCAGCTAACTAATGCTTTATAAAGGGTTAGGATTTGGAATTTATGAATAGTTCATAGATTCCAACAACAAAGCAAATGACAAGGTCCAAGGGTAGTTAAAAATATGTTTCAGTCACAGTTCTTCTGGAAAAAAGGGTGATAAGTGCAACAGAAGTAATTTAGCAGATTCCAAAGCTGATTGATTATTCTGGTTCCTCATATCTGAGTAAACAATATCAGCTTTGGGAGAAAACACAGATAGCTCTAATCCTTATTTTTTAGTTCTTACAATCAGTATTGTTTTAAATAAAAGTTTGATTATTTAGAAATTTGCTTTCATCAATTCAGCATACTACTCCTGCATACGCCGTCAGTTGGTGAAGTCATTTAAAAATGCCTACAATCTACCAAATATCAAATACACTAGCATCGTGTTACAAAAAGAATAGTACAGTTGAGGAAGAACAAATGTAACAAAATGTCAGGCTGCCATAGCTTGTAGTAACATTGATCTGTTTATCTATAGATTAACATTATAGACAACCAATAGTTATTATTTATACTTTTTTGAGTTTCATTGTAAAATAAAGTCCTCTGTCGTGCTGTAGTTAGCTCTCCTGGCTGCCTCTCAGTAGAGATGAGCACCTCTACTGATGGGACAGTTTATGTTATGTGCATATTTTTGCATTAATTTTACAGAAACTTAAAGCTTGCTTTAGTGTAAAGATATAGGCTATCCACTGAATAAACATATGTGACTTCATATGAAATAATTAAATCCATAATTTAGAATGTTTTTTGTCAATATTCAGCATCTATTTTAGCTTCGGTTGCATTCTGACCCACAGTATCAGTTCCAAGCTGCAAAATGGTTTGTGTGTTCCCCTTTGTAATCTTCAAAGCCACTTAGTCTCTTGTCATTGGATCTCTCCTGGCTCCTGGACCTTATCTCTCCATTATGTCTCCACTCAGGCTCAGCTGTCCCTTGCGGTGTGGCCTCTGGTCGTGTTCATCTAACCATCACAAAATCCACTGTCACCAGGTAGAAGCGTCCCTGCTGTTAAATGCTGGCAGTCCTTGAGCTGTAGATACGCTGTATCTTATTATGTGATCAGAGTCTCACAAATAACCACTGTGAACTTGACAAAATCTGCCTGACATGTGGACTCAATAATGTTTTGGTTGTTAGCCTGGAAACATTTGAAAGATGGGTTCTTTGAGAAAAAAAAAAATCTAAAAATGAACATTGTGTTTGTGACACTTTGTTTCGAGTACAGTGTGTGTAGCTGATCGTAAATGTAAATTCAATTATTGAAAAGTAAATGTAATAATCATAAATAAAAATTGCACTATAATACAAAGCTTTTGATCCTTAAATGTATAGACTAAATCAACAACACCAACAAACAAACATAAAACCCCTTTCTCTTGATGGAGGAAAAAAATATTACCTCAAAATCAAATTAGGAAACGGATGATATTTGGCTTCATGAACAGTGTGTAACAGTTTCCTCCAAGCATGAGACGGTTTCCCATCATGCACCTCATCTGTCATTCAGCCATCCATCATGCTGACATCCCTTCATTGTCTTCACATGTGAAAAAAGAAGAAAATAACAGACTAAACAAATGACAGTGATGAAGAGCCGCCTTCTCCAAACTGACTCCATCGCTCTTGGCTTCAAATCAAACAGTAGAAGGCTTGATGGAAGACACACCATTTATAGCTGAATGTTGTTTAGTTGCCTCAAGTGTAGAATGGCTGTCAAAAAGCACTCTGACTCCACCCACCTGACTGCCCCCCCCCCCCTCTCAAACACCTGCCTTCCTGCAATGAGTGAGATTGCTTACACCTGTATCTGGAATGCTAAATGGGGTTGTTTTAAGATCTTGATCTATCAGTGTAGAATTGTCTAATCTGTACGCGTAAAGAAAGTACAATAAAATACAGGGCTTTTTTACTTATAGTTTCTTTTTATCAAAACTCTGCTTGTAATCTCGGTAGTCTGCTGATTAAACAGGTGCCAGTATATCTCAAACACCTGCTGGCCCTCGTTAACTTTTTTCAGTTGGTCAGTGGAGAAGTTTAGCTTGTGCTTATTTACTAAAATGCATCATCAAATAGCATGATTTTGTCTATATATTGACTGTACTGAGTTAGTTTGTCTAATTACATTTTCAATAACTTCAGTTTAACTTCAATGGCTCTTTGTTATAGCAGTCAGTGAGCAGGACTTGAAACTGTTGGTGTTCTTTCAGTAAGTTTGAATCCTGAGCCTGCTATACTTTCCTTATTCTCGCCTTCTCTCTCTTAAAACTCAAAAATGAAAAAGACATTTTAAAAAGGCCAAAATAGTTTATGGAGAAATTTTTAAATGCTGTATACAGTAAACTTGATACAATACTGAAATATGCATTAAATACATAATTATTATGTAACGTTAGACTTACAGAGTCGTTCATTTAAAACAGAGACTTAAAAAGTCTCACTTTTTTACACTGATTAGTTTATTTACAGTACTTTAAGCAAAATAATGTATGTTGTAATTAGAGAATCTGTTTATTGTTCTATATGTTTGGATTTTGGCAGTTTGTAATTCACCCTGTGTCTGAGAATCATAAAGCAAAGTAAACCTCCAGAACATCTAAACTTGGGCTGTTTCCATTATATCTGCTGGTACTTACCTTTATTCTGTAGCTCCAAACTCTACTAGCTGCAATAAATTCTGGCTTTGTTTAATTGTCTGACTATTTGTGTTTTCATTGACTACAATCTCTGGGCATCGTTAAAAATAGTGTGTGCCAAAATAATGTAATTTATAAAAGTCCTTTGTAATGTAATACAAATCACAGATCTGGAAGTGTGAGCTCTTCTCTGGAGTAGCTAAATCCAGGTACATTCATTACAAAAATGTGAAAGTCTCAAAGTATTTTAGAGTGGTATTCACAATGAGACAACAGAGTTACGCATGTGTTTATTAAAGAAACAAAGGGGTAAAATCCTTTAGTCTAACACCAATTCAGGAAGTGAGATTTAGTTTGGTTTAATTGGAATTTCTCAAGAGCTATAAATTTGCTATGCAGCAGCTGGAAAACATTCATGCTTTCACTATATACTCTTTCAAATTGGTAGATTATGAAAAGGCTTTTTTTCATATTTGACACCTGGAAATGACCAGCAAAAAATAAAACAAATAACAAAATAAACAGCTGTCTACTCCCTATGCATCTTCAGCCCAGGACTCATCCTCAATTCCTCTGGTCACTGTGTTCATGAGGCTTACAGAGCACTACAGCATACTACCTCTGTCCATGGTGCTGAAAGAGTATAAGTGCTGTAGCTTTGTCCATTGTGCTTATAATTGTTTTACTTTTGGCAGACAATTCTTTTATATATATATATATATATATATATATATATATATATATATATATATATATATATATATATATATATATATATATATATATATATATATATATATATATATATATATATAAAAGATGAATCTAATCAGCTTAATTCTCAAGCTTAATTCTCAAGGTTTTTTTACAGATCCAGCAAAAACTTTTGTTTTAAATATATCAATTACTTTTTAAAAACCTTTTCTTTAAAGAAAATATGATTTGCAACCAATTCTGTGAGCATTTCTTGAACTTACTTTTGAGTTCTATCAGGAAAAGCTTTTTCATCTCGTCCTTTCATCTCTGTTTTTGGATTTGTCTTATTTTCTGTGATTGTGCTGAAGCAGTTGAGACGTCGTTCTTAATTAAAGTGAGGTTCTTTCCTCTTCAGCGCTTCCTCTTCTGGTTGTTCCCTCATTCCTGTCAGAGTTAATGCTATTTTCTTTTCTTCGCTCATGTGTGTCAATCCTGAAACCAGGGAGAACACAAAAAAGAAAATGCATTGAGCAGTTTCTTATTTTTATATAATCATATTTGAATTATGTATTTGATTTAAAGTTACTAAATCAAATGAACAATCTTTTTAACTGTGTCCCACCTGAGTTTGTTCTCTCATTCTTTCTTTCTTTCTTTCTTATTTATTTAATCTAGTGGGTTCTCAAGCGTGTGACTTAAGGTTGTTTATGTGGGAGTCAACCCTGAGTCCACTTACCAAATGAATACACAGAATACAGCAATAGATAAACAGTAAATTCACCAACAGCACAAGGACTTGAGGGGACTGTTAATTTAACTTTTGTTGTAAATTAAAAATAATTTCAGTTAAAAACATTACGTAAAAAATACAACCCTAACCCAAGTAATTAGAAAATAAGCATTTTCGCTCAAAAAGGATCCAGAAATGATACAGAGTTTTTCTCCAGCACACATACAATCTCTAAATCACATGCAGGTTTTTATAGCAACCGAACTGCCTCTTCCTCCAATGGTGAGCATGGAGTAATTGGAACCCAGGTGCGGGCCATCCAGCAGGGGGTCTAATGAGGAGAAAAATGAAACGAAAGTATAAATACATGCGTGGATCTAACAAAGATATAGCTGCCTTAAATACACTTTACCAGTTACACACATCATATCAAACCTTAGTGAAAACCAGAAGGCACCCCCAAAAAAGGGTTCAGCTTTTTGAAAATAAATCCATATTGGAATGTGCTTCTCCGGGTGCTCCGGTTTCCCCACAAGTCCAAAGACATGCGGTATAAGTGAATTGAATAAGAACAATTGCCCATAGTGTTAAGTGTGAATGTGTGTGTGAATGTTTCCCAGCGATGGGTTGCGGCAGGGAAGGGCATCCGCTGCGTAAAACATATGCCAGAGAGTTGGTGGTTCATTCCGCTGTGGCGACCCCGAAAGGGAATAAAGCCGACATGAAGATGGATGGATGGATGGATGGAATGTGCTTAATAGGCACAACACACCAAAATAAAATGTAATAGAACCAATTATTAAAATGTATTAACACTTTTTGAACATTAAAAAAGAAGTTTAACAACAAATAAAACAATCCAACAAACATTTTTTTTTACAAATGTATCTATTTTACATGACCCAACAAACACCTGTCAAACTAAGTAAACAAAATGAATAGTTACCTAAGCAAAACCAGCAAATAAATAGATACAACAATGGTGAAAAAATACCAATAACAGGTCATCAAATGAAACAAATAAACGATTTAAATAGAAAATTTTAATTTAGAGGTATATCATGTAATCGTATTGTCCCTCATCAAAAACATGTCTCAAGTCATATTCAGATTCAGGTTCATGGATGTTTGAGTAATCTTATTTACTTTTTCTGGGAGCTCAAAATGGGTCAGTGACTGTAGCCACACCCAGTAACCATAGCACCGCCCATTTACCAATCAGATGAACCAATCAGATCAAACACTGACCAGAAAGTGTAATTGTAGCAGAACCGCGTTAAATAAACAATGAAAAGATTGTGTGTTTTTGGATGTCCCAGGCTAAAAAAGATTTTTTTAAAAACTAAAACATGTATTCATCGTAATTGAGTGGATTTGCTGTGTGCCAATAAGAAAAACCGAAGGAACACGGGGTATATTACTGGTTAGGCGGAGCTCAATCATTTGACTTTGTTTATGATAAATACTGACTTTTCAAGGTTAAGGGTGCAGTGATAGTCAAGAGGGGTCAAATATTTATAAAAAATTATTTAAAATGGGCATGATGTGACACCTTTAAGAAAATATCAGGGATACCAAACATTAATCAACAAACAAGGCAACAGATGAACAAACCAGTCATACGAATCAAACAGTCAAACCTGAACAAACAAATCAGTGAAAATGAACTGCACAGATAAACAAGCCAAACAAAGAAAAATAGGCAAACCAAGCAGAACGAACAAATGAAACCGTTGACCAAACTCAATTAACAAAATAAGCGAAACAGAGAACCAGATGGAACAAACATACAAATAACAAAATATTCCAAATCAACTCAACAGAAAAAATCAACAAAAGGCAAAAAAGGATACAGCTACTTGTTAGATTACAAGATGAAAATGAGAAGATTTTGAGTTTTGGGTGAAGTTTGGGTCTAGAATGTTCCCATGCAGATTCAGCCTTCGCGGTCTCAGCCGTGTTGATTTCAAAGGCAGCTGAGCTTATCAAAGCTTTTTATCAGCAGATGCTGAAAAGATTCAGTCAATAACAGCGAAGCTCTTCAATCCTCGGGGGTTTCTTCATGGCAGATTGAAGTCAACTTCAGAGCTGACTGAGAAAGCGGAAAAACCTTTAAAACTGATGTTATCTGCGCTAAAAACTCCACTTTCATACTGGACGCCAAACCACATGATGGAAAAACTGCTGCAGTTCAAAATGTCTGGCTCCCACTGCAAAGGAAGAAGTTAAAATCACATTTTTCTGTAAATAAGCTTATACAATGACCACAACACAAAAAGTCAGGCTGCATGTTGAAAATATAATTTTAATTCTAATTATAATTCTAAATATCAGCTTGTGATTCACAAAAGCAGAGAAAACAATGTCATGTTTATAGTAACAACGTTGCAACTAACTTTTTGTATACGCAATCGATGAATATTTGTAA
Source organism: Danionella dracula (assembly GCA_900490495.1). Lineage (NCBI taxonomy): Eukaryota > Metazoa > Chordata > Actinopteri > Cypriniformes > Danionidae > Danionella > Danionella dracula. Next base: position 23,725,897 of record UELW01000111.1, read on the forward strand.
ATATGGCTTTAATCAACAAAACACGGTTCAGTGTGAATTTCGGCACGTTTCTGTGGTTAATGGGGGAGTGATTAGCGTCCATGCATATCAGTTTAACAGGACCGACAGAAAAGGACACAGTTAATGAGAAATGCTGCAGTTTAATTACAGTCGCCGATGACCTAGAACATTCTCAGGTTTCGCACGACTTCAGCCGATTTAGTTTCAAGCTTCCATTTCTATAAACAACTACAACACTAATCTCGGCAACTGACACAGATTACAAAAAAGTCTTTCGTTTATTATTATTAAACCCAATATTACCTTTTCACTGGTGAGAAAAAATACAATTGTAAATAATGAAAAGAATAGTAAAATTAAACGGTTTTAGCAAATCAAAGCTTTTATATGTCTGCTTCTGTAAATAAAAAAAAACAATCAAAGAATGTGATGAAGCTGAACCATTCTTACAGAGCAGATGGGACGAGGGCCTTCATAGCTGCCTGTATTTACCCAGCATTTACTCTTCTAGTAGAAGAGAGAAAGAGAAACTTCAATTGCACAACAACCATGAGAATAGCTTTAAAGCAGAGAGTTGTGCTTGAAATACAATAATATATCTGCTCACATGTATTATTCTAGGCAATATTATTAACATACTTAAATGGAGTTTTGAGTACTTGTAACTCAACCTGGAAATCTGTGTCCTGCCAGAGCTGATCTCTCTCTCTCTCTCTCTCTCTCTCTCTCTCTCTCTCTCTCTCTCTCTCTCTCTCTCTCAAGCTTCCTGTATGTTTCTTTTTTTTTAACCTTGTAGCTTAAACAAGTTTGTGGGTTCTGAATCCTAATCAACACCCAGAATATTGAATATGTGATGAAGGGTTGTTGGCGGGCGGCTGTTTGACAATGAGTTTGTGAAAGCAAGCTGTTTATATGAGCTTGATGGATAATTTAAGGGCGTGTCATCTGATTAATTAGCTAATTATCAAACAAGCTGCTCATGACATTTGTTATAAAACATCACAAAAATATGTATTAAATCCAAATGTAATATGTTCTATATTTACAGAGCCGTCTTAGCAGATTGGAGATCCGCTGTTTACAAATTTAGTCAAAAATCCTTCACAAATCTCTCCATTAATATAAAAATAATTTCACAATTTGTACATTTTTACAAAAGTTCTTTGTAAATTTAGAAAATGATAAGTGAGTGAACAAAAGAAACATGTAAATCAAGTCAACAAAGGTTATTATCTCTTGCAAAACAGCATAAATTATTTTAGGTAAACTTGTACAAAATAACAGTCATGTGTATAATCAATCAATAACGATCATCAAACTAAGTCGCAAACTGAGCAAGAAACAGCTGTGTGGAAGGCTTAAATCTGGTGAGCTACAGTTAAACTCTTCTGTTTTTTTTTTTGAGAAAGAGTTTGTCATAATGCGATTAAGCACAGCAACAAGACACCAAGTAGTTCAACAAGTTCTCTCCCAGACACAGATTTCAAAGCATACTTGGGCTTCAAGATGTGCTGTTCAAGCTGTTTTGAATAACCACAAAGGAACAGGCAATGTTGAGGACACTCTGGCCTGCCAAGGAATTTTAGCTTTATAAATTGTAAGATGTCCAGCAGTGTCATCAGCTGAGTTATAACAGGAACCAGTGGGACCTAGGTACACCATACACCAACTACTGCCCAGTCAGACGAGAAAGTCAAATTACAGGCATAAAAACCTCATTGTGAGTACACAGAAACCCAAGCGACTCAGGTGTGCATGCCATAGGAAAATAAAGGTGTAGAAAAATGGCTGTAGCAGAGGACAGTTTGTTCGTTAAGGGAGAGAAAAGCTGTACAATTAGTGTCTGCAGACATCATTGAAGCATGGTGGAGGTTCCCTGACTATTCGGACAGGCATTTTGCCAGTGGAGTTGGAAATTTTTTTGTTGAAAATTACAGATTACCGATCCATTATGCAATGCCATTAGGGAGATGTATTGAAACATATTCTACGGCAAGACAACGACTCTAAACATTCAGTCAAAGGCATTAAGAAAGATTTTTAGAGTACAGAAAAACAAACAGTCCTGGACAAACAAAACAAAATAGCATGCAACCCACCATGCCAGTCCTGATCTTAACATCATGAAGTGTGTCTTGGATTGAGAAGGATGTGAGAGCCTACATCCACAGAAGCTCTTAGTTCACCACAGATCCAAGACCTACCAGCAAAGTAGGTGAGACTGTACCTACAATAATTGATGTAGCTTTGAAGGCAAGTAGTTGTCCTGCCAAATTGTAATGGCCAGTCATGAGCCTTACATAGACAAGGACATGTCTTATGCAATTATACTAATTGAAGAGTTAAGGGAACAAGACAAATATCTGTGTTGTGTGTACCCAGGTTGTGTAGGTATCGATTGAATTGTTGAAATTCACAGGAAACTGGAACGAACTAACCGTGATTAGTTTGGAGGGTAAATTTAAGTAATGATGCCAGGATTTATTGTTTTTGGGCTCAACAGTGTTATTTTCAGAAACTGAGATTATAAATAATTGTCAGTTTAATTACATATGGTGTTTTAGTTACAGTATATTTGATCATTGAAAAAAGACCCTTTTCTTTTCTTGAATAGTTCTGTTCACTTCCTTTAAATTGATGAGATTTCCTGTTTGTAGACGGATGATCGGTTGCGAATGTCTTTTTTCAAGACACCTGGTTGTTCATGAATGTCTTATTATTTACTTGTAGAGAGGAGGTAATTATTGATTGATTGAAACCTCAAATGGCAACTAATGTGACCTGTATGAGCATACAATATGTTTGTTTTTTCTTAATACATTTTCATCAATTTGGATGTCATTCACAGTCAATAAAAACACAGGTTAACTTCTGAACCTTGCTTTATGTGGGACTATGGGCTATTTTTGATAGAATGTTATTCATAATATGTCAAATCCATCACAAATATATTGATTTAATTTAGATTTCTCTTTTGTTCTTTCACTGCATTCTGTTCATTGATGAAAATTAATAATTAACACTTCCATTGTTGAAAGCTGTCTTTGTTACAACATTCTCACATCGGCCGAAAATCGTACTGTATATATCAGTGATATATAATGTATATAATCAGTACTGTATATATTTCTTATTTAAATGTTTTTCCCTCCTATCCCTTTCCCACACACACACCCTCTCTGGAGTACAGCAGAGGAATAGGCTGTTTGGTGTTTAGCCCGTCCTCCCCTGCCCTCTGCCCGTGCCAGCCTCCTGCATTAAACATTGATACTGCCCGTCCTGAGCAAGACTCCATTACTTATTTACAGAAACCCATTCATCCCAGTCCCTTGATGGAATACCAATGAAACATATATATTTGTACCCCAGATCAGCTTCATGTGATAAATAAAACCCTATTCTTCTAATAATTTTATTAAATGTGCATGTTTTGATGATGATTTCACCATGTACTGAGATGTTCAGAAATTATCAAAGTGTTAAATCACTGATGAAGAATGATTATAGGCCAAATGTGATTAAAAAAAAAGAAATCTGCTTCCAGCACATTCCATAGTTTCCAGTGTGTTGAAGGTGAAGGAGACTTTAGGATACCAGGGTGTAGATGGAGAGCAAGGTGATAAATGTGTGACTGCTGGCTGGAATCGTTTCTGACAGATCTGAAGGAAAGATATCACTGGATTTTGAAGAAAAATGTTTCAACCTGTAGGGAAAGAGGTTGTTCTAATTTGGCTGTTTCTTTCCTTTATCCGATCAGTAACTGTGTTTTCGGGGTTTATTTATTATTAATAGGAAAAAAAGAACTGCTTGGTTTTTTAAGGGGTTTGCTTGATTTCCGCTGAAATGCATGTCAAAAACACGAATGTGTATATGTGGAAAATTTCAAACAGGGACCCAAACAAGGGACTTAAGTTCATTCTTGTGTGGCTTGGATGCTCACAAAACATAGAAAGGTGCTTGTTTAATTTCATGTTTCATTGGCCGCAGCTGCCAGGGCAGTCTATCTAAGGTTGCTGTTTGTCTTTTGAAACCCTTTCTTGACTCAACATCATGAAAGTGGATTGTTTTCCAAAAGTTTGGTGATCTCACCATATTTTTTCATCATCATCAGATCTCTGTAAATTCTGTTCACCAACACCTTGTTTGTAATACAGATTTAAATCTGCTGTTCATGCATTTAAAGCTGAAAGCCAGCTTTCTGTGATTGAAAATTGAGCTGCTAGTCAGCATTGGGATTTATTATGCAAGTATATTCCAATTTACAGTCAAACGTGTGTAGTTGGGGGGGGGGGGGGGGGGGGGGGGGGTTGTAATGGAAGCTCTAAACAACCAGTTCATGATCCCTTCTGTAGAGCAAAACCTTTATGTTTTATATTATAACTCCAAAACCAAATTAAAACATTTTTTATCCCTTCAAAAATGCTTTAATGCTTCACATTGATTTCCTGCTAAAGAAATAAGCACATTCCTTTAAACAGGGACAGCCAACACAAATCAATAGCGGAACAAAAGCAAGTCGGCATCAAGATTAATAATAATTCTGACAGCTGCGTTTAAGATGCACAAATGTCACTTTCTTCACAAATGTCAGAGCCTTCTTCTCTCCCTATTGTTCTAATCAAAGCCGTAATGAAATCCCCTGCAGAGAAACATTATGTGTAGGAGGAGAGAAAATCCTGAATGATGTTTGATTTAAACTATTTATGAGAGCGCCGCATAAACTACTCCCATCGCTTATTCGAAAATGCTTAACTGATCTGTATTCAAACGCATTATTATAAACGTTCAGATCACAAAGCTCATTGTGCTCTTGCTGCAGAGCTTATTTTTTGATGTTGCTATAATAATGTTGATTTCAGGTTGAATTCCACGACCTGGAAATGTCACATTGCAAAAAAACAAAAAATCCTCTGTAAGTACATAGCCAGCAAAACCAGGCTTGAAATAATGTGTTTTTCTAGATATCCTCAAATCGATTGAGAGAGGTTGAGGTCAATGCTCTTTACGTGCAGGTGAGAAACATCAAAAAGGGAACGTTCAATACATAGAGTAACATGTGTAAAGTGTAACTATCAAACTATAGTTTGATATATAAAAACAATAAATTGAATTGTTTTGCTGAACGGCTGAATGAACCCATTATTGAACCACAGTAATCAACCATGTTCACACAGAGCTCTTGTGCCTGAAAGCATATGATCATCTTTCACAGACCCACTGCATAGTAAGTGCTCACGAAGCATTGAGGAGCTAACCTGAATTGATGCAATTTTATTTATAAAATAGCACCCTGCTAAAATTTAAATGAATACCCGTCGAACATTAGGAATTTACTTTGGAATTATTAAAATGTACATTTCATCTTTTTTTTTATATCTCAATGGTAAATATAGTGAATGACAGATTTTGGTAGACAAATTAAGTCTTCTTTAAGAAATCTCACTTTGCCAGACCCTAGTTAATTAAACCGTCCATTTCTCAAGATAATCAGACGAAAGTTTACCTTGAGCATCTTAGTTGTTTTTCTTCTAAACCAAGTACACTCCATCTGATCCCAGACAGGTTGTGATCCAATAACTGGCATCTCTATTGAAGTCAATGGCTCACATGTTTCGTATGTGTGTTCATTATACTTTTGTGGGATGAAGTCTATAAGAAACTTACAAACATTTGAGTATTATTGCTCGTGAAAACAGCTAGACTTTACTACAAAAAAAATACCTTGAAGTTGCAGCCTCTACAGAAAAAGTCTCTAATTGTTGTTACTTTGAGGAAGCTTTACTGGAAGTAATTTTTCAAACGTCAATATAATTCAATAAATATATGATTTAAAAGGATATACACCTGGTTTAGATATATGTTGAAGAGCAGTTTTTGTAGTACTCATCCAAAGCATGTTAAAGATATCAAAAATGTATTCAAACTGCATTCAAAGGAGACAGAGGAAAGGTCAGAAATGTGGGGAAAAGTCTGTGATTAGTGTTGGTACCAAAAAAACAGGTGTCAAAATGGAACAGTTACCTCTACGAGCTGTATGGACCGGAACAGAACATAAATTTCGGTGCCACTTAAATGCCTGAACGGTTAGGGCCTTGTCAATCATCTTCAATCAACTCGTCAGTCCAATTTCATGAACAAAAGAACAAAAAAGACTAATGCAGGAACAATTATTACACTTGGATTATGTTACAAGACAGGATTTGCTTGTTAAATTAAGCTTTGCTTGCTGAATTAAACAACTTGCATTAAACTAAATTCTTAAACTAAACGGTCTGTGTGTCTATATCACACACGAAAGCATTCCGACACAGCAACATGGTGCAAATGTTTTACAGCAGTTGTGTGTAAAGGAGGAAGCATGTCAAATTGAACATTTTGAACTTAAAAGTAGATGGATGCACCATGTTCAACAGCTTGTGGACAGCAGGTGGCGCTATCCTTGTGGATGACCCTAGTCATCACGATCAAAAGGAGTCCATGGATTATAATGACGACAGCAGCAGCAGCAGCAGCCTTTCCACAGGTTACTAGGGTAATGCTATGCTAATCGCAAAATAAAAATCTTACATTCATGCTTTTGATATTTCTGCAAAAGAACTGCTAAAATTTGAAGTCCTTAAATTGTTGTAATTGGTTAGGTGGCTTTAGTTTTCTATTTAATTATATATTCAAATATACTTAAAGATTTTAATATATAGTTACATTTTAAACATACATTTATTTATTAATTTTTTTTTATTCTTGAGTCATCCATCATAATTTTGTGGCTTTGGAAAAAAAAAACTGTATATAAAAAACAACAAAAAATACCCAACCCTATCTGTGAGACTGCATGATGAACAGAAGAGGCGCTAATGAGCAATTCATGAACCCTATGCATGCACTTAGACCATGGTTAGAAGATGAAGCAGAGAGCAATGAACCCATGAGTTCATGATTACATCACAAAGGGGTACAGAAGATGAAGACACACCGTTTGCATTGGGACGAAGGGAGATGCAGCAGCTCGTCTCCGGCACAAGAGATGCCAGCTGATGATGGACGACCAGAACTTTGAGAGTAAAAAAAGACTTATGCTTTGAGAACCAACAAGAAACTTTATTCTACATTAGTTAAGCACTGTATGACTTTAACATGAATATTATGCTTTGTGATATATTTAAAACGTGATTGATTAAAATACTTTTAACTTGCAACTGCAAACAGCACCAATGCCACCAGTACCTGGTTTTAAGGGCCATGGTATATTCCTGCTCTTAATTGACTAGCAACTCCCCTGACCTTAACCCCAGAGAAAATCTATGGGTATTGTGAAGAGGAAGATGTGATATGTCAGACCCAGTAAAACAGTAGTGCTGAAAACCACTATCAGATCTCGTATAACACCTGAGCAGTGCCGCATACTGATCGACTCCACAGTGCTATAATTCAGGGAAAAGGAGCTTGAGAGTACCAAGTGCTGCACTTTCGCATATTTTTCAAGCACAGTTTTCAGTTTGCCAACATTTATAAAAATCCTTTTTTGTATTGGTCTTTGTAGATTGTAGATTTTCATTTGTTGTCAGGTATAATCATAAAAAAAAGGAAATATGTCTGAGTGTAGTGAAAAACTGGATGTACAACTACACTTGAACATTATGTTACATAAAAATGTGTTTTATAATCAATTGTGTAATCTGATATAATGGTTTAATTTATTTTTCCTGGTGTATTGGACATTGCTGCTCTTTTAGTTTTTTCAAGCTTGTGGTTTCCCTGGATTGATGTCATATTGTACTCATTGTCTCCGTTAATCAGTGCTGTTTAGTTTGAGTCTCAATGACTTGTTGTCTCACACCTCACTGGCTTAATGGAGTTCTCCATTAAGTTCTTTATCATTATTAAGTCTTCATCAGGCAAAGTTTGTGCACCACGATTCCATGTCTACATCTCACCAATTCACCATTCAGTTTTATTTGATGAAAACCCACATTCTTTTGCTTAAACTAGTCTCCTGATGTCTCCTTCAATAAATTCATGTTTTGCAACTCCTAGTCTACTTGTGAAACCTGTCATGATAACTTGTGAAACATCTATAAGGAGAGTTTTAACATTTGACTTGTTCACATGATTAAAAATGTAATCCTTTTCTGCATTTAAACTTCATGTTAAAGTAAATTAATGGCAAGTGTTGCTCAACACAATAATAAACACTGACTTATACTATTGTAGTAGGCTAACTGCATGCCAGCTTTACTTCCAAACTTTCACTTTATTTAAGAAAAAAAATTGGTACTTTTTTATTTGAGTGTATGATGAATTTGCATTAGTCAAAGCATCAGTAGTGATCCAGTTATCCAATGTAGTAGATTGAATGAAATGAGACACCTTTGCAAGCTGAATTTATTTAAAAAAAAAAACGCTTTCTAGGTGTTTGGTCGTATAAAATTCCTTTAGATTGGTTTTAGTCTCCCTTTAGAGAGGTGCATTCATTTCCTTAGCAAGAGCAGAGAAAGTGGTCAATTATCCACGCTAGACACACAAGCCATTTGCAATCACGCTCTTTCACAACACTCATCTTCTATGGCACATAGAGCCAGGCCTGGTGGCAAACCCACTTGTTCTCCAAAAGGAAAGTCACTTGAATTTGAAAGTCACTTTTTGTGAATGCTTTGCTTTACAAGACTACCTATTACACTGCTTTACAGAGTTCTATCTATAAGTACCATTCCTATAAAACGTTCAATGTAAATTAGCATGGCAGAGGCAGGGACTTGAGCACATTTATATTGCATCAAGCAGAAGCATAAATCAAACTCTGACACAGATGTTCCAGTGACAAGACAAACAAACAAAGCAGAGTTAATGATGTGAGTAAACAGGTTTGGGTCCTGAGGAAGAAGATGATGAAGACAAAACACTAATGGCTAACAGAGTGGAATGAGTCATGTTTTAATTAAACATACTGTCCCTGCTCACAATGAGCCACATTTGCTGACCATTCACACTCAGCCTCGCCTGTGACTCACAAATCAACCTGATGTTGATATTGTAGACTGTGAAAGAAATACAGAATAAAAGTCAGCTGATGAACACATGTCACAAATATAGAGGGGTGTAAGAGTTTGTCTGTGTACCTAGTGTTTGTCTGGTTTCTGTAGACAGTTTGACTAAAGTATGACTAAACTTAGGTTTATGTATTCAAATTCTTCTTTGAAATCACATTGTCAGCTTAAAAAATTAAGAAAAACTGGAATACAAGAAGAAAAAGTGAAGACTCCAGGTTGCATCCCACTGGTTTTTAATAAGGTGTCAGCAGCTCTAAATATTATGGTTTAGTCATTTGACTGTCCATCAATAGGTATGGACAATCTGAGCACAGTTTTCATACATATTTTACAAACAAATATTTTCTTTTTTTCAATATGTGTATCTATGTATTGTAAAGCACACATATTTAATACAAAAAGAAAAACATATTTGATGAGCAGAGATGGAAATTGACCTTGTCAGGTTTTTTTTCTTTACTCTTTGTGACTGTTTTGGTTCTGTTTTGGTTTTGGTAATTTAAAGTATGTTAGAAGAATGTCAGAAAAACTATTAATAAGGATGAAAAAAAAAATGAATTCAACACATCAGTTCTGGAGTTACACAAACTCAAGTTAACCACGCTTTTGTTGAATGGTTCTACCATAGGGTACATAATATTTCTACAAAAAATAATGAATGTTGCCTACATAATTTACTGTGGCTCTAAACATGTTTAATGTGTGTGTTTGGAAAAACAAATTGATGTTTTTTTTTTTACTCTAGGCATTATATATGCAAATACTTGTTTACATTAAAGTGTGACAAGACTAAAAATGTGCTTGCGAGTTAAAATAGCTCATTTCACAAGCACATCCAAGCACTGAAATGTATAAACTCAGTCAGTAAATAATTCTCACAGACATTTTCTCTGGACCAAAGCTATCCAAAAGGGAATGCTTTACCTGTAACACAATTTACATCGGGGGCTATGCCAGATCCCATCTCTACTCGGGCACGGACCCTCGTCTTTCATTCTCCCTGTCTTAAAGATTTCTAGATAAACATTAAAATGTACACAAGGCATAATACAAAGATAATTCTAATAAAGGATTGTTTTGCTTTTTCTTTGCAGTTCAGTTACTAATTCAAACTACAAACCAATTTACTCTAGATTTTATATCAAAACACAACACGAGTCATCTCTGTCTCTGATTATTATTTGTGTTTCTATATTTTCAAGTCTTAATCGCTGAACCTACTATACATTTCTTTGCTGTTAAGAAATAAAAAATTAAAAGGCACATATTATGCCCTTTTTTTACGTAATATAATGTCAATTATGTGGGTCTCAAAAACAGTGGCAATTTGAATTGAGGGTGTGTGTCACATGAACGACAGCCGTGTGAATTATGTTTTGTTTCTTCAGAATGCTTGTAAAGAGGGTAATAAATGTAATACTTACCTTTGTTGTAGAGCATAATCAGAAATGTTTGTATTATTGTGCCAGTAAGCCAATTATAATCTTTAATTAACAACATTCAAATTTTTTAAATATCACAAAATGGTATTTCAAAGATATAATTTTATTTATTTAAATGTTTTGGGAGTTTTTTTTTTAAAGGTGCACGTGAACACACTCTTATATCAGGGGTCTCCAGAGCCCAGCACATTTTTGGCTCAACCCTCATGAAACACACCGCTGGCCTTCATTAGGGTCCTCTGATTGGCTGAAGCTGGATTAGTATGCATACTGCAGCAGGGCTGCAACTAAAATGTGCAGAGCTGCGGCCCTCCTGGACCAGGTTTGGGGAACCCAGTCTTATACAGTAAGGCTCTGTAAAATGGTGTGATGTCACATGAGAACTATATATACATTATCTGTTTAATAACAATATCTGACAAATATACTAAACAGCTACAGAGCAGATAACATTGCCTTAAATGACTTAATTCATATGTAAGCAAAAGAACTGCTAGAAATGCAAAGCTATTAATTGACTCCAATGCCTACCACTCACAACGTCTGCTACGTTATTTTCAGTAATATTTTTTTCAGAATGATAACATATCAAGTTAAAACTACTAATAAACACTATTACTGATTTCAAGACTTCATGAACACATATTATGTAAACGTTACTCTTCAAGTGCTGTTATGCTCAAAACACATTTGAATCATGGAAAACAATTGGAATCTAGCAAAGGTTTTCCATGAGTGCAAGTCTTCTTTCATATTTTTGAATTAAATATGAAATATTTTAGTGTCACTCTTAAGATAAGCTATAAAATATAAATACTAGGAAAGATAGAAAAGGCAAGATTTAAAAGAAGAATCCGTTACTGGCATTGACCCCATTGCACTGTCCATTCTTGGTCTGGAGTGTGTCCAGAGCACCCTGAGGAAGGATTTGTGAGACGAGTCGTGGCTTTCTGGGATGGCTCCGCCTCTTCTCATCCTCATCATCATCATCTTCTTCGCTGGAGGTGTTGCTGTTGACTTCCGAGTCGAACTGAGCAGAAGTGAGAGGCTCTGGGCATGTGTAAATCTCAATCTCTTCCACACAGGGTGGCTCATCATCCTCAACAGAACTGCAAGAAACCACCAGAGAACGCAATTGGTTATAAAAGTCTTTGTGATTCATTAAAACTTTCTAGATTTTTCACTGCAGGCTCCAATTCAGATTTACAACAAAATTGTTTGATTATGACATGTTTTATGTTTTTTTTTTACATGAATTAAGCCACTGCAACCATTCAAAAGATATGCGTTTACATGTTCTTTAAAGAACAATCTTGACATAATTTTATAAAAGCTAAAAAAAGTTTAATTAAAAAATACTATATAAAATACATTTTCTTTCATAAAAAAAGTGTGCGTTAAGGTACAAATCTAATGAACATGGAAGTAACTAGGAAACATACTGAGAGCACAGAGCATATCCGCTTGTATCCTTAATCAGTTATCCCGACATCGTAGTCTCTTCACATCCAGGACACACAAAAAAACATCTTTGTATTTAAAATAAAACACGTACCAGTTGATCTATACATCCCTCATTAACCCATAAGAACCCAGACGCAGATGTCCCCAACAATTAAAGTTTACTGGAAATTTCTGTTTTTAGCTCCATTCTTTTTTCCTCAACATTTTTAGTCGTAATTTCAAGTATAGTTTTTTTACTTACTTCATAATTTTTTTTTGTATATAAATAAATCAAGAATGATTTAAATTACCCTTTGACATAGTGTCCGGTGATCATCAGCTGTTCATGAGACCTTGACTTTGATTTAACAGAAAATGAAAAAAGATACAATCAAAAACATAAAACAGCAGCAGATAGCACATAGTTTCTCCATTTCGTTTTAAGTAACGCAAATTACCCTGTGGTCTTTTCTTCCGAGAAATAAGTGCTAAAAGAGATACTGTACTTGTCTCACTGGAATCACAGAGGACACGCTGACCTTGGGTTTGCAGAGCGCTATGATTGACAGCAAGCATAAAGCGGCATCACACTAATCAGATCAGAACCACAGGGATCCATGGAGAACACAGATCCGTGTGAGCGTGCACGTGTCAGTGTGTTTATCATTTTCTCTACCCTGGGTGGAAATTAAAGAGAAAAACAGCATCTGCTGAAGAACAGCATTGTGTTTGGCCTCTTCATTATCTGTGGAAGATGAGCTGAGGCTCGGGGTGAAAGACAATCTGAGACACGACCATTTCACAAACAAATCACGTCCTCCTGACTCCAGAAATCAACACATTTGTTCTGTGTTTGATAGTGTGACAACAGGTGGAAATCACATGTCTTGGGTTTCTGTTCATATTTCAACATGAACTGAGATAAGAGCAGCAGTGTCAGACTATGCATTTACTCAATAAACATTCTCACATTCTTAAAAAAAAAAACAAAGCAAAAAGCGACTAACTCAATCAGTACAGGCATAATGTCAAACTAGACCTATAATTGGACATGACCTTTGACCTCCTTACCCATAACTCTTAGTGACTGTCCTCTTTAAATGTCACTAGGTTTTTTATGACTCCATCAATTCAACATGGCTGACAGAAATCATCAGGAGCCAGAAACCAATAATAGAGATGTCAGACAAATCAGTTGCTTCAAACACAACATGAAAAACAAAAAAATATGATCCGACACCGCTCAAATATTTTCAAGGAAAGGAATATGTTTAAAAAATGAATGGTTTTGAATACACTTGTCTAGTACGTTTTCTGTCCCAGATTCTTTTCCCCCTGTGGTCTTTGTCTACAGCAAAAATAGCTTTTGTTTTGTGCTCTTTATATGTTTGATAACACATAATTTGTGCTATTATTGAGAAGAACAGTTTGTAGTGACCAGGAGTGTCTTTTCCTTAAATGATCTGCTGAAGTGTTGGCCGGCTGGGTGTATCTATAACAATTGTGCATTCTCCAATTATAATGCCGGCTGAACTGAATCCTCTGGGTGACTGCTAAGTAAACACAGAACCTGGTTGAGTATTATGCAAATGCTCACAAGGCTTGAGTATATCTCTATCTGTATGAGCAAGGGATCCAATGACACTCAAATTGACTTGATTATTTGATTGTATTGTTACTTCAGTGTGTAATTATGGCATCATCTGGGTGGTAACTGTTGCTCTCATTCATATACCTCAATTGGTTGCCTACTTCACTGGCTAACATCCCCAAAGAGGCGCATAAGGTCCTTTATGACATTTCTAGCATAAACAACAAGTGACCAACATTCTCTTGATTAAAATCTCAAATTCCAGGTGATGGAAAGTAGTGTTGCCACTGTAACTTTGTGTTCCGTTTCTGTTTTTAGTTCTGTTTCTGCAGGTTATACTCCATTGTTGTTGTTTTTGCTACCATGCATTCCTATTTGTTAAAAGACAATAACAAAATAGGTGTAATTGTAAAGAAAGAGGCTTTTTACGTCCAAGCATTAAAATACTGATTACTTATATTTACAGGTAAAGATAAATTTTTAAAGATATTTTAAAGTAAGATACTGCAGTATCATTATTTCACTGAGTATCTTCAGGATGGAAGAGGTTAAGATTAATTTGTCAGTCGCAGTGTAAACATAACAAATATAAGATAAAGATACTTAAATCTGTAAATGAAGAACAAGAAAAAAAAGATCCATTAATTTACAATGACCATTAAAAGTCTATGATGAACTTTGACCCCTCTAGGGCCTGGGGTTAAATACTTTTGTACAGTGCTCTTGGTGTTTCTGCATAGACTGATAAGTCCTAAAGTTTTTGTAATTTGAAGTGTCAACGAGATTCTGAGTTTGAGCTACAGCATGATAAATTTACACCCAATGTAAAGTCAAGGGAGACATTTCCCAGCATTCTTAGCGATACCTCAGAACCCATAAGGGGTTACAGAAGTGGTCTGACTGTTGTTGCTATATCTCCTCAGAGTTTGAAAAAGGTTTAAAGTCTGTAGCTTGAAGCACTTGAAGTATCAGTCAGAAAATTTGGTGACAATAATGTTAATCCGTTTAAAGGCTAGATCAGTAAAATTGTAGTTGTAAAATTCAACACAATAACATTTGTTTAATCTATGTGTAAACTGGAACAGTTGTCTGTTCCTGGACTCAAATACCCACAAGCACTTTCACTTCCTGTCATCCAGATAACTGTTCGGATTAGCTGTCCTAACCGGTACATAGACAAATTGGCCTTTAGATAGAAGACACTCAAAGTGGGATTTTGTGACCATTATGAGACCGCCACATTGTAGCACGTTTTAAAAAAAATGTGAAACATAAATGTATTGCCCAATTCATATCAGCATGCAGTTATAGCCATTAGTTAACTCATTTCCAAAGAAATGAAGTTTTGATTTCAACGGAACATCATTAATCTTATGCTTCGACCTCTCCGATCTGGTTGCTCAAATACCACATTGAACCTCGGTTCTGAAGTGAAATCTTAATCTACATTAATTAAGCTTCATCTACCACTCGTATACTTCTAATCATGAGTCATCTCAAGGGACAGGATCTTAGGTCTCAAGGGTCTCAGTTCTTATACGCCTATTTTAAAGAAAATCAAATTAAGTTTAAATTAAGTTTTAATGATCTCATGCTTTGACCTCTCCAGTGTGTTTGGTTGAATTAAGTAACACAACGTTTTCGGACATTAAAGCTCAATCCTGCTGAACTTTCTGTCGGTGTGACAGATTGCATGGATCGTTTTTGTAAGTGTTTCTATTCAAGAGAATGCTCTTTTTATAAGCAAGACATTGTTTTTACCTTTTACTGTATCAGGCACTAGTTTACAAATAAGCATGTAATTCTAATGTTTTCAATCTTTGTTCAGGCATGACCCTTTTAGTCCAAGCATTGGCTCTTGTTCTGTGTTTCTTTTGAGTTCCTTTATAGTTGCTCATGTTCTTGTAACAAGATAGATTCCTATTTATTGATCCATTTCAGCTCGTACCTTGACTTTTGCCAGGTCTAGATAACAACAATGCTGTATTTGGATCTCCATTTCTTTCAACCCTGGATTTCCTAACCAACTTTATGGTTAGCATTTTAAACTATGTATGATTGTATTTATACCTAACACATTTTATTAGACTCCCGGTGTGCATAATTGCAATCTCGTATTTGATGAGGAACTATACTAATAGTCCCAAAGTATAGAGCACCATATTGTCTTTTGTCAAAGGGATAATCCAAAAAGACCCTTGAAGCTACTCATTTTAAAACACATTCAATCAGCTTGAAGAGAAATAGTTTTTTTTAATAACTTAAAAACAGGCTAGACATATGAAAGTGGGAAGCTTATAGGTCAATTATTTCACAGATTTGTATTAAATCTCAGAACTTGACAGATATATACTAAATTCTCTCCATGCTATAAATCATCTACAGTATCAGGGTAAACTTTTACAAACTTAAATGTAGTAATTAACTTCTGAATGCATAATTATGCAAATTGGGTTGTTTCTCGGCATGAAAAATGAATCAGTACAGATTAGCATAATACTTCATCATGGTCACTAAATAATTATAGAGTAAGTGCTGCAGTTTCCTTGCACACATTTAAGTTTGCAATCACTAAGCACAGTCATACTTTTTGGAACTCCAAAAAAGAGATTGGTATCAGACAACAACCAGGTTTATTGTCAACCAATTTAGTCACAGAGAAGACCGAGAAAATCTTCCCTTTACCTTCCTCTTGTGTTAGCGTTCAGTCATCATCTCTTATGTTAACAGATTACTTTTTACCCATGTATTAAATGAGGTATAAAATACACTAAAACAATAAGCAGATATAAAGAATGTATTAATTGCATGCCCTCCAAAAAAGAATTGTGATTTAAAAAAAAAAACATTCCACAAAAAGCCTGAAGTCATCCCAAACATTTTTACTAGACACAAAACTTTACACTGCCTCGTTCGGTCACTAGTTATTTAGGTTTTACTGTTTGGAGATCAATGCTGTCTGAAAAACATGTTATTTGTTGAGCTTTTTTTACTGTTTTGGCCTTCCATACAGTGAATGTTGCCGCTCTGTTTTGCCTTTATGTGGTAGAAAAGATGGTGAGTGGATTGTGTTGAATTTATAGCTTATTAACATAGAAAAATAATACAGATGGTTTTATTTCCACACTTCTTCAGTCACTCAGCACAATGTTCATCAATGTTGGGGTTTGTTTGTGTATCAATATATATATATATATATATATATATATATATATATATATATATATATATATATATATATATATATATATATATATATATATATATATATATATATATATATATATCAGTCGATGTCCAAGCCTCATTCAGGGATAGGCATAGTAAATGCTGAGAATGCACTGCTGTAACATGCAGCATCTATACTTGACTAAAACAGCCCTTGGCAAGCCACAGGAAGTGTAAACAGTACATTTGCATTACATTTCCAAAAAATATATATAAAATGTTAATTTCCCAAAATGTATTTCTTGTTCTAATTCATTTTGACAGTACTACTTGCTAGGCATTCTTATCCATAACAATATTTATTTTTGTGTGGGGCTCTGGGCCATTTTGTCAGTATACTCCTGGTCAAATGGCCTCTTAAATGTCGTGCAGGTAGACGGCAATGCTACTCAAAATCTGAAACCCATGATCAGGAGTGGAGCTGGCTCTCAGTGTGTAAGCCCACAGTGCACTTATCATTTCAGTTTTGGCTCTAATTATTAAAACCTGGTCAAAATCAATGCCAAAAACACAAAGATCATTATTTCAACCAGAGCATTTTATAATATATTGAAATGTAAGTCAAAAGACTTTAATGCAATAAACAACTGTATGGATTTCTTTTATGCATTTTAAACGGGTCAGTGTAGACCAGGGGTGTCCATCGTCGGTCCTGGAGAGCCGGAACCCTGCACATTTTAGTTGCAACCCTGCTGTGGTATGCACACTACTCTACTTCAGCCAATCAGAGGACCATAATTAGTGCCACAGGTGTGTTTCATGATGGGCAGCAAGTGAACTGTTGTTTTAAAAGATATTGTGTTCTTTCAACATGACCAATCATATCGATCTCCTGAACCTGCTGGGTTTCAGTTCAAAACACAATAGAACTTATTTTTAGATTGGTTTTCAAAAGTTAAATACTGGAGCGTGTCCATTTCATGCTGTTTAAACAGTAGCGGCATCAGCAGTTAATTAACTCTACTTCAATATTTCATTAACTGGTTCACGATGATACAAAGATTGTAATGCATATGCAAAATTTGAATGACTATTTAGAAATACGAGCAGACTAGTGTAGAAGTGTGTGATGATCCGAAGCAGGAAGTGATGTCGACTTCCTGTGTTCAACAATAGAAATAATTTCAATTTGAAGTCCTCTGTTTGATCTCTCATGAGCTCTGTGGAATGGTTTGTGGGAGCAAACACACTCGGTAAACAACAGAGTCAGGGCAGAGTGTGTTGAAGGCTGTCTCCCACGAGAGAGCTGATTCAATTTCTGTCACATACACACACACCAGCTTGCACACAAACTATTTCACTCAGACACATTTGCACAAACACGCTGTAGCAGCCCGGAACAAGCCACCTGGCAGACTGGGCATTCTCCTGCCTTAGGCCACCCAATTAATCTTCTCTTATAATATTTGTCTGATCCATTCATGATCAATGATGACTCTTGTTTGGTGGTTTCAGTTGTGCTGCACCAACATCATACTGAAATGTTTCTTTTCATTTTTTTATTAGAGTAAGCTACAGAAACACTAGAGTCCAAAACAAATGTCCTTTCATGACATAATAAATGATAATAACTCCCACCCCTCCATGATGACTTCCAACTTTACCTTCATTCTATTCTAATTTCTAATTTTAATTTGGTTAAAAACACCAAAGACCAGACTCAGTTACTGCACTGATATCTGTATCAATTATGTCTCAAAAGATTAAAAGTAGATGCACAGTGTAAAAAAATGTCCTCAACAGTACTCATCATTTACAATAGCCTACAATTACACACAGCCATTTCAGATTTTCCTCTGCTTCATTTACAAACAAGTTACAGCTAAACTATGTATTTTCTCATATGTATAAAATGAAATAATATGATCTACCTACAATATTGAACTCAGAGAAAAATTTAATTTATGTTATTGACTTCAACCTATTAATATTTTTAAACCAAAAAAGTAATGAGTTTGCAAGATGTTTGCTGTTGCTCCAGCTAAGCTTTCAAATGGAGCAACCAACTGATACTCGTCTGTTGCTTTCGATTATGGTCTTTAAATAGAAGCATAGGATTATGCATTTTTATTAGGTTTACTAAATCAACTTAAACCAACCACAAATAAAGCCTTTTCAGAACACAGAGGCTCTACCTACCTAATCCAAACCGTGAAAATTGCTTATTTAATTGTAACCTTGTTATTGTAACTATGATGACCTGCTCTGACTGGCTCTTTCTCAAAAAACAGCAATCATAAATATGTTAATCTGATCATCAATCAGAGATCCACATTTATTTAGATTAAGCTACATGAACTGATTTGTGATGATAAAATTCAAATATAATTATTTTCCAAATAATCCCTCCGTCAACATACAAAAACAGAATGTTGTTTCAAGCACATCAAAATATATTTTTTATTTATCCTAAATTTACCGGATCAGGTATTTTATTAACCGTAAAGAAACTCGGTGAGAAAACACTGTGTAATGTAAAAGCAAACCTGTAAAAATACAGTAGAAATGCACTTTTATTTTTATGGAATGTCTTCTTCTTCTTCCTCTTCTTTCGGCTGTTCCCAGTTTAGGGGTCGCCACAGCAAATCATCTGTTTCCACCTAACTCTGGCCTCAGTATCCTCTACTCTTGCACCAATTACCTTCATGTCCTCCTTCAGCACACCCATATAACTTGTCTTTGGCCTTCCTCTTGCCCTCTTGCCTGGCAGCTCCATCTCCAACATCCTTCTACCAATATAACTACTATCCCTTCTCTGCACATGTCCAAACCATCTCAATCTGGCTTCTCTGACTTTGTCTCCAAAACAACCAACCTGAGCTGTTCCTCTGATGTGCTCGTTCCTAATCTTGTCCATCCTTGTCACTCGTAAACTGAACCTCAACATCCTCATCTCTGCTACTTCCATCTCTGCCTCGTGTCTCTTCCTCACTGCTACAGTCTCTAACCCATACATCATAGCTGGTCACACTACTGTTCTGTACACCTTTCCTTTGATTCTTGCTGACACTCTTCTGTCACACAACACCCCTGACACTTTTCTCCACCCACTCCAACCTGCCTGCACTCGCCTCTTCACCTATTTTCCACACTCCCCGTCGCACTGGACTGTTGACCCCAAATACCTAAACTCCTGCACCTTCTTGACCTCAGCCCCCTGTAACCTCACTGTTCTACTGCCCTCCCTCTCGTTCAAACACATGTATTCTGTCTTACTACGACTGACTTTCATTCCTCTTCTTTCTAGAGCAGACCTCCAACTTTCCAGCTGTCCCTCCACCTGCTCTCTACTCTCATTACAATGTCATCTGTAAACATCACTGTCCATGAAGATTCCTGTCTGACCTCATCTGTCAACCTGTCCATCACCATAGCAAACAAGAAGGAACTCAAAGCCGATCCTTGATGTAGCCCCACCTCCACCTTGAACTCCTCCGTCTGACCTGTAGCACATCTCACTGTTGTCATACTCCTCTCATACATATCCTGAACTACTCTGACGTACTTCTCTGCCACTCCTGACATCCTCATACAGGACCATAGCTCCTCTCTCGGCACACTGTCATACGCTTTCTCTAAATCCACAAAGACGCAGTGCAGCTCCTTCTGACCATCTCTGTACTTCTTCATTAGCATTCTCAGAGCAAAAATTGCATCAGTTCCTGGGCATGAAGCCATACTGCTGCTTGCAAATATCCACTTCCCTTCTTAGCCTAGCTTCAACTACTCTTTCCCAGAGTTTCATTGTGTGGCTCATCAACTTTATACCTCTGTAGTTGTTACAACTCTGCACATCACCCTTGTTCTTAAAGATTGGCACTAGGACACTTCTCCTCCATTCCTCAGGCATCTTCTCACTCTCTAGAATCCTGTTGAATAACCTAGATAGGAACTCCACTGCTGTCTCTCCTAGACACTTCCACACCACCACAGGGATGCCGTCTGGACCAACAGCCTTTCCACTCTTCATTCTCCTCAGAGCCTTCCTCACCTCATCCTTTCTAATCTTTTCAACTTCCTGCTCTACAATGTTCACCTCTTCCCCCATTCTTTCTCTCTCATTCTCCTCATTCATCAACTCCTCAAAATACTCCTTCCATCTTCTCTGCACACTCTCCTCACTCGTTAGAACCCTTCCATCTCTATCTTTAATCACCCTTATCTGTTGCACATCCTTCCCATCTCTGTCTCTCTGTCTCGCTAATCTGTACAATTCCTTCTCACCTTCCCTCGTGTCTAACCTGGCATACAACTCATCATATGCCTTCTGTTTGGCCTTTGCCACCTCCCTCTTCACCCTGCGCTGTGATTCCTTGTAGTCCTGTCTACTTTCTTCAGTCCTTTCGATGTCCCACTTCTTTTTAGCTAGTCTCTTCCTCTGGATGATGTCCTGTACTTCCTCATTCAACCACCATGTTTCCTTATCTTCTTTCCTTCTTCCTGCTGACACACCTAGCACCTGATCACTTCTGCTGTAGATTCCCAGTCCTCTGGAAGCTCTTCCTGACCACCCAAAGCCCGTCTCAGCTTCTGTCTGAATTCCTCACAACCGTCTTCCTTTTTCAACTTCCACCACTTGGTCTTCTTTTCCATCTTTCCTCCCCTCTTCTTCCTGACCACCAGAAACATCCTACACATCACCATCCGATGCTGTCTGGCTACACTCTCTCCTACCACTACTTTGCAGTCGGTGATCTCTCTCAGGTTGGCTCGTCTACTTAGGATGTAGTCCACCTGCGTACTCCTACCAATACTCTTGTAGGTAACTCTATGTTCCTCCCTCTTCTGGAAATAAGTGTTAACTACAGCCATTTCCATCCTCTTGGCAAAGTCCACCACCATCTGTCCTTCTGGGTTCCTTTCCTTAACACCAAACCTGCCCATCACTTCCTCATCACCTCTGTTGCCCTCGCCCACATGACCGTTGAAGTCTGCTCCCACCACTACTCTCTCCCCTCTGGGAATACTCTCCATCACCTCATCTAACTCACTCCAGAATCTCTCCTTTTCTTCCAGCTTACAGCCTACTTGTGGAGCATAACCACTCACTACATTCAACATCACCCCTTCAATCTCTAACTTCAAACTGATCACCCTGTCAGACACTCTTTTCACCTCTAAAACATTCCTCACAAACTCCTCCTTCAGGATCACTCCTACTCCATTTCTCTTCCTATCCTCACCATAGTAAAACAGTTTGTATCCCCCTCCAATACTACGCGCTTTGCTACCCTTCCACCTGGTCTCCTGCACACACAGAATATCTACCTTCCTTCTCTCCATCATGTCCGCCAGCTCTCTACCTTTCCCGGTCATTGTACCAACGTTGAGAGTCCCTATTCTCAGACCTATACTCTTGCCTTTCCTCTTCTCTCTCTGCCTACGAATCCTTCTCCCTCCTCTCCTTCTTTGACCAACAGTAGTCCAATTTCCACCGGCACCCTGTAGGTCAACAGCACCGGTGGCGGTCGTTGTTAACCCGGGCCTCGACCGATCCGGTGTGGAAATCGAATTGATGACTTGCATATTTGGTTTTGGCATGTTTTACGCCGGATGCCCTTCCTGACGCAACCCTCTCTATTTATCCGGGCTTGGGACCGGCACAGAAGTCACTGGCTAGAAACCCCTGTGGCTAGATTTTTATTTTTACGGAATGTATCTGTTTTTAACATTTATAGGGATTTATTCATATTTTGAAATTCGTATTGCAGTCTGTTGATTGAAAAGGTGGCATCATGAGTGTACAAATAAACTTGCCTTGCCTTGATCTTTTTTCCTCTAGTTAGTCAGAGCATGACACAAAAAAAAGTCTTTAATTACAATTACAAATTACAAATAACACATTAGCCACAACCTAATGGTATAGGAAGTATAGTACAGTAGACTTGAAAGCACAGTATAAAAAGCATCTAATCTCTTTCTATTCTTCGATGTTTAACTGTATCTTCACATCAACTACAATATTTCAACTCATTCTTTAGACATTTTTCTTTCCTACTTAACAATTGATAACTTAAAAACTGAATATTTTCTGCAGACCCAGCGTTAAATGTGTAGAAAAAAGTGAAAGCTGAAGTTCTTTGAAGCTCTCAGACTTTATTTGACACCAGCTGCTAAAATGTGTATGTGTTCTCACTCAAAAATTACAAAGTAAGTGTGTTGAACAGAAAAGATCATCCATCTGAATTTGAATCAGCTTCCTCAAAGAAGTGCTGAACTGAATTGGCTTCTGCAGGAGAATTAGGAAATGGAATGAGTTATCTGGTATGCATGTGTGGTGCACATCGACCAGTGTGTCCTGAACTGACTTATGAAAAGAAGAATAAAAGCAATGAAGAGATCAGAGCAGACAATGAATGAAGCCCTGTACTCATGGACACACTGAGACTCAGAGCGGATGCGTCCATTTTCTCTATTCACGGACATGTAAAGATGAGCCAATCACCAAAAACTCACACGATATCCCTCTTACTTTCTTCCTGATAATCTTTACTTTTCAAATAAAGCAGTTGAAATAATAACTAAACTGCAACATCTTGCTTTGCTCAAAACACTCAGCTGTCTCTGAGGATGTAACCATTCCAAACACACCAAAGGGACTTAATTGAACTGCATAGAAATCGATAGCTCAGCTTCGCCCCATTTCACTCCAGCACTGAAATAAAGACTCTAAGTGAATGTTAACTTGAGAATGAGAGGAACGTAAAATAAGACAGAGATGAAACAGTGACAGAAAGACAATGTCTAAAAGCTACTTAGTTGGCCAGGTGTCAAACCGGATCTGGTACAAAAGTAAAAAAAAGACATTTTCAAGTAAGATGGATGTAATTTTTAAAATTATCTCTTTAAATTCTAACAAAGTAGGGCACGCAGGATAATACTAAAAAGAAAGAAAAGGATAGCCATTTCTTAATGATTTTAACTACTACACTTTTAGTTGATTTTAGTTGAAGGGTTTGCATTGCTGCTTTCCTGACTGGGTTGGGGAAAGTATTCCATCTGCAAGAGACAGTGAAAGAGAAAGTTCTGTTTGTTTGAGACAACCACAATACATCAAGTTTCTGATTTGAACATGACATAAGCCATGATGGGAACCCAGTGAAGAGAGATCTTCTTAAGAACTTTTTAGACACTCAAAAACATGGATGCCAGGTTCATAACTTGGTGGAAAATAAATTAATCACAGAAAAAAAATTCCAGGGAAAACTGTTGAAAAGAAAGTCTCTCTCTCTCTCTCTCTCTCTCTCTTTCTCTCTCTCTCTCACGCACGCATGCACACACACACACACATAAAAATGTAAAAATGCTGTGTTTGCTTTTTCACAACATGCAGTCACCAAAAGACTGTGAAAGGAAAAGAGATTATATATATATATATATATATATATATATATATATATATATATATATATATATATATATATATATATATATATATATATATATATATATATATATATATTATCTCTTATCTCTATATTCTTACCATTGCACTGAAATACACAATGGTTTATTAACATTATGCAACATTGATAAATGAGGCCCCAGCACTTTTACTTGGACTACAGATGTAATAGGTAATAATTCAATTCATTTTCATAGCATTTTCCTAGACACTCAATGTGCTTAAGATCTTGAGGGGGCATTTCTGAATCTATAACCACTTTAGATGCCGTGATGGCTGCCACTCTGCACCAGATTGCCCACCCCACACAGACTAATGGTGGAGAGGAAAAGTAAAGTAAAAATTGCAGATGGAGCGCTCAAGTCAAAATATACTTTATTTTTTCACTAAAACACAAAAGCTGATTTGACTAATTTGTAAAAAAAAATTTAATTAAATATGGCTGAGAAGTACTTTGGCTGTGAACTTGTGTACTAACTTGTTTAGTTTGCTGTGTAGAATCCTGTCGTCCAGCTCTAGCAGGGCAGAGCTTGTGGAGTGCTGGTTCTGGCTGCTGCTGGTGTGTCCGCAACCCCTCCTGAGGCTCAGTAGACTCTGGCTGAACTTCAGACCCATCTCTTCCAACTCTCGCGTTCCTGTCTGCAAACCCTGAATACAAACACATAAAGCAGGCTTACAAAAGGTCAACATATAACACACTACCACGAGGGCAGAACTGACTCTTTAATGTATCTATCAGTGCTTCATATTTACAAAGTTCCTAGACAAACATTCAGAAATCAATAAAAAACATATATTTTTTCAATCTTATATTGATTTCTGCATCCAATGAAGTCTTTAACCTAGTCTGTGTCAGCGATCGGTTTTCTGTCAGATTATGACTTTCATAGCATAATGAGAGAAGATTATTTTGCCAAGAAGCAGCTGCGGCTGATCGCCAGAGCATGTCATTAGCATGTGAACGCTGCAACGGTCCCTTGAGAAACGCCACCAATCATCCCAGAACAGCATTCATAAATTACATAGTTATTACAGTAGTTTATACCTGGAGATGACTGTACAGAGATTTAAGATTTTTTTTATTAGAATCATGTAGAACATATCGTAATAGGCAGCATATCAGTTGTGTCAAACATCATAATGAAAACATTTCATTAAGTAGTTCTGAATATGATTCCAAATCAAATATCATCTTTGTGTGTGATTTATGTAAATTAACTGTTTGAAACACATGTGTAAATGCAAAATTAATAATTGAAATTTAAGTACTTTGTGTAATTTAATCCCAAAATGTAGGAAATTCAATATCAATTCATTTGAATGTAGTTCAACATTATACAGCTTTAAAACAAAGCAAAACCAGTTAATATTATGTTTTTTGTGTGATTTAAAAATGCAATTTTAAAGACTGAAGAATCTAGCAGTCCAGCTCAGTTTACGCATCTGTTCAGTATGAGAGCCGTGTTGTGTTCTCAACATCGCTCTTCAATAATTCAGTGGTGAAGCAGCAGTTACATGTGTAGAATGCACAGAGCT
Organism: Danionella dracula; assembly: GCA_900490495.1. NCBI lineage: Eukaryota > Metazoa > Chordata > Actinopteri > Cypriniformes > Danionidae > Danionella > Danionella dracula. The sequence goes on from UELW01000111.1 coordinate 23,751,589, forward strand.
TGGGCTGTTTACTCGCAGCCTAGAATCGATTCTCTTTATGTTTGCATCGTGGAGCCTCACTGATCATTCCACTGACACGAAGCCCTTTAACTTCAGCTGGGATACAACCAATCATGTCAAAACCATTCCCAGTGAAACTCAAGAATCTGATGGGCTGGCCCAAAACTCACTAAATACTTCTTACATTTGCTTTGTATGTTTTGAAATTGGGATAGTTATCGGTTTAATGGTTTAAAGTGTATATGTTTTGTCCTCAGAGGGCTCATTTCCAAAAATATCTGGATTTGTATGTGTGTGTGCATGTGTGCCATCAGCCAAAGAATGATGCCCTAAGTGATACAAAATTACATCAAAGGACAAATAATCATAAGAATAATGAGAATGTTGAGTACTGCGATAACAGTTTTGAATTGTTAACAGTTTCAATTTATTTCGTTTTCCAAAACACTGGAAACTATTAAAGTAATAATAAAATAATTACCATAAATCATATAAATATAAATTAATATCTTATCCAACAAGTAAAATCCAGCAAGTTATGGAATTTATGTAATAAACACTTTGAAGTTCTCAAGTTCTATCATATTCTTCAGAATACATTTCAGGTTCAATTGACACTATATCTCTCTTCACTGGCTCTTCCCAAGTTCAAACCACAGATACTTTCTTATAAAACTGTTGCTAGAAAACAATCAGAACTGTTTTGTCTTTCCCCATCAAGTTTTTTCATTCTTACATACCCTTTAGACGTGACATTTCGGAGAAGGAAGAAAGGGGGAAAAAGTTACAGAAATAAAGAAAATCCCTCACCAGAACTTTCTCATTCACTGTCCTCAACTGGTGGAACAATCTTCCCGACCCAGTCTGGTAAGCAGCATGGCTAACAACTTTCAAAATGTAACTGAAATTCTTCTTCGGGAATTTTTAAAACCAATAAAAATTAATTTCTGTTGGACATCCCAGTCATTGATTGGCTAGAAGGCCTTTTAATCATGCCATCATTTTATTCAGTTTAGGTTTGTGAGAATCTCTATTAGCAGGTGGCAGCATATATAAAAGCTTTATAGGACACCTTAAAATATAAAAATAACTCAGATTATGGAAGCAGTATAAAGTAATGAAATTAACAATAATGAAATCAATACTTCCTTTCATCTATGAGCTAAACCAAACTACAGTTCAGAAGGTGGCAGTATTGCTACTAACTGAATTTCGTTGCCTTGTACTTGTACATGTGTAATGACAATAAAGTTGAATCTAATATAAAAAAAAATCTAATCTAAAAGCTAGATTACAAGCCACCTAAACATCAATTAAAGAAGGTAAAGTTTAGGTATAACTTCTTCGCCATGTGGCTTCCTGACCATGTAAGTTTAGCCTAATTTATTAATAATTTATTTTATTTTTTAATTAACATTAATGTTTAAAGTGATGTGTTTGATTTATGTTGGAGTAAATGTTGTGCACGTACACAATTTTCTAATTTGATTCTGCATTGTTCATTTATCTTCTGGTTTATTGTAAATGATAATTGGTATGTAATTAGTAGATTTTCTATAGATACCAACCTATTATCTCACAACTGACTTAATAAATTGGTTTAATACATTATCAATGTGAGCGTCACGGTGGCGCAGTGGGTAGCACGGTCAACTCACAGCAAGAAGGTCACTGGTTCGAGCCTCGGCTGGAGCAGGTGGCATTTCTGTGTGGAGTTTGCATGTTCTCCCCGTGATCGCGTGGGTTTTCTCCGGGTGCTCCGGTTTCCCCACAAGTCCAAAGACATGCGGTATAAGTGAATTGAGTAAGAACAATTACCCATAGTGTTAAAGAGTGAATGTGTGTGTGAATGTTTCCCAGCGATGGGTTGCGGCTGGAAGGGCATCCGCTGTGTAAAACAAATGCCAGAGAGTTGGCGGTTCATTCCGCTGTGGTGACGCCGAAAGGGAAGAAAGCCGCGATGAAGATGAATGAATGGATTTTGGTGTGTGTTCTGATCAACTCCATGAGATCAACCCATTTCTTAAATTTTTCAATAATTTCCTTCCCTAGTTACTTTTTTTTTTTTGTTCGGGGTGATCTGCTGAGATTCCCTCTTTGTGAAATTCTTAAGTTAGACATCATCTTTGAAACAAATTACACATGGCCCTCCCTCAATTGTATGTTGGTATAGATCAATTTTATTTAATACGCCAAAATAAAGTTTTGAGACAAGCTACTAAAAATGTACAAATATAGACCATTATTCAAATTCAGTCTTTCTAGTCAATATCTGTAAAGTATTCTTCTGAATGTATGTGCTTTTAACAATTAAATCCTCTTTAAAAGGAATTTCGCATTGTAATCTTGCATTTGAAAAAAAAAAACACGTTTTTGGTCTCAGAGAGTAGCAAACTAAGAGCTAACAACTCGATGATGAAAAGCATAATACAAAAAACTATTTCTATATTAGTAAAAAGAAAATGGTTAATTTAAGGAAATGTTATTTTTCAGCAGAAAGGCCTTTGTGTTTACAGAATGAATAATCAAGATAAAGTGAACTAATTAACCGATCATCTATTCAGTCACACCAGCTAACTCCTCATTCAATTTTATGAGCATTTTTAACACACTGTCTAGTTCAGAACATGTGATTGATTTTGTAGAGTAAACGCTCATATTAGCATGCAGCAAGCTAGTGCCAATGTTGACATTTGAGACGACACTGATGTATTACAAAAGAACAGGGTTGGTTTTATCCTGTATCGCCCGGTTACCTCCTGACTTACACATAAAACCGAACACACACCTTAATGCGCTCAGGCTGCCATCATAAATCAACCACGTCACACAATCACTAACTAGCATATAGAAGGCCACTTTCAACCAAGTGTTTATTTCCCTACAGGCTTCCGTTGTTTAGCTTCAGGATATTTCAAAGAAAATAACTTAAAGTAAAAGACAAGTTTTAGAAACTTTCCATGAAAGCACTTTTCAGGGTGACGTTTAATATGTTACTCAACAGCCTTTTTATTGTTTATTTTTAATGTCAATAAATTATGAAAAGCAAATAAGATCTTCAAAAATGAAATTGTAAAGCACATGTCATCAACATAACGTCTTTTAATTGTCCCCAATAAATTTAATACAGAAATACAAAATTTTTAAGTAAGACTTAATAAGTACTTCTAAAAAGTAGATTTGCCCCATATTAACATCATCTCACTCAACAAAGTCCAGACAACCAATGGAGTATATGATATTACCTACTGTAAATAACGTTAAACAAAAAGAAAAAGAAAAACATCAGTGCATGAGTAATGAATGACCCCAGGTCAGTTGCTATGGTAACATATGTGACTAATGAAGTGGTGATGGGTGTCCACTTCCTGATTTCTAATGAAGCAAATATTCAGAATTTGGATTCAGTGTTATAATTGCAAACACAGTAAAGGTTTTCAAATATTAATAATAAGTGTGAAAAATGAACGTAGGGGAAGCCACGAGTAAACCTTGACTTTGGTGTATAATTTATAAGTGGTTTGCAGCTGACTGTCAGAGCTGCAGACTCGGCACAGTTGTGTTCTCAGTATGGTGCAATGAGTAGAATATCACCGGGCCATTAATTAAAATTCATCCTTTGTAATTAATCATAGATTAAAAGAGTAGCTTTTATCAATTAGCATGCATCACACAAGACATAATTTTAGCATATGTCCAACAAAATGGCAAAAAGGCATCCAAATATCACATTTGTAAATAAAATGTAGTTTAACTACTACATTTACTTTTAGTTTACTTTTAATAATTGATTTAAGGTCCTTAATAATAGTATTTTTTAAGGAATCCTATGCAAGTTTTGAAAATCATGTTAGCTTTCTAAAGATTCTATAGAACTAAAGATTCTGCTCAAGACACCCACTTCATTGCAAGATGCAATATGGTTAGAACCAATAAAGACAAATAGACTAATGTGAAAATGACTTTAAAGCTTTTATGTAACTCGTGAAAAATTCATCATTTGAAAAAAAAAGTATGCTGCACAGCCCTTGGTTTTGCTGAATGTTCCTGCTTTGATTGCTATTGAGTTCAAAGTGATTGTTTGCCGCATGAAACAAAGGGTGGGATCAGGTGAACATTGTTTTCAGTTGAACATGTCTGAACCATAGACTAGACTGGAGACAGAGAGAATTGTGGGGTTTTGAGTTTGATCCTCCTTAGGGCGAGTTCTTAAATCACAACTGCACTTGTGAGTTCAGATATTTCACAGACTCTTGATTGCTGCCGGGGTTAATCTCGTGAATCTAATCAGTGTCTTAGCAACAACTGATAGATACAAAATACTGCATTAAAGCAACGTAAAGCCTTGTCTGAACCAAATCATCGAATTAAACTAGGCTTTCTGTAATCCTAAAAAAATCCTAAAAAACAGAGAAAGTATTGCCAGAAAATGACCAGCAGTTTTTCATTTGAGATTTCTGTACTGCAAAAAATACTTCAAAAAAGCATACTTTACAGAAAATGTATAAACTGTTAAAACTGTAAAATATTGTATAATGTTACAATTCAAATGGTTACTACCCATTACACCATTAAGTGTCAAAACATAGTTTACTAACTCGACACAGACTCTGTTTAGATGGAAACAAGTCATTAAATCATGTATTTTAGAAAGAAGTACTAACTTTGCAACTGACCGACTGAAAATAAGGTAATGATAGCCACTATTTGGAATATAATGCCACCTGTTCAATCATCAGAGTATTCCAGAATGCAACATGATTTTCAAAATATGAAAAAAAAACCTTGTAAATCATTAAAACGGACTGACTCTGTAAAACAAACTAATCTGTATTTTTTACGGCCTACACATAATCATTTTTTTAAAACAAAGAAAATGCTAGCAAAACTCTAGATACTTTTAAATTGTGTTGAAACTCACTGATACCTAACTGTTAGATTTCCCAACTAAAGTGTTTAACACAACTATGTCCAAAACAAACATAACAATATTGTTAATTTACACAAAATGTGTGTAGCTGTTTAAATCAACCCTCTTGTTTGGATGAATACACATAATTCCTCATGAAAAATGACAACAGTTGATTAAGTTTCGAGGAGAAAGCAGTTTAGGGGTAAAAAAGGTGAAGAATTTCATTCAGGATACTAAAATTACAAAGCTAAGGTGATTAAAAGTGCCATCTTTGTGATGTAAATGAGATTCCTTTTGAAGATTAGCTTTGGATCGGCTAAAGACACCTCTGCTTTGCGTGGGAGAAAAGGTTCTGCCGGTGTCACTGGCAATCTGGGAAATGTGAGTGTTTGACTTCATTTGTAGTCCAGAGGAAAAGCCACACTGGCTTCTCACAGCTTTTCTCAACTAATGGCTCTATTTAAAATATGATTACAACATTATACAAATAATATTAAATGAAAAAAAGCAAACAAAGCCTCAAAATACTATTAAAAAAATAGCAACAGCTGCAAAAAAAAAACTACAAATACAACAAAAACAATAAAAAGCATCAGCAACAAGAAAAGAAATAGAACAAAAACATAATCTATACAATATATGCTACCTTAAAAAACAAACAAAATATATTTATTTTGTCTTTTTTCCCTTTCTCCCCTCTCTTTGTTTGGTTGATCAGCGGTTGATCAGGTTTATAATAATTGTGCTAAAATAAATGAATTATAAAATAAATAAACACATTTATATCAAAATAAATTAAACTAAACTAACAAAATATAAAACAAACAATTTATTCAATATAGTTGTATTTATTTTATTTTATTATAGTCTATTTTTTCTTAAATAACTATAAAATATATAAAAAATTAAATATACATTTATATACATTTTTATATTTACTTTCATTATGAGCGAAACATATTTTTTAACTGATAAAATATATGAACTATTGAAACATTTACATTTTCATACAAATACAATATTCAATTAAATACATTAACTACGTACGTTGTCACCATCCTGCACTTTGTCTCCATTCCCCTAGAGGTCCCCGTAGTTCGCCTTTTGCCTTTGTTCTTCCTCATGTGCTCTTGTTTACTTTATTTCTATCACCTGTGACTCGTTCCAGCCTGTATATTTAAGTTGTCACTTTTTCTCTGAACTTCACTTGGTTTTTGAGTCAGCTTCAGTGAACTTGCTGTGCATTCCCTTGAGGTCTTGAGCTACGTCCAGTAAGACTGTTTGATTTTCTCCTGTTGCCTTATTGTCTATTTGTTTTCTCCCCTCGTGGAGTTTTCTTTATATGTTCGTTAGACTGAGTATTTTTATTCCTCATTCCGAGAAGAATCTGAGTTGTGTTTTTGCTATATTATTATTTTTTTGTTATTGAGAAGAAGTTAAATTTTTTCTAATAAATCCTTGTATCCTGGATTGCGTCTTGGAGTGTATTTCCATTGGGTCCAACACACCTGCTCCTGTGGTTCAGTGGTTCACACTTCAGTCTCCACCCCAGAGACCCGGGTTCAAGACCCGGCCGTGACAGAAAAACCAAGTCAGACATGGACCCAGAAACACTCAGTGCCAAAGATCTGTTGGCAGTGATTGCCAGCCATGAAGCTTCATTCCAGCGCCATGAAGAGGTCCTCCATCGTCAAGAGGAGTTAATGACGAGACACTCAGAACTCCTTTCAGAAGTTATGTGGTCCATTCGGCAGCTTTCTGAAAGCCTCCCTCATGCTCCTCCGGCTGCGCCACCTCTAACTACCACCGATCCTCCCATATCTCCTGTAGCTGCTGCAGAACCTCGACTTCCACCCCCTAAACCATTCTCGGGAGATCCTAGTTCTTGCCAGGGATTTCTCACCCAGTGCTCTCTCACTTTCGAGCTTCAGCCCTCAAGTTTTCCCACTGACCGCTCGAAGATTGCTTATATTATCACCCTTCTGACTGATAAGGCTTTAGCTTGGGCCTCTGCGGTGTGGCAGTCCCAGACTAGTTATTGCAAATCATACACAGCCTTTGAGAAGGAGTTTAAGCGGGTCTTCAATCATCCAGTTAGTGGACAAGAGCTTCCAAACGTCTACTGACTCTCCGTCAAGGGTCCCGCAGCACTGCAGACTTCGCCATAGAGTTTCGAACCATCGCAGCAGGCAGTGGATGGAACGACGAAGCCTTGAGGGTCTGCTTTCAGGGAGGATTAGCTGAATCTCTTCAAGATGAACTGGCCACTCGGGAATCAGCCAAAGACCTCGAATCCCTTATTGATATGGCCATTCGCCTGGATAATCGTCTTAGAGAACGGAGAATCACTCGAGGCAGAGCATCCCAGTCCCAAGCTCCTGTTCACAAACCTGTTTCTCCAGTTCATGCCCCACCTGTCAGATTCCTCCCAGTCGGTGAACAACCTCCAGAAGATATGCAGCTAGGTCGTTCCAGACTCTCTCCCAGTGAAAGGGAACGACGCATGAAGGAGCGACGATGCCTTTACTGTGGTACGTCTGGACACTTTCGGTCCACTTGTCCAGAATTATCGGGAAACGATGGTCCCCACCCAGTTACAGGAGGACTGTGATGGGGAAAATAAGAGCTCCTCCTGCCAATACTGTTCTAGCACTCCAAGCCCTTCTGTCCTGGGAGAGCCATCAGCTTCCAGTCCAGGCAATGATCGATTCAGGTGCCGCAGGTAATTTCATAGATCTGTCCTTGGCCAAGAAACTTAAGATCCCTACCCACCTTCTCCCTCATCCCCAGGCAGTAACTGCATTGGATGGTAGACCCCTAAAACCTGGCAAAGTAACTGAGGCCACTCAGTCCTGAAACTCACCATTGCTAAACATCAGCAGGAGGAGGATTTCTACCTTATTGACTCTCCCGAGTACCCTGTTATTCTAGGTCATCCCTGGCTGCGCAGACATAATCCCCATATCAACTGGTCTACTGGTTCCATTCTAGATTGGAGTCCCTCTTGTCACTTCACCTGTTTAACCCAGAGCCCCCAGCTCCTCATCCCGAGCCTCAAGAGTTTGTAGATCTGTCTCAAGTTCCCACTGTCTATCATCAGTTTAAGGCAGTGTTCAGTAAGTCCCGAGCCACCTCTCTGCCACCCACCGCCCATACGACTGTGCAATTGACCTTCTCCTGGTTCCTCTCCGCCTAGAGGCAGAGTCTTCTCCTTATCTCCCCCTGAGCAGGCTGCCATGAATGCTTACATCAAGGAGTCCCTGGCAACTGGCATCATCCAAGCTTCCACTTCCCCTGCTGGTGCTGGCTTCTTTTTTGTAGGGAAGAAAGATGGGGGGCTTAGGCCATGTATTGATTACCGAGGTCTCAACAAGATAACTGTTCGGAATCGATATCCCCTGCCTCTTATGGCTACAGCCTTTGAGTTGTTGCAAGGAGCTTCCATTTTTACTAAGCTGGACCTTCGCAATGCCTACCATCTGGTGCGGATACGGCAAGGAGATGAATGGAAGACGGCCTTTAACACCCCCACAGGCCATTATGAATATCGGGTGATGCCTTTCGGGCTTTCCAATGCCCCTGCCGTGTTCCAGGCACTTATCAACGATGTCCTCCGAGACATGTTAAATAGATTCGTATTTGTTTATCTGGATGATATACTAATATTTTCCAAGTCAGTGGAGGAGCACCAGGGGCACGTCAGCAGGGTTCTCCAAAGACTCCTTGAAAATCATCTGTTTGTCAAACCAGAGAAGTGTGAATTTCATGTAGCTCAGACAAAGTTTCTTGGGTACATCGTCACCCCTGGTCACCTGGAGATGGACCATAGCAAGATTAAGGCTGTTCTCAACTGGCCTATTCCAACCACAGTAAAAGAGGTGCAACGGTTTGTGGGGTTTGCAAACTTTTACAGGAAGTTCATCAAGAATTTCAGCTCTATTGTGGCTCCCTTGACAGCGCTGACAAAGGGAGGAGGAGTCAAGATTGACTGGGGTCCTGAAGCAGCAACTGCCTTCCAGAATCTCAAATATCAATTCACCTCAGCTCCCATTCTCTCTATCCCTAATCCAGACAGACCCTTCGTGGTAGAGGTGGATGCCTCAGATGTGGGGGTAGGAGCCATCTTATCACAGAGGAATGAGGAAGGAAGACTACACCCCTGTGCTTTCATGTCACGTCGCCTGTCTAATGCCGAGCGCAACTACCATGTAGGGGACCGAGAGCTGCTCGCTGTAAAATTGGCCTTGGAGGAGTGGCGCCATTGGCTTGAGGGTGCTCAACATCCTTTTCAGGTTCTTACAGACCATAAAAACCTGGAATATCTCCAGCAGGCAAAACAACTGAATCCCCGGCAGGCTCGATGGTCTCTGTTTTTTAACAGATTTCAGTTCATCCTGACTTACAGACCCGGTTCCAAGAACCTCAAGCCAGATGCCTTGTCCCGAGCCTACTCTCCCGAGACACAGGAAAGGCCTGTTTCTTCTATTATTCCTAGTACAAGGATTGTTGCTCCCCTTAGATGGAATCTAGAACAAGTGGTCCGGAAGGCCCAAACCAAGGAACCTGATCCAGGCAATGGGCCATTGGGTGCTCTGTATGTTCCTCGGTCAGCACGAGCTCAGGTCCTGCAGTGGGGCCACGAGTCCCCATTGACCTGCCACCCTGGTAACACCCGTACTCTAGAGTTCCTCCAAAGGCGATTTTGGTGGCCTTCCATGAAGAAGGACGTTAAAAGATTTGTGGAGGCCTGCCAAGTATGCTGCCAGGGAAAATCATCACACCAACGACCTCAGGGGCTGCTCCATCCCTTACCTGTTCCCCACAGGCCTTGGTCACACCTCTCCCTGGACTTTATTACAGGGCTTCCACCCTCCCAGGGCAACACAGTCATTTTGGTTGTGGTGGACAGATTCTCTAAGGCAGTTCGGTTCATTCCCCTGCCCAAGTTACCATCAGCCAAGGAGACAGCGGAGCTCATAATGAGCTATGTTTTTAGAGTTTTTGGCATTCCCCAAGACATTGTGTCTGACCGAGGCCCACAGTTTTTGTCCAGATTCTGGGGAGCTTTTTGCAGACTCTTTGGGACCACTGCCAGCCTATCTTCCGGGTTCCATCCTGAGTCTAACGGTCAGACCGAACGAGTAAACCAAGATCTGGAAACCACTCTACGGTGCATGGCTTTCAACAACCCCACGACTTGGTCTTCTTACATAATGTGGGCCGAATATGCTCACAACACCCTCAAGTCCTCAGCCACTGGACTATCCCCATTTGAATGCCAATTTGGTTATACCCCTTCATTGTTTCCTGAGGAGGAGGTGCAGGTGGGAGTTCCCTCAGCCCAACACTTCGTTCGACGCTGTCGACTAACCTGGAGAAGAGCTAGAAACGCTCTCCTTCGAACCTCACTGAGATACCAGCATCAGGCTAATCGCCGTCGTCGAAGGGCCCCCGCTTTCCGTGCTGGTCAGAGAGTCTGGTTGGCCACTAAGAACCTGCCGCTCCGGGTGGAGTCAAGAAAATTGTCCCAGAAGTTCATCGGGCCATTTAGAATAGCAAGGAAAGTTAACCCTGTTTCTTATCGTTTATTTCTTCCTCGTTCACTTAGAATTAATCCCACATTCCATGTCTCTTTATTAAAACCTGTCTTGTCTTCTCCCTTTGCCCTCCCTCGCAGACCCCCTCCACCCCCCAGGATCATTGACGGCCAGCCAGCCTATACAGTCCGCCGGATACTGGACTCCAGGAGGGTCCAGAATTCACTTCAGTATCTGGTTGACTGGGAGGGCTACGGGCCAGAGGAACGCTCCTGGATTCCGGCCAAAGACATCCTGGATCCTAGTTTAATCCGGGAGTTCCATGCCCAGAGGCCAGGGAGCTCTGGTAGGAACGTCAGGAGCCGTTCCTAAAGGAGGGGGTCCTGTCACCATCCTGCACTTTGTCTCCATTCCCCTAGAGGTCCCCGTAGTTCGCCTTTTGCCTTTGTTCTTCCTCATGTGCTCTTGTTTACTTTATTTCTATCACCTGTGACTCGTTCCAGCCTGTATTTTAAGTTGTCACTTTTTCTCTGAACTTCACTTGGTTTTTGAGTCAGCTTCAGTGAACTTGCTGTGCATTCCCTTGAGGTCTTGAGCTACGTCCAGTAAGACTGTTTGATTTTCTCCTGTTGCCTTATTGTCTATTTGTTTTCTCCCCTCGTGGAGTTTTCTTTATATGTTCGTTAGACTGAGTATTTTTATTCCTCATTCCGAGAAGAATCTGAGTTGTGTTTTTGCTATATTATTTTTTTTTTTTTGTTATTGAGAAGAAGTAAAATTTTTTCTAATAAATCCTTGTATCCTGGATTGCGTCTTGGAGTGTATTTCCATTGGGTCCAACACACCTGCTCCTGTGGTTCAGTGGTTCACACTTCAGTCTCCACCCCAGAGACCCGGGTTCAAGACCCGGCCGTGACAGTACGTAAAATGTGTTTTTGCAAGTAGGTTTTGCAAAATTGCAGAACAAATCGATGTTTGCCATGGATTTCTAGTAAATTACAACAACAAGTGGAAGAAAGAATATCCCCTTCCAGCTATGATGCAAGCAAAGATTAAACTTTTAGACTTCATCTTCAGCATACTGCATAATTCACTCTCCAGGAACTCCACAACTACATGCCTCAGTATGCTGCTTAGCGGCTGATTAATTCTGCAGCATTACATCAGTCTCTCATCCATCAAAGCGTGTGAGATGTAAGTGTTCCTCATCATCACCTCCATCAGTAGCTCAGATCAGGGCTGAGGATCCTTAAAAGTACACGTGTAACTGTCTGTGTGATCACCGTCTTACGCTGGACATGACATTCACAGTCTGTTATTGAGACGAAGCAGCTCTGTTTCAAAGTCTCTAGGCTTCACTTCCTTTTCCTCAAGCTCACTACAAAGACATGCAAACTATAACCCTTTCCTTGGATTTCATCACAATCTGCATCAATCTTGCTATTTTTGACCATCTGTGTCCAAATTCAATAATACTCACTCTTTCCGTCTCTCTGTTGCTGCTGAGAATTATACTCAAGTTGTGAAATTTAAATGTAATTGATTAATTTTCATATCAATATTATTGTGTATTATTTCTTTATTTTCACTAATCACTATTTATATAGTCACAAACAACCTTTTCATCTTGTATTACAGAGTTTATTTTATCACACAAATAGAAAATCATTTTAATTAACATTTAATTGATAATAAAAATGATTTAGACGTAGCTGATTTCAGACATTTTCTTGTTTTGTGAAGTGAAGCAATTCTGGAAACATTCAATATGGGGAATGTAAATATTTTGCCATTGTTGCTGTTTTTTTGTATTTATTTATTTGTTTTTACAAATAGTATGTTGGTAACACCTTATATCAAGGTTCATGATTATGTATTAGACAAGCCTATCTCAAGAATAAGCATTGATTAAGCACTAACAAAATACTAATTAAGGATTAATTGATTCTGCAATTGGTATTTTATTTAAACATTAAGCAAAGATATATATAAAAAACAAACTAAAAAAACAGATATACCACATCATTCGTATTTTAATATGAGTTAATATGTAATATGAGTAATATGTAATAATATTAACACATCCTATATTGATTTTGTATGTTTAAAAATGGCTTTTTACAATTTAACATAACAGCTGTTAAAGTCTTAAAATGACAGTCAGCTACAACTTGCAAGAGAGCATATCAGAGATAAGATATTAGCTTACCTAAACACAGCGTAATGTTGAAAGTTGTTTAAATCTAAACACTTTTAATTATTTAGTAAATCAACTTTTGTTGCAAGATATAGTTGGTGGATTTTAACTGAAGCATTTTCACTTTTGCCTGCGTGGGAATAAGGGGTGTGCCAGCCCTTTTTTAATTATTTTTTTACTTAAGTAAATAGTCTGATTTCACATGTAAAAATGACTTTACTTTATTAAATTCTACTCAAGCAAAAATAAAGTCGACATTTTAAAAACTACACAGTACACAGCACAAAAAAAGCACTTAATTAGATTAGTGTAAATGTAACTCTCTATTTTCCACCTCTTGTTACGAGTAAGTTAAGCATTAGTAAATACTTAATGAGCCAGAAAGAATTGACAAACAGTAAGCCTATGTGTGAGTGTCCATCTATATTCAGGGAGGGGGAAATCACATTGTGATGAATTCAATCAATTCAAATTGCGATCAATTGAAATGATCTTGTGAGTTGCAACCCATTAAGGCAATGAAGTACAGTTTTGTACACAGAAGTAGTGTGCACCTCTATGTCCTAACACCTTCCAAAAAATTGTGTTTTAGCAATATTGGTCCTTTAACTAGTGCATAATTATAACTTTTAAACTATGATCCTTAAAGTGTTGCCGACATGTCTCATTTAGAAATATCACCAAGACTCTGAGTGAGCAACTTAACGCTTCAATCTGAATTATAGAAGACATCCGATGTTCAAAGAGTTGGAAAAAAGATCACGTTTGTGAAGTTTTGGTGAAAGGCATGCTTTTTAACTAAAAATCATAATTTAAAAATATAAGGGATTCTCGTTAACATTGAAGGGGTTTCCCAAGTAGAGTTTTGTCCAAGGCAATACAAACCCTGGCACAAGTCCATTGACTGATTTTATTTTGTTGAAATGTTGTCAATGATGGAAAGTCTGAGAGCAGGTCATCATATTAACTGATTTCACTGCGGGGAAACTGGACTGTAATTTACACTTGTGTCCAACTGATGATTGACCTAATCTGGCAGCAAAAAACTATTTCAGCATTGCTTGTCTTAACCTCCAGCCAATTTCCAAAGCTTGTCTGAAATGCTAACTGGGATAACAAGATAACAGTAAACGTTTCCTTCTAATTTATCAGTTTTGCCTTTCAAAACGATTATGGGTGCACAGTCCAATTACTTCATCCCATGCATTAAAATATTGATTCAATAATGAAATAGACCTGAAATAAACCTACTATTTAACATTAAACGTGAAGGTACATGTATCCATATTTTAGATGGTGAACTGGAACATCTTGCATTTTTAAAACATTGGAAGTCACATCTTACGTCAGGTGGTCTTAGCAGTCTCTTAAATCATTATTTTCAATTAAATATTGCTGAAGCTTGAACACTTAAAGCCAATCCAAATATACCATTTTGATATTAAATCTAGATTTAGAAAACTAGAGCAAGAGAAACAGACCATTTAAGTTCATTTGATTTTGGAATTAGTTGACACATGCAAAAAAAAAAGAGCAATCAAAAGCACCCAGCTAATTTTAAGTGATTATATTCTAAATATGTTAATAAGCACAAGTAATGTTTCAGTGTCATTTAGTAATTTTTCAAGTTGGTTATCTACCTTCTGATCTAGCTTATATTAAAGGCCCTGCTTGAACTAACTCCACAGTCTAACGGTCCGGCAGGCTTCTGACATCACCAGAGAATATTAGTACAGACTTTTTAATCAAGAGACTTCTCATTACTGCTGCTCACTGCTAAAAAGTACATGCAGGAAAACATCTGGGCCTCCAGCTGTGCTTGTGAGCGAAGCTTGTAATAAAATGTTGGATTTTCTGATCCATTAGTCCAGATCTATACACAATTGGAAATTGGGAGTCCTACGATTTGTCCGACACGCTCAACAGAAACAAGGTCCGCACGGACGCTAGCTGCTCTCAATCCCTTATATCCTAGACGATCAAGAGTTTAAACAATATTAGCTGCGAATTGAGTTATATTAATGGGTCAGCGAATCGAAGCTATTATACAAGCTGTACGTACATCGTAATTTCATCTCTTTACAGTTTACTCCCAAAAATATTTTTCCAATTATTATATTTAACAATTCTTTGAGATACACCACATTGCAAAGGCTCTTAGATTTTACATACTCGACCTTCAGAAAAATTAGTGTCGCTCCCAAATGTGATCTTCAATTACCTTTGAGATTCTAATGTTCCCTAGTCATGTTGAAATGTTTCATAATCAATACATAATTAAAGGGAAATAAGTAAGATATTTTAGATCATTTAATTGCCAAAATATCCCTCATTAATTCATCCACAAGGACTTTCCGAGTTCGTCGCGTATCAAGGCAATTACATGAGTTAACAACAAATATTGGTAGCACTTTATAATAGCTACACAATACTAATTATTTATAAAGCGTTAGCAAATAGTTGTTAAGTAATTTATAAAGCGTTGTTTCTATGTCATTACACATTTGTAAACCGTTTATAAATATAAGATTAAAAAAAATATATATAATAAAAAAATAAAAAATAAATAAATATAAGATTAGCGGCTTCATTCCTAGTTTATAAATGTCTATATTTATCTTTATTAAGGATCAGTTAACCATTTATAAATTAAACTTTTCACTATTAAAAAAACTGTTATTTGTTGTAAGTGATTCTTTTAGAACAGGGTAATAAATTATTATTATATATAGTAATAGTTAACCGTTTATTACAGTTAACCATTTCCTAGCTGTCTGTTAACTGTTTGTGTGAGCTCATCTAAAGTGAGGACTATTTATGGTTTGTAAAGCATTAACTAATGAAACTAAATATTTCAATGGTCTATATCTATCTGCACTGTGCACTTGAATTAAATCTCATTTGTCAATAATTATAAATTATATAAATTATAATTATAATCATAAATAGTCCTCACTTTAGATGAGCTCGTTAACTAGCAGCTAGTAAATGCTTTATAACTACCTGAACTAATCATAAGTCAGAGTATGTATGTGTTAATAAAGCATTTATTATCACACTTACACAACAGTTACTATGCGTCTTGATAATAGGATGTATGAATGTGCTTTTAAATAGTTTATTAATCATTTATGAACATGTTATAAATGATCTCATGAATCACTCACAAATAATTTAAATTAATTGGCAAAAAGTGTAATCCTCAATAAAACATTAATTTAATGGTTGTGAGCAAATTATATAGGTGCTTATAATCCGTGAATAAAGCCTTTGAAATATTTATATATTTATAAACTGCTTATAAATGTATAACAACATAGAAACAGTGGTTTATAAATAACTTGTTAACTAATTAGTAATACTTAATAAATAATTAGTAGTGTAATTATTATAAAGTGTTACCCAAATATTCCATGCTCTATTCCTTCAATAGACCAAGTTCAAGACTTTTACAATTACTTCCTGTTGTCTTTGCTAATCTCTACAAAACACAGTTCTGAACTATATCCCTAAAAAGACTATTATAATCAATAACAAACAACAAGTGGTCTTCAACATAACCAAATGTGATCTCAATGATGTAGTCATCAGAGGATACTTCTGTCTTCATCAATCATACAAGGCTTCACTCATTCATCAGCATCACTTATCTTTGTATGTCATAAAGGCACCAAAAATTTTCGGTTCCATTGTAAATAACTATTCTATACTATACTATTCTATACCATACTATTTATTGATTACTAAAATAGAATGGAATTGAAATTAATTCACAATTCACAAACTTCTTCATCTAACCCCGACACACAAAAGCAAAACTAAAAAAAGATATAATTTAAAAAGAATAGTCAGCTATAAAGGGTTTATATAGTCAGATAAAACCCTTACGTCATGTCCAGCTGTTAGCCCGCAGATATTCCACTTGAGGTTTATTTCAAAGTTAGTTTAGACAGGAAATAAGGACTTAAAACTAATAAAATGTCTCCCTCAACCGTTGACATTTTCATTTCAGACTTTATTCCACAACGCTCCCAAAACATTTTTCTTTCTGGTAGAACCTTTAAAAGGGTGCAAGCATTGGTCAGAGTTTTTCAAGACCCAATCCGTTATTAAAGAGCTCTCATTCTCTAAAGAACTTTTCTAAATGCCAAAGTGTGAGAATCCCTCTAGTTTGACTATAGCATCTGCCATTAGAGTGACGATCACTTGATCTGACCATGTTCAGCACTACGAGAACCTTAGCTGACTGCCCACTCAGTGCCTTTGTCATGCAAATATAAAGACCTAAAGTGATCTGTTTATCAAAGCTTATTTTAAAACATCAAATATAGGGGTGTAACGAGCTATTGTGGCACAATAAATCTCAAAAACAAATCTGGCACAATAAGTATCATGGAGTCATAATGTTTCAAGTGAGAGCTGTAGTTCTTTCCAGCTGCAAATACTGTAATTGTAAAAATACTGTAATTGTAAAAATACTGTAATTGTAAAGGCTCTTAGATTTTATATACTCCACCTTCACAAATATTAGAGTTGCCCCAAATGAGTGGATGACAATGCATGCTTTAACACGCACCAATAATTTTAGATGATAGTTTTGTTTTATTTAAAAATAACAGGACGGTATAACATAAAAAATATTTTTGAATGTTTAACTTATAATTGTTAACTTTTATATTGTTGTTTTAGAGAATAGCATTATTTTTGTTTAATACTGGGATAAATGTATGTAATAATATACTGTTGTTAATCCAATAACTCTCTATATGCTTGTGTTCTTTATGAATCCTGTTTCTTCAGTGACCACTCCCCTTGATTACAACATGTCCAGTCTTAAATTAATACCAGATATTCTTGTACTATGGATCTTGATTCCACAATTCCCTGTTTTCATAGAACTTGTTGCAGAACACGTACAACTTTCTTGAAATCATGTAACTCTTCTTAGTATTCAGGTTAGTCTGTCCATATTTGGTCTTCTAGGTAGTATTACATTATTCATGTGGCTATATATATATATATATGCATGTTTCTCATTAAACTACAGGCTTTTGGGAACGTTTCTCTCTGGTCTCTGAGTTCAACTTCTCATGGATCAGACTTTTATGTATCTGGGGTCTTTTAACACAAAAGAGTTTTGATGTTTTACTCGTCACTCCAATGAGATTATGAATGAAATATAATCTTACTATTGGGGGCTCGTCCGGGATCTGATGACCAAGAGTAGAGGAGGAATTTAATTTGCTACACTGCATGCCTTAGCCAAGAAGACAGTACTGTTAAATTGACAGCTAAATACCTTTTGAATGATATACTGTGGATATACTATCACAATATGTATTGCTTCGTTAGTATCAAAAGTCAAACTTTTGTTTGAAATATTGGTACAGATGGGTGATTCCAAAGAAAACAATCTTATCCAGTGACTTATATCTGTCAGGAAGAGTGGTTAAGTTGAGCTTAATATATTTGCAAAAAATTTATATAGAAATCATATTCAGGGCTACTGTTAGATTAAAAGAAATATTGTTATTGAACTGTTGAAACCCATGAAAATATCTAATAAATATGGACAAAAAAATCTGATTTGGTCTGCCTTTACATCTAACTATGCAAAAAACTGAACTTCAAAAAGAAAAGAGTTGAATCCCAGGGAAGCAATACACAGGTATCTAGGCTATGTTGGTGAATCCACATGTGGCTAAATAAGCAGGTTAATGGATGATTATTCAACTTGTAGCTGGAGAGAGAATGAGTGGATAATGAATACCTGCAAAACGGAGAGGTAATTCTGCAGACAGCATCATTAGAGAAAAGTAAAAAGAGTGTGTGAAGGCCAGACAAAAAGCTGGAAAGGGACCAAAAGAAGGTCAGATTTAAGCTATTCCTGAAAGTTGGTGTTCACAACTTCTCTGATGAACAGCGGTTTGGGGAATATTCAATGACAAAGATAGCCTGCTTGAAAAATAGCATGATTTTCTGCATTTAGCAACTCAGAGCGCTCAATACTCTGAGCTTTAAAGATAGAGTAATCTTCCAGACAAAAAAAAACAAAAGTATTCATTCACAAAACTTTTTGGAGTGGGTTGTCAAGGTGCTGGATGTACCTTGTAGATGCCTTGATTGCAGCCATTGTATGTGCTTTCCATGGTGTAGCTTCGCAGAACACCGATCTCTCTCCAGACCACCACACGTGCTGTGGATGCACGAGACTTCTCCACCAGATAGTTACAGCTGTTGAGGGAGAAAGCAGGAGCGATCCTGTCCAGGGTTTTTGCAATAGTCTATCAAAACAAACAATAAAATATATAATAAGCAATTTTTTAATTGCTGATACATATTTGCTGACGTGTCAATAGAGATGTTCAAGGATGAGATTGATACTATTTTTCTGTAGCTAAAATTTTAGCAGGTTATGATTATTCAAAGACTTACTAGCACTAGGACTGGACCATTAAAAAAAAAAGGTTGAACAGATTCCCAAATTTATATTTGATCACTTTTATCATAAGAGTAACAAACCAGCTTTAAAAAACCTAAAATATTTTGTAACATTCTGTTAATATTAGTAATAAGAATTAAGTCCATGAAGATTTAACCTTTCTTTGCTTCTTTTAGTTACTCTGCAAACAACAACTGAACAAGCAAAAGTACCTAAAATCAACAAATGTAAAGTCACTCCTTTCCCTCAAACATTTAAAACAAGAAGCATGACCAGGAAAATAGCTGCCTTTTCAAACATGTTACCCAATATTAGAATGTACAAAAAATAAATAAATGTAAATATTATCTGCACTTACACTCACTTTATTAGTAACATCTACATAATGTCAAATAGAACCCATTGGTCAAAAACTGTTAAATAAATAAGTAAAAAAAGTCTTCAGCAGGGGTGGAAACAATAACGATTTGTATTCAGGTAAAAGTACTATTACTTCAATGAAAATCTACTGAAGTACAAGTAGAAAAACAACAGTTCATTTTTTTTGTCTATGTTTTTCCAAGCAGCTCTGTCATCTGCTGCTTTAGTGACGCTTATTAAATGTATTAAAATAATTCTGCTCATCATTAAATAATACAGAAATTCACTAATCTTGTTGACTACTGTGTCTGTGATAGAAAATAAAGAAATTAAACCTATTTAAATGTTAAACCTGACACATTCTTTAAGACTTATATTTTTAAATAATTAAATGTGTGAAAAATCTATGTGGTTTTGTTATGGTTGAATCAATAATGGATCCAGTTGACAGAGGAATAACTGAGAAAAATGTGTGGTAATTAAATAAAAATATGTTTAAATACTTAGTATTGCTTGTTATTTCCAAAACAAATTCCATTTCTTTTTTCTACCTTCTTGACACCAGAGTATAAGATCACATTACATATATATCTTGTTACTTTTCTAAGCTTTAGTTTTAAGATGATGGACATCTTATGAGCATGGATGCTCTGTAGGAAGCAGAGAGCACCGGGAAGAGGAAGAGACTGTTTGGCTGCCAATGATCCTTTTTTGTTCCTTCATGAGAGAAGAACAGGAACTATCTAGAAACTAACAGAGGACACTGGAGATCTTTTGGTGAAGTGGTATGACAATTCATAAAATAAATGTATTTTTAATTGAGTTAACTGTATTTTTAATAAACGTATTTTTAAATTATTTTAATTGAGGACAAAATTCAGCTCATCGGGTGCTCCATGAAAAGCCAATCATCTGCCTACTATTCTGAAAATCCTCACCATAAAAGTCTCCAACTCTCACAAGCCACCTCATCACCATCACTGCGGTGATCGATCCTGTACTTCATTACCTACCTAAGCTGCGATTCTGAATACTACCGTCATCTTCAGTTCCCTCATATGTTTCACTATGTCCTTCCTAAGATCAGCATCACCTCCGTTTGTCAATCACCTAAACGGCCCTGGAAACTGTGACGATGGGCAGGGCTTATCCAACACATAGTGAACGACCTACTGTCAGTGAGAAGCTAGGGAGAATTCATTCAGCATGATTTAGTTCAAGTGAGAATCGAATTACTCTTGATTCAGTTTCTCTGTGTGTTTGAAACTGGCTGCGTGCTCTGCTGTGGTGGCAAATACTGCTTTCGCCATCCTGCCAAGGGTGTTAGCACATGACATACTTTGGCGGACAAACAGTTATTTCTTTGTTACCACACTATTCGCTAGGAGAGAGTCAGATATTTTAAAGCAAATAGATTAGTGTAGTTTATGTAATTGGGAGAGTGATTTTTTTTTTATTAGTAGTAGTTTAGATAGGAATGGGGACATCTAGTGTTCTCAGATTTGCTTTATTTGTTTATTCTTTGTTTATTATACATATTTTGTGGACATTATTGTTGAACAATTCATTGTAATATAGATTTGATCTGTTTTTTGAAAGTTTTGGATTGCTGGTTCTTACTTTCACTTTCATCTACACGATCATTTTCACAAAACTAAGTGTTACTGCCAGAGACATGACATGAAACTAAAATATGTAACATCTTGTGGAAAAAAGCTACACCTAAAAATATAAATGTTATCATTGTATATCCAGTAGAACATATGCAAGCTTACAGTCATTGTAAGTCCCTTCAAGATCCCCAAAAGCTGCCTGCAAATTAAAAATGAATGGCTGATATATTTCATTTTTTTTAATTAGTAATTAGACTTCTCAAATGTAAAACTTTTAGCTCTAAGAACAAGCATTTTCTAGCTTAAAGAATAAGCATTACAAACCAAACTACATCTGTGCCTTAAGTTATTACCTATTGCAAGTTTTATTTCCTTCTTATCAACACGCATACCCTATATCCTGGGTCTTCTTTCAGTGATGCGGTGTTAATGGAAGATCCAGACTGCCACAGGGTTTCCTTCATACTGCAGCCATAGAGGAACACATTCTTCTTCCTGGAGTGACCGTGGTAATCGCAAAACACCTGTGGAATGTGATAACAGTCTTTTTCTGCCTCAAATACAGCTAAACTGAAAGACTCTTGGATCTGGAAATGAATAACAGGTAAGGACAAGGAGGTCATGTCGAGAGAAAACAAAGGCATCTTTCTTAACTTTCCTGACACAACAAATTTAGACTGACAATTAATCCTGTAACTCAACAACGCTGAAGGTGACAGGGGAAGAAGTGAATTGAAAATCAAACAGTCTCTTCACACTGTGGTGGTTAATTGGAGACAGAGTCTAGCGGTGCAAGTCTGCCCTTTCATTAATTATGTGCCTGTTACATTCCTTTTGTAGCTATTGGTGAAACAACATTATTCCTTTCTAATGTTATGCAGCTTAATAACTAGAGTGATGAATTATGAATAATGCAGTAATTGATATGTAAATCTGGGCAAGTATTTATCAACAGATTCTTACGGAAGCTAATACACATGGTCTCTTTATACAGGTCATGACCACTTAAATCAAATGATTCGAAAACCATTATGATGACTTGAGAAACCAAGCTTAGGAGGCACGTTTGAAGGATAAAAATGGCTGAAAATAAAATAAAAATATCAAACCGGATGCTGAAGAGCCCACATTTATAAAAAGGAACTGTGATTGGATTTAACACAGGAGTAATTATAAAAGTTGAATACCCTTATGCTCAAACCTGTTGAATAAACATCGCTTACTAACTTGGTATTATTAATTCTATCAAAATTAATAATTAATTATTAAGAAAAATTATGATTTAAGAAAAATAATTCAATAATTGAAAATGCAGTGTGTGAATTTTAGAATTGCTTGGGTTAGTCAATACCACAACTAGCTGATAGCCAATCAGCAGGCAAATATCAAGCACAACACAAAGTGTCATAGGTCTCAAGGGCATATTTGTTTTGAAGTTTTCCACCATCAACAATTAATCCCAATGAGGCACCCCCACCTTTTAAATAAAAAAATATTTATTGATGCTTGTCGGTTCTTTGTCATTAGATTTTTTCCACTTTGTCAGCGTATTTTTGCAGTTTTCCACAGTTGTGAAACCATGTCATTTAATTATTCACATTTTATATTAAGAAATGCCTTTTAAACATAATAAACCAATCACTTTTAACAAAGTATTGTGGCTGTTTAATACAGACAAAAATAAACATTTTAATCTGTTAAATCAAATTTTGCCAAATGTTGATAGTGCTTTAGCAGTCGGTCAAAATGACCAATCTTAGCAGTTCTAGAAGTTTTAATAAGATGGTGGTTCTCGTGTTAAAAACAAGCGAATCCTCGTTTGAGGTTCTCCATGGGCAGTTCTTCATTATGTACAGGGTCTAAAAGCCTCTAAAGCCATAGCTAAAGTCTTGTCTGACCCTTTTCCCTGAAAATTCTGTACAATTTGACATATTCTAACACCTCTTTACCACCAGATTTGAGTAAAAGGAATGACTTGGCTTTTCTCAACTTTCCACAATTAGGTTTTTTTTTCACCATCTTCCAGTATCAGTTCAAAGTGGATTTTTTTGCAGACATTACTCCGCTACTTCAGTCTTGTTCCACATTGTAAATAGAGTTTGTGACAAAACACATAACTCTTATCAATGTCGTTCTTTGGAAAAAGATGGCATCATTTATGCTGTGTATGTGGTGACTTGATGCTCAAACTAACAGCTTTTTGTAAAAGTGCTTAAATTCAGTACGTATCTCTAAGGACAATAAGTCAGCTCAGCGATTGACCTATCAGTGATCAAAAGGATGTATTTCAACTGTGGTTATTATGGCATATCGAGTAATGACCGTCTATCCTATCATCAAAAAACCCTATGATTTCTCTTCTTCAACTTACTCACATTATTTACAGTCTTTATTTTTTCCAATGTATTCTAATTGGAGATAATTTCTATCCAAACCTACAAACCTGCTATAATACCATTAGACCAAGATCCTTGCCATCCTTGACCAGCATTCAAAGTCAGAAAGCTCTGAGATCATGGAGCAATTTCCGGGAGGGCTCTGGTGGAACTTTAGGATTCAGTGGGTCAGTAACAGTGCAGTGAGATTTAATGGAAACTCACCAGCGGCGTCCTGCCTATACTGTTGAGGTAATAGAGGAAGCCTTTGGTGTGGTAAATTGTAGGGCTTAAATTAGGGTCTGGCTTCAACCACTGCCTGTTGAGATCCTCAGCGGAGAGAGAACAGCGATTACTGAAAACAATGAATAAAAAGAGATAGATCAGAAATCTAATTTAGGACCAGTTCACACAATTGTGTTTTATTGGGCACACTAACAAACATAAAACATAAACCATTAAAAAGTACTAAATCATCCAAATAATCAATCTAGAAAATATGGATACTTATTTGTTAGATAAGATAACTGACATGGCTGTTTCTGTTTATTCTTATATTATTGCACAGAATGTTTGTTTTATAGGTTATAAAGAGGTCATTTATCAAAGGAACTATCTACTAATACTAATAGTCTCTCACACTAATAGTCTGTTGATTAGAAAGTGAGTAGAAGCTAAGTTTCATCTCTTGATAAAATTCTACTGGCATTTGTAGGCAGTTTGCCAACTGCAGACTCCCCCACAATCACTTCCCGAAAGCCATTTTTTTTTATGAGAAACGATGTTTAAACGTCAGTAATCGATAAAACATGTTTGAAACAGTTGAGCGCAACTGTTGTTCTCTACTCTCAACTCCCCCACGTAATGAAATCTTTAGGACGTTCTGTATCTGGAATCAGCAGAAGTGAAAATGCTCAGTTTCTGGTCCTGGAATTGTCAGCCAAACAAACTGTTTATTGGAATTTTTATATAGCTATAGTCAGAGGTGTGTGGTAGGTAATTACCTTTATTTAGTTACATTTACTTGAGTACATTTTAGAGTAACTAGTAACTAGTAATTTTTGAGTACTTTCAAAAATGTGTATTAAAATGTTTTACAAAGTTACATTTGAATTACAACTTAGTTACACCTTAGTTGCATGCATCCATTACTGATATGATTTACATACATAATTAGCGTTTTAAAAAGGCTTGCTATCAAAAATAAGAAGTTAGTAAGTCTTGTGAGATCATCTTGAAAATGTCTTTACTCCCAGAGATGCAAAGAACAGCAGCTGAATGATGCAGTGGATGTGTTGTGCTGCCAAAGTGATTGAGATCAAGGCATCCATGAAATGACAATGTTAATGTATAAGAATCATATCAGAGTTATCATTACTATGGTTACTGTGTGTGCTTTGGTTGTGTCAAAATATAAACTGTCAAAGTTTTCCCATACACTTGCTTGTGATTACTGAACATGTTGTGCTGCTAGATGTAGATGCATTTAAAAAACAGAAACAGTCTGGACACTTAATGAGTATAATATGAGTATATAGAGTATATATTTTTTGCTTTGTATCGTTCAGATCAGAAGTAAGTAGTAAAAAATGTTCCCAGTCTGTGTGAGCCCTATGTTTCTATAGAGTCCTGTGTAATTACAGAGCAAACTACTGAGTTTACCATGTGGCCAATTAAGTTAAAGATCACCAAAAGTTCAATTTTGACTACAAATAATAACAACAATAACATCTAATACTATTTATTTCACAGTAAAAAAACACTAAAAATGGTTAAGAACTATTGTCCTTAGACTTGCCCGTTTAATTAAAGTAGCTACTTCTCTTTGTTGACAACCCAATCAACAAGTCTAGCCTCAAGTCCCACTTACTAACTGATGAAAAATATCACACCCTTAAGATCTGTTTGTTTGAGTCGACCTCTGAACGAGCTTAGCATGCAAGTAACAAATTATCCCAGATCAGTTGCTACAGTCAAAAGTTATCCTGAGGCCATGCCCATGTCTGTATCTGTTCACTCTGGCATTTATAACAAAATCATTTTGGAAATTTTGTTTGCTTTGTTATTTCATCTTCTGAAGATGACCCCTTAAAATAAAATTACAATAAATGCAAGTCAGGCAAGTGAAATCAAATAAAAAAAAATAAACCACATGTTTGAGTGGAGAGGACCTTTAAGAACTGGACGGAAAGTGAATATTCATTAGGCACCTGACCCAAGCCTGAAATAAAACACAACTTCTTTGATTCCATCGAGATCAATTACAAACAGTGGCTGGCTTAAAAATCCAATAATTTCCAATGATGATTGTCTTTCAGTGCAAAAAACTCTGTTCAAGCAGGGCTTTATGAGGACACTAGCAACTGCTCTAAAATGCCTTCAGGTGCATTAAAAATGCATGAAACCACAAAACCAACTGCATGCCTGTAAATACAAGTCTCTCAGAAAAGCTGCCTCTCAGTTCTGAGGAACTTTGAAGGAAAGGCCAACAACTTCTGAGAAAGTCATGGTAAAGAAAAATGCAACACTCCAGAGGTCTTCAAAAAATCAACCGTCTTTATTCTGTGAGGGAACAAAATATTGTTTCAAACTGTTCTTATTTAATTCAGGAGACGGCAATGAGGAAAACAAACAAAATTGTATCCTCAACAGTCATCTGAAAAAATAAAAATATAAAATCGGGATCAAGATCGTCAGTCTATTTAAGCTGTAATTAGAATTTTTCCCCTCTGATTTCTAACTCTGTGTTCCATTATGTATTCATTGCCTTGTGTTTATATGGTAAATATTTAATAAACCAAACAAAGGCTTTTGTCTATGGAAAAAAACATGTTTTTGTCTCGTTTTGGGGGTTTCAATTTTGTTCTTGTCTCAAATAATTTATGAACACTTCTCTGCTCTGTCTCAGCAGATGACAACTGAGAGGGGGAACTGTAGTTTGTCCTCTTTTACGGTTCACTGTTCAACTGACAGCTTCTCAAACAAATCCTGCTTTTAAAATGTTCACTTCTCAATATTTCACACATGCACTGCAGTGCATGACGCGTTCTGCAGCAACTCAGAGAAACCCTGCAGACTCAGACACCAAATAGGGCTCAAATAAAATAGTTTAGACTTAATGATTAAGAGAACCGACAAAGAGTTTCTTCTCTCATTAATATTCAGTTACAAGAGTGGTCTTAATCCAATCAATGATCAATTCACTGAAAGAAGATGAAAAAAATAAAGCAATCAATCAATATACCAGTCATATAATTCCACCTTTAGCTATCCCCATGATGCTATTGGGATACTTCTTCAGAACTAGCGAAAAACTCAGCGATTCCAGCACAAACAATTGCTTGAGACACGGTAGCTGGTAAATCTGCCCAAAACTGGCGTGGACTAGTGATGTACACCGATGTTGCTGTTTCTTTTTAATTAAAATTTCATTGTATTACATGTGCAGTGAGTGAGCTGAGCATATCAACTAGCCTTTTGTAGGAACCAGGAACTTAAATTTGGGAAATGTCGATCCTTACATTTTATAATAATTCTGGAAGAGAGTTTTAGTTGCTATCAACAGAGTAAATCACCTGTAATGATTCATCTTGGTTTAGATTCGCTACCTTAAATCTTTCCTGATTCCTGTCCAGCGAGAATCAAAGTATAGCCTAAGAAGTTATATGTCAAACACTTAATTATAAAATATTGACTTTAATATAAGCTAGGTAACAAGATCTAATTTCGATGTCAGCAAAGATATGCAAAGTGAGACATGATCTGTATTCGTGGGACAAAAAGTTTATTTACTAACAGACATAAAACACTTAACTAACTAAAAAAATACTCAAGCACTTATTCACGCGACCAACTTCTGAGATGTGAGAGTGCAGTGAACAGAGTGAGTAAGAGAGAGCGAGCTCAGAGAGAGCTTCTTTTAAAGAACAGAGGTATCTCTGTGTACAGAAAGCATGTGACTGGAGCACTCCAGATTACTCTGTGCTAAAGAAGGGCTAATTAACTATAAAATTTCCCTGAGTTATTCTCACCAAAGAATTTGGTCCTACCTTTCTGTGTGGTCTTTAAAACTTTTGGATCCCTTCATCAGACTTTATCTGGCATCATCTTAAACATATGCCTCGATGACTTTTACGCAGACATGTTAGACTTTGAGATAATGTTACGGTCGCCAACTATAACTCTTTCTTTCTCCCCGTGTGATCATGTGATTGTGTGTGTGTACATGTGTTTAGTTAGTTAAGTGGTTCTCACATTGCATATCTTTGCTGACATCGAAATTAGATCTTGTTACATAGCTTATATTCAAGTCAATATTTTGATATAAACAAGGATCATAACTACCTGGGCTATGTTTTAATTCTCGCTGGACGAGAATCAGTAAGGGTTTAAGTGAATCCTAACAAAAAGAAAATAATCACAGATGGTTTCCCTTCTGATCGCTACTAAAATTCCCTTCCAAAATGACAAAATAGTGTAGAAATCAACATTCCCCAAAAGTAGCCCTGGATCCTACAGTCTGTTATTTGGAATGTTGCCTTTTACCCATGTGCAGGATCCAGGCAGTCTCATTTGAGGCCAAGCAAACTAATGGTGTCTAGTACGATAAAAAAAAAAACTCATCTGATTGCAGTCAAAATGTTAAAACCCAGTCGACCGGTGAATAATTAATTTCAATTTATGTATACAGTTGAAAGAAAAACTTGAGTTATAAATACACAAACTAAGCAAAAAAAAAATAGTCAGGTTTGGATTTTCCTCTGACGGTGTAGTGACTTTATTTGGGGGTGGGGGTTAAAACGTAAGGGCCAGTCTGTATTGAGTAAGATGTTTTTAATGAATAGAAAGTAGGTGCTGCATGAAAAAGCTCCAAATAGATAGTGAGTTCATTTAGAGGCTAATATTCCTGTTACATAATCTTAATTTCTTATGGCCAAACTTCTGACTGTCATCAGTGCTCATCCTTTTAAACTATAACTTATTAAAACAAATGTGCATGAGAACATAACAGAGTAACATGATCGAAAAGCCAGAAAGTTGGCTTTTTAAAATCTTATCAATTTGTTAATTAATGAAAAGGGGACTTTCCAGCAGAATTCTAAGCTATATTCAAACTCAAAGCTTTACTGATTTTGGAGGAAAAAAAACATTATCTCCTAAAATACCTTATTTAGATAGCAAACTACAGTAAAATTAAGAAAGACTTGACAGTATTGTGGTTCTATGAGAAATTTTAAAAACTAGTAAGCACTCAAAACAGCCCATACAAGACAGTCCCTTTCCTCTTTGAAATAAATCAGTGTTTGCAATCAATTAGTTACATTTGATTCTATTCTCAAAATGAAAGGATTGAACTGTTCAACTTTGTTTACATATTAAAAGTTAAATGATGGACCAGTGAAGCAAAGCAGGATTTACAAGCCTTCTTCAACTGCATTGGAGATTGGAGTGTTTTTGAAGCTGCTACTTCAAACCTGGACTTTTTAACAATTCAACGATAAAAAATGACCCTATCTCAGTGTGGAGAGGCTTGAAGACCATCGCCAACTAAAGGGCACTTCCTCTCCTCCTCCATGGGCAATCAAACTTTTGTGAACGAGCTCAATGAGTTTTACAGCAGATTCCAAACTCACAGAAAGCAGAAGAGGAGGAAAGCACTAGGTCCACAGCTCAGAAGCTGTGCTGACCAGTTGGCACCAACACATGGCAATAAACATCTTTATGATTCTGATAAATGATTACCAAAACTGTTCATACCTCAATTTTTTACATACAATAAGTTCCCTTTTATTTACTTGTCTAACTTGGTTAACTAAGTGCTTCTTAATCATTTATAAACAGCATCATCAGCCACAGCAAGTTTTAGAGAATGCATTAAAATTTATTACCTAAGTTATACATATTTTAAAAAGAGACCTGTAATGAGAGACTGTAATGAGGTTCTTTGGGAATTTTTCAAATGTGGTGTGCATTCAAAACATGATGGTCCCTTTTCCTATTTGAAATAAATCATTGTTTCTTAGTCTGCCATCAAAATATTGCTCAAAAAGAATAAACTTTTTTCCTGAATCACAATCATATTTGATTCTTTTTTCAATATGAAAGAATTGAACTGTTCAGTGTTGTGCTGTGATTCGTTTTGTAGTTGATATTCCAATTTCCAAAGCCTAGTTAGGACTTGTTGACTGGTTCTTTTTAAATGCCTTTGCATCCAACCCCCAGCAGATTGATTCAGATTTCTAACCAGACACTTTCCGCACTTTTAAAATAATTTATAGAACAGTTTTTGTCAGGTCTGCCTCTCAGTGTTGGTTTCGAAGTGTGTTTCCAATGTTTACCTCTGGGAATCAGTCTTGTTTCTTTGTTTTTATTCTAAAGCAAGAGAGTTGCTTTCCTTTATATTCTTTGCTTAATGACTCTGAAGAGACTGTGAATCTATTTCCTATAGTCTAATTACCATTTTTCAAAACGACACATCGCTGTAAAAATAAAGAATGAATGGTGACGAATGTGAAGTGCTGCTGATTGACTGAATAATCAGCAAAAGAGAAAATAGAGCATCATAATTCATAAACACGAC
The DNA here is from genome assembly GCA_900490495.1 of Danionella dracula. Taxonomy (NCBI): domain Eukaryota; kingdom Metazoa; phylum Chordata; class Actinopteri; order Cypriniformes; family Danionidae; genus Danionella; species Danionella dracula. The sequence continues at coordinate 23,781,605 of UELW01000111.1, forward strand.
AACAGGGACAGCAGAGAGAAGATGAATCTATTAGAGAAACCTTGGGTTCTCAAAGCAGATTATGAGAGAAATGTATGAAAAATGGAGCTCAAGGTCACTGTGGATTTGTGTGCTGCAGTAAATAGAGCAAGAGAAGCCTGTGAAATCAGCAAAACAAATGCCTTCATTAAGAAAGTACTGTGTTTCCATAATCTTTTCAGTTTGACAGAATCATGCTCCCTCAGGTTTTTGCATCCACACGATTATTTTACCATGTGTTCTGTGAACTTAAAATACTTTTTTTGTCCTCATAATCTGGTAAAGCTGCTTACATTGAAACATAGACAATACAAAAACTCAATATGAAATATGAATACCAGAGTTTTGCCACAGTTAGAGACCTTTGCACATCGAAGCGATGCAAATTAACAATATAATAGAAAATTTTGGAAAAAAAAAGATTTTAGGTATATTCTTTATTAAAACACACGAGGAATTTGATGCTAAAGCTCCACTATGGTAGTCTTAATTCCAAATGCATTTTAGAGCATCCATGCAAAAGTTTGAGGAGCTGTTGGTGCTGCTGACTCTTTTCCGAAGTGTCAGAAGAGCTCCTGAGACCTGAAGAGACCAGCTGTGCACCTGAGGTTTTCAGATGTTCTATTCAAAAGCAAACCGTATTAGTTTAATAACACCACCTCTCACATTTTGGTTCTTATACTGGTTTTTAATTATGTACATGCTAGCCAAATATCTAAAGAATATAAACGACTAGTATGCTATTCAAAGCCTCATAACTAATCAAGCAGTCGGACATGTTGGATGTTTGGACCAATGACTGTAAAAAATATGGATGACATGATGCCGTTTGAAGCCTCTGCCTTAAAGCCAAGGGGCAGCCACAGCAAAAGCTCAATTATCCCTGCAGCTCATGATGAACAGTCAGAATTGGCAGTAACAAACTGCATTTTAAGGCATTTACTTTGAATAACCTTGTGTCTTTAAATGAGCCATTTCAATACAATCAAGACATGTTCAATATTTAGTGTATTTTTCCCACTAACTGTGATTAACAAAAAAAATCTTCTCAAAGTCAGAGTGGGAAATAAACAACACCTGGCTCTTTGATACCTCATTCTCATTCAAAACCACAGAAGAACCCCATGTTCCAGCAAAACCAGTGTTCCAGTACAAGGCGCTACATGAGTGCCGTGTCCCACAGGATGAATGAAGCGAGGGGAGCAGAACCCCTCTATTCTGTTCAGAAACAGAAAGCTATACAACAAAGTGTCTTTGCTCAAATGTGAAAGTAATGGCTTCAGTCTAATAACATGCAGAGATATATACATCTCCTTGACAGACAGATGCGATAGTGATTCAGCCCATTTTGGTTTCTGTTTGTTTCCATTGACATGTTAATTAACACATCCTTTTTGTCAAATGCCAACATTTGGGCAATTAAACTCATCAAACAGTCTGTAGGATGAACAACAAGTAAAACTGCAAAGAAACCACATAAGAAAACTGATCATGGAACGTAATTAATTAAATTACTGCTCCTCTTGCTTTCTATTTAATGGGCCCTTGATGCGATTTGCGCATTTTTCTTGTTCTGACTATTGTCGTCTAAAAACTAATTTTCTTTTCAAAATGCAAAAAATCATAAAACACATTCTCACAAAATGCTTTAAATTCATAGCATCTATACATGCTTAAGACAAACATAAAATTCATCTTTGACATACAATAACATCCAAACTAAAAGTTAGCCATTGATGTTAAAAACAACAATTTAAAAAAGCTTTTCCTGAATAAACATTATCACACAGAGCTCTGGAAAGGTGCTATATAAATTAATCTAATAATTGTTATTATATCAGAGCATAGAATTTCAAAACCACATCCCCCTTATACTCATCAATTTTACAATGAGTGTGGCCTTGGATTTATCAGAATCATTAGATTTCTGGCCCCGAATCAAATATTATTGTCATATAGACTACTCTATCTATCTAGTCTTTGGGTATGAATGTATGAATGCAGCTAAATTAACATGAGTTATTTACTTCAAAATATACATTTGTCTGAAATTGGTATGGGATAAATACAATTTATGTGTTAATTAATACGCAAGGAAAAGTCACAAGTGCAGTTCCACTTTTAGTTATGAAACCTGCCAGTAAAAAAATACATAATCATGTGATATGCAGATGACCTATGAGATTAGCAAATAGTATCGTCTTCTCCCGCTTATCCGGGGCCGGGTCACGGGGGCAGCAGTCTAAGCAGGGATGCCCAGACTTCCCTCTCCACAGACACTTCTTCCAACTCCCCGGGAGGGATCCCGAGGTGTTCCCAGGCCAGCTGGGAGACATAGTCCCTCCAGCGCGTCCTGGGTCTTCCCCGGGGCCTCCTCCCAGTGGGACGTGCCCGGAACACCTCCCCTGGGAGGCGTCCAGGAGGCATCCGGAATAGATGCCCAAACCACCTCAGCTGGCTCCTCTCGATGTGGAGGAGCAGAGGCTCTACTCTGAGCTCCCCCCTGGTGACGGAGCTTCTCACCCTATCGCTAAGGGAGCCCCCAGCCACCCGGCAGAGGAAGCTCATTTCGGCCGCTTTATCTGGGATCTTGTCCTTTCGGTCATGACCCAGAGCTCATGACCATAGGTAAGAATAGGGACGTAGATCGACCGGTAAATCGAGAGCTTCGCCTTTCGGCTCAGCTCCCTTTTCACCACAACAGATCGATACAGCGACCGCATCACTTCAGATGCTGCACCGATCCGCCTGTCGATCTCGCGCTCCATCCTCCCCTCACACTCGTGAACAAGACCCGAGATACTTAAACTCCTTCACCTCAGGCAGGAGCACTCCACTGACCTAGAGAGGGCAGGCCACCTTTTTCCGGTTGAGAACCATGGCCTCAGACTTGGAGGTGCTGATCCTCATCCCAGCCGCTTCACACTCGGCTGCAAACTGCCCCAACGCATGCTGCAGGTTCAGGCCCGAAGAAGCCAACAGGACAACATCGTCCGCAAACATCAGAGATGAAATCCTGAGGTTCCTGAACCGGACCCCCTCCGGCCCCCGGCTGCGCCTGGAGATTCTGTCCATAAAAACTATGAACAGAACCGGTGATAAAAGGCAGCCCTGCCGGAGGCCAACACGCACTGGGAACAGGTCTGACTTTGTGCCGGCAATGCGGACCAAGCTCCTGCTCTGGTTGTACATGGACCGGTCAGCCCTTTGCAGAGTGCCCTGAACCCCATACTCCCAGAGCACCTCCCACAGAACACCACGAGCGACACTGTCAAACGCCTTCTCCAAATCCACAAAGCACATGTGGACTGGTTGGGCGAACTCCCATGACCCCTCGAGGACCAAACTATTAGCAAATAGTAAAATAACTAATTCAAAAAACAAATAACAAAATTAAAAAAAATCTTATTAGTCTAAAGTATGGGCACATCTCCAAATCATTTATCAACATTTTATTTGACAACATATGATTTAAATATGTCGCTTACTAATTATTTAAAAAGACACCTATTGTGGCTTTTTAAAATTCAAAAAAGACATAAGCTCTCTTAGTAATGTTTAAAAAAAAAAAGTTAATTTTGGGGCTTGTCTAGTTTGGGCACTGTTAATGGGGCGTGTTAATCATATGATACCGTTGTATTTCTTCAGAATTGATTGCATTAAGAAATAAAATGTGTGAACCACAGAGTAAAGATGAATCAGAGAAGGTTGGGTTATTATTTTCTAAACAACGATGCCAGTAAGTCCATTATAATCAGTTTTTTTTTCATCTTTAAAATACACAAGCGTCAAGCTTTTTCTGCTAAATCAATGAAACAGAAAACCACTCCACATTCACAGGTACTGTAAGGTAATATGAAGTTCTGAAGCATAGGAAAATATATTTGTTTGCCGTAATATGTGACAAGAGCTTGAGCTTTCCTTCCATGCATGAGTAAAATTATATATTTTGAATGTGAAAGTGAATTGCATGAGAAAGTGTTTTACTGGTTTATTTTTTTAAGATGCTAACAAAGTGTTTTAAATAATATGTCTTTTCAGATGTGTCCACTATGTGTATTTGGCTGTTGCTTGGAAAATATGTTTAAGTGGCAAAAAGCAGCAGTGATGGGAAGTTCCAGGTTCTTTTGACCCTCTTCACTCAACAGTTCTACTCTTTGACTGATTATTTCTTTTCGTTGATCCATAAATAATGATTTACTTAATTCCCTAACAAGATAACTTGGAAAAAGTTATGACAAAAGACTCCAAAACTAAGCGAAATACAATAATAAGTGAAATTAAACTAATTTACCTGCGTCTTTTGTTTATCAACTTGCAACAGATAAACCTTTTCTGATACTTACAAAGCATCCATATACAAAGGACATTTGTTTCAGTAAAATCCATAACATGCCCACCGTGACCAGCAAATTTGCTTTAGTATTAATTGCGGAAAAACACGAGAAATATCACCACGATACCACGTGAAATACAGTCACGAGCGATTCAAAATGATTAATCTTCTCTAACATGCGGGTACTGTAGCCATTGAAATGCATTCTGAACGAAAAGAACAAGTTGAAGGGCCATTAAAATGAACTGCTCAATTCTATATCCGGGCACTGTAGCTATTGAAATGCATTGTGAATGAAAAGAAAGAGTTATTTCAAATGAACTGTTATTTTCTATATCTGGCTCTGGGTCCATTGAGGAAGAATCATTATTTTGAATGAGATGGCAAGAACAAATCATTCACTAGTAAGAGTAGTTTCTCACGACTCACGATAAAGTTTTGTTCTTTTTGAACGAATCGTTCCCAAACAGCACATCACTAACAAGCAGCTTAGTCACAAAACAGCTCAGAATATTTGATGCCATTTTGCTTTTACTAAAAGCACCTACATAAAACGAGTGAATTCACACCATTCATGCAAAAATGTATGTCCAAACAAAGCTTGATTCTCTGCATTTCTAGCCTTTAAATAGCTAAATTAACACCAGGTTTCAAAAGCACACATTTAACACCCTTTATTCCTTCTTGAGTTCAAACTCTCCAATTAAAAAAAACACAAAAGTTCCATCAAAGATTTAACATCCAAAAATACCCTTCCACCAAGAATTCAATCTGTATTTCAACCTAAATGAACCATGTAGGAAGCGTGAATCCTCCTGTAGCTGCGTATAATTCATCCGTCAAACCTGACCTTCAAGCTTCCTACATTCCCAGCGAGAACCACTTCATATCCATCAGCATGAGCGTCTGTGTGTGGCACTTCTACAGCGCAAGGTAATCAGAAGCAGTGACGGGCCAACACATACCATGACACAAACCCGCCACTTGCCACTTCCAGACGCCCCCGAACACAAGTGCCATTTAGGTCTGAACATCCAGCCTACACACTCTTTGCATATCTGCTTGCCAAGTACACTTAATATCCATCAGCATAAAAGAAAGAGGCACACCTTATAGAGAAGTGAAGTGAAAGTAAAGGTAGTAGTGTTCTCTTTCTGCAAGAAGGATGATCTTAACGCAATGTCTAATCGCAAGTTCATTTCTTTTCTTGTGATAGTTTGGGATCGATGAGGCAATCTTCAGGATGACTGGGCAGTGCATCATTATCACATGTGTGGATTCTGTGAGGACACGTGAAGCAGCTTTCTCTTGAACCTTATTGCATATACTATTCATGTCTGCAGAGCGCCCCCCAGGGAGTGAAGGGATGCTAGAAGCTCATTCAATTTCTTCTTTTGTTTGTCCAGGCAATTATGGCAAATGAAGCAAATACATAGAGTCAGGAAGCTTGATCGAGCTGCTCACTTGTGAATTCAAATATTCATGATGAAGTTCCAATAAAGTTAATTCAAGCAGTCGTTTGGTATTCCCTTTGTAATGAGTGTTGAAATCTTCTTTAAACATGCTTGGAATTAGAATCTCATATATTGAGGAAGATGTCAGCACATTAAATATTCAGTTATCAATCACAATCATGGCAGGAGTAAAGTGCTTGAGTTTAAACCAATTGGAGGCTGTAGTGGGAATCCATATCTGGAAATTGACTTTAATTTGACAAAGGAAACCAAAAATTGAACCATTGAATACAGATTTCTATTCAGTCCTTAGATGTGATTAGAAGTGATTTGCAGTTGTGTCACTGTTTTTATTCTTTGTTTTTAGGAGTGGGGGTGTCTTTTTGCTTTTTTGTGAGTTTGGAAGGAAGTGAATTGGGGACTAAGGTTTTCTGTGTTTTACTTAAATATTTAATTAAATCAATATCCAGAATATAGCCTTCTGTAAATCTTTTTTTTTTTTTATCTATTATTTTTATAATTAATAGTAATTTAGTTTTTTGGTCTACTTTTGCATTAATATCCCAGCATCAGGATGCTGTAGGATTTAATTCAAATTCCACAAGGATTTAACTTGTTCATTCCTCTTTTCTTCCACTGCTGTCCAATGTGCCCAGAACAGGGTGTATAGAAGAGTTAGTTCTTCTGAGTAATCATTCACTGAACAGAATTGAAAAAGGGTCGATCAATCGATTCCCTCGTGTATTGTTTCAGCTCATTGTTGTGAAAAACATTTTTTTTTCATGCCTCTCAAGTTCATCATGGCATTAATTTTTCATGGCAGAATTATCGATAGAAACAACCAGAAAGGTGGAAAGATGGCGCAGTGGTGGAGTTGGTCGTCCTGTAACCGGAGGGTTGGTGATTCGATCCCGTCAGGTCCATTCTATCGTTATGACCCTGGACAAGCCACTTCACCTGCATTGCCGTGTATGGATGTGTGTGAGTGGTGGGGTGTGTTTGGTGGTGGTCAGGAAATGGTAGGTGCAGAATGTCAGACTGTCCCAGGGCAGCTGAGGGCCAAGGTAGCTTATCACCACCAGTGTGTGAATGTGGAGTGAATGAATAATGCTCTGTAAACGTGATATATAAATTGAACGAATGATTAACATTAGTATTATAACTTTTCTTTCTCATTCTGGTGTTTTGTAATTAAAAGAAGAGCTGTCAGCAGACACTGGTAAGCAAGGTTATTCATTATTCATTATATTTTGGTCTACTTTTTGGACTGTCGTAACAGTTTGCAACAATAGAAACATTCATTCATTCTTTCATCTTCATGTCGGCTTTATTTCCTTTCGGGGTCGCCACAGCGGAATGAACCGCCAACTCTCTGGCACATGTTTTATGCGGCGGATGCCCTTCCAGCCACAACCCATCGCTGGGAAACATTCACACACACATTAACTCTTTAACACTATGGACAATCGTTCTTACTCAATTCACTCATTCCGCATGTCTTTGGACTTGTGGGGAAACCGGAGCACCCGGAGAAAACCCACGCGATCACGAGGAGAACATGCAAACTCCACACAGAAATGCCACCTGCCCCAGATCATTGAAATTATTAGTTCTAGAATAAATAATAAAATGAACGAAATTTCCAGTCATTAATCTGTATATGCCTTGTAGTGTCATGAGGTATGTGGTTGGAAAATCTTTGGGTATCATTGGCCAATAAAAAAAAAAATCAACACAATTATAAAAAAAAAGTACTGAGTTAAATGAGCAGTCATTACCTTTTCAAACCGCAGTGAGTAAAATCTGATGAATCAGACTAAGTTTAAGGTGTTTTGATATTTCATGTGAAATAGATACTAAATGCAAGCTCTACCAAATGCATTTATGCCTGTGTCTGTTCAGACTCTGTTTAACTTAATTCATTCCTTACTGATTAATGGTAACCTTTTGATTAAGACAGGTACTCTGCTCCTTATCTTGAGCTAAGGCACTGTAACATTTTGCTTTGTCACTGTTATGTTCTTAAGACAACTCTTTAATAGTGGAACTTTTTTAATTTGATGGGCTTTCTCTTCTTCCCTCTTTCTATGATATGTTGAGTCTCCATATGTTCTTAACCTCCTTGATTAAAAATAGGTACTAAATGACTGTGTAAAAATAGGTAATTAAAGTTATTTTTAATTGGCTTCATGTTGTTGATATATTTCTTTTTGTATATTTTTTTCTAACATATCGGTTCTTTGAGCAATTCCCAACATCTCTACAGCTGGACCTGAAACCAAGCTTGGGAAGAGACATTTGCTAAAACTCGAAGTTAAATGTTCTATGCAACAGAGAGATTTTGCTTTCAAGTGACGACATCCACACTAAAGTGGAACTCTTTAAACTTACACCTTAAAGAACTTAATTTTCTGTAGGTTAACTGGTAGATTTTCATTCAAGTTATTAATAAAACTCACTTTTACCTCAGCTGTAATCCTGATGATCTTTTTGTGCTTATGGTTTCATTTAGGGTGCTCAAAAAGTTGTCACTGCTTGTTACATACCAACCCCCAAGAGCATAACTGGCATCAAAACAAGTAGCTCAACACATTAACAAAACTTAAGGATTAGACTCTTGATTCACGCTGAAATGAAATGCAAACTCAGCCAAATCTTTAGTGTGGGAAATGACAGTTTTATCATACTTTTACATTGCTGAATTTGGTTTTCACTCAGCAATCATTGAATCAGAGTTTAGTGCAGGAAAGTTCCGTAAGGTTTGAGAGGGATGAAGCTGAGGGCTTCGCTTGCTCATAGCTCTCAGTGTTATCTTGCGCTGACAGCATGGCTCTAATACTGGCTTATGTCTAGCTGCAGGGAAATCTGAACTCAAATGTGGCAATGCTTTTGTACAGTTCAGGTGCTTTCGCCCGTCGAGGACAGAGCGTTCTGTGAGAAGTGCAGTTTTATTCAGATGTTCTCCAACTGTGTCTTAATTTGTCCCTAGGCAGGAGTTGGCAAGTGTACAAACTTCTTCCTGAGGCAAAAAACTGGGCCAAACGCAGCAGGAAGTGGCCATGCGCAAACACAATTAAGCAAACAACACCTGCTTTGTTTTTGATATTTATAAAAAAAATCTGTACAAAATTATTGCTTAAAATAATAAAACGTGATTAACCAATGCTTTTACTTCAAAACCATTTTTGTTTATTGCTATTACATTTAATGAAATAATTTCTTTATTTAGTGTGCAGTGTTCATAAAAAATAAAGGTCCAAAGCTATCAGATTAAATAATTGTTGAATTTTAAAACCATGGAACAATATGTAATTTGAAACTGAACATTGATGCCTTCAAAGAAAGGTAACCTGTATACTGCATAAATGCCATTTTTAAATATCAGTTCACTCAGTCATGTGACCAGAAGTTTTTGTGAAGAAAATACAAGTGTTTGTTTCCCAGATTCAATGACTTGAACATAATGAATCGCAAATTAAAACAATTACACCGACAAATGTTGATTACCTTAAACAAAACATGTAACTGTATGGCCTTCAGGGGAACAGCTGAACTTTGACTGTGCCTAGCCGGTACAAGTAATGGTTCATTTTGTTTTTGTTAATTTGACCCCCAGTGGTGAATTGTATGATTTTTGTTAGAAATAACAAAACAAAAATGCAGGTGACATCACCAAACCACAACACAGTTGTTGGCGGTACCGGTCCTCGTGTAGCGTTGGAAGTCAGTCTTCTTTCAGTCTGGGTTTTAGGGGAAAGGATAAATAATTTAGGGTTAAGGTAAGTTTTTGAAGACAATACTATGTTTTTTTATTCAAAAGCGCTTGGTTAGTATTACTTTTGATTTATTAATGTGTTATCTAATATTGTACTAAATCCTTCTGTGTTTTGATTAATTACAGCTTAATACCACTAGTATTTTTAAAATGTTACCTTTAAAACAGTCATAAATTAACCTAAAGGAATGTTTTCTAGCAACTTTGACAAGGGAGGGTTGGGTAGATCTTGATACAACACCAGTATTCTTAATGGAGAGTATTGGATGTTTTTTTTTGTTTACTTTTTCAGCACAAATGTCACACAATTTTTATATTTTTTTACAGTCTATTCGGAAGATAAATGCATGAAGAACAAAAGAAATACTTCAAACTGTTACTTTTGCTATGTATCTGCAAATATGTTACATATACAATGCAAACCATAATTCCCATTTTTGTAAGATCTGAATGGCTTCTGGAGTAAAACAGCAGATTTTTTTAAGTTAAATGAAGACTCATTTAGACTTCAGACTCATCCAAATAATGGCAAGCGAACAGAAGTCAGCTGTTTAAACTTTAAACAGTAAACTCACCTTTCAGTCATTTTTGCCTGAGAAGTTCTTGTTCACAACAACTTTGTTCTGTTTCTTTGCAAACTTTTCTGCATATTCTTTGTGATGCAAAATATCTGGATGTTCTTTTGAATTTGGCTGGTCTGCCCATATCACCCAGAGTGTTCAATACAGCTAGATTTAATGAGGATTTTGTTTTTGTTATTCACTTGCTACCACCGTACAAGGGAGAAAAGTGTCATTGTTATTTAATTTTAGTATTTTTTAATGACCCCAACATGACCAGCAGGCATGAATCGACAGGTTTTTGGCAGTGAAATAAAATGGTCTATTTAAATTAGCTCACAGGAAAAGGCCCAGCATGCACCAAACTAACTGGGGACTAATTTAATAAAATTGCAAGGATTGATTGAAACCCAGGGTGTCATAATGAATTAAAAGTCTTGCAGGTAGAAACGATGAAATAGTCATTAACTGTTAATCTCTATTGGTCTAGGTCAAATGGGTTGTAGGAAAATAAAAGTGATTATTTCCATTTATGCTATGAATTTGAAACTTCACAGAAAAATGTGAAAGAAATACAGGACAAATGCACTATTCAATTCACGGCATCAGTCCATCTAAAAACATCTTAAATGTGTCTGTCAGTATATGGCCTAGTGAAGGTTTAGAGGTGCTCTCTGGGTTATAGCTTGGATCGCAACATTATAAAGTTTTTAATCTTAGTTCACATTTTTTTGTAACATTATGCAACGTACAAATACTTGTTAAATTAATAAATGCTTTATGTTATGGAAATTTCTATTTTTACATTTATGGAAATGTAATTTTTTTTATAAACATATTATTTAAAATATCATAGTATTTTATGCAGGAAGTTTTTTTTTGTGTAGTTTTTCTCACTATTTTACAGTGTAAAACAAGCAACACAGTTTATTAAATATAATTACCAAAAAAAGCACAAAAAAAATAATTTAAGATAAATAAGGCTGAATTAGAACTAAAGTTTTTCACAATTGCTAAGACAGTTTTTTCAATACATTTAACAAGTTTGCTTAACTCTTAACGCACCGAATCAGTTAAAACACACAATTGGCAAAACAGTTAATTTTATTCTCAAAACCCCTCATTGTAAACAAAACTCCAAAACTCATATTCAAAATACAATAACACAGTTTTCAAAACACGAACACAAGTTTTCTTCCAACAGCAACATTTAGTCAATCATAACACATTGAGAATAAACTTTGTTTTAGATTACATAGTTTTGGTGTTGGTGGAGCTTGAGTGTAAAATTTGTGTTAATTGAATGCATTTTGTATCAAAGCAACAAAAAATGTGTTCATTGTATCGCCTACCTCAACTGATGTTGTGCTAATTGTGTTAAGAGTTTAGGAAAGTTGTTAAATGTATTGAAAAAACTGTCTTAGCAATTGTGAAAAACTGTAAATTAAATCATAATATGAACCCTTTGTAGATATATAAAAATAAACACTGGCAAAATATTTAAATTCAAAATCTGCCATGCAAACGGGAAACAAATCTAACTTCTAAAAAAGACACATACAAATTAAGCACAGTTTTAAATAAAAAATTATATTAATTTAGAAGAACACAAACACATATTGACACATTTTTAAAACCCACTGAGCACCCTCATACAAATATTCTGAAATCGAAGAAATGCTGGAAGTGTTGGACACAAAAGCTATATTTCTCAGCATTTGTAGAATATGCTGCCGTTTCTCCAGGATATATCCACTAGGCTTAATCTACTTACTGGAGATATAATGTTTTCTTTCCGTACATCCACACAACTCATTCTGAGTCCTGCATCGGGAGCAGATGCTATTTAATGAATCTTTAGGCAAGAATTTTTATTAATCCGACTCTTCCCAGAATGTCTGGCACGATTCAAACCTCAGCAGCAGTGCCATGTTTTCCATCTGCTGACATCGTCTCGATGGCTGATGAAGCAGCTTCAGCAAACACAATACAAAAGGTCAGTTTGCTTCTCAATACATTTTTCCAGACATCTTAGTCTTGATTCAGCTGTCATGCTGCTAAACTTTAGCTCGCAATCAGCTATTTTTTTTTTGTTAAAAAAAAGAATTCACCAACATTAACTCACAGCCAAAACAGATGTGTTTTTTCATTTGAATTATTATTACTTTTTTATATATAAAAATAAGATGACTATACTTTTTAGTTTATTTCATATTGTTCACTTTAGGCATACACAATCCCACATATTCACTTGTGCATGCTTTGAAAATTAATCTGACACCCCAATTGTGTCCCTAGCAGCAGCAGCAGATTATAATCATATATATGTATAATTATATATAATCAACATATGACTACAAAGAATGAGTATTATGTACTCAGGCATTGACTGTAAAAATAATTCTAATAGTATTTGGTTTCAGAGGTGATGACGAGAAAAAAAGCACCACAGGCATTTTATTAAAGCATTATTTTCTGGATTCCCACTGACCTGTGAAACTCTTCAGAATGAACAATAATACATCCTTGACCTCTCCTGTCAAAAGTCACCTTGTGAATAGTAATTGGCCTCTAGAGATAATGAATAAAAAAAAATTATATATGAATTCCTTTGGAAGCAACCGTGAGCATCAAAATGATGAAAAATAAATTGTAAATTAAAAACTGTTAAAAATTGAAAGTTTCTAAATGTTTAGTTGTTTAAGGTTTCTTTTATTTAAATGTGCACACAAGAACAATGAAATTGTGGGCTTATGTGCAGCATTTTAAAGGTTTCTCCCAAGCACTGTTACAATAACGCAGGTAGCGCACGGTTATAATTTCAGATTTCAAAGTGCGGTGTAGGAAAGCAGCAAATTGCGTGTCACATGCTCAACGTGTGAGTCTGAGAAGCCTGTATTTGATGTGAAATGTCTACTTTATATGTTGGATATAACCAGAGTTCAAACCATTCATACCTTCACATGCTTCACATTCCAACAGGAATTGCAGTAACATTTCACCCTAGCTTTCTTCATTTATAATAATCCTCGCAGCGGCTTCAATAAAAGCTATTCCATTTCCATCCACAAACTCAGCCCAGTAAATATTGATAACCAATTGGCTGAAATGATAGAGGCTTGGATAAAAAACAATCGACATATATCAGGAGGCCGATAATATGGGATGCTAGCTTTCAGGTCCAAGGCGAGGAGCACAAATGCACAGATCATAAAGCAGAAGGTCAAACACAATATTGACCAAAAACAACTCCCTAGAGAAACTGCAATTTAAGGTGTTGCTAATGTTTAATTTATTTGGCATGTTATAGCTAGTGGCATGCTTGTCTAAACAAATCAAGCAGTGGACTCCGGCATCTAATCAAGACTGTGGGTTATTATTAAAAAGTTCTGGAAATGTTGACTTGCTGATGTGTTTTTTTTTGTTTTTTTTTTTTTCAAAATTCTGGATGTATATTGAGGAATATTTTTCGTTGACTGTTTAAAAGTTGAGGTTTTCTTTCAGTTTTGAATGAAAACCATTTTGTGTTTGTGCTAGATTCCATTTTTCTCTGCTATTCTCTTTAACGTGTTCTCTCCTGGTTTTTGGTTAGTTAAGGAACCAGGCAAGACAACTGTATTTTATTCACATCATTTTTATTTGTAAGGGAATTTAGGTGTACATTTTTTTATTAATTCTTTTGACTTGATTGAACAACAAAATCAAATCTCGTAATCATTTCTAACTTAAGAGTGGTCTGTTTTTCAGATGGGACAGAGGAAGGTTGACAATTGTAAAAAAAAATTATTAAAATAATGTTTTTTTTTTTTAACTAGTTATTGACCAAGTATACAGTCCCATGTATGTTGGATGTAACCGGTATGAACCGCCAAATGCTCCAGCAGAGCACTTAGACGAATCTCTTTAATTCACAGCTATTTATTACGGATGGGAATGCTTCTTCAGCAGAGCATGACCTTTGCTTCCCCCTCTATTTGCAACCCTTCTGATGAGTATTTCTCTTTTAGGGTGACACCCAGCACCTTACGAGCATGAAAGCTCAGCATGAGAGATTCTAGAATGAAAAGAGGGTCTACAGCTGAAAAATAATGCTGTCGAGTGGACCTTAAGTTCACCTTGTGTTGGCCTTCCTCAAAAAAAACATTGATTTTTGTATCAGATCATGACAGCTTACTCTCTGGGAGAGAGAAAAACATAAAAAAGGTTAAAACCAACCTAAACCCCCGCTAAGTGCTGTAAGCCATTTAGGCCAACTTTTCATGTTCATTGTTCACTAAGTCAAAAGATTTTACATGCATTCTCCATATACAACTATGGATTATAAATCTATACCTTATGTGTCATTTGACCTTATTTGTAGTGTGACTCAACATCGTCACTCAAGACTTTATTTTATAACCTTTCAGTCTGTTTATCCCATCATTGTCCTCTCACTCCCCTTAAATGACTCAATCTCCCAGCATTCCCTCATCCAGCAAATGCCTTTCAGACTTCCCTCTCTTGATCCTTGTCTGCAATGTAATCCTAGTTGTCTCCATGACTGCTTCACTCTGTTACATTACTGTTTGTCACCTGTTTATTTGTTAATAAACCAGGACAAGAAGTTACTGACACAGACACATTTCAGAACAGTGCTGTGTCAAACAACCAAAAAAACATTTCTCAAATCGTTCTATGGAAGTGTCTCATCTTCATGGGACTCTTTCAGTCATGCAAGAAACATTTAAAACAGGCATGTCCAAATTTCGGTCCGCTGTCCAATAAGTGCCATGATCGAACTAAGAGAAAAAATTCGACTGAGTTGAACTGTATTGCCTCCGGTGCGTATATGTCTTTGGTGTGCTACACTGAACACATGTGTGAGTGATTTACGTGTTAAATCTAAGTGAAGACACAATCTCATGTGAACCAGCACAAAGGACGAGTAAAGAGCAGCACAAACTATTGACTGAGAATGTTTAAATCACACATCGCGTCTACCAATCAGGAGCTCTTGTTTGTAGTGAAGTTTTTTCTCGATAGTGAAAAATTAAACAAAACCAAGGAGGATAAGCTGATCATTGTCGTATGTGGACATCCAGTCGTTTATGATGCTACATACTATTTTAAAGGCAGGAACAAGCACTCCAAGCTACTCTGGCATCTGAAAAAAGCATTCTTCACGCAGGATTTGGTTATTTCAGTTGAGGTTATGTTCTAGATGCTAGTGGATAGCATTGTTTACGATACATATTGTTATCTTACACCCCATATATTAATAAAAGGCAGAATTATATAGTTAATTACATAGGTGTGTGTTTTTTTTTTTACAAACGTGTGTATTTACATTTAACTTAAGCTGTGAAAAAAAAGCCACCAGACATCATCACAAATCACAAATAAAAAATTTGGCCCTCTTTGCAAAAAGTTTGGACATTCCTTATTTAAGACATTTTCTGCTCCATGCCTTGATAACGCTTGATAACAATCTGGAAGTAGTGCTTTAGAAGTTGGGTCCGGGCTGGAGTCCATTTTTCTATGGACTTGGTGTCGTTTCAGACTGTGTTTGAACTTGGAATTGACTTTCTGATTTGACACTAAATATGACACTTTATTATTTACTATGAAGTATTAACATGTTTTCATATGAACATTATAGACACTTAATACAGTGAGTTTCTCCCTTTTAGTTTTGTAAATGCTATTAAGATAAAAAATAATAACCCAGTACAATTGCAGTTTCGGCATTTCCTATTAGACATCAGGAGAGAAAGTATTTAAAAACTGTTGCAGCCTGACTTGTCATGGACTTGTCATGGACTTGACAATGGTAGACTTGACTACAGCCCTACTGGTAAGTGAGGATTTTTTTTGTTTGTCTAAATTAGCTTGGGTTCAAGGTTCAAACTTTAGTTTCTATTAATGCAGGATAAAAAAAAGGTCAGGATGATCTAAAAAATAAACACTGACTCAAGAGCTATATGGTGGAATTGACTCTAAACTCCTTTTAACAGATTTAATAAATAATTTAAATCATCCTACATTAAATCAAAGTCAAACATTTAATCAGAGACAAGAAGTAAATGAAACATAAAAAATATAAAACTAGATGTAAGAGCTGAAGATGGCTGTAGCTCTAGGGTTAAACTGGCTTTGGTCACTGTTCTTCTCACAGAATGATGAAGAGCAAGGGATAATATCCATTACTCTTCTCTCGGTCTGCCCGAAGCCCACGAGGAGCTCCCCGATACATCACTGTCTCATGCTGAATATACTCCATGCATCACAACATGCTCCGCCCTCTCACAATCACAGATGGGAAGATGATCCAGATCATCAGCTTCATGTGCCACTCACTGTGACCCTGTCTCAACTTATAGACTTTAAAGTGTCCCTAAACCCCAGATCACTTTTTATGAGATTTTATATACATGGGCCTCACATAGCTGACTACTCTGAGAAGAAACCGTAACCACATCATCTAAAAACTGGTTTGTAAAGGTTTTGCACCTCTGTTATGAAAAAAGAAAAGTGATGATGTAAATTTAATTTGCATGGATGCTCTTGATCGCCTCACGTTTTAATGCATTGTCTTAATAAAAATGTGAAGGAACTCTTGTGCCCAATTGCTTACAGTTACTTGTATTTTGACACAATTAAAAGTGTATTTTAAATGGTAAACTTTGTAAAAAGAACAGTGTTGGGTTTTCTCACAATTCAAGGCTCACCCTGTGAAATAAGGAGATCATCCAATGATCATCCAGTTTTTGAGAAAGTTGTGTTACTGCTTTATGAATAGAGAACGCAGCAAAGAGTTCTAAATGTATTGAGTTTCTCTGTAAAGGCTTACAGCTCTGGTTAAAATAACAGAGCCGTTTGGACCCTCTAAATAGAGTTGATTGGTCACTAGCTCTCAATGGAGTTGTTAAGAATGCCTGTCTTTGTTGCTTGTAAGCAAATATTCACAATTTGAACAATATTCACAAAACCTTAAAGTGAAACTCCCATTTTTATGCAAGCTTACCACAACCTGTCCTCATTTATTCCCAAAAGCCCCTTTTTTGAAGCTTTTCCTATTCAGTGCGTCAATGAACCAGACTGAGTCAGAAGAGTTTTATGGCCATTTAAGATATTTAGCGTTTAATGGATTTTGAATGGCTGTCTCAATATAGAGGTTGTAATGTTAGTCCATTTTATTCTCCTTATTGTTTCTCATTTAAACACGTACATATTTTCTTATTTTTACTTCCATTTATCATCATTGTTTGCTCTACAGTCACATTACAGCACTGGTAAAAGCACTGGACAAAGTTTTGTTCAGAAGTTATTTGAACGTGAAAACTTTCTAAATATTATGTATTTAATTTAATATTGCATTAGTTTTTATACATACATATATTATTTGGTATTTAATTTTGGTTAAATTTTACAATATGGTTTAAATAAAAAAATGTTTGAATAAAAATGTCAAACAAATATAGTCTAAATTTATTCTTGCCCACAAGACATTATAAAGCAAAGAATATTTTACAATTACAAACCATTTTTATAGTAGTATCTGTATTGTCATTGACAATATTTGCCTTCTAAATATCAATATTGGATCAAAAAGAAAACAATTGGTTTTGCTAATCTCTATAAAATAACGCCTTATTGTGATTTCAAAAAAAGATTTCACATGCCGGTAAATACCTATAATTATATTACACTTCATCTAAATTAAAATGTACACTTTATTTCACAAATGAATGATCATAAGAGGCATTTGAATCCTGTAGACTTTGATTAGGGCCTGGATTATTTCTCTCATCCTTTAACGATTCAGTAAAAGGCTCTTGAATCTGTCCTCAGAAAAAAAGAAGAAACTGCTAAATTTACACTCGGCTCAAAAGTAAATCGATTCACACATTAATGGCTTTTATCACAGCCTCACATAAGATATTATGATCACAATGTCCAAGAGATCTCCCAGAGAGGCAATTTCTTCCACTTTGAGAAGTTTTTAGTTTTTTAAAAGCAAGAAAATCGTGAATGAAAGGAATAAACAAGGTCAAGAATCAATAGCTGCAGGTATTGGAGCGCATGGCTGATGGAACGAATGCAATGAATACTGGAGATACAGCGGCTGTTTAAACAAGCCCTGTTCAAATAGTCTTATTGTCTATACTTAGATATCTAATTATATGTTCAGTATATTTATGTATTAGGATACAACTGTATTTGTATTTACAACTACAGTACAATTGAAATTGTCATTTATACATCTATTTCGCCACCAGGGCCATATAATGGTGCCTCTGATAATGGCATCTTGAAGTGATGAGTAGAGTTATAATTAACTCTACTCTCTTTATAATTAAGGTTGCAGTCATTTAGAGATTAGTACTGAGCAGATTGGTTTTGAAACATTTGCTCTGTTCATGTTCTGCATATTTGCTCTTTTTTATCAACTAGTCGTGACAAATTATTGACATCAGGACAACAGCCTCTGCTCACTTTTAGCTTTCAAACCTCTCTTCAGAGATCATGCTGCGGCCAATCCATTCAGCACTCTTCATGGAGCTGAACCACTTCCACTGACATGACGGTTAAGTGTTCCATGCCCCAGACAGAGGTAAAGAACATCCCAGTGGGTTATTTCATTACCCCCACATTTTCACCAGGGAGATCCTGAGAGACAGGAAGAACACTGGAGAAAATATATTAGAGCTAACTGTGTCTAAAACATGTTCAGGTTCATTGAGTGCATTACATTAGGGTTTGGAATGAAGCTGTTAATACACTCATTACAATCCAGTATTAGTGATATCGTACTACATCAGTTCTTGGTCCACTTAAAGATAGAAATTGCTTGCATCCAAAATAATGGAAAAATGGCTAGCTGACGGCATTAAAATGTGGGTGAAAATTAAACCGAGAGGTAAATTTAGCCGTAGCTTTCATATTTAATTAATTTTATTCTTGCAAAAGGTAGCGAAGAAGTCTGTAGTTTAGAAAATTTTTGTCTGCATCAAACAAGAGAACCAACAGAGACTCTGGAGATCCAAGTGAATTAGAGACACATATACATGTAACAAATAGAGTCTTTCAAAGGCAGAAGATATGAATATTAGATAAGGAGTAAATGCTTGAAAGAGCAAGAGGAGGTGTGGAACAGGTATAAGTAACGATCAGTTCAATGGGGGCTGATGGTGAAGGAGGGGAGTTGTGGTATACATTTTTACTGACACCTATAGTTAGATACCAATATGATTAGGTTCTTTAGAAAAACTTACATGACTCTTCCACCTACAAACAGATTAATGGATTATTTTAGGGGAAAAAAGTTAAACTAGTTCAAATTTGCAAAAATATATATGTTTGTATATTTTGCTCTTTGAATAGATACATAATTATACACTTCTTGGTCTAAAATCATTTATCAGATCACAATAAGCAAGCGTTTTTGGTCTTGGACTAAAAAAGCAAATGGTAATAGTGAGATGTAAGATATAGGTGTCACACCCCCTGCACGTTCTACCAGCCCCGATCACCAGTCACATTCTCCAGCCAAAACACGACGCACTCAATCACCCGAGTACTAACCAGACACACCTGGGCACTCATCACCGTCATCTGTTCCAGTCATCAACACCACACTATAAAGACTCACCCACGCCATTCACTCACCGTCAGGTATCATCTTCACTGGATCGTATCTCACTCCGTCTTCTCATCCCGATCTTCTGCCAGGAGCTTCTGCTACTCGTTGCACCCAGAGACTAACCCCTGTCACCGGCTTGCTCTGCTCGAGGGAAGTAACGCTACTACCACCTAGACTCTCCATTGAACTGTCACTAGTACTTCGGTACGAAACCTATTGTGTTTAATAAACACTGTGTGAATCACACCTTTCGCTTCTGCCTTCTGTGATCCGTGACAATAAGTAATTGAATGAAATGATTTGTGAATTAAGCAAAACGTTACAAACATGTCTAAAAAAAGTTTAAGGAAAGTTTAAATTATAAGAATGTGAAACCAATTAAAACAATGATAACTCGCGTGTAGCTGCTTTAAAATTCTACTACAACTAAAATCCAACTGAGCAAAACTGACTAAAACTCCTCAGACACTCTTTCAGAGACTGTATTTCTTGAGCTAAACATCAGCTAATCTGAATTCTCAACCCTGCTAAATTCAAATTAAATATAATTTTTTCAAGAAATATTTGAAACTACTGTTGTAGTTTGACATTATTTTGAAAAATATTTGCGCAATACTAGTGAGACCATTACATCCAAATGCATCCAAATTTTTCAAACTTCAAAATTGTGCAAATAATCAACCAATTATGGCAAAAGCCTGTAAAAGAGCTTCTCTGATGGATCTTAAAAGGCTCAATAAATATCAGGCTTGTAAAAAAACAGATGTGATCGTTGCCTCTAAATCCCTTTTCACCTATTGTGTGATCTGAGCTCATAAAATGATGCAAGGTTATGTTTCTCCAGTGCAAACTCAAACTCGTCGAAGCCTTCAAGCTTTCACTAGTCACAAAATCAAACAAATTCAATTTCAGGCATAATTAAACTCTATCGTGTCTCTGAACTAACAAGACCTGATTCACTGTGCTTGTGTGGCTCATTTTATGGAGTTTTAGTCAAGCAAACAAGACCAACAGGTTTTTATCTGGTGCCATATCTGGCACGTATGTACACACATCTGGAGATTTGCCATGGTTAGACACAGCACTGCCAAATGCCACCTCAACTGTGCCAGCGATCAGGTACATGACTCAACTCTGAATGGTTGTCTTGTGCCAAATGGACACAACCCTAATGAATAAAGTGGAAGTGTTGTCAAGAAAATCAGCGATTGTCTATACATCAGAAAATTGTAAACAGCTTTTTAGCTCCTGAGATAATTTGTTGTTGCTGGTTAAAGAAAACAATGGTTTAATAAAGGATTAATAGCACTGTAATGGATGCTTGTGGTTTGCGATCCAAACCCAATCCAACACTGTTTAGAGAACAGATCTTCACAGAGGTGAGGGAATGCTTAAACTACAGTGACAAAAAGGCAGAGTGTCCCAATAAAAACAAATTTAATAAACAACAACAACAAAGAAAGGCGTCACGGTGGCGCAGTGGGTAGCACGGTCGTCTCACAGCAAGAAGGTCACTGGTTCTAGGCTCGGCTGGGGCAGGTGGCATTTCTGTGTGGAGTTTGCATGTTCTCCCGTGATCGCGTGGGTTTTCTCCGGGTGCTCCGGTTTCCCCACAAGTCCAAAGACATGCGGTATAAGTGAATTGAATAAGAACGATTGCCCATAGTGTTAAAGTGTGAATGCGTGTGTGAATGTTTCCCAGCGATGGGTTGCGGCAGGGAAGGGCATCCGCTGCGTAAAACATATGCCAGAGAGTTGGCGGTTCATTCCGCTGTGGCGACCCCGAAAGGGAATAAATCCGACATGAAGATGAATGAATGAACAAAGAAAATTTGGAAAACATTATTTTCCCCCTCGACTGTAAACAAACATAGCAAGTCTTCTTAAAGCTCACTAAAGGTAAAATCAAAAGCAAATTAACTAATTTTCCATTTACTGATTTGACATGTGATTGTGACTATATTGTAAAAACTTGAAAAGTAGTCTGGTATTTGTCCCAAAGCAAAGCAAACAAATGCAAAATTTTCTGCAAATAATGACAATAATTAAACTAGTTCATGCTTAAGTCGTGTTTTGACAAGCAATTGGAAAACACGCAGATCGCACCAGAATGAATGCTAGAAATGTTCTACTAACTCATATCCGCCTGCCACCATTGGTGGTTTCCACCAAATGATTGGCTAGCTGGTATGCAAATGAGTGAAACAGTGTAGTTTCAGTTCAATTTACGTCATCTCACTACTCATCCTGAGATGGCGAGGAGTTAAAAAGCATACTAGGTAAGCTGTCCAAGTGAAGAGCCTAGGAGGAGCAGTTGACCTGGGCCCAGGAGACCTCTCCCCCAGTGTGTGGAAAAGGCTCGGAAGGTGATAGCTTAATTAACCTCATTTGGCAAGCCAGTACCTGTTCCCAGGTCAGTTGCTAAAGTTATGACATGACGCATTTTTGAAAGCTGATTGTTTTCTACTACTGTGTGTTTAGAATGTGTAAAATGCTAATTTGAGGAATGAATTCATTAATTAAAACTATGGAGAACAAGTTAATAAGGAAGAGGAAATCTATGCTCAGCTCTATAGTTTTAATGTATGACAAACCTGAAGTGAAGTGACCATGTTACGCACCCTGGAGAACAGGAGAGACTGTTGGCACAGAGTAGCCTTTTAAAATAAACCTGTCTGCAAAATACAGGTTTTTATGCAAAGTTAACATTGGTGTGCTCTGTGAGCTGAACAGGTATAAATGTATGAATAAAATGGTATAAATAAATTAATAATTCTTCATTTTCAATTCAGACTTTATTAATGTAATACAACATTAACTAACATTTCCAGCATTTAGTGCCTTTATTATGTCGAAGTTAACAGACAGCATTCACGCTACTTTCCTATGTGCCAATGATTTCAGTTTGTTGTTTTACAAATACAGCTTCTTATACGCAGATAATATTTTTGACTTTTGTTTAAAATGCTGTTGTAAAAGGCACTGTTTTTTTAAAAACACTGTTTAAAAAAAAGAAGAAAGAAAAGCCTTGAGTAACTAACTTTTCCACCATTTCACCCAATTCCATTACTTTGCAAAGGCTTGCGTATGCATGTATATCTCTGCTATACTTTACCATATAAATGAATCTAATGAAACTTTCCAAATCACAACGTATACTTAATGTGAGAATTTTTGTATCTAAAATTAAGGTTTTAGTTTAAGGGCTCATGCCATGGTGAGCCTTTTTGTGGCTTTAATAGTGACTTATAAGAGTAGACAATCAAAAATCGAACCATGGACATTTTCAAACAAAAACCAAATTAGTTTCTTTAAACTAACATGGGCAAATCAATAAGATCGAAAGATGGAGCAAGCAAAGACCTTTAATTCCAGGGTGTACAGAAACCAAACATCTATATGACTCTGGCTCATAGAGGTAAGGTTGTATAATAGTTTTCCCTCCAAACGCCATTATACTGTTTATCAATGTTGCTAGCTCTGTGTTCGTGTGTTGAATTTGCTCGTAATTATTCCCTCTAATATCTCAGATCTACGTTGGCCGTTGACAGTACCTTTTCATACACGTCATGAAAATACAAACCAATAGGTGATTGACTTGGGAGTGGTTACAAAAATGCAGATTGAAAATCTCAGCTCATTTCCGGAATAAGTCAGGACTAGCAAATGAGGAGATTGAATGTGATTTTAATTACAACTAGAGATTTATAAGAGTAGAACGTAAAAGAATCATATCACCCATACAATAAGATTAACATGAACAACATGTTAATGAAAATAAAATAAGGTCACTGAACTTTAAAATATTTAAATTGTACATGTTATGGTTCCAAAGTAATCGATCTTCTCAATCACAGTGGCTTTCTGGCTTCACTTTTATTATGGTCAGCACCATTTCTCATGTGGGCTCCTCAGGATGTGAGAACAGTGGCTCTGAATACTCTTCTATGTTCCTCAGACCTGTCTCTAGGCAACAAGTCTCACTCACACCTCACAGGAAGTATTACTACAAACATGCCCTTGATGTCTAAATAAATGTGGCTAGAGTGATGGACTCCAATGATACTAAAAAGAATATTCAATCTAAAAACGTATATAATAAAACAGACAACTTTGAAAGCAGAATTAAACACTGAACTAGAGCAACTTCAGGTGTTTGGTCATCTTTGTTAGATTAATAAATATTCCAATTGAACAATTTTCGAATGGTTGCAGTTTTTTTAACCTTGATTGCACATTTAGTCATATTAAATCCATTTGACTCCAGTATGATGAGGTTCATCCATTTCAGTTAAATGCTTTTTTAGATGTAGAAATATTTTTATACTGCATTTTTTAAGTAATAAAGGTTTAGCTTCCAGTATGGATAAAACCGTAGGAATATCTTTATTGGATAAAATATAGTTTAAAAAGTGTTTTATTAGATTTTACCAATATTAATTTTATCAAAAAAAGGCTTATAGGTTTGAAAGTAAATGAGAATGACCTAACTGAATTGAATATAGTTTTAATATAGCTCTAACATTATATTTTTTCTGAAGTTATGAACAAATTTGCTCTGAGGTCACTAAAGGAATAATCCTTTCTCTGGTATAGAACGAGCATGTATCCTCAGCCTCGACCGCCCACACCCTTATTCTCAACACTTCCTCTCTAATACAGCCAGCATTGCTGATCAATAGCACAGCATACACATGACTGAAGATAAAGTGGAGGAGACCCTAGGGCTCTCGGTGAGGAAATCAGGTCTCGAGGAGAATCGATCTCCTTTTGGCTGTGAATAGAAGCCTTGATAAGGCAAGGAGGAGAGCGCTTAAACAGCAGTGGCTGTACAACTGACCCTTATATTGCTTGTACATATGTAAATACAATCTGGCTTGGAAAAGCCGGGAAGTTATACTGATAGGCTCTAAACTTAACCATAAAGACATTCGCCTCTAACCCTTGTGTGTGGTTCTATTTGGAAGAGTTGATGAGTAAAATTGTGCACAGGG
Organism: Danionella dracula; assembly: GCA_900490495.1. Taxonomy (NCBI): domain Eukaryota; kingdom Metazoa; phylum Chordata; class Actinopteri; order Cypriniformes; family Danionidae; genus Danionella; species Danionella dracula. Next base: position 23,806,364 of record UELW01000111.1, read on the forward strand.
ACAAGGCCGCATTAATGCACTGGCTCACTCTTTGCTCTCCCTTCTTTTTCTCTTCTCTTTCTCTTCTCTTTCTCTTCTCACTTTTTAGCTCTCCCTTAACTTTTCGCTTACTCCCTCTCTCTCCCTTCACTTACATTTTTTTTTTCATTTTAACATACTACTGATGCCTAAAGAGATAAATGGGTTGTTGTTTCTTAGTTTTTAATATTATTATTATTGTACTTTGTTTTTTGTTTTAGTTTTTGTTACTGGGTAGTAATAATGAACACTTTAAAATATGATGAGTGAGTTTTCATTTGGTGTTCTGAACTTAAAATTGTGAAAACCCTTTTTTTTTTTTGTTAACAAATGCATTAAAATCGTATTTTAAAAGACTATCCAGGAGTTTAAAATAAACATAAATAAAACGTTGCCATATAAATTGATGGTATTATAATGGCTGTAAGAGAGCAGAAATGAGACTCTAATCCATTGCAGAAGGATATCATCGTGGATCTGCATAAATAATTACAGTTATGATTATAGTTGTGCAATTATAATGGCATAGCTCCTTGATTACGCCAAAAAGTCATTCCTAACACCATCAGCCTAAAAAAAATCACTTTTCTTCTGGTATTAGTACACAAGGCAACAACAGAATAGTCTTTTGTTAAATAAGAAAGTAGGAAAACTCGTCTTTTTAATAAATCAATCATTCTGGTCTTGATCCGTTCAATAATCAAAACTATGCTAAATGTGCTACCACCAGATCAGTAGAGTCTCGGATCAAATTCCAAAATGGTAAAACTAATTAACGATATCGCAAACACCCACATCACGTTTAGGGGTTTTGATGTAAATTTAAAATTAAAACTTATCTTGTGTGTTACATCAGGCAGATTTGGGGTGAACTTACACAAAACATAGACAAAATTCCAGTCACAAATTCATACTAATAGAATTAATAGAAGGGAATTTACCTTAAAGGAGCCAGGTAAACTTAACTTTTCTTAAGACATTTCTTGTATGTTTTAATATTTTGTCTTATCAAATATGCCTTAAGACGTGATCTGATTAGTTCAGGCATCGCGCAAATCTTTAAGAACGAGTTAAATACTGCTCAACAGTGCTCGATGACCATAGTGGGACCCATCGGCAATAGCCAACCAATCAGATGAACCATAAATGCATCTCAATGTGCTGACTATCCTGAAAGTGTAACATTGTAATATCGCCGCATCGGACAAACATTGACAAGAAAGTGTGCTTTTGGATACCCAGGCAAAAATGTGTCAGTGTGGCAACAAGAAAAACCCAGCAGGGGGAGTGGTGGAAACATGGCAACATGGAGGGAGTAACACGGGGTGCACGGCTCATTTGGTGGAGCCTAAATGTTCAAAGACATTTGGTGGAGCACATGGTTCAAAGACGTTGTTTACAATAAATACTGCCTTTTGAAGGTTAATAAGGGTGCAGTGATATTTTAGAGAGTCAAATATGTAATATAAATTATTAAGAATAGCTTTACATGCCAGTATTAAACAGTAAAGATAGCTATTCTAAATGAAAATGACAAATCTGAGTCTGTTTCCTGGCAAATATTAAATACAAAATTGATTCACAAACAAGTCAGGGTTTTTAAAGACCTCCTTGTACAAAAATAGCCATCCCTCACAAGTTTAAATAAATTAATTAATTAATTAATTGAAAAAAATGAGAGATGAATTGCAATAACCCCTCAAATACAATCACTAGTATCTTCTCAAAAGCTCAGATTTTTTTTGGTTCGGCAGCAGTTTGTTAAAAGACTAGTTTAGAATATTTCAAATGTTGTATTTTAAAGATGACCTACTTTGTCTAAATGTGAAGTCTTTGCTTTACAATTCAGGCTACCTCTTTTTACATTTGTGATTGATTATAAATATTGTTTCAGTATTAGACACAGACATTTTATTTATTTTAATTATAAGTAGTGTAGAGCTAAATAATAAAAATGTGTAGAAAATCATAAATCAGTCACAGATAAGGACATTAATCAATGCTGTATAAAGAGGTTATAATTGGACAGAGTAAATATCTGTAATTAACGAATGCCATTATAAGTACTGACTCTTAAAATAAAGTGTGGCCTGTGGCTTCCCTGCTCTGCTTTCGCCCAGCCTTTGGAAGTCCATGTATGTCTCGAAATTGTCAAACGCTAGAGTGACTAGATCCAGAATCAACACCACAAAGAGCAAAGATGCTTTGGAAACACTTAAAGTGAAAGCTGGCTGTTGCAGCATCAAACAGACAACTGAAATGTTTCTTCAATTATCGAACTGAGCGTGGGTGTATCTCTAGGAGAGTGTACGTACTTGCCATGAATGACTCCGTCTGGGTTTAGCATGGGGACAATCTTGAAGATATAAGCCTCTCTCAAGCTCTCAGCCAGTGGGTCAGAGCTGCAGAGGAACTCCAGTGTGCCCTTCATTACCCAGCTGCCATTGCTCTCGCCTGGGTGAACTCGTGCCGTCAACACCACATATGCACGGTTGCCTAAAACATCCCAAATGAGGAAGAGAGTGAGATATATATATATATATATATATATGAGATATATATTATTTTCTCTTTTATCTTTCACAGATTAATATATAGCAACCTAACTCAATTCCAGCAAGTTTCTAGGTAGGGCGCAAAAAAGAATGCTCTGTATTTGGAACCGCCGTCATTGTACTTTCATTCTCAGAATACTCAATATTGGAAACGTTATCTACTATCCCCCAAAAAATTACCCCATTAGTAATGTGGAAGCGGCAGTCCAAGTACATATCCAACCCATAGTGGATTTCAGAAGAAAATTACAAACTTAAGTTTAGAGCTTTTAAGCACCTTTGAAAAGTGGTTTAAATGGGTTGGGTAAAGAGCAATGTAATACACAACTGCTTGATTGCACATTTATAGGCTAAAATGGCACTGACATAAGGACATCAGTTGTTCTAATTTGGACCTTCTTTATTTGCATAAGCAAGTTGAAATACTCTGAGGTTTTACAAATAGACAAATAAACAGCAAGACAGATAGAAAAATAATAACGACAAAAAATAAATGATAATAATTGCTTTTCTAAGTGCAAGATTTATAATTAAAGGTGCCACCTTTACGCTAGAAGAAGCAACCCTGCTCTTATTCAACAACATTCTTTATATTTTCAGTTTGGATTCAGTTCAGTTTGGATTTCAGTTTGGAGTTTCAGTATGCTTTTGCCTTTTAAATATTTTGATAGCTCCAGCCATTTGGCTACAACTTTATTTGCTTCCTGCCCTGTTGATCATCTAAGCTCTCCTGAAGCTTTTTTTTTAATTGCATTAAGTTCAGAATGACCAGTAAATGCTCCCTCTTCAAAGAATCTAAATTTTCTATCAAATATTTATTGGTTTGTGCTTTGGAGGTCTAAGCCTCTTTTGAATTCTTCTCATGTTACCAGCTTGAAATAATTTGAACATTTTGTGGAATTTCAAAGTAATACCAAAGAAAGATATTACACAGTATCGTACTCGCAAACACAAAAAAGTAACAGTATAAAAGAAAAAAGAAAAAACTATTTACCGTGACATCAGAACGCAGCCACCAGAGACCAAAACATCCTCAATTTCCTCAGACTCACTATTTTCAAAACAATTCGTTCCATCAGAACCCTTGAAAAGAGTGTAAGCCATTCTGAACGATGCTTAAAGCTATTGAATTCTAGAGTACACTACTACAAAAGTACATGTAAACCGCCTTTCAGATGTTATTTAAAGTATTTTCTTTTTTGTGTTGTCTTGTAACACAATTTTTATGGTATTGATGATTCAACTTTCCATGAAAACAGAAAAAATATGATGTAAAGAAATGCAAGAGAAACTTGGTAATATTTTACTTATTAAAATGTCCATAAAACCAAGTTGGACTTCTGTGTGAATTATCTCCTTCATTAAAACTTCTAATGGAGACTCCAGAATGTTTTAACATTGATGTGACACTTTGGTGCCAGGTTATATCATTAGTTCAAGGCATTGTTTTTAATCGACAGTTCCTTAGCTAGTTTAATTCAGACATGACATTAAACAGCAGAACACATTTATGAAGCCAAAGGAGACAGACAAAGCTTTACAAAACACATCAACGTTTAATTTAGCACACATATTACGGCCCTGGCTGCCACCCCACAAAAGATGGCAGAGGGGCGACTAATTTGTGTGATTCTGGCATTGATGATTTCATAATGAGTGTCTGCATGGCCTCTGTTTATCTGCTCTTTCGCTGGCTTCCTCTCATTTTCTGTATTAACTGAATTTGAATGCGTCAATGCAATTAGACTTGAATAGGGAATTTTCAGTTTTCTTTCCGAGACGTAAATGAGATAATGCTGCTATTGCTGCAAGAATGAATGGCACACGCTTCTCACAAATAACAAGTGACCTGCAATTATCCATTCAAATTAAGGGTCAAAAGGGAATAAGGACTTTTGTCATCAAAATGAGAAACGGTGTTCAACAAAGATGCAGAAAAGATTCAGAAAAAAATGTCATAAAGCACAACTCTGATTCACTCTTTGATCAAGCTCAAATTTTTATATTACAAACATGAAAAAATATTACTTTTTACAAATCTTTGCAAAACTATGACCAGGTTATAACTAAATCTGCAATAGAACCGTTAATTGAACTTTCAATATAAAATAATTCCAATTTTTAAAGAACATAAATCAATGTTTTGTTGCCGTAATCATTTAACACATTTACTTTTTTGATTCCAAGATTAAGCGTCACGGTGGCGCAGTGGGTAGCACGGTCGCTGGTTCGAGCCTCGGCTGGGTCGGTTGGTATTTCTGTGTGGAGTTCTCATGTTCTCCTCGTGATCGCGTGGGTTTTCTCCGGGTGCTCCGGTTTCCCCACAAGTCCAAAGACATGCGGAATAAGTGAATTGAGTAAGAACAATTGCCCATAGTGTTAAAGTGTGAATGAGTGTGTGTGAATGTTTCCCAGCGATGGGTTGCGGCTGGAAGGGCATCCGCCGCATAAAACATATGCCAGAGAGTTGGCGGTTCATTCCGCTGTGGCAACCCCGAAAGGGAAAAAGCCGACATGAAAATGGATGGATGGATGGATTCCAAGATTAAATTTCTGCATGCCAAATTAGATTTTTGAAATCATTAAAACAAATACTTTTTCAGTCCTCCTCTTTTACTACAGTGTGTTTTAGTACTGTACAAAATTTGATCTCTTAAAAGCAATATCAAATATATGTTAGAATGACTTAAATGAGACTTGTCGGTCAGTGATCTCACAAAAGGGTTCTTCACTGGGGAGAATTTTTTTGTGTGTTTGGATGTTTTACTGTCTATTTTTCCTCACATCAATAAAAAATGGGTGTCTTGTAAGATTTATTTTAATACAAATCCATTTAAACCAAGATTTTATAATAAGTCAGAGATTGTTGGTCAGTTTAAATCAATCAATAATAATAAAATATACTTTTCAACCCATAAGGTGGCAGAATATGGCAGTTCTATTTCTACCCCATAGAATTAGGCAATATGAATTCCTATCTAACTCCACACTAGGTCTTTGAGAAGCTGCTTTAAAGTAACTGTTACTGAAGCGCTAAATAACATCTTGATTGATTGAATGATTGAAGTATTTCTTAGAATTTTGTTGATTCATTGATGTCCGCATACCAAGTTATTTTGTCATAGTTCAATTGATATTATTCTTTTTTTTTTACTGTAATAAAGAAGTGTAACCAATTACTCTTAATTACAAGAAATTACATTTAGTGTAAAATGTGGACATTTATGAACAGTATAATACAAATTGATATTTTTTCCACAATTACTTAAATTGATATTTAATTTCCTCTTCCATAGTCTGATACCATTTAACCTTTCAGAGAAACAAACTGAAAAAAGATTTACGTTGTCATTTCAACTTTCTCTCCATCCTCCTTTACTCTTCTGTTCACATGTTTATCACCATCCTCTCCTATTATTTAAAAGAGTTGTCAGGCGATTACATTCCAACAGTTCCCTGCGATCCACAGCTAATTTTGTTATCGTATGAAGAGAAAGTCATCCATCTATTCCATGTTTGAATACCACCATTATACATATTTCACATAATGCCTCCTATAATATGCAATCTCTTACTAAATCTTCAAAGATATAGGAGTGTTCCGTTAAGCTACGAATGAATGTAGTCAAATCATTAAATTAAACAAGAGTCGGTCTTCCCACGCTCCCATAGGAAAGAGTTCAGGCCCATCCTTTCAGTTAGAATGTATGGAGGAGTCTTTGGCATACAGATCAATTCAAAATCAATTCAAGCACAGAATAAGAGCAAAAGAACACAACATGATGAAGATGAGAAGGTAAAAAAATCTCTATTTATCCCATACATAGCTTCCACCGACTATGTCTAAAATTCACTGGCTTATCTCTTATATGGCTGTAACTGTTTGTTCACTTTCGAGAAAGCGGTGTGTGTTTAAATAGCCAGGTTTATGTGCCTCTGCTGAACAGCACTTAAGACATTCAAAAGACAGGCTTGTGAAAGCAGGGTTTATAACACTGCACTTACATAGAGGAAAAACTACAGCTTTCATGGGTTGCCTGAGTGTTTATAATTTTCTTAAAGAGTCAGTGAAGAATGAAATGTTACCCAGACCTTTGATTTGTTGGAAGGTGTAAGTGGTGGTAAGAATTGAACTTAAGCACTTTTCCTTCTAGAGTTTAAGTAGTGGCAAATAAAAGAATTGTAGGGTTTTTATAGACACGCACTTAGACACTAGACTTTCTGGTTGCCCACTTAAACCACATAAACTTAAGTCACTACCTAGAAACATTAAACATAATTTATATGGCAAAAAAGAGAATCTACAAGTCCAATTTTCATAGTTATTGAATACATAGAACCAAGTGCTTCAGCTAAAATTAACTTTTTCCAAACATAAAAACTTTTGAGCATGCTGTAAAATATATGTGTGTGTGTGTGCGTGTGTGCGTGTGTGCGCGTGTGTGTGCGCATATGTGTCAAATGCCTGTAAACAAAGCTATTTCAAGACAGATATTTCAGACTAAGTAGAGGTAATATCTAGAGGTTACGGAGAGTTAACTTTTTTCCTCTGGGGAAAATGTACTTTTAACTTTATTATTAATGAATATAATTTGATTAATAAAAAACTATAACTACATTCTGTAAATTATATATATATATATATATATATATATATATATATATATATATATGTATATATATATATATATATATATATATATATATATATATATATTTGTTTTTTTGTTTTTTTTTTTGTGGGATTTGTTTTTGGCTCATTTTAATTGTTCAGTAAATAATTATATGTAGATAATAGTTAGCAGAAAGTTATTTGAAAGTATAACACTTGTAAACAAGCAATCTTTTTTATTATTTACTTTTTATAATAAACCTACTTAAATAAGATATAATTTAACATATGGTTCTATTTGTTCAAAAGTCAAACTTTTTGCTTTAAGTAATTTATTAGTTCATAGTTCCATGTAGACAGCAAAACAACAACTAAAAAGTAATTTACTTTACGTAACTAATGCTAACGAGCGTCACGGTGGCGCAGTGGGTAGCACGGTCGTCTCACAGCAAGGTCGCTGGTTCTAGGCTCGTCTGGGGCAGGTGGCATTTCTGTGTGGAGTTTGCATGTTCTCCCCGTGATCATGTGGGTTTTCTCCGGGTGCTCCGGTTTCCCCACAAGTCCAAAGACATGCGGTATAAGTGAATTGAATAAGAACGATTGCCCATAGTGTTAAAGTGTGAATGAGTGTGTGGATGTTTCCCAGCGATGGGTTGCGGCTGGAAGGGCATCCGCTGCATAAAACATGTGCTAGAGGAGTTGGCGGTTCATTCTGCTAATGCTAACGCTAAAGCTAGCTGTTGAACACTGAGTCTAGTTGGTACAGACTGCAATCGTTACAGTGAAGAATTACACACAGCAGATCCCCCAGAGACAAAAAAAATTTCCATTGTGCTGTTTTAGAAATTTTCAAGTTTGTACATAAAAAATCTCGACAAAAGTGCTTCTGTGGCATGTTTAGCACATTTGGAATATGTTAGGTGTGTGATAATTTTTTACTTACAAAATATACCATTTATCTTTAAACTGATTTTTTTATGCTGACATATCTGGGTCCAGTACAGAAAAAATACAAATTTCATAAAAAGCAAATCTGCTCACAAATATCACATGATATTTGGTTAAAACAGATTCAAGCTCTTGCTAAATTTTACTTGCGTGAATAATAATATAACCTAACCGGAGTCAGTTTTTGTATTAATTCAAGACTGTGGGCAAAATGAGTATTATGATGTCTATTTGAACAAACTGTGTGACAAAAAGACAGGGTGACAGCACAAATGGTGATCCTAAAGAGAAAGAGACAGGAGGATGAAAGCTGGAGCATGTATGCCAATCGAGGACAGACTTCCTCAATGCAGAGTCAACCATAAGTAAAAAGCTAATGCTAATAGGATTTACTATTCACTCTCAGCAGGAGCCACGGGCAACGCTACTCACTGATAAGAAGCCTGTATTTCTATAGGGATGGCTTTTCCAAACTGTCAGCAGCCAGAACACATTTCCAATCTTTTATGGACAAGATAAATGAATGCATGCATGATAAGGTAATTGCTTCATGTCTGTGTTGCAACTTAGTATTTGAGACATGTTACAGCAGGTGAAAAGGGATTATTATATAGTGGATTATTGGTTAACATGCCTTTTCCAAAAATGTATATGCAGTATATGTGGGGAAAACTATTTTACTTTTATATATCATTGATTTAAAAAAATGTGGTGGTAAAAATCTTTCTTCAGAGTATGAACATAACCACACAAACATTCTGCAAAAAAATAATGAAAGGCATTTGAACAATTTTTTGCCATTCATATAGAAAGAATTACATGCATCTATCTAAAATAATAATATTGGATTAAATATCAAGAGTCTTTCATGACTCAAAGCTCATAATCCATTCAACAAATAGTAGCTCAAATATGTCAAACCACCAACCAGAAGCTAATACTAACCCTTTTCTTTCACAAGTCGTTCTGTCACAAACACAAGACTTAAGTCAACAGGCTTAAACAGTCGCATGAGGTATTTCATTTCTGAAGAAATTCGCTAGAGTATTAGTTACTGTTATAAGTATCAAGTATCCACATGAGTGGAAACACACTACATTTCCTATACTTAAAAAAACCTCTAAAGAACTCTAAAGTTCCGTTTCTAAAGAAGAAACCATATCATAATGAATTTATTGGCATAGACTATCCACTCATTTCTGAATCTGCTTTTCTCCATCGCATATGTATTGCATTTAATATGCAAGTATTGTCAAACATGCCAAACTGGACACCAGTTTTGTGTGGAGTTCCTCAAGGCTCAATTCTGGTACCTCTTCTGTCTATACATTCTGACACTGGGCAAATAATGAGAAAAAACCTGTGTATCATAGTTATGCTGATGAGCCCTTCCTCCAAAGGACTACTCTCAGTCAATGCCAATAAAAGATCAAGGGCTGGATGGGCCTAAACTTTCTTTTGTTAAATAAATACAAAATGTAACAAGGGAACAAATGTAACAAATGGAACAAGGGCCTAACAACTCATTTTAGGTTAAGTATCTCGGGATTATTCTGGAATTTGACCTTAGCTTAATCAATCAGGTTCAGAGCATCCAGAAGAGATATTCCTCTGTAAAAAAAATTTTGAATTGCCAATGGGTATGAAAGTGTGCTATACAAATGAAATTGGCTTCGATTGTCTATATCAAAAGCATTTTGAAGAAAGACAACTTAGCTCAATGCTGCTGCCATTCATGTGTTGAGCATGACCTGTTTAAACAGCTTGAATTGGACAAGCCTGAAAAATGTGAATTTTAAAAACAATCTCTAAAATGTGTTTGAAATTAAACCCATGTATTTACAAGGTGTAATAAAAAAAATCTGAAAACAAATAAAATAATTTTAAACAAAATTGCTCAGTAACCAACTGAAATGACTAGCTAGGCTAACAGTAAAAAAAGTGATTTTAATTGCCAACAAATGCTCACCAAGTACCAAATTAAGGGTTTTTATTACCCATACCCTAAATTTCCAGTAGTGGACTACTGGATGAAGAGAATGACTTGTGATTGGATGGTCGCCGGTTCAATCCCCAGATTCACAGAGTTGAAGGTGGTGTGAGTGATGAAACACTTACTCTCCCAATTTCAATAATCATATCTGTGGTGCCCTTGAGCAAGGCACCAGTTTCCTGACTGCTCTCTGGGTGCCACAGCCATGGCTGCTCACTGCTCCGGGTGAGTGTTCATGGTGTGTTTGTTCACTGCTGTGTGTGTAAACTCGGACAGGTTAAATGCAGCGCACAAATTCCTGGTATGGGTCACTCCATATCTGACCAACTGGTCACTTTCACTTAAAAACTTTTTTCTTTTTGTAATATGTAAAATAAAATAAAATAATAAAAACAAAAATTGTGACTAAGGGATTGCTGGGAGACATTTTAACCTCTGGGTTTGTAAAAATAAAAAAGATACAAAAACAAAAATGCAAGCAAATCAAATATGTTGGTGGTGTTTACCGGTAAAGCTAATAAAAAGGATTTGCTCAATTAAAACCCTGCCAGTTTTCCCACGATGCAAATGAGTCGACCACAAATTAAGCCGTTAGGTTCTCTCGGTTAAACTGGAAGCACATTAATTAAATTAAGTCTCTTGGTTGGCTATACACATGACTCGAACGATAAACAATGGCTCAGAGTGTGTGTCTGATCTGGAATATTATGAATATCCAGTTACTTATACTGAAAACAGTTGCAGCCCATAATCATTTGCTTGAATTAGTAGCTTAATTTTCTTATAGTGATTGATGTGGGTATCATGATTAGCTGTAATCATATTCAAGGCCTTTAATTCAATAAAACCACAGACAAGAGTCACATCTGAGTGAAACTGCAAAGAGATTATGAAAATCCCTCTATGTATAAAGGCAAGCTCAAGTGTTAATGCTGCTAAACCCTGGCATGTTAATTAAGGTGTAATCCTCCGACAGGCAAATGTTACTATTCGTTGAAGCATTTTGCCACAGATGGCACAATATTAGTTAGTTTTACAGAACCAGGGATAAACTTGACATTACATTACACGTTTATCTTTAAGATTTATATAAAATAAGATTTCATTTTCAGTCTGCCAAAGCAAACAAACACAAAGAGGTATTGTGTAAATAATATTAAACTTTTCTAGATAGTAAAGGTGCTTTACATTTTTAGTGGGGGGTTCACTAATCCACCACCAGTGTGCAGCATTGATGGCTCTGACCCAGAAGTGCTACTCAAAATAAAAAGGAAATATACAACAAATGAACAAAATTACAACACATATTAACAAAGGGGGTGGACACTGTAGTAACTGTAGTAATTATCTGAACATGGATAAAGCAATGAATGTAAATACAACAGAGTGAAACCATAAACATGTAACATGAGCAAGATAGCCAAATCAAACTATGTCACACACAACAAGGAAGGAATTATAAATAACAAAGGAGAGAAATAGAACCTGCACCATAATCATTAACTTTTCAACAGGGGCAGAACATGATCAAACATCTTGCTTCATTTGTTCAATAGGAAAAAACAACAACCCTAAAAATCTTTTAAGTAAACCTTCCTTAATCCAAACTAGAAGTTTCATCAACACTTTAGAATTGTAAATGAGAGATGTAACAGTTCTCTAAATTGGTCATGATCTATAATTACTTTACTGACAAATGGGAGACCTTTGTGTTAGTGGTGGATGGAGAAAAAACATCATCAGCTGTGTTTTGCAAAGCAATCTCAACTTGCCAAGTTATTTAGTAGTATATTTAATAAATCAAAAAGGTTTTTTTGGAGTTGTAAAGATATATTTTGGTCTAAAAAAACATTTAAAAAAAGTTAAATCATTAATTAAGCTGGTATATGGAAAAAGTAGATTTAAGTTGAACAATGATTAACGGTTTCAAGGACAAAAAACAGAAGTTCCCATAGTTCTAATTAGTTGCTATAACACATTGTCTTCAACAACTGTACCTAACAACAACAAATGTACCTTATCCTAACACCCAATATGCAATAGACCCTCCCCTAACCCAAGTCTGAACAATGTGTCTGTAAAATGAAGCTGAAGCTCCCCCCCTTCTGGATCTGCAGCAAGGGATACTTGTAGAAAAATGAAAAAAATGGTGAACACTGAATACCTTTGAAGTGCTTTATATGTGTGATTTATATGTTTAAACCATTGTCTTAGCCGATTATGGTATTTAGAGTTCACCTTCTCGCTGTGTTCTTATTTCATCAGAAATCAGTTCACGTCAACCAAAAAAAAACAGGTAGTTTATTAAGACGTGCTTCAGGAGTCATTTCCTGAAACAGCTTCTTCCTGTTAGAGAAGGGTTTTTTTCCCTGTCTGGATCCTCAGATTAATGAAATGCACTGTGAAGTTTCGCCATGGTGTCAGCTGGGACAACACACTCAGCAGGAAGATGACAGATGGATGAGGTGAGTGTGTGTGGATGCGGTTGACTGCAGTGAGGCAGTGTTCGGCTGCTGCAGTGCCTGTCACAACACTGCTGCGTGTCAACTGATGAGGAATCTAGGTCCTTCACATTTGGGAAACAATAAACCAATAACAGAGCTCTAATAGAACTAGTGTCCACTTGAATATTTTAGTTTTGGTATGTTAACTAAATGCAAAGTTGTATGAAAATCATATTACACAGCAATAATTTTATTAAAATGTGTTTAAAGAGTTACGGGTAAGTAAATGGCTGTATTAGCTTTTTCAGAACTGTCTATCAATAATGATTAAATTCTGAGAGGATCCCATGAAAACCAAGCAAACAAATCAAACTCATTTTTAAAATAAATCTAATAAAAAAGTGAAGTAAAATTGTAAAAAGTGATAAATACAAGAAAGAAAGAAAGAGAGAGAGAGAGAGAGAGAGCGAGAGAGAGATAATGCCTTTAAACCAAATAAAAGGCAACAAATCAAGTGGGAACCTTGGGAAGATTGAATTGAAACAGTAATTACATTTTTCTTTATATTGTAGATTGTATAAATAGTATTGTAGATATAATCCATTTATTTTTGTAAATGTATGTAATACACTACAATTTACAATAATACAAACACAATTTGATGCTAATTTGTTATAGAATGCAAGTAGCAATGCTGACCGCCATGTCAATGCATAGTGTCCCAATAAAGAGCTGAAAAAATTTGGCTCAAGATTGCACAGCAAGTAGTTGTACTGAACCATTCCAATCCCGATGCTGTTAAATCAACATTCCATCATCTGAAGTCATTTCCAGGTCACTGATTTCATTAGCCATTCAATTCCCGAAGTCCACAAGACTGCTTCCAGTATTTGATGTGATGTGATTAACACAAGAGCCTACGCACAGCAACAGTTCAGGCTGCGCTAATCCTAATGCGCTAATAACCGTGGCTTTGATCGACGACACAAGATTTTAGTTTGTAAACGGATCACTGTGCAAAGAACCAATTGGGAATTTCAGCAGGTGACATTTCAGTATGTTGAAAAGTCTTGGGGATCCATCAGCCATAGTGTGATTGGTATGGGACATCCCATGTCCGCTTTACAAAACGCCTCACGCCCCAAATCAAGCCAGATGTTCTGCATTGGTCTACAGGGAGCTCTGTAGTTCTACAGTTGAACTACAGATGTCTCGCCTTCGTACTCATCAGGAGAAAGGGCTTTGCTGCACAGGTCTCTACCCAGAGGACATGTCCCACAGACGGGTCACTATGTCCCTGCGAGTCTCTACTGAGCCTCAGTTTTACACATCGATTTCTTTGGTCTCTCCTGCTGCTAACACTCAAACCTGCCTGCTTTATATGCACCAGTGTTTGTGACAATAGATGGTAGTGACCCTTTTTTGACTGCCTCCAGGAGACAGTGCTCACATGACTTACAAAAAAAGCCCTTTCTGTATTTGAATCTATAGACGGGAAGACATTGGGATCTTAAACAGAGATTTTTACCATAGGCTGTATAATACCATAAGCTGGTACTTTAACTATAGACTATTTAGAACTAAGGAAAAAAATGTCTGTGACATCATCCTTTTGTTTTAAAAAGAACATTTGAAGTTGATTGTGTCAACTTCAAAGTATGTCCTCATACAAAATTGGTTAAGAGGCGGTTTCTATGCAAAGCTAAGAAACTGAAGCCAAAGACTTGCCACATCCGTGCCCGCAACTAAAATTATTTTAAAGGTTTACATTAAGTTAGAGCACTTTATGGATTTATCACACGGGGAGTCACCTCTGTTTTTCGCGGATGAGGTTGTCCTGTTGGCTCCCTCAAGCCAGGTTTTATTCATGAATGAGGAAAGGATGGAGCGTGAGAGTCGGATCGGTACAGCTACTGCAGTAATGCACTCGATCTACCAACCTGTACCAATCTTATTTATTTTGGAGGCCGACCAGGGACACACCCCTTACCTTCCCCCACAAGATTCTCCATCACTCCTGTGATTTAGTGCTTGTAATACCTCTTCGGCACAATGACAGTGAGACTTATATTAGTTTATCCAGCAAGTGAAAAACATTGCCTAGTTACATGCAACATAAATAACACAGGCAGCACGAAAATACAGGAATTACATAGCGGGCGCTTGTAGGTATAAATTATTTAGTTTATCTGGTTTTAGCTAAACGGTTTTCAACACCAGGGGATTGTAAACAATCCAATTTTAGTAAAAGTCAAATATTTGTACATTTTGAATACACCCACAGCTAAAATTTACCCTGTGGTGGTTCTAGTGTTAAAACTCAAGTTGTATTGTACACCACATGTAAGATCATTTTCAAAAATCCACTGGTGTCTCTTTAGGACCATCTCTAGCTTTCTTCCATCTAACATCCCCAGCTCTTTCAAACAGACTCACTCAAGCTTCAAGTGTTCAAGCTCTGAGTCTCCGAACACGAGACTCTACCAGGACTGACACATCAAAGCCAGAGCAGAATGCCTGGCCTCGTAGGAGTATATAACTGTGTGAATCGTTGTGTGTACTGAAGTGTCACTCACGAAGCTGGTGCAGATGTTTCCAGGCTCTGGAAGCAGGGCTGGCTGTGATGGTAACTATGGAACAGGAGTTTCCCGCCAGTGTGTCACAGAGGTTCTGGTGCTTGAAGAAAACTTTCCGTGGATCTACTGACTTTTCCAGCATCTTTAAATGAGTCTAAAGGTGAGGGGATAATATTCTGCTAAGAAATTAAATGCAAGAAACTTATAATTGTATAGCTATACATATATCAGTATATTGGCTTTTGTTTCTCTGGATTCACTTTTACTGTTGTTGTTGCTACCTGTATATAGTACATCTTTTGCTTACATAAACCTTTTCTGCCTGTAAATATTAAAATGTATACCTCTATCCAGTGCTTTTTGCTATTGAACTTCTGATTAGACCTAAACGGCATTTTGTTGCCTTGAATTTAGACATGTGTACTGGCAATAGAGTTAAATCTAATGAAATTGAATCACAATAAAAGCAATTCACATTCATATAGCATTAAACAGTTCTCACACATTACTTTTGCATCCTCAAATCCCACGACAATGCACCTGAAGTGTTGTGTAGGTGTAAGGGTAGTGGTAGGCCAAGTAGCACACGTCATCATCATGGCGAAAGGTCACAGTGAACGTCAGCGTGTAGAATGGTTGTTTCTGTCCTTTTCTTGGACAGAAATGATTCCTTTAAAAATTAAAATAAAAAAATATAATAAAAATGTAGAAGTTTAAATTGCATTGATGTTTCTTTATGTTAAGTACCTGTAATAGCAGATCTCTGAGCCTGTTCTTAGCCAGTGTGATCGTCCCTCTAGAGCCTCCCTTACTGAATACACCACTGGCTGCATCCCTAGGAGAGGGGGGGGGGCACAACACGTTTTTCATCAACCTTCTCATCAACAGTTGGTCTTTTAAAGGTCGTGCTGTAATTGCTCAACATGTGCTTGTTAGCTTACCATCTTTCACAAGCAAAGTACAAACAGTGTTGAAATTTTGTTAGTTAATCTATCTCAACAAACTAGCATTTGTTGTAATAAAAAATCACATATTATATGCAAAACTTGAAAATAAAAACAATACTAAATAAAATCTGTCTTTTAGTATTTCTAATAACATTACATAGAATTTACAATATTAAAACAAACGTGTTGATTGTAATGGTATTTCTTGGAAAATGTTTTAGATTTTCTGGTTTCAAGCATGAATAAGTACATAAAGAAATTCATCCAGACATGTGTTTTGAAATATTATCTCATATGGTATGAAACATAGTTTTAGGTTTGAGGAACAACCTGCTGGTGTTTTAAAACTGACAGCGATTGTTTAACAAAATATTGCCTTTAATAAGAATCATCTGAGTGTTGCTGATACGAGTCCTGATTGAAAGCAAACCTTTAAGCCCGCGAGCACACACTGCGACTGATTGCTGGAGAATACACTTATTCTATGTGGTATAAGGAACTGGAACCATATTTTGACCCAGGGCCCTGAATGATGAACGCTCTCATGACTAGCCTCCCTAGTGAACTCAAATCTTGACTCTTTATTAAAATCAAAGGCAGTTTGATGTTGTGTTTATTGTAATCTGTTTATTGATTGTCATTTCTCTAAACGAGGTCAAAACCAGACCAAATAGATTTCATTTAGCTGCTCCAGAGGTTTATTACGAATGAGTCACTAAACTAATAATTTGGAAATTGTGACAAAATACAGTACAATGCATATTATAAGAAAACTAAAACGTTTTTCAACCGTGTCAGCATGTTAGACACCAAACCTTACAAAATCATAATAGGGACACTAATTAAATAAGATACTGTATAACAAACAGCTAATAAAAAAAGACGACCAAATACACATCAATAGGGCAAAAATGCATAAATATAAAAGAAAAGGAAATCTGAATAGTTAAACCAGATTTTGTCCTTTAATCAAGTCCTTGATTAAAAGCTGTTGACCAAGTGCTCTGCAATGCATTATATGACTGGTGCCAGTGAGTTTTACTCAAACTCAAACAAGGTCAACACTAAAGGACATCTCATTTAATCCAAAGACATAAAACAGTGAGTTGGGGCCAGCACAAGCCTCTCATAATAGCCAGCAGCACAGCAATATGAAGAAAGGCCAGTCAAGGGCCATCGAAGATGCTTTATTGGTGTGGATGAGAGAAATGCAGGAGCTCTGTATTTCTGTGGAATATATGGTTGGTGTCAGGTTTAAGAGCTGTGAAGCACCGAAGAATGATTATGAGTGACAAACACTGGATCTTCTTCCAAAGCTAATTGTGCTGGCGGCAGTAGAATGTTAACAGTAGAGAGCAACCACAAGTAGAATGTTGTGATACTATAGTGTTTGTTGACCATGTTGTATTGCATGGTGCGATTTCTATTAACTTGAATCTTAACAACCATTAATAACTTTATTCAAATACTGAATATTTAAAAGACATATATGAAGCACATCCAGTTCATATAAGAATCTGAAAATATCCAACAAGAAGTGCAACTTGACTACATTTCAAGAATATATAGGGGAAATATCACCCATGGACATCCGCAAGGGTGCCTGATCGACAGAATGGTCTAGTGAGCGACATCTGCACTGGGCAGCAGAAGCCAGCGAATTCTTGAGCACACCATAGTTCAGAAAAAAACCTCTCGGAGTGGAATTCTGAGGGATTTTTGTGGGGACTATCAAAAGACTGCGTCATCAAGGACATAAAGCTGAAGACTCACAGCTCATATTCAGAAAAGGGGAGTTAAGGATCTCTTGAAGCTAAGAAAAGACTGCAAATATTATTCAATTAAATTAAAATTAAAATAAGATTGTATTGATTAAAATTACTGGCTACCAAACCTTTGATTTGAAATGTTTCCATACTTTGAGATAGAACAGATGACTAAAGTTTTCTGACCAAGTGTTAAGAAATGGAAATGTTTAGAGTCTATGGTATTTTACTAATGCATAAATAAATAGGTCATACCATATTTTACAAAAAATTACTAGTAATAAAAATGATCAAGCCAAAAACTATATAAATAATAGTTTTTTTTAAATGAATAATGTGTGATTTTTAGACTATTAATCGTTACATATAATGTATTGTTTTTCTAGAGTTGTTTGTTCTGTGCGTGTTCTTGTCCTATCCGTTTTCAAATCCAGGTTCCACCCATTATCTCTCACCACCGCTCCAGTCTCTCTGCAATACGTCGTGAGGGATGTCAATCACCATTACATTGATGACGTCACCACATCACCAACCAATCCGGTTGCTCCAAAACGACCTAATTTGGATAAAGGTCTCGACACACCACCATTGATCAACTCTGATCAAGATCCTAGCCTGTTGTGCGTTTTGATGTTGAGTTGTGTACTATTGAATACGTTGAGTTGTTGTCACGCTGCCAGTTGTTTTGACTATTCTGGTTCTCCAGAAACATTGGCTTGGACTATTTTTCTAAACCTCTGTAGGGAGAGCAAGATAGATATCACGTGATATACAACATGGGACATTCCACGTACACTAGATAGGTGATGAGCGCACTGAAACTAAGATTAGAGTAGATTAAAAGTTTAGCAGTACTTGCCTGATATTTATGTTTATCTTTTTGCTAGGTTAGAGATATTTATTTCCTGGGGGTATTGCAGGGAACCTGCGCCATCAAGGGGAGGGACTCTCTCTTCAGGTTGGTTGGGGTTTTGTTTAATCTGTTCTTGCTTGTCTGTACACTAGTCATGTTGTTTGTAAATAGTTGTAAATAAATCACTCTGTTTATTAATTTGTTGTGCTGTTGTCTCTTTTGGTTTCTCCACTCCGTTAAATGGTTTAATTTTCTTTGCAAAATAAATGTTACGGCCAGAGTCATTTGCCATCTTAAAAGAAACGTAACATTAATATTAAAGTAGACTATGTATGAGAAGTTTATAAATATATCATTTATATTCATACAATTTTCAGCTCTTTCCCTTAGCCCTCTTTGTGCTCCAAACATGTCACAAACAAAACTAAGAAGGAATAATAAAAGACGAAATCATGCAGTGAATGTATTACCATAGTTGTACTGGCTGTTTCCTTTCTCGCAATTGATAATGTTGAAACGGTAAGGAACTCTAGCCAGCATGCCGCTGACTTCGAAGTAGAACCATTGATAGTGGGCCGAGGAGTTGACATCAGCATTAAGAATCAAATCATATTCATGACTAAGAGAAAGACAGACAGAGGAATATTAGACAAAATGGCTATGACAGTAGATAAGAGAGTTGCATTGAGAGAGAGAGAGAGAGAGAGATACAAGCCAGAAATGTGAGAAATCAGTTTTTATGTGAAAGAGAAATATCTGACACTGCCTAGTTTTATTTGGGCAAACATTATGTTGACTCAATTAAGAGTAACAGAATAGCTCTGAGGACATAGACAGTGTCTTTGATTTGATATTGCATGCACAGAGGAGACAAGCTTGCACATGTTAATGCGAAAGAGAGACAGAGAGAAAGAGAGAGTGTCTGTATGTGTCTGTGATTCCAAATGCACTACAAATGAGGCCCAAGGGCGTTCAGTCTGCAATGTCTGCTTGTGTAAAAACGTGTTTGTGTTACAATACAGAGTCTCACCTGCGAACTTGAATTGCTTTGCGCAGGTTCCCACTTTCAAATTTAGAGAAAAATCGAAGGGAACTGGGACAGTTGTCAGGGGAACACTGGAAACTGAAAGAAAGAAAGAAAGACAGAGAGAGCAAAAAGAGTAAGAAAGAAAGAAAGAAAGAAAGGAAGGAAGGAAGGAACAAAGAAAGGAAGAAAAGAAGGAAGGAAATAAAACAGTAAGATGAACACATGAAAAAGAAAGTAAAGTAAAAAAGAAAAAGAATGGAAGGAAAAGGAGGAAACAAAGAAGAAAACTCAAAGAGTAAAGGAAGGAGAAACATGAAAGACATGAACGATCAATAAAACATTAACTACAAGGTAAGGAAGATCAGAACCATGAAAGTATGGAGAAGGAAAACATGAAAGAAGCTATAGCAATTCATTATAGACAAATGAAACAAGGGGGAGAATGAAAGTTTTGAAAAAGTGAGTAGGTAGGTAAGTTGGAAGTAAGAAGGAAACAAGAAAGAAAGAAAGAAGGTAAGGAAGGCATGACACAGGGAATAAATTGTAGGACAAAAAAAGGTTGTAATTGGAGGGACATTGCCGAACAGACAGAAAAACAAAAATGAAAGAAAGTCAAATAAGACAAAATAAAGAGTTTTTCCATGGGGAAGCAGAGGTGCTGTATGGAGAGTTTCTAATTAACGGCGAAATAAATAGAGGCACATGCTCGCACTGCTGTGCTGTTGAGCAGGTTACACTCCATGACTTGTACCCTACATTCATCTACACAACAAGCTACAGCAACTATATTGGAATTCTCTCAGACACTGCAGGAATCGGTTTAGATCTCCATTGGCAACATGTCCATCTTATGGAGACACGCACCTCTGACTTGCTGTGAAAAGCTCACCTGTAGAAACCAGCATCATGGCTGACAGACGACAAGCTGTCTATCAGACACACTGTCCATTCAAAGTTATATCACCCAGAATGCTCTTGACAGCAGCGCTCACGTCAAATAAACCTTTACTGGATAAACGAGCACTCAACCAGGAAACAGGTGCAAGCATCCAAGCAGGTGCATAGGTACTTTATTTTACTGTAAATTAAAAGCCTCTTACGATAATTAGAATGATACAATGATACAACTAGATTCAACAAATAGCAGCAAGCAGTAATAGTAGAGTAGAAGGATGATCTTAATGCACACATGATGTGAAAAAAGATCCATGGAAGAGATTAGTTCAATCTAATATAACGTTCAAATGTAGCAAGGACCAAGAAGAAGGGTTTTAACAGAATAAAAGTGCTGTTACCTGGTATCATCCATGTTAAAAACAACCTTGTTCAGGATATCGTCTGGACAGGTGAGACGCTGGATGTCTTCAAACACTTTGTTTCTGGAATATAAATTGAACATATTATTAAAATGTAAAGTAAAATGCCATGACCATTATATTTTTGACAAAGAAACCGACACATTTTCCAAAAGATCATTGAACGTTGCATGGTTAAGAAAGTTTTAATCTTTTTTTTTCATATACACAATAGAAAATATTTATACTAATTCCTCATAGAACATTGCATGTTTTCATCAAATTTTCTAATTCTGTCAGAAACATAGGTGTAATCTCCTAACTCTCCCTTTAGTCCCATATTAAATCTATTACCAAATTTGCATTGTTTCATTTACATCATATTGTCAAACTCCGCTCCAAACTTCGTCTCATCATGCATTGATTACTGAAGAAGGTTTCCTGTGACTTATCGTGTTAAATTCAAAATCTTTCTTCCTCTCTATTTGTCTCATTTGTGCTTCATTGTGGCCTTTGAGTTTGCTATCTTATATGTGTAATGTTCCTCCTAATTTTGTAAAGTGTCCTCGAGCTCTGGAAAGGTGGCATATAAAAAAATGTATTGTTATTGTTAATAAATAAATTAACTATGTATACGTGTATGTATGTATGTATGTATATACACACGCACACTTTTGAACTATCACTTACCAGATAAAGACAATATTCTACTGCGCAAAAAGATAAATCAAGCAAGTTTGATCAAAGCCAAACAAACACCCAGAATTTTTAAGTTGTTTCCAAATTTGAATAACACAGAGTTATTCGTTTTGGAAAAGGTATCGTGAAATAATTATCGTAATCATCACAGGGTGATACGAACCTCAAATTTCTATAAACACCTGAAATACTTCAATTTGGAACTTCAACAACAAAATTGCACAGTACTGGGTAAAACTGGACACCTTGATTTATTAATAATGCATTCTTGTGACACAAATCAGATGTTTCAGTTTATCTTTCCAACAACTGTTTGTCACAGAAGAATGTAGATGGCCAGACATTAAACAAACTGTCTGCTTTACAGTAAAGTTCAAATAAAGAACTATAATAAAACACAATCATTAGTGCTCCTAAGGATGAGAAAATTGTCTCTACACGTTTCTTTACACTTTGTCAAAATGAGTTTCAGGCTAAAAATTATTATTAAAACATCATCTTAGTAGATGGTGAATAAAATAAGCTACAGGTGGAATTAAAACTGTCAGTTCTATTCAAAAAGTCACAAGCTGTTTGATACTTTCGTCTCACAGCTCCAAACGCTTCATTTGAGTTCAAAAGACATTAAAAGAAGCCATATAAACTTATCTTACCCTTGAGGAAACACAGTAAACTACAGAAACGACTGAAATAAATTCCCATTCTCTCTAATCTCTCCTCCACACATTGAAGAAACTTTTCAGGAAAAAAAAAAGTTCTCCGTAGGGGCAACCATAATTAGATATAGATTAAAAGCTGTTCCTCACAAAAATAGTCTTTTTGGTGTATCTAAAGAAAAAAAGGCAGCCAGCGAGAGCTGAAGCACATACTTAATGCAGGAACGCTTAACAGAGAGAAATATTGTGATGGATTTTGTTTCTTCTTAAAGTGAGTTTAATGACTCACTGCCGATGTTTACAATCATTTGCATAAGGCAATGTGTGCGTCATGATGTTGAACAGACTTTAAATTGCATCCATATATTTTGATTTAGAGACAAATCCACTTGTAAATGAAGTCTAATCTTTGCATAGGGTTTTTAAACACGTAAATTTAGCAGGTTGGAAATTGCTATGTGGAAGTAAGTTAGTGTCAATATTGATGATGAAAACTAAAACTCAGATAAAGAAGTCATTGATAAGGTGTACAAAGCAACATATTTATAGAATCAAACGGTTATGTTTTTGGCCAAGCTCATCTTAATAAATTTTTTGTTTGCTATACTAGAGCTGCAGTTCTATACACTAGGTTGTTGGCAACCAAAAGACTTGTATGATGTAATAAACTCAGTTTCTGGACAGGGATTAAATAGATTCAATAGGGGACATGTGGAAAATATTATTTTTAGTGCTTTAGACAATAATACACAATAATGTTTAAATAAGAAAATAACCAAACATATTGGACAAGATAACCCTAAAACACTGGCCCCAACCACCAAACAAAAGTTTGTTTGAAACTTTTTCATTTATAAAATTCCACAAAAAAGTTTGGTACGGAAAGCTGGAAACAGAGGTTGATTGGTTAAATGTCTCCAAATTTCCAGTAGCAGCGAAAGTGTCGCATATTTTCGTTCCAAAAATAACATGAAGGCATACAATCAAGAACATGAAATATTCATCGTGTATATTAAAAATGTGTGTTTTTAAAGAACAACTAAATATTGGATTCACTACGTATGCAAGACTATTGTTGTGGTAACATTTATACGCCCTGAAACATGACAGTTTGTGACACAATATATGATTAGTTGTTTTTCATTTCAGTCAAATAGCCTCACGGTCGGGTCTTTACCAAAAAAAGCTGCCAAAAACCCTGTAGATGTCAGTACGTGAGACTATTCTCTTCTGACTATTCTCGCTTCAGATACTGTAGGCTAATTGGAGTAGAGACCTTTATGACAGTTTCCAAAAACACTTGGCTCTGGTAAAAGTTCATTGTACGTGTGTGGAAGCAATTATTTTGTTTCCATGAATCGTTTCCGAAAGCGCTTCCAGAGGTAGTGTCTGAAACAGTTCATGAAGTCTAGCGGAGATAAGGGCAGGCCATGTGTATCAAAGAGGAAGTTGTCTGCGCTCAACGTGACGTAAAACTCCTCTACTCATTCGCTGTTTCAACATGGCTGGAAAAGGATGTTTGTGGAGGAGCGAGGAAATCCAATATTTGATTGCAATTTGGGCCGACGAGAGCCTCCAGTGTCTCAACTTGGCAGGAAGCACAAAAACTCAGAGGTAATAGCAGTTGTTATGTAATTACAACAGATGTAGTTGTAGAAGTTATGAGTCATGATGAAACTAGTGCTGTCGAAGGCTTAAAAAAATTTACTAATTAATCTCACAATTTTTCAAAATTAATCGCGATTAATCACGATGACAAGACTTTTCTTGATTGGGTCCTTAACATCCAAAGGCCGTCAAGCCAGATTGATGAGCTTGCCAAAGACTTACATGCCAGTGGCTCTTTGGCAATCACTAGGGAATGCTAGTGAACAGCAACTTCTTCTAGGCTAAGAAACTCCCTCACTCTAACATCTAACGTCTAACCAGTGTTCTCCAACCCAATTGATGGTGAGACTAGTTTTCCAGGGTTAGACAAACAATAATGAAGCTCATATTTATATTTTTTCTCATGTACAAAAGCAGACATTCTGGGATTCAAGTTCAGCAGCTAAAATAAACTGGAATATACATCTTTAAGTGTTCACAAGCAGCCACGAGAATATTTAAGCAAGCAGCTTGACATATCTAAATTCATGATCATGTTATTAACTTGTCCATGTTGTGTCCTGTAGCCTGTAAGCAAGCTCCTGATTGGTTTTGTGCAGAGGTGAATTTCTGACCATGTTACAATTTTTCAATTTGAGCGAGCAGTCTGGATTAAATTTCATGTCTTTCCATTGATTAAACATGCAAGTCACTCACACTTCCCGGATCATCTGTGCCCAAGGTGAACATATCATTAAAAACTAAATAAAAAAAATGAAATATCAACATTTTTGGTCAATTAAAAAAAATCATAATTGTTTCTGATTGCTTGTCTGACCACAGTCTAGTGACAGGTTCAGATTTTTCTTTAGTTTATAATAATTAAACTTCATGCACAATTCCTTTGTACATGTTTTAATGTATATTTTGGTTGAGAATGTTTGTATACTGAATAAATTATTAATAAAATATATTACACCTCCTCACCTTTGCACATGTGGTGGTCTTTTAACCATGGGCTCTTGCTCTTTTGGAGGCAAGTGTCCCCAGAAGTCAGGGAAAGCAAGGATGGTGTATCCAGGGACTGACTTGGTACTGGCTGCAGTAGTGGCGTAAAGACTTGGATCATGGTTGGGAATGCAAACCCCATACTTCTCCAGGAGCTTGTCCACCATGCTGGAATGACCTAGTTCTTTCCTCGAACAGCTCAGGTAATGTTTGTGGAAGTCACTGTTTTTGAAGTGGTTTTCCTCTCGGACCGAAGGAGAGATGGTGGTATTCAGGTCATTTGCCTTATAACGACTTGACTCTGCCTCGAGACTGCCTTCATCTGAGCTGTTCTCAACATCAGAACTGGAGTCTAATTCCTAAAAGACAAGATTGCTCAACTGTTAAACAAAGAAAAGCTTTAGCAAAGGTTTAAAATTCAGATTTTTTTTTTCTTTTAGATCTGAATTCCAAAATGACCAGAATTTATTAAAAAGGTTTCAGAGTTCGAAACTAGCAAGTCTTTGGGACTCAAAGATAGGAATCTTGATGTAATCGATGATTGTGGGCAGAATTTGACTAAACTAATTGTTGCACTTTTATAACATTAAATTTTACCAGTTCTCAATATTTCTAAACTGAAGCCATTTCATCGTTTCATCTTAGAAGTCATCCATCATAAAACACTACTTATAGATGTTGACAATGCAGCTATAAAATATGAGCACATCACTTAGGTATTAGTTTCTCTGGCTTCTGGTCAGGTTTAAGCCATGTTCAGACAATCTCTGCCTTCTGACAAAGCTAGTTTTTGGGTTTCCCTCATTGGTTTCTCCCAAAGCTCCTGATGGGTGTCACGGCTATAAACTTCAAAATAGAATCTGCAGTTAGAACCGGTTCCTTGTTTGTGTGTAACACCTTTATTGATTAAGACTTTGCATACATCTCCCATTTACTAATTTCTCCTCATTGGTCTATGGTCTGCTGGTAAGGATATTCTGGTGATCCCTCTATCAACTATTCAAACTTAAGCTTAGGGTGATTAAGCTGTCCATGGTCGTCCCTTAACTTTGCATGGATGTGCCTCCTAAATACCCAATTTTTTAAAATAAACACTGAAGGCCTTTTTGATCAGTGATTTTATTTTATTTTTTTAACAGAACTTTGTGCAACATTACCGCAGACATGTGCACTAGAAATATATATAAAGGATCTGATAACTGGTGCGTGGTTACTCTAAGTGGACAAGAGCAGCCTGATTCTAAACTAGGAGAGGCCATTAGCAAATTGAGAAAGTGGGGATTTATGAAATCATGAACAAATACATCAAACAAACTGTCAGATTGCAGTAAAGGAGTAAGAAATGATCATCTATTCTGCAAAGTTTTACACTTAAGGACTTAAAATAAAATCTGAATGAGAACCTTCTGGAAGATTTGAGGGAACTGTATTGTGATCCAAAAATAAACAATAGCACACAAATTCTAGATTCTATAGAATGGAAAAAGATTATACGTCACGGTTTACGAGTGTCCAATTACTGAGTTTGACAGGCATAACATAAAAGAAGAAACTGCCATAAAGCCTTTTCACAGTGATCTAGGGAAGGAGTCACTCACTGCTTATCTCTAAAGACATGTTCATCAATTGTTCATTAACAGTTTGTAATGGCAATTGTGTATTTTGTGAGAGAGGTTAAGAGATATAGTTAGTGGGGTGGGGTTGCCTTAAAAAGAAGACATTAAGGACACATTATCCCATTTTCTTTCAGGCACCACAATTGGAACAACAGCCAAATAAAAATGTGTTTTGATAAATAATTTAGGACTGAGTTTTTTTGAAGACACAGTTAAAAGTGGTATACACCACTTCCAGCTTTCTGTGGACTTCAAAAGGGTGATACTGACAGCAAACAGGGTCGTCCAATTACAGTCTTTGACAGGCATAAAATGAACTGTATCAAAATAGCCAAGGGGCCAGGCTGCTTTTAGAGCACCCAAGTAACAATTTAAGCTCACGCATTTTGAATTTCCATAAATTTAACAGAGAATGCCAGAGGTCCATTTCCAAGACTCATCCCGAAGGAGAAAGTGAAATGTCCAAGAAACGCGATAGACATGATGTGCTGACAGTGTGGAAACTCAGCAGATTTCATGGCAATAATAAATAAAAAAACACTCCATCTTCTGCATTCAACTCCCAATGGAAGATCTCAGATTCTGAATGTAGTCCCACATTCTATGGGGTTCTCTGATCTTTGGTGCAATGCAAATAAATTGTTGGCCATCAAAGTGAATGTGTTAGATGAACAAGTAGAGTACTGCATCCTCAGCTCTTCCATTTTCCCTCTTTCTCACAGCCTTAAAAATAAGTGTAAGCACAAAGATGCCGCAACGTCTATGAATACCAATAGCTGGGAAAGCATCAATATAGATGAAGCATTGCTGTATAAAATGGGAATGAGGCTGTATATGACATCTCATTGCGCTCACAGCATCAGATTCACTTTTTAGACACAAATAATAACTCTAAAACAATATGGCAGTGATGATTCTTGTCAGACTTATTTTAATCTTGATCCAGACATGCAGGCCTTCTGGGATGGCACAGAAGCTCAGAATGCTAGTGGGATTATTCTTACAAGTACAAAATATTCTTATTCTTACAAAATAGGTTAATTTAGAACAACCTTAATCCATTACAAGCACCGTTTAAGTTACGCATGCAATATTTTTATGTTATGCTTTCATAATTGAATTTTATTTTAATCTTGTGTTTTCTAATATTTATCAATTAACAAAAAACAACTAACCCATAATAGACCAGAAATATGAACCAATATTTAAAATCACCTTTGAAGTGTTTCTTTTTTTTTACATTTAAAAATTACTGACTGCCTCATTTTATTCTGGATAAAAAAACTGAAGTGCTTAACATTTTACATTTATGTGCAATATAAACATCATTAAAATAGTTTTCAGTACTGGAGGTAGATGGATGATTATTTTGCCAAGATGGTGATCAACCCCGCATTATAGGATAAACGTGTTAAACCTAGCAGTAGTGTTAAATTAACCAAGGCCTAAATCCAGTCTAATAGTGTATGGTGAATTGAGATTATTTTTTAGATGCAGCATTTGTATACATTCATTTTTATTTTCATTATATTTTAGATACAGCAAGAACAAATGTGATCGGAGGCTCAAAAAAAGAGGAATAAAAATGGCTTAAATATGTACTTATTCTGAACATAGCTGATCATTAGTAAAAACAGTGCTTTCATGAAATTAATGATTTAAACTATAATGTATAATTTATTATGTTTTGTGAACACCTATAATGCTCTAAACAATTAAAATTAAAGCTAGCAACCTGCTCCTTCCTTGTTATCATCAAAGTCTCACAACAAATCATTGGCTGATTACACACACAGCGACGTTCTTGGCCACATCCAGCATATCAGACTCGAGGGTTTTTGTTTGCTTTGGAAATGTTCTTTACTGGCAAAAAATTACATCTAGTGAAAGAGAGAAGAGGAGACTTTTTGTTTCCAAATTTTAATTTAATTTAGTGAAAGCAATGTGTTCTCAGCTTGCAAGAGACAATTTTAGGATGCATAGAGTAGAATCTGAACATTTTTGTGTAATATGGCAATAAACTAAAAATAAAAGATTGGAAATGCTGTATTCATCTTTAAAGTAATATAATGTGATGGAACTACACAGCATCCATGGCACCAGTTATTGGCTGATGACTCTCAACGCCAAATTCTTGGCCACACCCTGCTGGTCAAAAGTAAGATTCCATGTTTGCTCTAGAATCGTGACATCTAATGGCAGAATTGTACAACTAGTGAAAGAAGGATTTCACTTCAAAGCAAAGTGTAATCGGTTCGTAAGAGGCCATTTAAGGATTTTAAGCGTAGAAGTTGAATATTGCAGGTGCAATATTGCTATAAATTAAGGGAGAATTGTTTTATTATAAAAATAATATCTTGTCATTGTGACATCCAACACAAATGGTTGTGGACAAGTCTAAGATACTGTTTTCGCTGTAAATGCTGTAAAGTCAGGTGATGTGATAGAACTCTGCAGCCTCTTCAGTACCATTCATTGGCTGATGAAACAACTATTGGTCGACAGTAGTCATTTGTGAACAATTTGTTCAAAAAGAATGATTTGTTATATAAAAAAAAGAGCCGGATATAGTAAAGTGTTGTTCTTTCTAGTTGCTCTAGAACAAGTCTAATCGTTCTCAATGCTTTTCAATGAATGCAAAATCCAGATATTCGAGAATTTTAGTTTATTTCAATTGCTCGTTCACATGTGATGGTATTTCACGCTGTGTTGTGGTAACATTCCCTGTGTTTTGCCTAGATTTATATTAAAGCAATTTTTCACTCTACACAGCAGGCACTTTATGGATTTTACTGAAACAAATGACCTTATCTCGATGTTCAGATGTTGTGTTTAATAGAGTGTGTTTTATTCAAAAGAAGTAGTTAAGCTAGTTCAGTTTCTTCTATTGTATTTCACTCAGTTTTAGGATCTTTGTCTAACCGTTTGCAAGTAATCTTGTTAGGGAATTAAGGAAATAATTATTTACGGATGAACACAAAAATTGAATCGTTCAAAGAGTCGTTCAGTTTAGTGAACGAGAGTAAAATGAACCGATCACCAAAATGAACAAAACTTTCCATCACTAGTCGACAGCAGTGCCTTAGTTTGCATGGAAATGTGACCTCTAGTGGACAAATGTTACATCTGGTAAAATGCTTTAACTTTGGGCATCCCTGTTCATCCTGCCTTGACTAAACAGCATAAAAGATTCAAGCATGTCGTCTTCGGTTTAGTCTAGAGTGAAACAAGGGTTCTGGTGTCATGCTGAATAAAAAGCAGATTTAATTCTCAACTCTACGGTGTCATGTACAGTATCACAAGAAGAGCTGCAGATCAAAGGAAGACATGTTACCCTGAGGAGAGTCCTCAGGGGAAAAGACCTCTCCGTTAGCCTCCCTCTGCGAGACCAATCTCACACTCAGGCCTTTATCTGCCACGGACGATTTCTGACCGCTCTGCAGTTTCAACTCTGCTCGCTCCTGCAGCGTGGCACTATTAGTTAAAGCCTTTTAATCACTGCCTTTTGTTTTGACCTGACACTTTACAGGTGGAGCATCCTTGTCATGCAAGATTAATAGCAGGGATCTGATTCACAAAAACGCCCTGCTGTAAAGTCTTTTCATCCTGGCATTTTTACGCAGCATGCATGATACGAAATGTGATTACAGCCCCTGTGTCCAATCTAGTCACAGCACTTCCAGATCAAGCTAGAATTAACGATAATGGAAGAGATGCATCAGAGACGCAAGTGTGAGGGGAAGAGGGGACCATTTGCTTCCATGGTTTGATTTATTTTACAGAAAGCGATGCATTTTCTCAAGTGCCAATAATCAGATTTGAAGAAAATAATCTGAATAATTTTGTGCATTATTAATATTATCTAAATATAAAAAAATTGATTATTGTTAATTTAATACTATGCTATAGTGAAGCATACTGAATAAATCATTGCAGACAAATCTGAAATGTCATATTTTTACTTTCTGTTGAACGTTTTATTTGATAACTTGTCGTCGCACAGAAGACGCACAGCAGGAAGTGATTCTAGGAAGCCTGGCCTTTACATCTTGCATTTGCAGATGGAATTGATTTCAAAAATATTCAATAGAAACAAAAATTGAATTAGCATCTCGTCGTTTCCTTCAGAGACCTGGAATTACACCATCAATATGCCGGAGAGAAAGCAGCAGCAGTACATCATGTTCTATGATCGGAATTAAAAGAGTGCCAGCGTCTGGATGAGGATGGAGTTGTGCGTCGATGAACCGGAGGTGCGATGACATTTCTATTAGTCGGAACTCATCCGCATGCTAAAAGCAGCCATGCTAGGACTCCTGCAAGACATCTGCAGGCCTGTTATTGTGCTTTGAGAAGCTGTCGATCATAACCACACTACTCGTTTAAGATGGGAAGAGAGCAGACACGCTCAAAATGAAGAGTCATACTGAACATATTAAAGAATGTCATCCTTCATTTCTGTCAGTAGTATAGGGATGACCGACCAGTGACGATGTTAATATCAAAGGGTTTAAAACTTCAGAAGAATGAACAGATGGTGTCCAATTTCTGACAAATCTATATAGTCCAGAATTTCCTAGTATTCAAAATGCAAAAAAAAACAAATACAGTTGAAGAATGGTATTAAAGATTTTTAATTGTTCTTATAAAGGCATAAAAAGATACAAAGCTGGAAACATGTAACGTTAACCATAAACTCAGCACCTATTGTGTCACTGCCAACCCTGATGTTTTGATCAAGTGTTTTATAAATGATGACAGCCAAATTGCTGTGCTGTTTCATTAAAATTCAATAAAATTACCCATTAAATGGTCACTTCATATGTTAACAGGTTTGTTTATTTTAAGTTAATTTAGATATTGCATAATCAGCCACATGATGCTTACAGACGTCTATACAGACTACAGATTTTAAAAAAAATTCGTGAAAAGGTACAGTACCAGTGTTGCCATAAAGCTAACAATATTGGCCAAAAAATGTGCATCATTTACCAACTTATGATTTATTTGAATTTGCTATATATTTGCACTACACTTTCAAGGTCGGCAAGTTTTGGTCGCAGCTCAGAGCAACTCTATTTTAAATCATACATCAACTTCATACACAAATTAAAGATCTCTAAAGAAAATAAACCAATGATTAGTTTAAAAAAATGCAATAAATAAATGGTTGGGAAACTTTTTTCTCTTCTAATAAAAGTAGTACTTATGCAATAATAATAATAATGGGTATTTCTTCTAATTTCATGATTTATTGCACCTTTACATTTATTTATTCTGCAGTTTAATTTAAAATTAGCTAAAGATTATGTAAATGAAGTTAAACATAGACGCCTAATACGTTAGCTTCTATTTTACCCAGTTTTTACTTTTCCTAATTTAAATTCAGTTTAATTATTATACTGAACTGCACTGGTAAAGAAGTATAGTGGAATTAACAATAAAATGTTATAATTTAACAACAGCTTTGTAAAAGTAAAAAAAATAAATATAGTGTTGTTGTTTTGAAACATATCTAAAGTAATAAAACATAGATAAACAACGTGAGATTATAAATTATTGCCCCCAGATCTCTCTGCAGACACTTTATTCTTAGTGGGTGCTCGAACATGATCATCATTTTATTGTCCACCATGAGATGTAAATCAAGCGGTTAACAGATTTTGTTACCTTCCCTGACCGTTTTAGATTGTAAAGCTGCTCTTTCCCTCTTCTCTCTGCATTCATGTAGTGTTAAAAAAAGAGTATACTAAGACAACCATATTTTTCCATGCGATGTTACATGCGACATATATCTTGTGATTTATTAAATGTCAAAATCACAAAAGTAGAATTATAACTAAAGAAGTAGTGCCTTGTCCTTTTTTGAGAGCTTCTGCTGATTGACTACAATGTTTTAGCATTTCATCTGGACCTGCGCCATTAAATGAACATAATTGGAAAAAGGATCATTTGAAGTCTCTCCTAGACTAAAATTGTGCTTTATCAGTTTTGGAAACTGTTCTTCTGAAATGGCAAAGCTTTTAGTTGCATGGCTAGGCATAGACTGCGAATTGTATAAGATCAGTAGGATCTTTGTAACAATAACAGAATGATTTTGAATGAAATTTCTATTATAGTTCCATCATGTACTGAGACCAGATTTTAATTCAGTTTACATTATATAAGACAATATTGCTTGGAGGTGTACTCTTGTTTCTATTTAATAATCAGGGAAATAATCTGCCATAATCATTTCACACATCGCCAGCAACTGACTAAATTCAAAACTGCTACTCATTTGAAAATTTGACTATTCCATTCCTACTGAATGATCTTTGATATGCTAGAAGTGTTATTGCCAAATAGTTCAGGTAATGTTTTCCTTTTAGTGCAAGTTTTAGGGCTAATATGCCCCACCCACCCTTTGTATGCTTTAAATTATTTTACGTCTGATCTCTTCATAAAAACACAAACACACAATCTACTCTAACACATGATAAACCAGCACATTATTTAAAGACCAACTGAGAGTTCAAACTTATCATTTTCTGAAGACATCGCACACTCAAGATGTTCCAGTTTTTCCCTCCAGAACACTTCAGGTCAGCAAAAACAGGAACACACTCTCTCCATTAAGATGAAGTGCAAGACAAACACGCCGCCTTTGTAAGAAAGAAATGCACAAGTGTCTGATTTTTTTAAGCGTAACGAGGTAATTTCAGATACAAACCATATTCCCTATGTACTCTTAAGCTGCCTGGAGCTGCCTCTGCAATAGATGTTATAGCACATCCTGCTCCCATCGAAATCTCCTCCTGCTGCTACACACATACGCCATATTCACCCCGAGTGCACTTACACATACTTCAAATCGACTTGATCCTGAACACTCGGAACTTTCACGGCTGACACAAAACCCCAGAGATGCAGACGCTTTTTAAAAAAACCTCTTTGAAATGTTTCTTAAGAGTGGATTACCACCGACATGAAAAATCACAAATTCACCCCATTTACATTCCTAATGATAGTTGCTGGCCTTGAAGTGCATGAATAATCAGATGTGCTTCTCCACAGAAAATAAATTATTCTTTATGCTACTTTTGAAGGAGTTGAATTGCCACAGAAAAAAAACTTTTTTCCAATGAATCGGATAACTCTAAATGTGGACGTTTGGTTGACTTGAGATAAGATGTGGGCACGTTTTCAAAAACAATGGTCTGAAAACAAACTTTAAGCGGAAGCTGTCTAAATCTTAACAAGGTGCTATTGGTCAGGCGGGTCATTTGTTCTTGTGAATGTCAACAATGACTGAGAAAATATGCCAACGGCACATTTAATGCTACGTATCCTTCCTTTACACAAAATCTAATTCCTCCTAATCTTCTCAAATCAAGTTTGTTCTCAGGATATCGGCCCATTTCATTCTAAAAAATGTGGGATTCCTCTGAATCTGCTGTCTGCCCTTTCTTGAAACCTTCCTTCTTGGATTGTGTTTGTGAAAGGCAACAAGAATTTTAAAAAGATGTATGTCATAACAACGCAGCTACGAGAGCTTTCTTTCACAATGTGCGGAAGCTGCAGTCCATGGGTGATGCTGTTTAACAGTGCATGCTCTTTGGTGAACATCTGCCTCTCGCCAGTTTTTGACTATTATCGCCGTTTAATTGAGGTGTAGACCATCTTACGTAAAGTGAGAAGAGGTGAAATATGCATGGTGAGTGGAGAAGGGGTGGATAGCTTACATTATGTAGATGTTAGCTCTTTGGTTGTATCTCATATACTGGAGATGATATGGGTAGGTGAGACCATATGATTAGATGGTGATTAGTCCATTATCTGCCAAGCTATTCCAGAACTTATGTTAATCAGATGATTAACCTTAAAGAGAAAGCACAGAAACTTCTTCAGCAAGTCTACTCGAGAGTGTGGAAGGCTCTCATACACCATATATTGTTAGGAAAAGATGAACATGTAAAAATGGATGAAACTATTTCTTTATTCTTTAGTATTTATCAAAGGCAAAAAAAAGCACATAGAAATAATAAAAATCTTGTTTTTTGGTCTTGTATAAATAAGCTAAAACATTTATCATTTAATTTAAACTATTGTTAATTTGTGTTGTAATTTACAAAAAAAAAACCCCTCAACCAAATTCTGTTTTGATGAGTAATTCTTTGTAAAAAAAAAAACTAAAAGCAACAAATTTCTAAAACTAAATGAAAATAATTAAATAGGCTTACTAAGTGAAGACAGCAAGGCATCATTATCATCTCTACTGTACACATTTACCAGCTCTGTTGTACACATATATGTATTTATATTTGTACTTAAAAAAATATTTCAAATTACACAAATATGAAATCAGTGTAGTTTATGGGTTCAACCTGGAATCTACCAGTCTGGATTTTAATGAACTTGAAATAATTGCAAATAGAGCATTAATTGTGGGCAGCCGAGCGCGACCCGAGTAGTCATTGCAATCTGGACATTGGTTTAAAACCGTTGAAAAAAAAACGTTTTTATTCCGCCGGCACCAACTTCCCTCCAACACTTACCTAATTTGGCTTAACACAAGCATAGTTATTGTATTTTCAAACAGGGCTTGAAAACAAACAAAAAAAAATCTAAACAATTCAGACTTAACAGAATCATAAATCTGTTTCTGTTTGAACATTCTGCACTAAACGCATTGTTATACTATCGGTTAAATTGAATGAATAAAAAATACTGGTTAATGATGTTATTAGTAAATGCCTGTATTGAGAAATACTTAAACTCAATAATATCACCTTAAATATTAATTACGCTTGAAAATGTGTTGCACAGATAGTGACAAATTCATAATACATTTAACTAAAAACATAAACAATACTGCAAAACCTTAAACCACGTTTAGAGGTTCACCTGGAAGTCATGGTGAAGCTCTGGACAGAATCGCACATACTGGCCCAGCTGCTCCAGGGGTCTGTCGGGCTCAGGCCGAGGACACAGCTTGTTCACATCTGTTTCTAGGTCATCCTCCTGCCACACACACACACGCACGCACGCAAACACACACACATTTCAAGCTTGAGTGCAGATTTTTTACGAGTATCTTCCCATCGCTGCATGTGAGGAGGATAGGCCATGTGACCACCTCTAGCCACTAGAATGTAGCCGACTCTGACCTCTGACCTTCACTCTTTCTCTATGGCAGCTGGGCAAAGCAGCAGAAAAAAGCAATTACACAGCTTATTTGGCAGGTGAGACACATATGAGCGCTCAAGCCTCCAGCTGTGTTGTAAATGTCAGTCTGAGACATACAAACAGGCATTTCTCTGATTGCTTTCTGGCACATTATGCATGCAGAATTGGGTAGTGACTCAACAAAGCTCAGTTAAAAAGTGAATAAATGACTAAGCTCATCATTAACCTCTTGACTAATCACTTATCTTTAGTTATCTTTAGCATTAGGATGCACTTAATCCTAGGTTCTGATTTGATCCCGCAAACTAAAGGAGTATTTATTAAATAGTCATCTAAAACAAACACAAAAACGTGTTTCATGTTTAAAAAACTGTAAATACCATGTTTTTGCATCGTTTAACAGCAACTTGGTCTTTACCATTAAAAGAG
Source organism: Danionella dracula (assembly GCA_900490495.1). Classification (NCBI taxonomy): domain Eukaryota; kingdom Metazoa; phylum Chordata; class Actinopteri; order Cypriniformes; family Danionidae; genus Danionella; species Danionella dracula. The sequence goes on from UELW01000111.1 coordinate 23,842,561, forward strand.
TTTTTGGGGGTATTCATTGCTTTAACAATTTAACGGGTCAGTGATATTGTGTTATTTTCAATAATGTGTTGTTCACATTGGTCTAGTTATATGGGAGATGTGATTCTTTTACTTATAAAGTCTCTTTTTTAAAGTACAATCGCATTCAATCTCCTTATTTTGTAGCCCGGGCTTATCCCGAAAATGAGCTAAGATTTTCATTCGGCAAACTTTGTAACCACTCCCCAGTTAATCCCCTATTGGTTAGTGATTTGCATATTCATGATGCGTATGCAAAGTTACTGTCTGACAGTCAACATAGATTTGAGAGATATTAGAGGGATTAATTACAGCAAATTCACTGACCCTAACAAACAAACACATTGATAGACACTACAATGGTGTTTGGAGGGAACGTTATTAAACAACCTTACCACTATGAGCCAGAGACACATAGATGTTTGGTTTCTGTACACCTTGGAATTGAGCATTTTCTTTTAATTGTTATAAGTGCTTACAATAAAAAAAATGTATTTAATTATTTTAATAACATAATTTAAAGTTTTGAACTGCTCGCCGTTTGATTTGCGCGCGTTAGTTTCCGGATATCACGAAAGAAAGTGTTGCTTTGAGGAAAGTGCATCACTTCCGGGGGAGGGAAATCGGCCCTTTGATATCTGACCGTGATGTTACAATGAGACTTTTGTGACATCGTCAATGGTGTGAATAAAACCTGTTTTGTAAAATAAATTTTCTTGGTTAGGGAACGTCCATGGTTTGATTTTTGATTCAATCTACTCTTATAAGTCACTATAAAAGCCACAAAAGGGCTTCCCTGTCAAATATCTTAAACACATTAACCTTTTGAAAAGTGTGTTAATGTACTGTATTTCAAACCTGTAATTCATTTTTTAACAGGTTAGACCAGTAGAGAGAGAGAGAGGAGCTATATAAGAGGGAAGCTTTACTTTGGAGAGGAGATTGGTACTGATGGTAAAAAGATGTTTTATGAAGCTTTGAACCCTATTGAACCACTTGGTCGAAAAAGGTTCAGTACTCAAAGGTTCACTCAGTTCACTCACTGGTGACATCTAGTGGATTTTCTGATCGATGTGGAGCTAAACGAAGCATTAAAAATCAGATACCTTTAATTGTAGGGCAGTGTGTTTTACATTTTCTGAACACAAGTTGTGGCAATTATTAAAATGATTTGCCAATAAAGAACGAAATTTCTTTGTTGTTTTTAATGTATGTTAAAATATTTTGACAATTTAATTGATGAATTATTAGAACAATGTTTGCAATTGTGCTGCTTGGAAATGATTTCAAAAACAAAGCGGGTAGAGCAGATGTTTTGAGAATAATGTATGGGGCAGTGGGCATGATTAAAGTGTTGTCTTTTAGTTTGTGTAAAAAAACAATGTATTGATATTGTGCTTGGATTTTTATTTATTTTTTTTTAGATGTATTACTGAATGATCCTTTTTCCACAGTAGATGGGCTTAAACAATATCTCCTTTATGAAACATCGTTCATATCTAGCATTTCATGTTGTTGCTGAAACAACCAAACATTTATGGTACATTTCTTTTATGTTTATAACGGCACTTTTATTGACATAATCCCACATTTTTGCCTTAATATTCATCATACCTTTGCATAAAGAAAGACAAGGATCTCTTGAACAGCACTGACAGTAACATCAATATTATGAAATTAGGATATTTTATTAATTTACCTTATTCTTTGGATCCATACAAAATATTTATATACTTGAGAATGCTTCCTTGGTGGCTCCATTACTGAATAATCAGCAATAAACACAAGTGCTATAGTGGCTCATATAACATGTTGCACTGAACAAGGAGCGTCTCAGAGTATCGCGCTAAAGTTTAAAATCTCACAGCTGATGTCAAGTGACGCAAGCTCTGGTCCAGTGCTTCACTGTAGCTAACCATTCGCGTTCAACACATGCTCACAGCCTCGTGTCGGAGTGAGCATCATTATAAGGATTGCAGTTTTTGGTGAGGATTGTGTCACTGTTCAACTTGAAAAATAAAAATTTGCCTTATCTTGACTATTGTCCCTTGTCCTCAACATTTTTATTTTTATTTACCTCGATTTATCTGCCTGTGTTTGTTTACATTCTGGTAACAATAGCCCATATATTGTCAATGAAGTTAAGTCAAGTGAGTTTGCTGGGCAATCAAGCAGTTATTCCATGGCCATTAGCCATAAATACAGTTCTGGCTTTGTGGGCAAATACTGTACAAAACCCTTCACTGAAACCCAATAAAAAAAAAAATGCTTTCTCTCGATTCTCTCAATTTTGTGTTACACCTGTTAAGTGTGAATCTGGATTAAATGTTATCCTGTGATTCTGCGTCAACCAGTTTGGGTACGCTTAAACTGCATTATGTTAAATGTAAAGTACGTCAGCATAAGCCACATGTCTATTTTTAAGAATCCCTTCAGGAAAAAAGTTGATTAAGTACAAACTGAATAAGTACTTAAAAACCAGAAGAAAATTGATTGTTGCATTTAATTGTTCTTTTTTGTACAATATTCTCCTATATTTTGGATAATAAACACTCAACTGTAACATAAATATACTTATTGATTAAGCTCTACATACATTTTTAGATAAATCTCAGGTTTAATTTCTAAACTACAGTTTAAGCACAGGGTAACACCCAAAATATTTTAAAAATTTAAAACGCTTTATAGGCAATTGAGGAGATTGTATGACAGAAGATTGAAATCCTTTGCATGGGCAGTGGGGCCTCAGCAGAAATATTGATTTATTCCTGACTCTAGGGACCTTATTATTGAACTTATGTGAGAACAGAATGCGGCGGCTTGCGCCAGGCTCTTATCACACTCGCAATCATACTTTAAGGGGAAGACTGAAATTTATGCAGAGGTTGACCAATCCGTCAAAATTATGATGCAGAACACAGTGTGTGTCTGTGTAAACGCGTTGAAGGTGTTCATGTCTTGCTCAAAAACAAATCTCAAAACACTCACGTAGTCCCTGCTGTCTGGCTCCATGTTCTCTGCATCTTCGTCACTGTCATCTTCTAAACTGCCATCTTTCAATGAGGAAGAAAGAAAGATAAACAACAGGCAAGACTAAGACGTAAATGTCAAGATGAGCAAAATATGGCAGTTCATCTTGGGATCAGAAGCAACCTGCTCTGAATTCAAAATCTTAGCTCTTTGATACAATCACACACAAACAGACATCTGGCAAATGCAGAAACAAACAGAAAAAACCTAACATTAATAGATAAAGGTACTCTGTGTTGTTATCTGAAATCCACTTGAGATTGTGGAGAAAAAAAGCTCAACCAGCAATGTCCCAACATGGATTCAAATGTTATTCTGATGATTTATAAATTCAGAGAATAGGCTTGCGTCATAATCCTGTTAATATAATGCTTATATTACAATACACCTTTTCAGCAGACAAAAGTTATCTCTTAAAGGTCACCTATTATGCTCTTTTAATGATTTTAATGGGACTGTTTGTCATGTCAACATATGTATAACATCATGAAAACAGAAGATGCTGTTTGTTTCTCATGACATCCTGGTATAAGGATCTATACAGCCCTTTTTGGTCCTAAATACAATCTGATTTAAAAATGCCTTTCATAAATGTGAATATTTTTGAGAGAGTGGTTTAGCTGATTTGTAATACTAACATGCTAAAACAATTTGTTCGCTTGTTTTGTGTATATAATTCACACATTTTGTTCAATGCTGAGATGGCTAGTGCATCAGAATCAGAAAGATGTTTGATGCCAAATGTACCTTTGTAGGTAATGTGCAGACACAGGTAAAGTAAATGTAAAGTGTAGCACAGGACAACAGAATATGGAGCGACTGGAAGTGTGCAGAGCCCACATCAGAGTCCTGCTGCTTGGTGCAATATTTAAAGGAAATATTTGAGAATGTTGATGGTGAAAGTGATGGGTTCAGGAGATGAATGGCCTGAGGTGTTTGGGGGTCTGTTCTTCAGCTGCCGCAGGAAGTTCAGTCTTTGCTGGGACTTCTTCACAATGGAGTCAACGTGGACGCTCCACTTAAGGTCCTGTGAGATGGTGGCTCCAAGGAACCTGAATGACTCCACTGGTGCCACAGAGCTTTTCATGTTGGTGAGAGTGTGTTAAGCTGCAGATTGTTCAATCTTTCAATAAATACTGGTCGGACTGCCCAGCAGGGTGTAATGAAAAAAAAAAGATTATTTGAAGTCGCTGAAACAAGTTCTTTATGAAAGCAAATCTTTTGGCTAGTTCACCCTGACCCAAAATCACATTACCATCAAATCTGGTCAAATGAATTGGATATGATGAACTTTAATTTTTTTTACTTTATGTGCATGTCAACCTATATCTGAAGACCTCCAAAATCAAATAAGAAACCTCTCAAAATCACAATATGGCAACTTTAACCATTTTTCAACAGCTTGTGATATAAACCTATTCATCAGAAATTTCCAAGAAATTTGATGATGATTACAAATTCAACAAAAATGAATTTAAAGCACACTAACCATGAATGTGTTTTCACCATTCATGCATACATTTATGACAAATCAATTTTCTAATACCATGTATATTGAGGTTTAACCTGAGTGTTTGATATTGTGAGGTTTGTACATACTTTCCATCAAAATTGTTTTTATTATATTACTTTAATTTATTTGTATTAAATATTCCAATCAATGTAAAAAAAAAAAAAAGCATTTATATTGATGTTTTAATTGAATAGCTTTCCCTGTTTACAGAACCACTTCTTTAATCATAAGTTGAGGCAGGCACTGCACAAACATATCTAAATGCATAAATAATTATACTGAAGCAATGAGCTGGAACTGAAATGTGGTAATTTTCTGGACATGCTTCACAGGCTTTAGTCTGAATCAGCGAAGTCAACTCAAAACATTATAGAATTACATCACTGCAATTTAACAATATCTCTGCCACAGCAAGAGACTGGTCACATTAAAAACACACAAAATACGATCTTGTAGATATTTGGTTCAGCGTGGGTGCAGAGTAAATTAACCGTGTGATAAATTATGATGAGTCATATATTTTAGAGTTAGGTTGTGAATTAATAAAAGCCCTTTTATGAGTACAATGATGCGTTATGGCAGTGTTATGAACATGTCAAAATCTCATTAGGGCTTTTAAACTTAATTTACAGTTAAAAGAAGCAGTTCCACAGCAAAACAGATTTACGTTGGGGAGTATTGTTTACATATCATAAATATACATAAAGTACAGTAGAATAGCCGGAGAATCTTGGTGGTGTAAAGAGATATTACAGTCGTAAGAATATAGATTACTATTTCATAGTCTGAGAGGAAAATAGTCTTGCTGTGAATTTATCAGACTCAGATTAATTCAGCTAAATCTGTCTGTTCATTTATTCAAAGCATTCTAGGTGGTTGTTTTTTTCTCTGTTAAATAATAAAGACACATTTTCATTTTATGGAATTAATTTTTTTATCCAAATTACAAAAAGTATAGCTACATATTGATTCAATCATCTGAGCCAGTTTTTCTGAGGTGTGTTACATATAAACCAGGGTTCCCAAACCTGGTCCTGGAGGCCACAGCCCTGCACATTTTAGTTGCAACTCTGCTGTAGTATGCATACTACTCTATCTTCAGCCATTCAGAGGACCCTAATTAGTGCCACAGGTGTGTTTTATGATGGTTAAACAAAAAAAGTGCAGGGCCAGGCCCTCCAGGACCAGGTTTGGAGACCCCTGGTATAAACAAACGTCTACAACTAAAATTTTCAAGATCAATCATCTTAAATGTGCAGCCCAAGTTGTTTTTAAAACACCTGACTTTTGCTTACAAAACAGTAACTTTGTCTGCTCCTTCCTTATTATACTCCTCACAAATTCCTGTGGTTATACAGTATAAAGAGCACCATCTTGTGGTACGGTCTAAGAAAGGCAGAAAATGTCTCAGCAGAACTTTCTCATTCACTGTCCCTGGCTGGTGGAATAATCTTCCCGAACCATAAAAACTGGAACTCTTTCAACTTTCAAAAATCTTTCATAAACAAACATTTTCTTAGAACTCCCTCTCTTTTAATGAATTACTTTAATGCTTTTTTAAACTGTTTATCTCCAGTAAAACTGGGATAGATGCAACCGAGATTATGTAGATATATAACAGAAAGCAGATATATAAGCACAGCAAATTGTGACACACAAAAGGGTTTGGTGTGAATGACTTACAAAACAAATCATTTGGGAGTTCCTTAGTAAAAATAAACGCATATTAAAGGATAACAATATTGTTGTTTTTGACCTAACATTTGTCAACCTGTTGTTGGACACTCAAAAAACAAATATTAAACTTTTGAAATCGAAACAGGCCAAAACAAAATCCTATAATATACAAAAAAATACTAACAATGACCGTCTAACTAACTAACTCACAACTACTATCAAATGTAAGAAATATATTTTTCTTGCAAGTAATTAAAATTGTACTCAAATTGTATACAGTACTATTAAAAGCCCGTTTTAATAAGCAGGGATGATCCTAACATAATAGAATTAAGAAATGGGCGGAAACACGTTTCACCCCACCGGGTATAAACCTCAACTCATCTATTCATTAAGATAAACAGATGATCACTCTGCTTCGGTCTCCGAAGCTCTCAGCTCCCTTCGCTCCAGATAAAAGCACTGGGAAACTCATTAGTGAGAAAGGCCCAGCAGGAAGAGTTTTGGGTCTGGGTCTATAAGCAGAAGTGTATGAAATTAGTGTGTAAAATCCTGTGCATTCTTTTAAGAGGAAGTGAGGTATAACCAAGCTCTGGTTTCGGATATTTATAATACGTGCAGACCAGCACATTTCAGTTTAGTCCTCAGCATCCATGATGTCATTGCCAAGAGTTGCCAGGGCAACCTATTCAGACCTTTGTGCAAAACAAGTGTGTGCATGAACTATTCGTGGGTCGGCAAAGAACAATCCACTGGCCACATGCCAAGTATTACTTCCCTTTTTTGTCTTCATTTAGTCTGTGTTCCGCTGCGGTGTCTCTGCCCTTATTTAAAGCGGACATTTGAATCTGATGATTTAGTCAGAAAGAATCTCAGCCGTAAATGCAGAGGTGGATAATTTATGCACCTTATTTCCATACAAAGCATGACCGTAAAAAAAACACATGCATGTCATGGTGTCAGGGCCTGAGAATCTTTTTGTGAAACGTGGCATTGACCAGACCATAGCATTTACATATTTCTATTACTTAATACTTAGCCTTGTATTATTTCAGAAGCTTTAATGGTTTTTAAAAAATGCAAGCATTTTTCTGTAAAAAATATATTTAATATAAAATGTTTGTGTGTGCATGTGCGTGTTTATAGAGATGCAGTAATATGGAGATTAAAACTGACAAAAAGAAAACTACAAAAAAAATATTTCTACAGTTTGTACTGAAAATCTCAAACAATTGGGCGCTGCTCTCTTGTTAAAAGTTTAGCATACACTGAGCTACACTCTATGACCTCCTGACACAGAAGAATAGTCTAAGAGCGAGACTGAATACTTTCAGGAGGACGCAATTAAAGTCTATTTATGCAATGACAAAGTCAAATATGACCCTATACATTCATGACCAATGTAGGCTTCATTCAAGCAGCAGGTGTTAATGCTCAATTCAGATTTTTTTTTTGTGGGGGGGGATTATTAATTTTTATTATATTTTTAAATTATTAATTGTATTTGCTTTCATTACAAATATTATGTGCCTGCTTTCCATCTTCTCTGTGACTGAAATGTGGCTCAAGTGTGACGCGCATAAGCAGAACAGGACAGTCCGTTACCCAAAATGGTCCACCTCTTTGCACTCTTGTGGCTTTGTTGATGCAGAAGACCAACTTATCAGTACTAACTAGTTTAAAGAAAATCATTGAGAATGTAAAAAAAAAAATAAGTAAAACCAGTGCTCCAAATATGTCTCAGATTGTCTTCTTGTAATGATTCCAGTAAAAGTGAAGAGGCCTGATGACTCAAAAAATCTTATCAGGACTACATAATGGTAGGCTTTAATAATAATAATAATAATAATAATAATAATAATAAACATAATAATACTAGTAGTAGCAGTAATAATAGGAACATAGCCTAACACAGGATTACAAAAGTAATCTATGTGCTTTCCCCAACATTACACTTCAGCAGAGCAAGGTTTCAGTTACTCAGAAAACTAATTGCACCTTGTTAAATACCACTTAGTAAAATTGTGGCTGTTTGATACTACTTTGTTAAAATTGTGACTGTGAAATACTACTTATTATGGAAGAACAGACATTTACCATTTTTACTATGAATTGGTTTTCATAATCTCATCTATTCCTCTAGCAATTTTATGGTAAACAATATAACTATACATTCCCACAAAAAAGGATGATGTATGACGTGCGAGAGACTTTCTTAAAATTTTCTACAGAGTGTCCTCTACAGTTGTGACATGTACAGCCCAGAGTGAAATGCTGAACAAGCTGGTACTAGTGGATTTCACTTACGGAAGAAGAGGCTGAAAAGAGTATTTCAAGCATCTACCCAGTGATGTTTTGACACTTTTGAGCTTTCGTCAACCTCTGAGCCCCCGTTTGACCACAGATTTTTTTTTGACAGCATCTTTGCATGTACAACTATGAAGTGAGCAAATCCTTCTTACATCACAATTCAAATGTAAAAATATTTATATAGCTCTGTTTTGGATTTGCTTTAAAGCAGCTTCTCAAACAAGAGGCCATATATGGATTGAACAGAATCTAAATTACAATTAACATTAACTACTCATGCAGGGTAATAATAGAACTACAATATAGATTGACTTAAGAATCATGGAGCTCCTTTTGATATCAGAAAAAAATAATTATCCTCGTTCAATCAACAAAGACAAGGTTAATAAAAGGAGGTAAAAAGAGTTGCACTCATTAACATGTTTCTTTAAGCCTAGTTTGTGGGAAAATAAAGGTTCCAACAACTAAAAACAGTATTCAGAGTAAAAAAAAAAATCTTGATTGTTTTTTTTTACCAAAAAAAACCCAGGTATATATAATTAGGAAGAAATTACTCGTCAGTTTAAATCAACAATTCATTCATACTTATAAACTTTACTTTACAATCCCTAAGGTAGCAGTATATGGTAGTTTTATATCTACCCCATATAACTTTCCAATAGGAATTCATGTTTAACACAATTTAATCCATATTAGGACTTGGTGAACCAGCGTCGAAGCTTTGCAAACCATTTTTATTGACTGATTGATTGATTGATTGATTGATTGATTGATTGATTGATTGATTGATTGATTGATTGATTGATTGATTGATTTACAGTGCACAATATATTTGACAGGTTCAGAGAGCTTTTGTGCTTTTTTTCATGAAATTTCCATTGTTTATGGAAACTTCATTCAAGTGTATACAGTCCTAGTTATTCCAAACTCAAAATACACCACAATTTGATAACAGTATACATCATGTTGCCACTGGAAGAACTTTCCGGACTCGTTAAACACCCGGTGTCTATGTGACAACTAATTTGGCCTGGCTGATAAGGAATTTGTCAGGCTCCAATGGCTAGAGCTCAGTGTGTTAAGGCTAAATATCTCCAGTGGGACAGACTCTGTGTTCCTAGCGGACAGACTCTGAGAGGAGACTAATAGCAACTCTCGGGTGTTTGGCAGCATAATAAAGAAGCTTGCTTACAAACTCTTACCGTAAAGTCCTACACCAGCTTCCCAGTCGTCGACAGGCCTCCCTGGAAGGGGAAAGCTGTAGGCACTCTTATCTGAAGTCAGAGGAAGAGGGTTTTTGGGATTGCACTTCCTCATCAGCTGGATGGCCGGCTCCACCAGAGACTCTAGGCCTCTCATGCTGAGACAGGTCTTTAAATCAAATGCAACCACATGTAATCTTCAAGCAACATTCCAACTGGATCTAATATGCAGCACAAGTTAAAAAGTCTGCCTTTTTATAGCGCATTAACAGATTTGGAACATATGGTAATGGCTAGGATGGTTTACTGACCAATAAAAATCACTGTGTGATTCAAAGAGACTGATTAAAGCATTAGCAACACAGGAATGTAATTACAGCATGCTAAACATGCTGGCTTGACAAGCAACTATGAGAATAAATAATGAGCAGTAGCTTCACCTGAGTGGTTTGGAAGAGAAGGGTAACACCATCTTCGGAGACAATGGCATCCCTCCCCACAGCTGAGTTGGCAGCACAATGAAGACAACACAGTAGTGCTTTGCGAATAGGAATGTTCTTAAGGTCGCTGTCATTATTGTGCCAGTCTTCATGCAGCTTCAGAAGATCTGCAATGTAGCCTTTAGCCACAGCGCTTCTGCAGTTATCTTCTGTAGGCACAGTTAGTATTTTTTGTCAACTGTTGACTCTTTTCTGATCAAAGGTTTGAATTAAAGCACATTTTATTCAACTGAGTGATTAATGAAAAATCTATTAATTGCTACCACTGGTTGATCAAATCTACATCTAACTGTAATTGCTCATTACCGTAATTGTTTGTCTGGGTCATAATGTACCAGACACAAGAAGCTTGTAATTGTTCTTCACTTTTTCCAAAATTTGGCCCAAAAGTTAATGAATCTCCATTTAACAAAGAACACAGTGTCCTCCAAAATGTATCAGAGGATTAATGCTATTTTACAAGCCACCATGTTAGAAACAGGCTAATATGAAACGGATCAAGTTCTTTTTAAATACTACACAGTTGTACCATTTCATAATAAAAAGATGACGAATGATAACTGATCATTTAAGGCATTTCAAAAGAGTACACCAACACAGGGGTGATGGAAGGGAGCAAATGCATCTGACTGGCTCTCAGTGTGGCAGAAAAGGTTAAATGAGATCAATAATTAGATGGCATAGAAAAGAGACTACTCTGGATGAAGATGTAATTCGTGTTCTATAGGCCAGTGACAGCAACCTGTAGCTCTCACAATGTGATCATTTTGTTTTGAACAAGATACAATCACAAGCAAGGGTCTAGTTCTAGTAAACATTAAGACACTGATGACTCCATTATAGCAAAGCAATTTGAGGTCATGTGCAGTGTTGCTGGCATCAATAATAATCCAAAGGTCTTTGCTGGCTGTAAAAAATCTATTGATTTTTTTTCCCTCACAGTAATATGTTCAGACAAATATAGCATCATTAAATAAATATAAACACAATTAAAGGTGTTGTTTAACATAAAGCTTTACTCAAGGATTTTTTACTTTCTAATTGAACTGAAAGGTGAAAATAAAACATAACTTTTTCATCTGGGACTTGCTTTGCGGATAACTATGAGACATTTAAAGTTTGGTAAGTAGCTGTTTTCTATTCATAACAATTAAATTGAGGTAACGCCTGCAAGTATTCACTCTTGTGACTAAAACCCTTTTTATGATTTCACACTTTGATTTTAGGAGTCTTCTTCTTATACCTTACCCTTATTTTTACCTGTTTTTCTAATGACTCTTGTGATTTGTGCAGTGAAATTTACATGATTCAAATCTGTGTAATTGTTAGACCCAGTGGATTTTGATTGGATGCTGAATGTTGGCATGAAAAAGAGAGTTTCGATAAACATGAATTACAGTTAATAAAAAAAATACATCCGCCTTCTCTTGAAACTCTTCCTGCTGAATCCAACACCTGCTTCCTGCCCCCTCGATCCCATCCCTTCTCACATTCTACAAACCATCTCACCTACCATCACACCTGCCCTCACTCACATAATCACCTCCTCGATCTGGCATTTTCCCTAAAACTTCAAGCTGGCCAGAGTCACCTCTTATCTCAAGAAACCTACATTCAACACATCACTGGTGGAAAATTATAGATCTGTCTCTTTGCTACACTGGAAAACTCATTGAGTGGGTCACCTTCAATCTACTCTCTTCTTTCCTGACTCAGAAAAACAAGCTCGATGACAACCAATCAGACTTCAAGAATGGACACTCAACTGAGACAGCTTTGCTGTCTGTAATGGAAGCAATGCGAGGTGGCAGGTCTAACTGCATATCATCTGTCCTCTCATGTCTGGACTACTGCAACACTCTCCTAGCAGGACTTCCAGCAAACGCGCTTAAACCTCTGCAGATGATCCAGAACTCTGCAGCTAATCTTATCTTCAAGGAACCGAAGCGAGCTCATGTCAGTCCCCTCTTCATCAGTTAAATTCAAATCGCTGATACTGGCGTACTAAACCAACCTCCAAATCAGCCCCTGTTTACCTCCACAAGCTCATACACTCCAACACGCCCTCCAGAAGCCTGGGCTCAGAGAAGGAACGTCAACTCATGGTTCCTTTCCACAAAGGCAGAAAATCTCTTAGCAGAACCTTCTCTTTCACTGTCCCTGGCTGGTGGAACAAACTCCTTGAACCAGTCAGGAAAGCAGCAACACTAACAGCTTTCACACTAACTCTCCTCTTCAGGGAGCACCTACTATAAAAAAAACTTTCTTTTCTCATCCTCTGTCTTTATCTTCTTCCTTTATTTTCTTTCTTCTATGGTTTATTGATAATTTCTATTAGGAGCAAGCTGAGATAGACTTTGAACGGTGTAACAAATTGCATATTGTCTCTCCCCTACTGTAAGTCACGTTGGACAAAAGTGTCTGCCAAATGCATTAACGTAAATGTTAATGTAAATGAATCCAGTTAATACTGTAAATCTAATAGATATTTCACACCATAAATGAAAAAGTGTGAGAACTTGAACATGATGAAAGTGAACGGCTCTGTACTGTCACATTTCCTCAAACTTACAAAAATTTGCTCTCGACATAAAATACATCATAATAGTGCCTCTTTAAGAATGGTTGAACAGGAAGTAATTACCGTTAGGTTTTATATAATGTTAGCTTGTATTCAAATCCATATAATAAATAATTTGTATTACCATCCAACCATTCATATCTTGATGTCTGCCCTTCAATTAATTACTCACATTAGTACATGTCCATTCATTTATCCAACTTATGAACATTATACAGCAGCCTGTAATCCCTCTCTTGATTTCTGTATTCTCATCCATTTTGCAACCACTGTCTCAATCGTTCAGTCTGTGAATCCATGTATATATGTTTTCATAGAACTATGAATCCTTTGGGCTCATTAAACCAACAACTGCATCTATCAATCAATCCATTCTGTTGTAAAAAATGCAAATGTGTTCAATACATCTATCCATGCATCGGATCTTCATTGATTGGGTCTATTTAAAGGTCGCATGCTCAATTGTCTCATATGTCGCCACCTGCTCATCCATCTTTTTGTTTTATACACTGTTGGATTTTTTTCACCTGGATATAAAACCAGGGTTATCTGATAGCTGAGTTTTCGTTTTGACATTTCAGACTCGAGTATTCACAGATTCTCAGATAATCCTGGTTATTCAGAATATTTCTTCTGTTCATGTATATGTGTTTACATGACGAGCAGGAATATGAATATGTGAATTAGTCAGCTGCTAAGTGGCAACTAAACTGGGTCTGTTTTTACTACACCCTCAATATTACATGTGTGCAGTAAAATATAGAGAATTAAATTGACTCTGTTCTGAGTATATTTGGTCCTACTCTGTATAGAATTCAATTACCTTAAAGATTGTTCTTTGTGAATTTGACAACAAAAATTCATATTTAGCATAGAGTAAAACAGTTCTGTAAAGACTTGGCTCTATGGATGATTACAGAGGGTTTTATATATATTTTTAACTCAGTTTGAGAGTTATTTGTCCAATATTCAGAGTGTATTTGGTACTATTCTGGATAGAGTTCATTTTACTCTAGTGATTTTACTGTGTAGCTGTGATGACCTGCATGGCATTAGGGTCAACATGAAGGTAAAATACTACATATAGAGGTATAAACTTGTTTGAATGTGGGGTTTAGAACGCTCATTATCATTTGCGCATAGATGTACATCAGTAAAATGACAAACATATGTAATCCACCCATCCCTCCATCCATCTGTTCACTAATTTACCCTTATTTATAATTGGCTTATGGCAAGTACAGGCCACAAGAATACTAGTTGAGTTTGCTAGGTGATACGGAGAAGCATACTAGCTGAGCTTTCTGAGAAAGGTGTCTGGGACCAGGAAGCAGCGTGCACAATTATTGTTTTTCCCGAATTGGTTTGTAACTAACCTTATTAGTAAATAGAGAAGTTCATTGAGTCTATATAGCAAACGATCTAGCTAAACTTGTGTTTATTTAAATGTCTATCTGTGTTCATCCAAAGTTCATCAAAGTGAAACGTACTCATAACCACCTAATTTCAGTTTCATATCACCATTCGAGGGAATGCCCTCCCACAACCCTCCCTCCATCTATACTATCCCCGCCATCATGATCAAATAAGATATTTGAATTGGTATCTCTAATTGTGCTGCAATGTCTGTTTGCTCAAATAATTTGTGCTTTTATAGTTATAGTTTTATAGTTATATTAAACAATATTTAAAAGGTCAACCAGAGGTCACTGGCTCCGCATCATGCTTTAAACACAAGAAAACCAAATGAGTGGGTTGTGCTGCCAGAACTTGTGTGTGCTGCAAAACATTATAACAACAAAAGTTTTAGGTTTCACAGTGATGTCAATCATCTCTATAACAGTCTTTAGAATGGATGGATCTCTGAGAGCAAAAGAGGAGGCGAGAGACCTTACAGCATAAATGAAGTTTATTACCTCATAAACTAATAAGTCTCAAGCCCGCACAAGGATAATGCAAAGTATTCTGACAAATTTTACAAAAATTTGAGTAAGGTGAGGGGCTATTTTCATCAACAATCCAGTTGTTCCCAGCTGCATGTCTATCAATTAGCATTCATCTATAAGCTCCATACTAGTCAATTCAACTGTCTATCCAATCATCCATAGGATTTATTTTAGATTCACTGTTTGTCTTCCGCTGTACTCTCTTTACAGTATTGAACAAACATTACTGAATCAATGTTTGAAAGCCTTGTTTGCTAAAGCACAAAAAAGAATTTCCATTCTCATTGCTTTAAAAGAAATCCTCTAAACCTTACATTCAACTGCTTTCTCCATAAATCTCTCACGCCAAAGAGGGGCAGAGGGTTTCGTACGAGAGACTCAGACCCCAAAGTCTCCTTGCTTCTGATGAAGCAGTTGGAAGGCAGCCAGTCGCACTGTGCACTCAGTGAATCTAATGGAGGCCATGACTGAAAGGAGAGGGAGTGTTTCCGAAATGAAGGTCAATGCTGTTCACGTCCAACAACTCGAAAGGGAATTACAAAAGGATAAGGGAAAAAAAGAACAACACTTTTATGTTTCTAGTACAAGACTTTTTTGGAAGTAGTCTTAGGGATCATTTTTAACCAAAGGGAAGCTGCAATTTTAATGTGTGTTTTATGGACCTTCTTTGCTTGCTTGTACCTATTCTGAACTCCCAGTTAGATTTGATACTGTAGTTCCATGACTTGCAAAAAATACAAACATAGTAAAATATTGATGTCTGGGATGCTTTCATCATGCCTGGGCTTATAAGAGTTTTTGGGCTGATAATGTAGCCTGAACTTTTGTAGGAGTTTCTATGCAAACTTCAGAACAAGGCATCAGAAAAAAATGTCAATCTACTGATGACTCAAGAGATTCATTCTCCTATATAGAGATCTGAAAATGTGACAATACTTCTATAGACATCACTGGAGGAAATACAGCCATGTTAGATGATTATCAACCTCTCGTCATGCCCTCCAGAGAAATTAAAGGCACACAGACAAAGGCAAAGACATCTTAGCTTTGCCCCATGGTGGAGAATTAATTGCAGCATTGCCGGCCAGACGTGGCTCTTGGAGAGAAAGCTCCTAAAAGCCCCACAGAGCATTACGTTATTCACAAGCTTGCTGACTGCATAGCTTCAACAGGTGCAGTGGTTGTGTTTCTCAATTGCAGGGAGCAAAGCAAGACACACAGAGTCACAGTGACCCCTGCAGGACAGCAGACAAACAGCATTTAATGTTTGCTGGTATTAAGGGTATATGTTGAATTTGATTACTGCATCTTGAGCATGGAGAAGGCGTGCTGCTTAAAATAACAAAATACTTAATATAAATTTAATTTTAAGGGAATTTTATTTTAACTTTGGAACTTTATTTGAAATGAACGCAATTAGCCATGGTGGTACACTATACTTGTCAGCACTCTTCTATTTAGCATGTTTTCCCATCACAAACTTAGAGTATATTTTCCATGCACCTCTTTCCTGTCTCTGTATTCAGGTCTTCATCCAATGTCCAAAGGTACAGACTCTAGTTAGTTTAATTCAATTGTGAATAAGAGACAACGAGGAGTGCATGGTCTTGTAATGGATTGGTGACCAGTCAAATGTAAACTATGGAACATAAGATAAATTGATTATATTGAAGAGCTACTTTAATATAGTATGTGGTAAAACGAGAAAATTTTATTATAAATGCAACTAATCTTGTCTTATTTAACTTCTATCATTTCAACACAAAACTTTTCTAGTACGCACAACACATTTTTAGTATAACAAGCATATGTTGGCAAATACAAACTGTCTGACATGTTCAAAATACATGTGATTTACTGCTCCTAATCAACCCTTATCACACTATTTGATATGAAACTTACTTGAGTTTAGCATTGCAGCAAAGGCATCAGCAGCTGCCCTGCAAAAAAAAGGGAAAACAAATCTGACATTAACAAATGGATCTGAGTCGTATCACATCTGCAGTTGTATCATGCATGTACCATTCCATACTTAATGCCAAATACTGCTGGCACACGATCAAAAACAATCCGCTCCAGCAGTTTGGTGGAGAGTTGGCTGCAGTGCTCAAAATAACTATAAAAAAACATTCTGTGTGGTGTCTAGTGTTGATTGGTGTTTAAATTGCAGCAGCAGAGCAGTTGGTAGAGTTTCTACCAATTCCACTAACTCTAATATCATTACGCTTTAAAAGAGTAATTAAAAATGGGTTTAGAAATTATTATCAATCATCATTAATTATCATCAGTCTACTGTCTTAAAAAGAAGAGGTGAACACAATTTGTTTTGTAAGGTTGAGAATTGGAGGTCCCCTCATCAATCTGTGGTGTTTATTCTAGCATACAGCTATAACGAAACTGTAGGGGTCTTCTCGTATGCTAAATCTTCAACTTCAAAGGGTTCAATCAGGACTGAACCCCCCCAACAGTGACTCTTGCTTTCTCAATCAACTAAAATATTCCCAAAGGTATATCATAAAACTGTTTCATGTCTGGTATAATTCTAAATGTTTTGGAGTTTTGCAATTTTTTTGTATTTCACAGAACTAGAATCCCTAGTTTTCTAGAGGTCATTGCTCTAGTGACTTCAACTTCTCTGATGCTCTCTGGAGGAGATTGGTCTGATGAGGCTTTCAAAGGCAGACGGCAATCAGGCCCTTTTGTCTCTGAATTGGTCCATGATGGAGAGTTTTAGATTAATAAGCAATAGCATTGGAGTTGAGAATGATTGATTTCAAATCAGATATAGACAAGAACTCTTTATTTTTATACATATTTTAAAAGTTGTACCTTTATTGAAAGTGTCAACTTAATTGAATGACCTAATGTATCCATTATAAAGTTCTTACATTTGTTTAAAAAGCCCTTCATGGAATGTCACCATTGTACATTGCTGATCTTTTAACTGTGTACACGCAGACACTTTCAATGTGCTCGGCCAGTAAATAAACAACTACTGGCCCAGTAGCTTGCTGTTCAGCACTTTGGACAACTCTATGCTGTGATGAGGCACTATAAAAATAAAGATTATATGATTGATAAATTAATGGATGTATGTTTCTTTACCCATTCAAGTAAAAAACTTAAACAGTTTGTTGCGTTGACTGTTGGATAAACCCAACTTAAACATATTATCGTATTACTCTGCACCAAAAATCTCTGTATTTCCATAAATCCCACCACTCTCAGCCCTATTCCCAAAATCATAGCGCTATTACTGGCTACTTTTGAAGCCAGAAACATGTTCTTCTTGTGCAAACCACACAATACATTAACACACCTCAAATTTGAAATCAACTATCATCTCATTGTGCATCTTGTGAATCCTGGCTTCTTTTGTCCTGGAAAAGCTGTAGATGTATGCCTTTGTGTGTAAAGATCAAATCAGACTTCTTTGTGCCATACCCATGAAAAGCATTATCAAGCCAATTTAGACTCTATCAATCGACAACTGGATCATTTGGGCTATCTTTGATAAGGGTCACACCCCTGCAATGGGTATGAACATTATCACTGCTACTGCCATTGAGAAAGGACACAAAGATCAATGCGAACATTGAGTCTGTTCAAAACAAATGCACAAAGAAAAACACCACCCATTATCCTCATGGGTATTGGACCCTTGCCTTTCAGCTACATGTGTTTTATTTTCAGTTTCCATCATGTTCAACTACACTAACACAGACAGTCAACATTATCCCAGCAGAAATGTGTAGAAGCTTATCTTTTTATAAATTAACATTTAATTTGAGAGGTTGTGGCATTGAATATATGTTCAATGAATACAGAAGAAAGCATCCAATGGACGTAAACATGTCAGAGAACAGCTGTTTAGATTATGCACCTACAATAAAAGATGGACAGAATCAACTGATTGGTTGTAAAGGAAAGCTTGTGTTATTTCTCAGCCATTTATAGCTCTCTAAGGTGGTGCAACATGAACAAAACTTAATGCAACTTTTGCTTGTGTATTGACGAGACACATAACACTCAGGTTTCTTCAATGCTTTTACTTTACTCCAATCAGCAACACATCAAAACTCTATTTTTTTTACTCCAATTGATGTGTGGTTCACATTAATACTCACTTTTACTGCCATTCATGGCCCGTTTTGTATACCTGATTCACATTACACTGACGCTACATCTCCCCTCATGCCCCACCACTGTAATTGTTGTGGAAGATAGCTGTTTTAATTATTTATTTAAACAAATTACTAATTTGTATGTAATGTCATTGGACATTGATAAGGAGAATTCAGACAAGACCCTATAAGACTCTGCATGTGCCCTGCTGAGACTGCCGCAACCACAGCAGCCCCTGAGACTGCATGTCTGCAGTCAGACTCTACTCAGAGCTGCTCAGAGCTCTACTAAGAGACTTGATCCAAAATATGCAGTGGATGAAAATTAAAATGCCTTCTATTGGTTAGTTGTTTTGCCATAAACGAAAGAACAGCAACTCATAGGTGAGAGCTCCATTCTTTGATCCATCTCTTTGGAACAAGAAGCTTGCAACAGTTTTCTTTTCTGCAGACAGTCACACCAACAGTGATGAGCCAGTCTCTCCTTTTGGGGTGGGGATGTATCATTGGTCAACTTAAAGTAACAAAATTTAACAAAATAAGTAGCAGTTTGGGAAAAAAAGCTAATTCAAAAGAATATAAATAAATACCATAATTACAAAACATACATACATACAAACATACATACATAACAAAATCTGTTAGCTAAACTCTACTGCAAGTCAAATTCACAAAACAGAGGCAAAGCAAGCCGAATAATCCTTAATGGAAAGACCACTGAGAAACAAAAAATGTTTGGCTTTTCTAAAGCAGAAAAATAAGATAAAAGGAACAAAGAAAACCATTATTACAGGGGATGAAAAACAATAGAAGTAACATTATGAGACAATTGGCAGACCTGTGTTGAGGTGAGTCTTCAACTTTTCCCTCACTCACTTTCTCATTCTTTTTGAGTGAGATGAATCTTGGAAACATTATTGACTTATAGCAGTATGTCCTCAGACCCCTGCAGAGCTCTACATTGTTAAGTCTCCATCGCAGAGACGACATGTCACTGACTGTGCTCTCTTGCGGTTAGTGAACACTGAACAAACAGCCCAGCAGTGGAGCAAACACCAGCTCACTGACGCAGAACTGATCTTCAGGACAATGAGAGGCTTCATGGAGAAGAAAGAAAATCACAACTGTCAGGCTTTTTGAGCCATGCAGCTATTAATGCAAACAACAACATTCTGCAATTTTAGTGGCTGGCAAACACCATTGTTTCCCCAAGCAAGCAGATTGTCGCTTCTTTAAAATGACATGTGGCATCCGTCGGTGCGACTATAGCATCAGTGCGCAGATGTTCCCTGGCGAGGCTTTGCTGTCAGCAGAAGCCAAAATACATATTTGAGACAATCTGGGAGATCTGTTGATCTGGTCTGCCTGTGCGCTAAGGTTTTTTTCATACTAATATGAGTCAACACAGAGAAACTTGAATATACTCTCCAGAACCAGGTAAAGACTCAAGGGACGCTATGAAACTAATGTTTGTATTAAAGACATAAGTGCTTTAAAAATCATGACCAAAAAAATAAAATTTTATACAAATATAAAATATTATGAGACAGATTCTTGCAGATTCTAAAAATTAAGCTCAGAGTCAGCTCCATTTGGCATACTAGCTATCCTGCAGTCAAATGTGCTGTCCTGGGACAACTGACCAGGTGGGACAAAAACTAGTACTCAGAAACTAAAATGTCTTGGGAGAAAAATCTGATTCCCTTTCTTTCTCAGCAAACATACCCCACTGAGGTTTGAGCGTCTGTCTTGGTTTGTTTGGCCATGAGAGCTGACTGTTTTCCTTTTGACTTCCAACATTTGCAGATTGTTGTGGTGTGAATGTATCCATACTTTATTTCTATTAAGTGTCTTATACTTAAATAAATTCATTTTTGTACCATTGGATTCTTCCTTGGTTGCACTTTTAAATCAATACGTTGTCTGAATATTTCAAAACAAAACTTACATAAACTCATTGACTGATTTACTTAAAAACAGGATCATTGTATTATTTTAGTACATGAGGCAATTTCAAGTAGTTGATTCCATCCTATTATTTAGTAAAATAAATAGTCATTAGACTTTATGACACTGGGAATTGAAGTTTAAACTGACCACTCCATTTTGCCAAAGACTCAAGCAATTAGTCATAAAAACTAATCTCCTTTATAGTCTCTTTGAGAGCTAGCCAACTGTGGCTCATTTTCCTTCTAAAGAGTTGTTCATTGGCAAAAGTTTAAGTGAAGCATCAGTGTCCAATTGATGGCATTAGCAATTAGTGACCCAAGCTGCTCTTGACTCGGAACTAAAGACTACAGCAAATCAATGACTTGACTAGAGGAAGTTCATATGATAACCTAAAGGTCCTCTCTTGTAGCTTAGCTCTGAGGGCACAGCATTGTAATGCAGATAAACTCAAATTAAACAGGTAATGCTACATTTAAGTGACCTGGATTACACCCTATCTACATGAGTTTTTTGGCCCAGTGCATATGCAGATTTTCCTGTCTGGTGAGTCTTTGAAAGAATTCCCACTAGGCACAGGGGGTATAATGGAGGAAGGGGCATGTAATTGGCTGGCATTCTGCTGGAATCTGCTCTCCAGATAAATTTGGTTAGATTCACATTACTCGTAGAGTAAGATTAAAAGTGGAAATGCGTCAAAGCAACTTCAAAGGTGCTACCTGACAATGATATAAGCTTTGAAAATGTATGATATAAAAGTCAGAATGGCAGTCAGCAGTCAACATGGTTTAATAGTACAATGATAAAAGCAAAAAAAAAAAAACCTCATAGAACTCATTTGAAGCCTTCAAAGTAAGCTAATGGTTACTGTTGCAAGTCCACAATGCAATATTAAGAATTATGGTTGTCAATGAACATGTTTGTGTGTTTTCATCCAATAACGTAAATGAGGAGAATATGAGGTCGATCAGAGTTAAAACTATATTGGTCTAGATATATAGCCAATTTTTCCATAATGTTACCTATGATACCAACATGGGTGGGCATAAGCTCTCCCCTGGACCTAAGGTTAGCTTCTGAGTTTTCAGTTTTTAAATCTGACCAAAAAAGTCATTTTTAAGCTCTCATTTGACTTGTATTGGGCAGGTAGGTAACTGTCTCTGGTTTTAATCCTGTAAACTTGAGTTTTTAAAGTGGCCTGGACAACAGCATTGCTGTAGTGTGGCGCTAGATAAATACACTTGGATTTGATTTTATTGGATGTATGCCAGTATTCATATCATATGAATGATTGTCTTTACTTTTCTTATTTTATTGTCCTCCTATGAATCAGTCAACTATATTGACACAATTTAAGATTTAAGCAATCAGAATGTTACACATTTTCAATTATATATTTAAATTATGCTAAAAACATAATAATCAAAACTTTAATCATTAATATTTTAAATTTCCAAATGAACATAACGTCTATGTTATATGTGCATGGTTTGCAGTACAGTGGTAGACATGTATCCTCTCATGTGCTTAATGAACACTACCTCGGGAGTTAAGAAATCACAGTTCAGATGAGGACTTGACCTGCTCTGTTCAGTGTCAGGCCTCACTCAATAATGGCTGCACACTTCACTAGGGAATGCTCTT
This sequence comes from Danionella dracula, assembly GCA_900490495.1. NCBI lineage: Eukaryota > Metazoa > Chordata > Actinopteri > Cypriniformes > Danionidae > Danionella > Danionella dracula. Next base: position 23,865,053 of record UELW01000111.1, read on the forward strand.
ACCATCACAATCTCTGTTACTCAAGTACTATTAACTTTAGTAACCAGTCTAGTAACTTCCAGTCAACACCTGCAACCTCCATTAACAAGCATAGCCATATAAACACTACAAATAAGATGTGTGCTGAATTTACATTTCCAAATGCTGCATGGCTATTATTTAGAATAATTGCAGACATTTGGTACCACAGTCAAGTAACGTTGTAATTTTAGTTAGCTAAAACCACAATTCTATTTATATAATTGGTAAAAACTCACCTTGCTGAAAATGAGCAGAAAAAAGGATGCACAATTTTTTGCAATGGTTGAAAAGAAAACACTTTAAGGAGAGTGGGGGAGAAAGAGAAAGACTCCACAAGGCTTTGTCACCTCGCCATTTTGGACAAACAAGCTCAGCCTTGGAGTAAAAATACTCAGAGCTTCTTCCATTTCAGCTCTTTGACATTAGGATTATGCAGTGACCTTTAGAATAACAAGGTGAGCAGGGCTGCAGCTAGACAGGAGAGAGATCCACGCATTGTTAAGAACCTTAGTTCAGCGTCAAACTTCTGACCTTCTGCTTTTTGAAAAATCTGAAACCATTGCAAGTCAATTTATTCAAGTATTGTGTTTGTGTGTCTATGTGGGTGTGAGGACGATTTGTATTTGTTATAAGTGATACAAAAAAGCAAAAAATATCAATCAGCATGACGTATACAATTTTTGATTGTACATCTCATAACTCAACAGTTATTTATAGATAAATATTTGCTTGAAATGACTATTTCAAATGTAAAATATGAAAATTTCTATAACATCAAAATTCTATTTTATCATCTTTATCATATTTTTCAATAACATGGCATTTGTTTCATTTTTTAAACATGACACTGTGCTGCATTGAGATTACATTACAAAAACAAAATTATTCTTTTTGTAAAAGAAAGCTGTTTAATGCTCTCGCTGAAACCTTAAAGGAAACATGTCAATGTTGGAAGAAATTAGAAAAGTTACATTAAAAAGTCAATCTGCTGATAGATGATAAAAGTTCTGACCACATAAACTTTGGTTAGGTCCCAGAGGAGATCTCACTTGTGAGGGACTATGAACTCCGAGCACTTTGGGCTGTTGACACAAGGGCGAGCACACACATTACACGGCAGACACTTATGCCATCTTGTCTGCCATGTAACACAGGGAACTGGGAAAATCCTACATTAATGAAAAAAGATACTGCCAAGCCAAAGTTGATTATTGTAGTGTAAGTTGTGACCCCCACAAGTGGACATTCTTCTTACTTTCTGAGTTGTCTTTCTTTGAATTGCGTTATTTCAGATATCCCCACAAGTTGATGTTGGTGAGCACTAGGCTCAGAATCTCTTTGATGCCACCTTTTAGACGTATGAGATTGACCAAGCTTTTGTCATATACAAAATGTCACAGAATTTGAGAATTTGTTTAGTTTTTGTTTAAAAATCACACTTTTTCAATACACATGATGGATAATTTATGTTGTTGATCATATGCCTTTGTGTTGTTTCCAGGAAGGCGGAAGGATGAAATATGGATACATATAACAAACCAGGACATTTCAGCAAAGCAGGACTTCAGGATACTTGAAGTCTTTCCAACTTTCCGTACCAAACACATCAGGCGAGTAACTAGCGCTCTGCTAGTGTGACGTCTGAGACTGAGACTGAGACTAACCAAGTAAATGCTTGCTTTTGAGGTGCAAAGCACCAAAAGTAAAGGGCCCATAGCATCTCTCTACACAATAAGAAGCATTTTCATTGGCCCTTTGAGGTACTTGGAGATGAATCAGGTCAGCTTCCAAATTTTCCCTAATGAAATAACATCAGGTTTGACACTTGTCGAAGGAACAGCCTATGGTTGTATGGTATGAAAAGTTCACTTCAAAATTGCCTTTTGTTCAAAATCAATTGTTAAAACTTTACAGGACAGAAATCCATATGATGTAATTTTATTGTTTTTTATTTCATATATTCCCATACTTATTATTAATGCTTGTAACACTTAATTTTTTTATCGCTGTCATGTCCTATATTGGATTAGGGCTAGTAAGAACAAATGTATGAAAGGTCCAACCAGCTTTGTTGCAAAATTTGCTAAAGCTCATCAGTGATGCACAATGACATTCAATACTTACTTGATGGTACGTAAATGCTTGGTGGTGTGTGAGGAAATCTGCTTGAAGACCACATCCAGACCTCTGTTCTTTCCCAGCAGCTCAGCCGTGGTCACTAAAACAGACATTACATTTGGTAAAACACTACTTTAGAAATAAAACTAAAACATTCCAGC